>WOXC01003516.1:0-600000 GCA_011680675.1 Gymnobelideus leadbeateri
AAAGACTCCAACAACTTATCACAAAAATAATACACCCTGATCAGGTAGGATTCATTCCAGGAATGCAAGGATGGTTTAATATTAGGAAAACCATCAATATAATTGAGCATATCAACAAAAAAACTAGCAAAAACCACATGATCATCTCAATAGATGCAGAAAAGGCTTTTGACAAAGTACAACATCCATTCCTATTAAAAACACTAGAAAGTATAGGAATAAATGGAGCCTTCCTTAAAACAGTTGCTAGCATCTATCTAAAACCATCAGCAAGTATTATATGCAATGGGGATAAACTAGAAGCCTTTCCAATAAGATCAGGAGTGAAACAAGGGTGTCCACTATCACCCCTCTTATTCAATCTGGTATTAGAAACGTTAGCAGTAGCAATTAGAGAAGAAAAAGAAATCAAAGGAATCAAATTAGGCAAAGAAATGACCAAGCTATCACTCTTTGCAGATGATATGATGATATTCTTAGAGAATCCTAGAGAATCAAGTAAAAAATTACTTGAGACAATAAATAAATTTGGCAAAGTTGCAGGATATAAAATAAACCCACATAAATCCTCAGCATTCCTATACATCTCTAATAAAACTCAACAGCAAGAGATAGAAAGAGAAATCCCATTTAAAGTCACTGTAGACATTATAAAATATTTGGGAATCTACTTGCCAAAACAAACCCAGAATCTATATGATCAAAACTACAAAACACTTCTCACACAAATAAAAACAGATCTAAATAGTTGGAAAAATATCAATTGTTCGTGGCTGGGTCGAGCTAATATAATAAAAATGACAATTTTACCCAAACTAAATTATATATTTAGTGCCATTCCAATCAATTTACCAAAAAACTACTTTGTAGAGTTAGACAAAATAATAAAAAAATTTATTTGGAAAAACAAACGGTCTAGAATATCAAGGGAATTAATGAAAAGAAATGCTAGGGAAGGTGGACTAGCTATGCCAGATCTTCATCTGTATTATACAGCAGCAGTCATCAAAACTGCTTGGTACTGGCAGAGGTGTAGAGTAGTGGATCAAAGATTAGGTGCAGGAGACCCAGCAGTTAATGAATATAGCAATCTATTGTTCGATAAACCCAAAGACCCCAGTTTTTGGGATAAGAATGCACTATTTGACAAAAACTGCTGGGAAAACTGGAATACAGTATGGCAGAAACTGGGCATAGATCACTATCTAACACCATATACCAAAATCAAGTCTAAATGGGTGCATGATCTAGGTGTAAAGGATGATACAGTAAGCAATTTGGGAAAGCAAGGAATAGTTTACCTGACAGATCTGTGGAGAGGGGAAGATTTTAGGACCAAACAAGAATTAGAGAGCATTATATAATGCAAAATGGATGATTTTGATTACATTAAATTGAAAAGCTTCTGCACAAACAAAGCCAATGTAACCAAGATCAAGAGGGAGGTGGGAAATTGGAAAAGAATTTTTACAACTTGTGTCTCTGATAAAGGACTCATTTCTAAAATTTATAGAGAATTGAGCCAAATCTATATGAATACAAGCCATTCCCCAATTGATAAATGGTCAAAGGATATGAACAGGCAGTTTTCAGAGAAAGAAATCAAAGATATCTATAAGCATATGAAGAAATGCTCTAAATCACTATTAATTAGAGAAATGCAAATCAAAACAACTCTGAGATACCACATCTCTCCAGTCAGATTGGCTAAGATGACAAAACAAGAAAGTGACAAATGCTGGAGAGGATGCGGGCAAATTGGAACGCTAATACATTGCTGGTGGAGTTGTGAACTTATCCAACCATTCTGGAGAGCAATCTGGAATTATGCCCAAAGGATTATAAATAATTTCATATCCTTTGACCCAGCCATACCACTTCTAGGGTTATATCCCAAAGAGATCATAGTAGTGGGAGGAAGAACCATATGTACAAAAATATTTTTAGCAGCCCTTTTTGTGGTTGCAAAGAATTGGAAACTAAAGGGGTGCCCATCAATTGGGGAATGGCTAAACAAGTTGTGGTATATGAATGTAATGGATTTTTATTGTGCTATAAGAAACGAGGAGGTGACGGATTTCATAATTACCTGGAGAGACTTATACAAACTGATGCTGAGCGAGAAGAGTAGAATCAGAAGAAATTTGTATACAATCACAGACATACCATATCTGTGACGACCAACTATGACAGACTGGACTCTTTTCAGCAATGCAGTGATATAAGTTAATCCCGAATGACTCAAGAAAGTGAGAAATGCGCCATCCAGAGATATAACTAGAAAGAACTGAGCCTGAATCCTGATGGAAGCAAACTAAATGATCTTGTTCTTCTCATTGTTTGGTTTTACTTCTTCCTTACCATCTTTCATCCCACCTAGTACAATATGCCTTTGTAATTAGAATAATGTTTAATATGAATGCATTTGCAGACCCTATACTGTACTATATGCTGTCATGAGGGGAGGGGGGAGGGAAGTAAAGGAAATTTGAAAATCAGGGAACTATGGAATTGAATCTTGTTACCTGAAACTAAACTAATAAATTAATTTAAAAAATAAAAAAATAAAAAAATAAAAAAAAGAAGAGGTATAGCACCTCTGTGAAGAACTCCCACTGAATCCATAATTTGGAAGCAGAAAGAAGCTCCACATACAGCAACACCTAGCAGTGACCTTAGTGAGACCTGTGGCTACCAATAACTATAAGACCAGTGACTACTATCCATAAGAGACCAGTAGGAAACAGGGACAGCTCAGTGGCATAGTGGATAGAATGCTGTGCCTGGAATCAGGAAGACTCATCTTTATGAGTTTAAATCTGGCCTCAATACTTAGTAATTGTGTGACCCTAAGCAAGTTACTTGACTCTGTTTGCCTCAGTTTCCTCATCTATAAAATGAGCTAGAGAAGGAAATGGCAAATTACTTCAGTACCTTGCCAAGAAAACCTCAAATGGGGTCACAGAGTCAGGCATGACTGAATATTGTTTTAAGAACAACTTATTAGTGAACAAGTCTATTATAAATACCCAAATTAACTATAAAGGATATATAAATACAGATGCTATCTATATCCAGAGAAAGAACCAATGAATATATGTATGAAATAATTTTACATATATTATACACACATATATATGTATATATACCTCTCTCCATACATATATATATGTGAAAATATATATACATATATTATGTGTGTGTGTGTGTGTGTGTGTGTGTGTGTGTGTGTATGCCTAATAGTAGCCATCTCTGGGATCGGGGGGAAGAGAAGAAAAAAAAGAGAAAAATTTACATGTTAATTTTTTGTACATAGTATATTTACAGTTTCACATGAAATCATCTTTTCTATTATACTTTTATGGAAAAGCTTGTTTTATCCCATAAATTAAAAAGAAAAAAATTTAAGAATCTAAAAAACAAACAAGGAAATAGGTGCCCTGGGAAAAGACCCTAGAAGACCCTGGGACATTGGAAGCCCCATTTGCCTCCTTATGTGTATGCCCCACTCACGTGTGTGCCTCTTCATCCATGTTCTCTACAAAGAACAGCTCAGGTGCCTTTACCAAATCCTTGCTTCTACCCCAAAAGCTTTCAGTGCTATTAACTTCTTAAAATTATTTTGTATATCCTTTTTATTGAGTTACCTGTAGAACTCTATTCCTTCTATAGAATGTAAACTCATTAAGAGCAGGGGCTGTTTTGTCTTTCCAGTGAAGGGGCCTTGCATAAAGTAGGCACTTAATAAATGTTTAATTATCAAATTGAATTTTTCTTTTAAATTAGAACTGTGATTTTTGTTGGTGTAAGGAACTTCCTCTATGAAAGCAGATCAGAATCTGTTTGGCAGAGTCACCTGAAGTCACCTAGAGGATAAATGATTTTCCCAAAGGTTAGTCAGACGCAGGACCTGAAATCAAGTCTTCATGACTCTAGGGCTGACTTTCTATCCCCTATGTCATGCTGTCTTTTGTTATGTCCAGTATTATACAATAATAATTACTGTACTTATACCATACAAAAATACCTTATTTCCTTTTTGGGAAATTTCCCTTATTTTCCTATTCTCCCTTTTGGTGTACCCATTTGCTGGCAGATGTTTGTCTAATGGTTTTGGTGTCTCATTCTTTGGGTTTTAAAGAAGCTTCTTAAAGGAACTTGGGCTGGTTCCAATGGTGTCTGACCATCCTTCTTGTGTAGTCCTCCCAAGGGTTCAGGGAAATCTTTTTATTTTTTTAATTAAACAAATGCTTTATTAACTTCTGGTTTACATCATTCATTTCCATCAGATTTTGGGTTACAGTTTTTCCCCCATTTTCCAGGGAAATCTTTTAAGGAAAGTAGTGAAGGTATAGCTTATTAGAACTATTAGGGGCTGTGACACTGATCACAGAGTAGATAGATATTCATTGCTCATAGACTGACTCATTGACAGGCTGTGGTCAAACAATTCTTTTTTTTAAACAGATGATTTATTAACTTCTGTTTTACATCATTCATTTCTGCCAGATTTTGAGTTACAATTTTTTCTCCCATTTTTCCCCTACCCATCATCCCAAAATAGCAGTCCCACAAGATATCACTTCCTCCAATCTGCTCTCTCCCATATCTTCTCCCATACCCCTTTCGACTTTTCCATTAGAGCAAGGTGAATCTCTGTGCCCCAAATGCTGGCACATCTTATCTCCCAATTACATGCAAAAGAGTATTAATAATAGTATTTATATATATTTGAAACATTTAATTTTAAGACCTCGAATTTCAGATCCATTCCCTTCCTCCCTTGTCACCTATTCCCTCTGGGAAGATAAGTAATTCAGTATATGTTATACATGTCTAGCTATGCAAAACATTACCATAGTAGATATATTGTACAAGGCTGCTTATAATTCCCTCCCACCCATCCCACCCCCAACCTGGTCCATTCCCTACATGATCCTGTCCCTCTTCTATAGTGGGTACTTCCAACCTCCCCTCCCCTCAAGGATGCCCTCCCATCCATCATCCCTCCTCTCATCCCCCTTCCCCCTATTCTGCTGCAGGTTGAGAGATCCCATTTAGTATGTATGTCATTCTCTCCCAGAACCAAATTCAATGAGAATGTGGTTTTGCCTTTTTGCCTTCCTATTCTTCCCCTCCCCTGCAGCCACTTCCCCTTGCTTCTTCTATATGAGATAGCTTACCCTACCCTGTCTCTCCCCATCTCCTCTTGCCACTTTCCTCTCTCATAATTTCACCCCTTAAGTATCATCCCTACCCAACAAATTCAACCTATGCCCTCTATCCATATATAACTGTAAACATATATACACACATTCACATATGTATTCAAATGACCATATACCCTTCTTCCATTATTTTCATACTGAGAGAGGTTTCATCAGTCACAGTTATTGTTTTTCCATGTAGGAATGTAAATAGGTCAATTTTGATAAGTTCCTTTTGATTTCTTTTCCCTGATTACCTTCTCAGGCATCTCTTGCTTCTTGTATCTGGATGTCAAATTTTCTATTCAACTCTGGTTTTTTCCTCAAGAATGCTTGAAAGTCGGGGGGCGGAGCCAAGATGGCGGAGTAGAAACAGCTCATCCAAGCCTCTCTGCCCCCAGATTCCCCACAAACTATGTAAAAAAGGACTCTGAACAACTTCCGGAGCCCCAGCACCCACAGAACGACACAGAGAAGCTAACCTCCCGCTGAGGACAGCCCAGCAGCCCTGCAGGAAGGACCAGCGCAGCGGTCGGGGAGCCGGCAGCTCGCAGAGCGCAGGAGCTGAGCCGAGCCGAGCCCAGGTCCGCGTGAGCTGAGGTTTTAGCCCCAGGGCGGCAGGGCCAGAAGCCAGCTGGAGGAACCCCAGAACACCAGGAGCTGTGGCGACTCCAGAAGTATCAACATAGACATGCCTAGGACAAAGTAAGAGGTTAGTGTCCTATGGACTTTGGGACCTGTATTTGGGGAATGCGTCAGCTCCCTCCCCTAGGGGCTAGAAGCCGCTGAGAAGACACGCCATTTTGTAGTTTCCATAGGCATTTCCGGCTCCCAGCCTACAAATCGTGGGGAGATCCAGCGATCAGTCTTGGGGGGTAATCGCTCTTGCTTTAACCTCCCTGGATCTGGATTGTGATCTAGGGTGGAAGTTGTGGGTGGGCTTACAGCTTGCCAGAAACGGAAGTTGCCCCCCACACGTTCGGGACGAAAATTCCTCTATCTGGCCTTAAAGCCATAGTGTGGCAACAAGCCCAAAGTCAAGTAATTAAGTGGCAACATGCCAAGGCAAAGGAAACAGAAAAATGCAACCCTAGACTCCTATTTTGGGGGCATAGAGCAGGAAAAGGACTGTGAGGTCAGAAGTCCTGCTCCAAAAGCCCCAGGGGAAAACATGAGCGGGTTGCAGGCCATAGAGGACCTTAAGAAGGACTTTAAAAATCAAATAAGAGAAGTGGAGGAAAAATTGGAAAGAGAAATGAGAAGGATGCAGGAAAAGTATGAAATGAGGGTCAACAGCCTGACTGAGGAAAACAACACCTTAAAAAATAGACTAACTCAAATGGCAAAGGAGGCCCAAAAGGGCAATGAGGAGAAGAATGCCTTAAAAAGTCGAATTTGCCAGATGGAAAAAGAATCTCAAAAGTTCACTGAGGAGATTCATTCCTTCAGAGTTAGACTGGAGCAAATGGAAGCTAATGACTTTATGAGAAATCAAGATGCTGTTAAGCAGATCCAAACAAATGAAAGATTAGAAGGCAATGTGAAATATCTCATGGGAAAAACCACTGACCTGGAGAATAGATCCAGGAGAGACAATTTAAAAATTATTGGACTACCTGAAAGCCATGATCAAAGAAAGAACCTAGAAATCACCCTTCAAGAAATTCTCAAGGAAAACTGCCCTGATGTTTTAGATCCAGAGGGCAAAATAGAGGTTGAAAGAATCCACCGATCACCTCCTGAAAAAGATCCCAAAAAGAAAACTCCCAGAAATATTATAGCCAGGTTCCAGAATCCCCAGATCAAGGAGAAAATACTACAAGCAGCCAGGAAGAAACAATTTCAATATTGTGGAAACACAATCAGAATAGCCCAGGACCTGGCAGCTTCTACACTGAGGGATCGAAGGGCATGGAATATGATATTCCAGAGGGCAAAAGAACTGGGAATGAACCCAAGGGTCACCTACCCAGCAAAACTGAGTATTTTGTTTCAGGGGAAAATATGGTCATTCAGTGGAATAGAGGACTTTCAAGCATTCTTGAGGAAAAAACCAGAGTTGAATAGAAAATTTGACATCCAGACACAAGAAGGAAGAGATGCTTGAGAAGGTAATCAGGGAAAAGAAATCAAAAGGAACTTATCAAAGTTGAACTATTTACATTCCTATATGGAAAAGCAATAACTGTGACTGATGATATCTTTTTCACTATGAAAATAATGGAAGAAGGGTGTGTGGTCATATGAATACATATGTGAATGTGTGTGTATATGGTTACAGTTACATATGGATAGAGGGCATAGGTTGAATTTGTTGGGAAGGGAGAATACTCAAGGGATGAAATTATGAGGTGAGAGACAAAAGTGGCAAGAGGAGATGGGGAGAGACATGGTAGGGTAAACTATCTCATGTAGGGGAAGTGGGTGCAAAGGAGGGGGAGAATAAGGAAGGCTAAAGGCAAAACCACATTCACATTGAATTTGGTTCAGGGAGAAAATGACATACATACTAAATGGGATATCTCAACCTGCAGCAGGATAGGGGGAAGGGGGATGAGAGGAGGGATGATGGATGGGAGGGCATCCTTGGGGTGAGGGGAGGTTGGAAGTACCCACTATAGAAGAGGGACAGGATCATGTAGGGAATGGACCAGGTGGGGGTGGGATGAGTGGGAGGGAATTATAAGCAGCCTTGTACAATATATCTACTATGATAATGTTTTGCATAGCTAGACATGTACAACATATACTGAATTACTTATCTCCCAAGAAGGAATGGGTGACAAGGGAGGAAGGAAATGGATCTGAAATTCGAGGTCGTAACATTAAATGTTTCAAATATATATATAAATACTATTATTAATACTCTTTTGCCTATAATTGGGAGATAAGATGTGCAGGCATTGGGACACAAAGATTCATCTTCCTCTAATGGAAAAGTCGATGGGGGTATGGGAGAAGGTATGGGAGAGAGCAGATTGGAGGAAGCGATATCTTGTGGGACTGCTATTCTGGGAGGTTGGGTAGGGGAATAATGGGGGGAAAATGATTGTAACTCAAAATCTGGCGGAAATGAATGATGTAAAACAGAAGTTAATAAAGCATTTGTTTAAAAAAAAAAGAATGCTTGAAAGTCCTCTATTCACTGAATGACCATATTTTCCCCTGAAACAAAATACTCAGTTTTGCTGGGTAGGTGACCCTTGGGTTCAGTCCCAGCTCTTTTGCCCTCTGGAATATCATATTCCATGCCCTTCGATCCCTCAGTGTAGAAGCTGCCAGGTCCTGTGCTATTCTGATTGTGTGTCCACTATATGGTCAAAAAATTCTTTATCTGCTTGTTCTTTCCCCCACCCCTCCAAGCTACTGATGGGAAGTAAACCAAGGTTTAATGTCCCTTATGACTCTCAATGAATGACCCTACATGTCTATTGATAAGTTTCTTTCATCCTTTAATGTTAACCACTGAGAAGTACATAATACATGGAAAACCTATTAGATTTGGAGTCAAAGACCCTGGGTTTGAATCTTAGTTTATGATTTATTACCTTTCTGTTGCTTTATCTCTTTGGACCTCAGTCATGATTGTTGTTGTTCAGTCATTCTTCAGTCATACATGACTATTCATGACACCATTTGGAGTTTTCTTGGCAAAGATACTGAAATGATTCACCATTTCCTTCTCCAGCTCATTTTACAGAGAAACCTGAGGCTGACAGGTTTAAATGACTTGCCCAAGATCCCAAGCTTGTAAGTGCCTGAAGCTGCATTTGTACTCAGGTCTTCCTGACTGTAGGTCTGGCGCTCTATCCACTGTGCTACCCAGCTTTCCAGGACCTCAATTACCTTATCAATAAAACCAGGTGGTTGGGCTGGATGACCTTTAAAAATCTCTCCTACGTCTGGGACACTATGGTTTCTCGGGCTAGGCAGGGTCCCCAGAATCAACTGCAATGCCATCAGAGTTTTCTCTTGGATTCCTACTAGATTTTAAGCTCCTTGAGGGCAAAAGTCACATCTTTTTTTCCCTCTCTGTTTTTTGGTTTCCAAAAGACTGTTTCATGTAATAGGTGCTCAACAAAGGAGATGATGAAGCATACTGAATCCAGTACAGTGTGAGCTTTGAATCAGGAAGACCTAGGTTTAAAACCTGCCTCGGATGCCTCCTAGGCAACTAACTTCATTTGCCGGAGCCTCCATTTTCCCATTGGTGAAACAGTGATAATAACAGTACCAATTTCCAGCATTGTCTTCAGGATCAAATGACATGATGTATATAAAGTACTTAAGGGTTACAGATGTTCTTGTGAAGCAAAATAATCATAATCATTAGGTGTTCCATGAATTTTGTTGAGTTTGCTCACCTTGTAGTCACTACCAAAGACTTCCTACTGGTGGTTTCCTCTGTAACTTTATTCTATGGAGTCAGAAGCCAGGTCCCAAGCCCAGGGAACATCCTGGCCAGCTATGTACTTCAAGCCAGAGTCAGTGAACTTTAGCTTTTCAAAGCTTTTCCTGCTAGCTAAGCAAACTAGGGAACAAGTAGACTGCAAAAGGGCAGAACACAAATACCAAGGTTCCCAAAGTAGAGCAGAAATATGGCCTCGGTCTTAGGGGGATTGCAAAGAGCATTGTGCCCTACTCTTATTTTATTCTTTCTTGGAGTTTTGAGACCATTCTATATAGAAATGATGAGCTATAGACTTGCTCTTTGCCCTGACTAAAGGAAATATGGGGTATTTTCCTTGGTTCTGAGAGCCATATTTTAGGAAGGAAATTGGAAAGCTAGAACACATCCAGAGGAATATCAGAATAAGATTTGACAAGGGAACTAGTGACCATACCATAAAAGCATGGGCTAAAGGAATAGGGAATTTTTAGCCTGGAGAATCTATGAACGAATCATTTATTGAAAATAAAAGGGAATCTCATAACATACCTCAGTGAACATTATTGAAATACCACGTAATGCATTGAAGGAGGGACATAATAGTTGTCTCAGATACTTTAAAGGGTTGGAGTGTAGAAAAGAGTTTGAATTTGTTCTGCTCATCTTAACCCTAATACAGAGGGCAGGAATGAGAGCTATGGTAGGGAATTCTACTAAGGCTTTTTGTTTGTTTGTTTGTTCGTTTTGGAAGGGGGATCAGTGCATGCAAAGCATTCATAACAGAGCTATCCCAAAGTGGAAAGGCTGACATTATAAGGTAGTAACATTCCCATAAATTGAGATGTTAAAGTAAAAGCTACAGTCAGGAATGCTTCCATAATGTGGTATTCCATTTATTACCCCAAAGTTGTTGCAAGGACTCCCATGGCTGTGATATCCTTCCCCCTCACCCTGTCATCATTCCCTTCAAGGCTCAGCTTAGATACCACCACCTACAAAAGGCTTTAATTTATCACTCCAACTGTTAGTGTTTTTCCCACTATTTCTATTGTTTTCACTGAATTATCTATGTACATGTTATTCTATCCCTTCCCCTGATTGAAAGTAAGCTCCTTGAGTACAGGAACTATTTTCTTTTGTCTTTGTAGCCTTAACACCTAGCACGGTGCCTGAATTTAGTTGTAGAGGGTGTTTAATACATGCTTTTGAAATCAGAATGAATTCCTTCCCTGGCTAGTGAATTGAACTAGATGAACTTTGAGGCCTCTCACAATTCTAAGATGCCATAATTATTGGTTTATAGGTGAGTTACATTTCTCATTCCAGGTGCCTTAGCAGAAGGAGACCCTTGCCTACAATCAAAAGTCAAAGAGCAAAGCTTTTTTTTTTCCATCTCCTATGGAGTGAGATTTCTGTATCTAATGACCTATTTCTGAGGCAAGAGATGAAAGAGAAATCAATCAGTGGAAACCAAAACTTCATAAAAAAAACCATCTCTGTCATCCATAAGCCCACTTATAAGTTGAAAACTCCAGGCTTCATCAGGGATACAGGGGTAGCCTTTTTTTAGGGGGGGTCTATTTTGAGCCATTTGTAATAAGGAGGATGCTATATCCTGAATTTCTCATCTGAAGGAGAGAGAAATCCAAGAGAGACTCGAGGAAGGTAGAATATTAAATCTCTAGTTCCCTAGGCATCGCTTGTCATTTGCAGATTAGACCCAGAGGCCTTTAGCTTTCCTGTCTAGTAAACATAATCTAAGAGAAATGGCACTCTCTTGGCCTCATTCTGCATGCAAATGACATTTTTGTCACATCTTTGATGATATTCATCTCAGAGGTGGGAGTTGTAAAGTTGGGCTCTGACCCTGGACCTGGTCTAAATAGCTGAGTGATTCAATCTGTTTAACAATGAATTTTCAGCCTGGGTTTGAGGCTGGGTCCTGCTGCTAATTTGCTGCATGATCTAGGGCAAATCACTTTTGTTCTTTAAGCTTTAGCTTCTTTGTTTGTAAAATGGGGGGTTGGTGTAGGGACAAAACTCAATGGGTCTTGTATCTTAATGCAGACTTAGGAAGGCTTGGGTCAAGGTACAGTGAGGAAGCATGGAACATGAAACAAGATAGTAAAAGTAGGACAGCCTTCTTGCAAGGATATACTTAGAAGATAAAGGGCAACAAGGGAGATAGATAGAAAAAGGAGCCCTGGATGGAATTAAGCAACTTTCTTGGGCTCCAGAGTCCCAATGAGTAAAATCTGGTGGGTTCTTATTTATATTTAATTGGATCAATTGTTGTTCATCCTTCAATTTTGAAGAGAACCAATGACATCACAATGCATGGGTGATGCCTTGACTTGGCTGTGAATTAGATTTAAGTGAGTCAGAATTGCACAAAGTTGTCAGCCTCACTCTCTCCCAGAGTCACTGAAGTCCAATGGCTACACAAAAGTCAAGATGACTGGTGATGGCCCAGAGCTAACAGGACTAGGCATTAGGGGAAGAGAGAAAGGAACCTGGAACTGGGGATTAATGCTGCCTGCTTCATACTGTTTCATGGGGAGGGTAGAAGAGGGTGCTGGAAAACTGGTAACTAGCTGATATTAAAATCCACCAGCAGGGAGAAAAGGAACTTTGGGCTGTTACTGCTGGTCTTACTCTGACAAGATGACTCGGGGATTTTTGAGGTTCCCCAGGACTCCATTAGTGGGGCAGGGAAGCTGTTACTAGGGTATTATGCCCTATCACCTCTTAAATTCTATGACACTATAACTTCAGTGCAGGTACTACAGAAAGAACAATGATTGTCAAAGGCTTGGGTTCAAAAACTTACTCTGATGTTTACTATCTGTGTGACAGATCACTTAATCACTTCAGTGCCTTAATTAAGTCACTTAAGGGTCTTAGCTTCTCTTTTCTCCTCTGTAAAAAAAAAAAAAAAAGAGTTGGACTAAATGACCTCTGAGGTTCCCTCCAGCTCTGTATCCATAATCCAGTGAACCCAAAAGAAGCCACCCAGAATATCTTCTCTGTGACTTGAGGTTGCACAGCAAGGACACAGGCAAATTCAGAATAGTAGCTCTTAGCTCTTGCCTTAAGCAATATGATTCGACTGGAGACTGGGAAGGGTCGAGGGATGGGTCGTTTATTAGAAATACAAGAGAACTTTATATAATCTGCCTCATTTTACACGTAATAGAGCATGGTGGTTCTTATTGGGTTTCTAGGCAGGTCATATGGAGTTTATGAGAGGTTACAAAGACAGAGGATCAGGGAGCATGAATGCCTGAGGCATTTACTCCCAAAGTCCTGGGTTCACTTCTTTCTACTTGGAAGGCTTAGCAAGGATTGAGAAAAATAGTCAAAATTGAAATTAGGCTGGTGACACAGGGAGAGAGGCTCTGCTGAGAGTCATTTGGACTTTGGTGGGCCAGAGATTTCCTATGCACACTAGTTTAGAGATCCTCTAATCTTCCTTATTTGGGACCAGTGTTTAAATAAGGCCAAAGAAGAAAATAAAGATAGCCAACCAGTCTCCTCTGTCTTTTTTTACTGTATTCACAGGCAGTATTTCCAGAGCTCTGCCATCAGATGCACCTGTGAGTACACACCACACACACACACACACACACACACACACACACACACACACACACACACACACACACACACACCTAATTAGATAGAGAAAGTGCCCATTAGGCTAAATGGAGTGTGTGCCAGACCAGTCAGACTGATACATGAATAACCTCTTATTGCAGATGTGAAAATTGCTAATACAATCAGGTCGACAGGAATCAGCTAATCCATAATTAATGGACATTTGTGGCTTAAATAAAGCTGCCCACTGATGAAGAATTGTTCTTAGGGTAGCTGCAGCCCAAGATTCAGTTCCAATTAGTTCAGCAGGCAACTCTTTCAGAAGGCTCCCTCTTGAGCACAAAGATATTCACAGTTCAGCTGACTTAAGGCTCTAAGTCAATCTGTCACTCAATAGAAGAAAAAAACAAACACATTCAAACGAGAAAATCCCAGAGACAGAGCATCATACTCTCTTGGCTTTGGCCCAAGGCCCCAAGGCTGATGGGAAGGGAAGCCTAGAAAAGTGAGGATCAGATCCGGGTCTCCCTCCCCTTCCAAAGCACCCCTGGCTTCCCAGCTCTGCTAAGCCCAGGAGGGAGGTTTTGTTTGAGCCCAATTCTGAGAGAACTAAGCTTCTAATGAAATCTTCCTTGTCTCCACAATTAATTGATCAGAAGGCTTTTCCAAGAGATACTAGATGATTCATCATATGATTTCAAGGGTATAGGCAGGATCCTAGGCCAATATTATCTAGAAGGGTCTTGCAGCTTCTTTCAGAGAATCTTAGATCCTAATACAAACATGCATTAAGGGAGATAGCATGATTTTGAGAAAGTAGTTGTCAAAGGTGCAGCTTCTGTGAACCTTGTGATACAGATTCATCCCAACCAAATTCCATTGCTATTCTCCATGACTAAAGACTTCAGGCAACTTTAGCAGCATGGCAAGGCACTTAGGACCTCCCAAGGGTATGGTCACAGGACAAGGTAAACACATCTGCATTTATAAAAGGAAAAACACCAAGAAATACAAAACTCTCAGGATTATCTTGCCCCCACTAAAATGAAATGTCTTGCATTACCTTATTTCTCTGTCCCCCAAGCACTTCTTAATCACTCTCTCTCTCTCTCTCTCTCTCTCTCTCTCTGTCTCTCTCTGTCTCTGTCTCTCTCTCTGTCTCTCTCTCTCTCTGTCTCTGTCTCTCTCTCTGTCTCTCTCTCTCTCTCTCTCTCTCTCTCTCTCTCTCTCTCTCTCTCTCTCTCTTTCTGTGTAAAAGCAAGGGCTAATTTCCAAATACTAGGAATGGGAAACCCTTGCTCTTGTTTATACATAACTGAAAGCAGTTCCAATATGGGAGAGAAGTTCCCATGCTCAATCTGATAGACTATTAGAGCTGGAAGAGAAATTTTAGGTCATCTGGCTTCATTTTGCCAATGAGGGGCCTGGTACCCACAGAGGTCAAATGATTTGCTTAAAGTCACACAGCTGAGGAGGGGCAGAGCTGGGACTTGAGCCCAGGTCATTGATCATTGACACAGTCTGAAGTCATTGTCCTGCATCTCTTCAGGAATAGTGGCTCCAAGGCCACCATTGCTACTCTCCTGCCACAGCAGGTCTTCCCTGATGTGCTAATAGTATCAGTCCATTGGAATGAGAGGAAGAAGGAACATATAGTCAGCATGAGGAAAGGGAAGGTGAGAGAGAGAAGAAAGGGAAGGAGGGGGAGGAGAGAGAGGGAAGGAGAAGAGGATGGGGGGAAAAAGTGGAAGGGAGGGGGAAGAAGGGAGGACAGGACATGGGTCTCTGATTTTATCAGAGTATGGAGCTCTTATGTGAGAAAACTCCCTCCACTTCAACAGGTGTCTTCTCTACAGCTTAGGGAGTTGCCTAGAGCATTGAAAGAGTAAATGACTAGACCAGAGTCACACAACTAGCAAGTATCAGGGGTAGGACTTAAACTAAGATATTCTTGGCTCTCCAACTAGCTCTTTAGTTGTCTATCCAATGTGCCATACTGTCTCTCCAAACACACACACATACACACACACACACATACACACATACTCTCACACAAATACACACATATACACAAATACATACTCTCTCTCACATATACACATAAATTCCCTCTGTCTCTCTCTTGCACACACACATACATATATACACATATATTCTCTCTCTCTCTCTCTCTCTCTCTATCTCACACACACACACACACACACACACACACACACACACACAAAGAATTCCATCCACTCAAATGCTATCACCCGATAACCAGTCTTATTCATCCTTCATGGGCCAATTCAAAGGCCAGTTTCTCTGTGGAGCCGTCTGTCATTCTCACTTCCAACACCTACCTGGTGATATCTTTCTGCCAAGCTTCATACCACAGAGATTAGCAGCCATGATATAGGAAGATGAATATCATGAAAGTGGTTCATTAATCCACAAGAAACAATATCCAAGAGGAGCAGTAATGATAAACTCCCAGTCTCAAATGTTTTTGTTTAAATGTACAAAAATGGGTAACAAATAAGAGTTCTTAAAGTAAAAGATATGTTTGATCTCATAGCTATCACTGAGACTTTGTGGAATATAACTTGTGTCTGACTTTCTATCACCTCTAAAATAAAATAAAAAATCCTCAGCCTCATATTAAAAACAGTCTACAATCTGGTTCCCACCCACCTTGTGATTTATTTCATATTATTCTTCTTTACATATGCTATATATCAATTAAATTATTCTAATTGTTCCATTATTGTTGTTTATTCATGTCTATTTGTGACTCCATGGACCACAGCATGCCGATGCTGGCCATGGGATTTTCTTGGCAAAGATACTAGAGTGGTGTGCCACTTCATTCTCCAGTGAATTAAGGCTAACAGAAGTTAAGTGATTTGCCCAGGGTTACACAGCTAGTAAGTGTTTGAGGATAGATTTGAACTCAGGTCTTTCTGACTCCAGACCCAGTACTCCATCCACTGAGCCAGCAATTTGCCCCTTCATTGCTCTCTGTACATGCCATTTAATATCTCACCTCCATTCCTTTGTATATGTTATCCCTATTTCTTAGAATCCCTGCGATTTTTTGAAGCTCTGCTCAACTGTCACCTCCTTCACCAGGTTTTTTTTTGTTTTTTTGGTTCTCTTCCCCTTCTCGAAAGGAATAGATAAGGGGCACAGTGATTTGAGTGCTGAGTCAGGAAGACCTAAGATTGAATCCTACCTCAGACCTTAATGGCTGTGTGATTCTGGGCAAGTTACATAACCTCTCTTAAACTCAGTGCCCCTATCAATAAAATGGAGATGCTAATAGCACCTACCTCTCAGGGTGCTTAAGAAGATAAAATGATATAATATTTGCAAATGCAATTTGTAAACCTTAAAGTGCTATATAAATGTTTTTATGAATGAAAGTTTATGTTTTATTTTATATGCACTCTATTTTACATACACATATGTACGTATATGTATGCATATATGGGTATGTATATATTTATTACTGAACAACAATAACACGGAACAATTGGAAATATTTAATTGAGATATAGAATTTTTAAAGAATAAGAATATGGAATAGATGAAAAGGTGGGTGGGAGTCAGGTTGTGAACTATCTTTAATATGAGGCTGACGATTTTGTATTTTATTTTAGAGGTGATAAGAAGTCAGTCACAAGTCATATTCCATGAAATCTCGGTGATAGCTATGAGATCAAATGTATGTATGTGCATATATATATATATATATATGTAAATATATATATATATATAAATATAAACATATATTCTCCCAGAAGAATGTTTCCAGAGGGTATGGACTATTCAGCTTTCTCTTCTTCCTATTATGGTGATACACTTAGATTTTATGCTTTGCATATAACTGATAAGTTTTTGTTCCATTGAGTGGAATTAAAAGGCTATGGCTTCTTCAAAAGATTTTTAAAAGGAATGCAATAACATTTAAAAGTAATATACTCTAGTGAGGAATCTGGCAATTAGATGGGAAAATATGTTGGAGGGCATTTGAATGAGAATCAACAGTAGGATAAATAGAAATTATGATGTGGCAGAAGTGTACTACAGACCACATAGTCAGAAGGAAGATGTGAATAATCAGGAAACAGATCACAAATTTACCAATAGATGCATGACATAGTACTGATAGAGCACTTCATCTATCTCAATACATCCTGGAGCTACGTTCCTCCCCTAAGAGCAGAACAGCAGGTAAATACTTGAAACCATAATTTCATTTTTTAAAGCATTAGAAATAATGAGAAAAAGCTACTATTCTGGAGCTGATTTTGATCTATAAAAGGAACTGATTGTCAACATATACATATATATGATTGTCAAAGTTCCAAACTGGAACTTTGGAAGGAAGTGACCCTAACCCTAGAGAGTTTGACATTGATAATAAAGGTCATGCTAGGCCCTGTCTGAGGAGCCATGTATATCTTATTCTTTTCAAGGAAAAGAGATTTGAGTCATTTGCAGAAAGGATAGTGAGATCTCATGGCTTAAATACAATGACTAGATTTTCAAGCTAGAAGGACTAAGTACTTTTAGGAATGAAGTTCTTGGTGACAGGAACACAAATTATGTAGCAAAAGGATGAAGTGCGCTCTAAACAGAGATCAGTCTCAAAGGAGAAAGGTGATTACAAAAACACAAATGTAAGAGATAGAAGAATGGACAAATAAATGAAGATGATAGATACAAAACAGTGGCATGGTCATGTAAAAATGTTATTTAGAAAGTTAAATATCAGAAAGAACAGAATCTGGGTAGAAATGTGAAGGATGACAAAAATGCATTTGATTTTTTTAGGTGTTAGTATTGTTGCTGTTAGCTATGTTAGGGCTATGAGGGATATTTCAGAAGGAATAGGACTATTGATTGGGATGGATGATGCATGATAATGCTTCACATAGAGAAGACAGAACTACCTAGTTTATCTTTTTTCTTCTGTTTTCACCAGCAAGGAGCAAATTAGGCTGAGAATGAGAGAACAAAGATAGCTAACAGAGATAGGCTTCTGGAGACAAGTGAAGTAATGGCAAAAAGAAGACCTTAATTGTTAAGTGCTTCAGTTTCCTAATCTGTAAAATGGGTTCGGGATAGACGATATGACTGCTGAGATCCCTTCTTTGAGCTCTGAACTCATGATCCTCACCTACCTGGATGTCCTCAGTGACTTCAAGTCACCAGATCTAAGTGAATGACACATGAGCCTACTAAAGCATTTTACAGATATAACTGAAGACTTGCTATTTTTTAAAAAATCATTTAAAAACCAGAGGGGCTTGTTATACTCATTGTGCCAATATGAAACTTACATAGCTTGTGACTTCCTCACTGTAAGATATTTTGCAACTGACAGAATTGGCCCTTATACCCAAACCTTATAGCTTCCAGTCTAGAGTTCCTCTTCCTTGCCATGCTGTCTGTCAGGTTAAGCATTGTTGGGGATAAAGAAGAAAGAGAAGACATATTCCTTTCTCTAATGATGCTGATAGTTTAATTGGGAAAGCAAGAGAGTATAATGGAAAGAGCATTAGATTTAGTCAAAAGAGGAAGGGAGACAAACTGGTTCAGTGGAAAGAGATTTGGGATCAGAGGGTTGGGGTTAAAATCTTGACCTTGATAATGGTAGAATCATTTGTGGAACCTTAGACAAGTAATTAGCTTTTTGGATATTAGATTCCTTACCTGGAAAATGAGGAATTTGGATTAGAGGGTCACTAAGATTCCTTCTTTCTCTGAATCTGTGATCCTATGATTCTGCCGTGGACTTGATTTTTAGCTTCATTTAATACTTGTGTGAACACGGTGAAGTGAGTTAACCCCTATGAGAATCAGTTCCTTTATCTATAAAATGAGGGTGATTAAACTGGATGATCTCTAAGGTATCTTTTAGCCCTAAATCCAATGATAACTTCTGTGACAAGTCTCAGATGTATGAAACAAATTGGAGACTAAAACAAAAGTCTGGGACTCACCTGAATTTAATATTAAAAAAAATGTATCAGACAGGCAACGAGAATGTGAGCAAGCAAAGACTTCCCTGAGGAAGGAACAGTTGCAGAAATATCATGAGATTTGAACCAAGCCTTGAGGGATGGATAGCACTTGGATGGGAGTCATTTGGGGTAGGGAGTATGACAAGCAGGAAGAGGATGAGCTAGTTTACAGAAGATGGGAATGACCAAGGTGTGGGGGGATGACAGGAGGAGGATAAGGGGATGAAGCCAAACTCTCATTGTCTGCAGGCCAGGGGGAAGGGAAAGCTAAGATTCTAATCTTATATTTATGGTGACATTGGTTGGAGTTGTTTTGTTTGCTTTGGTAAAGCAAAGACATCCACTGCTGAAAAGCCTCCAGGAGGAGGGAGGCAGAAAAGAGTAAAAGATTTAATCTATACAGACAGGACACTGAATCTCAAAGTCCAGGACTCCCTTTGCTTGGGAGTCAGCCTAATTAGAAGCCAGGTTCAAGGTGGAGGGAAATCCAAGGGGGGAACACCTGAAGAGCTTTCTGAAATCAAGTGCTATGGTTTTCACTCTCTTCTTCTTTTGCAGGGGTCATGCTCAGTACTGGGAGCGTTAATAAGACAAGTCGTGGTTGTCTAGCAACTAGCATTTTTCTCTGGTTGTTGCTAACCTACCAGAGACTGCAGCCACTGTAGGAGGGGAAGAGAGGGTATTTGGAGTCCTCTTGTGCTTTAGATTCTCATTGAGAAAAGGGAGGCTATGGTTTGGATGGAAGGCAGAAAACAGGGATGGGGGTGGGATATCTCTCAGACACCCCAGAGAAGGTACTGACAGACATAGGACTCTCTTGTGGCTGAATCTGCCTTTATCTGTCCTTCCTCTTTGCAAAGGAACATCAAGGGAGGGAAAGCCAGACTAGAATTGCATTTTCTAGTGCCCAAGGCTATCCTCATTTTTGGATATACTTAATAGAAAACAGACTCATGGGTCTGAGGTCAAAATCTTTTGACCATCTCTTTCTATTTCTTTTGGATCTCACTAAGTCAAACCACTTCTCTGAAAATGGGAGGCATCATTATGACCTGGAAACAGCACAAGACTAAGACCAGAGACCTGAGTTAAATCCTAGTTCTACCACTAATTGCTGGGTAACCACTGACAAGTTGCTTAATTTCTCTGAGTCTCAGATTATAGAGCTAAGAATGACAGGACTGAATTATATGACCTCTAAAGTCCACTTCCAACAGAATCACAGAATCCATAATAAGACACATTCCAGTCCCAACAGCCTGTGATCTGATAAGTATTTCTTCCCCACAACCCTCCCTTCTAACTTTTTCCTTTTTTCCAGCCAGGAGATGGTAATAAGGAAGCAGAAAACTCCAGGCATGGGAGAGAGTCAGTGAGAATACAGTCAGCAGATGGAGTAACTTTTGCAAAGAGTACCAAGGAAATCAGTGTCACTGGATCATAAAATATATGGAAGGGAGGCTGAAAAGTTAGGAGGGGATCATGCTGTAGGCAGATTTAAGATCCAGACTTTGAACCAAGAGGCAGTAGGGAACACTGGAGTTTATTCAGCTGGGGGATGGAGGTGACATTGTCAAACCTGTGCTTTAGGAAGTTTGTTTTGGCAGCTGAGTGGAGGATGGGCTGGAGCAGTGAGAGACTTGAGTCAGAGAAACCAACCAATAGGCAATTACAATAATAGAGGTGAGAGGTAATGAAGGGCTGTACCAGGGTGGTGGCTAAGTCAAAGGAGAGAGCTTGATGTATAGTAGAGATGCTGAAAAGGTAAAATTGGCATGACTTGGCAACAGATTACATATGTGTATGTAAAGGGGGGAGTGATGAGTGAAATATAACACCTAGGTTTTGAACATGGGGGACTAGGAGAATGGTGCTACCCTCAACAATAATTAGGAAGTTAGATAGAGGAGAAAGTTTTAGGGAAAAGATAATAAGTTCAATTTAGGAAAGGCTTGAGTTTAAGATGTAGCTTGGACATCCAGTTCAAGTTATCTAATAGGTAGCAAGAAATGTGAGACTAGAGATCAGAGGCGTCTAGGTGGTGCAGTGAATAGAGCACCAGCCCTGGAGTCAGGAGGACCTGAGTTCAAATCTGGCCTCAGATACTTAATACAAAAACTAGCCTGTGACCTTGGGCAAGTCACTTAACCCCAATTGCCCTCCAAAAAGCGAGAGAGAGAGAGAGAGAGAGAGAGAGAGAGAGAGAGAGAGAGAGAGAGAGAGAGAGAGAATGAGAGTAGAGATCAGAAGAGAGGTTAGAAGGGAGTAAGTTGATTTGAAGATTATCAGCATAGAGATGATCATTGAATCCATGGGAGCTACTGGGATCACAAAGTGAAATAGTAAAGGGATGAAAGAAGGTCCAGGACAGAGACCTGAGAATACTATTAGTGGGAGTGACTTGGATGAAGATTCACCAAAAGAGACTGAGAGAGATCAGATAAGTAGGAGGAGAACCAGGAGAGAGTAAAGTTACCAAAACCTATAGAGAGAAGAGAGTATCAAGAAGACTGTGATTAACACTCTCAAAGGCTACAGAGAGGTGGATTGAGAAAAGGCCATAAGATTTAGCAGTAAAAAGATCATTGGGATCATTGGGGAGAGTAGTTTCAGTTGGATAATTGGAAGGCTGGAAACCATAATCTTGAGAGTCAAGAAAATAGTGAGAGGAAAGGAAGTAGAGGTGCCAAATGAGGACAGTCTTCTCAAGGATTTTAACCAAGAAAGGGAGCTGAGATGGGAGATGGGAGCTAGCAGGCATAAATGGATAAAGGGAGGTTGGTTTGTTCTTGTTAAGTGTCTGTTTTTGTTTTCTTACATTTGTACCCCTAGCACTTAGCACAGTGCCTGGAACATAGTAGGTGCTTAATTAATGATTATTGGTACATTGATGGGGAATATCTATAGAGGGAGGGAAAGTAACCAATAGATATAGAGATTTTGAAGACAAGTGAGAGAGTTGGGATGATAGGAATAAGAGTCTGTTGGAGAGTATAGGATGGGATGGAATTGCTTGGGTATGGAAGGGGGTTTTCCTTACTAAGGAGAAGAGCCATTTCTTTATGTGAGACAAGAGTGGAGGGGTAATTTCAGAAGGCAAATGAGTGATGTGAGCTGAGGGTGAAGGGTGAAAGGAACTCTTGGTAAATGACATCATTTTTTCAGGGAAATGTAAAGTAAGGTCCTCAGTTGAGAGAGTAGGGGAGATTAGAGGCCAAGGGAGATTCGAGGAAGGATAAAGAACTTTGAAAAGGCTGCTGTGGGGCAGAGCCAAGATGGTGGAGTAGAAACAGCACTTCCAAGGTGCTCTCTCCCACACCACTTCAAAATCATGTAAAAGGGGACACTGAACAACTTCTGGAGCTCCAGCACCCACAGAACAACACAGAGGAGCTAACCTCCCGCTGAGGACAGCCCAGCATCCCTGCTGGGAGTAGCCAGTGCAGTGCTCTGGGAGCAGCCAGCACAGCACTCTAGGAGCCAAGCCCAGGTCCATGTGAGCCTAGCCCAGGCCCATGTGAGCCGAGGTTTTAGCCCCAGGGCGATCAGGCAAGCAGCCAGTTGGAGGGACCCCAGAGCACCAGCAGCTGTGGAGATTCCAGAATTATCAACACAGATATGCTTAGGACAAAGTGAGAGGTTAGTGCCCTATGGACTTTGGGACCAGTATTTAGGGAACACATTGACTTCTTCCCCTGGGGGAGAGAAGTGGCTGAGGAGACACAGCACAGACACCATTTTGCAGCTTCAGTTGCAGCTTCAGCTCCTGGCCTGCAGGGGGATCCAGCAATCAGTCTGGGGGGTAATCACTCTTGCTTCAACCTCCCTGGATCTGGATTGCAGTCTGGGGTGGAGGTCTTGGGGTGGGTATCCAGCTTGCCAGAGCATGTGGAGGCTTCACAGAGGCCACCCAACAAATTCCTCCAGAAGTTGTGAAGACCCCAAAGTTTGGGACAGAAGCTCTCCTGTCTGGTGACAGAGTCCTATTGTGGCAACAAGCCCAAAAGTCAAGTAATTAGGTGGCAGCATGCCTAGGCAAAGGAAACAAATAAAACAGAAAAATTCAACATTAGACTCCTATTTTGGGGGCAAAGAGGATCGAAAGATGAAACAGGAGGAGGAATGTGAAGTCAGAAATCCTGCACCAAAAGTCCCAAATGAAAATATGAGCAGGTTACAGGCCATAGAGGACCTTAAGAAGGATTTTAAAAACCAAATAAGAGAAGTGGAAGAAAAATTGGGAAGAGAAATGAGAAGGATGCAGAAAAAGTATGAAATGAGAGTCAACAGCCTGACTGAGGAAAATAGCACCTAAAAATAGCCTAACTCAAATGGCAAAAGAGGCTCAAAAAGGCAATGAGGAGAAGAATGCTTTAAAAAGCCGAATTTGCCAGATGGAAAAAGAATCTCAAAAGCTCACTGAGGATATTCATTCCTTCAGAGTTTGACTGGAGCAAATGGAAGCTAGTGACTTTATGAGAAATCAAGATGCTGTTAAACAGATCCAAACAAATGAAAGAATAGAAGGTAATGTGAAATATCTCATGGGAAAAACCACTGACCTGGAAAATAGATCCAGGAGAAATAATTTAAAACTTATTAGACTACCTGAAAGCCATGATCAAAGAAAGAACCTAGAAATCATCCGTCAAGAAATTCTCAAGGAAAATTACCCTGAAGTTCTAGACCCAGAGGGGGAAATAGAGGTTGAAAGAATACAGAGATCACCTCCTGAAAAAGATCCCCAAAACAAAACTCCTAGGAAAATTATAACCAGGTTCCAGAATTCCCAGATCAAGGAGAAAATACTACAAGCAGCCAGGAAGAAACAATTTCAATATTGTGGAAACACAATCAGAATAGCACAGGACCTGGCAGCTTCTACATTGAGGGAATTCGAAGGGAATTCCCTTCGAATGGAATATGATATTCCAGAGGGCAAAAGAGCTGGGATTAAAAGCAAGAATCACATACCCAGCAAAACTGAGTATTTTGTTTCAGGGGAAAATATGGTCATTCAGTGGAATAGAGTACTTTCAAGCATTCTTGACGAAAAAACCAGAGTTGAATAGAAAATTTGACACAAGAAGCAAGAGATGCTTGAGAAGGTAATCAGGGAAAAGAAATCAAAAGGAACTTATCAAAGTTGAACTATTTACATTCCTACATGGAAAAACAATAACCGTGTCTGATGAAACCTTTCTCATTATGAAAATAATTGAAGAAGGGTGTATGGGCATATGAATACATATGTGAATGTGTGTATATATGTTTACAAGTATACATGGATAGAGGGCACAGGTTGAATTTGGTGGGAAGGGATGATACTTAAGGGGTGAAGTTAAGAGGTGAGAGAGAAATGTGGCAAGAGGAGATGGGGACAGACAGGGTGGGGTGGACTATCTCATGTAGAAGAGGCAAGGGGAAGTGGTTGCAGTGGGGGCGAGGAACAGGAAGGCAAAAAGGCAAAACCATGTTCTCATTGAGTTTGGCTCGGGGAGAGAATGACATACATACTGAATGGGATGTCTCACCCTGCAGGAGAGTGGGGGGATGATGGAGGGGAGGGCATTCTGGGGGGAGGGGAGTTTGGGGGTACCCACTTTCGAGGAGATATGGGATCAAGGTGGGGAGTTGACCGGGTAGGGGGGTGGGATGGGTGGGAGGGAAATGTGGGCAGTCTTTTGCAATGTATCTACTGTGGTGGTGTTTTGCATAGCTATACATGTGCAGCACATACTGAGTTGCTTATCTTCCCAGAGGGTGTGGGTGGCAAGAGAGGAAGGGTATGGATCTGGAGTTCGAAGCTTTAAAATTAAATGTTTCAAATATATATAAAACAAGCTATGTTGCATTACAAAGTAATTTGATGAAATTTCATAACTAATATACATTATAGATATTCTCATAAGGTTTATCCAAATAATATAAAGCTGTTTTCAAAAAAAAAAAAGAAAGAAAAGGCTGCTGTGGTGAGTGGGATGAGTTGATTAGGAAGGTATAAAGAGATTATCTTTCACAGTGAGATCTCAGTTATATTATATGACATTGTGTCATATAATGTTATATGATATATAATAAATAATATATCAGATTATATTATATAACATAAATTTGTAGTGGCTCCAGTCAACATGGTTTCATACTTTTCTCTAGCTTCTTTTAGCAGCACATGAGTAGGAGCAAAGGCAGTAGATTGTGCAATCAAGCTAAGGTTGAAGTTTGATGGGCAAAGATCAGTGATATAATAAAGGGACAAGGGAATCAAGAGAAAAAAGGAGGCATATGATTAAACTAGTTCATGAAGAGGTTAAAGTGGGAAAGGGTAGAGAGTGTAGCCAATGCATGGGTGCTTACCTGGGAAAGAAACAAGAGATCAAGGGATTGGAATTCCTCATAATGAGGAATTCAAGCAGATTTGGAAAGCAGAGGGAGAGGTTTTTAAGCATGGAGGTGGTACATTTGTAGATGATAACAAGATCAAGGGTATGACATTTCTGTGTGTAACTGAGATGGGGTTGAGGAGTGAGTTCCCATTCCATGGGAAATGAGTAAGGTGAGAAATTGGCAGGTGAGGGTGACTGAGGGACTATCAATAGATTGTGTTGAAGTCTTCTAGTATGAGGGCAAATGTTGGGAAGGAGAGAAAGACTCTGAGCTTGGCACTAAGCTGATTGAGGAAAAAGGGAGGAGTGTCCTGAAGGTCAGTAATCAAGAACAACCAGGATTTTGGTTTGGTGGTAGAAAAGACTGAGTGAACCACAGTGGAAGAGAGGTTACTGAATGATGATGGTAGAGGGAGAGCTTAGGAAATTACAATGGGCAGGAAAGAAGTACTCCAGCTTCCCAACCTCTATCAGTGAATCAAGGGGAATAAGTGAAAGAACAACCAATACTGGAAAGGGTAAATAGGGAGAGTATGTCATTAGGAGGGAGCCAGGTCTCAATAGGGCCCAGAAGATGGAAAGAATAGAAAAAATATATAAGATGAAAGCAGTTTGTTACTACTTTCCTATGTAGGGAGTATTTCAGAGAACACAGTGGAAAGGGCAAGTAGCTGTAGAGTTGGCACATTGATGAGATTGGGCTGAGGAAGATGGGAATAAGGGTATGGAGAGTAGGAGGTGGAGAAGGGAGTTTGAATCATTACATCCCAGAGTACATAATCACTGAGAGGGGAAAATATGACCCACTGAAAGTTCGTTAATTTATTGAGGAATGAGTTTAGGTAGGGAATCAGCATCTATAGGAGATTGGCTTCAGGGTGGAGTCCTCTCAGGGCATTGGGAACCTCAAGTAGGACATGAGTGTGAAGAGCTGATAGAATAACTTCTCTCCTTCTCCTGAAGGCAGAAAGAGGTCAAGTGAGGGAGCTGATCTTTGATAGAATGGCATGTCTCTTTCTTCCCACTGAAAGCAGGAAGAGCCCAGCTAAGAAGATTGGTACTCAATGAGGTGTGTGTGTGTGTGTGTGTGTGTGTGTGTGTGTGTGTGTGTGTGTGTGTGTGCTCCTGCAGGCAGGAAGAGTCCCCTACAAAAAGCTGAGGAGACCAGCATTCAATGTAATGAAAAAGAATATTATGAAATTATAAAGAACAACCTTGGTTCCAGGAAATAGATATTTGAAGATAACCCCTGCCCCCCCACTCCTTTATATAATGTCAGAGGATTTCTTTTTTTGGTGTATTGATTGGTTTTGCTGAATCTTTTCTTTCTCTCTTTTTTTTAGAATTTTATACAGAATGGTTCTATTAATGAGGAAAGAATTCAGGAGAAGGAATCTAGGCAAGGTAAAAACAAAATATATCAATATATGTATGTATTATATGAAAATATATTTTAATGCCAAACAAAAGAGTTTTTAGCTTACTCTAGAACCAATAGGGCACCACTATAGATTGCTAAGTAGGGGAATGAAATGGTCAGACCTATGTTTTAGGAATATCAGTTTGATAGCTATATGGAAGATGGATTGGATGGAGGGGAGAGATGAGGAACTAGAAGACCAATTGCATACATATTACAACAGCCTGGGCAAGAGGTGATGAGGACCTGAGCCATTAGAGTGTTCATTTGAGTGGAGAAAAAGGGCACATGTGAATTATGGCATGGAGGTAGAAACATCAAGCTTTGGCACCTGATTTGGTATGTGAGAAGAGAGAATGGGGACTGGAGGATTCCTCAGAGGATTCCACCTCCATGCTTAAAAACCTCTTCCTTTGCTTTGCACCCTCAAATCTGCTTTAATTCTTCATTGTGAGGAATCCAATTCCACAGTCTCTCAGTTCTTTCCCAGGCCAACCCCCATGAATTGGCTATGCTCTCCACCCTTTCCCACTGGATGAGTAGAAGGCAGTGGTACCTTCAAAGAGGGCAGAGAAGAGCTGAAGGATGGGTTTGGAGGGGTGGAAAAGACAATGAGTTTTTCTTTGAACATGTGTTTTTGTGATGCCTACTGGATTAGCGATTCTCAAACTTTTTACAGTTGTAAATTTCCTAAATGCATTATACTGATTTGTCAAAGACGCATGCTGTTCCCTCTCCTGTCCAGCAACAAGTCACCTCTGGCAGTTTATAAACTTACTACTGGTGGCCCAGCTCTCATATGGATGATAGAGGGGTAACAAGAAAGGGGAGGGGTCTGACCCTAGCCCATAAGAAAAGAGAAAATTCCTAATATACCACAAGAAGTTCTTGTCTGGTGGCCTAGATATGGTGACTATAGTCTGGAGTAAGCTGATCCAAGGAAGTTATCACATACTAATCAGGTACCAGTTGGAACATATGAGCTTGGAGTTTAACCAGCCATAATAGACATGCAGAGTATGGAGATATGTAAGTATAAATATACATTAAGGTCCAATTAAAACAAGTAAACTTGGATAAGGAAAAAAAAACACCAACGAATCCTTATAGCAGCTTGGTGTCAGAGAATGATTTTATATACTCTTAAAAGATGGAAATTGCTACATGGCTAAGGAGTTGGGAAAATTCCATCATGTTTCTCAGCATTATGGCTCACCTTCTGAAAGGAGATAGGAGGTTACTGACCCTGTTCGTCCTCCCTGCATTCTCTTATGACTCTCCAAATGGCTATGACACCTAGAAGGAACAGTAACTGCCTCCCTTCTCAGACCTTTTATATGCTTCTGGAAGGAAAGAACTATTGAATCCCCACCTGAGAGGAAAGGTAGCTAAGGAATTATTGATTAATGACAATTAATAAGACCCATGGAGGAAGCCATCATGTGAGGAGAGGGGATATTATGAAAGGAAACCACTGGCCAGACTGAGTTCAATAAGAGTTTACCGGGATATCAGATTTAAAGGGTTTAAGATGCAAAATTCTTAGAAAGTAATTTTAAGTAGTAGTCTAAAGCTGAAAATCTCAGTATGGGATTAGGAAGTGATCAATCTGAGGAATGGTGATGGGTTCTAGAGAAATATTGGTTTGTTCCATGTAACTTCTTTGCCTGAGGAAGCATTTTTTCTTACGTGACAGCAATGTGCTAGCTGTATCTCCTTGTTTTGATGCTTCAAAGCATCTCTGATGACACATGGTAGCCAAAGCCCTACCTTGTTTCCCTGGACCAGTGTTATGATAGGCCCAAACAGAGACCTTTGTATCCCAGAGGAGGACTCACACAAGGTATAAGAGACTACCCAGGCAGGTACTCAATAAAGACATGTGAAATTGAACTTCTTAATTAAAAAATTCAGCTCCTCATAGCTACATTGATCCAACATGTGCCCTTGGAAGATGGCAGACTTACAGAATCATAGAACTTCTGAGTTGAAAGCAACCTCAGAGGTCATCTAGTCTGATACATACTAGAAAAGGCATCCCCTTCAACACTGATAAGTGGCCATCCAGCCTTTCTGTGGAATGAATGGCAAAGAATTTCATTCACTATAAATACTATTTAAAGTACTTGTGGATAGAGAGCTGACTTTGGATCCAGGAGGACCTGGGCTCAAGTCCCACATCTGATCAATACTAACTGTATAACCCTGGACAAGTCACTTAATGTCAACTTGCCCTAGGTGACTCTTTGTAACTGTAGTTTGTAGAGAAGGTGCCAACTTACATTCTTCATCTGCAAATTTCCTAAATCAATGAAATCAGGTCTAGTCCCTATCTGTATACCATAAAAAGTATTAGACTGGAGGAAACATGGCATAGTAGAAAGAACATTGGGTTTGAAATTAGCAGATTTGTGTTCAAGTCCTGCTGTTTGTTTTTGGGTAAGTTATCATCTTGTGGGGCCTCAATTTCCTCATTTGTAAAATGAAGCAGTTGGATTAGGTGAACTCTGAGGTAATTTCTAGCTCTAAATCTATGATTCTATGTCCTTTCTGAAAATATTCATATTAATGATAGTTCCCATTGAAATACCATGTTACCATAATGAAATTGAATTTTTTGTACATTATCTCTTTTGGTTCTCACACTACCCCCTAGGAGTTAGTTAGTTTAAATATTAGTATCTCTGTGTTATAAAGAGTATGCTTTTAATCACAAAAGCTTAAAATTTTACTAAGACTTTTGTGATGCCTTATATATGAGGAAACAGAGGCTCATTGGCTTATCTAAGGTCACATACACAAACACACACACACACACATATATAGTACATATACATAAATCATGTACATAAATCAAGTTCTGATTGTAGACCAAGTGCTCTTTCCACTAAAAAAAAATGTGATGGAAAGCGTAACCCTCAGTAGCACAATAAATTGAATTAATTAATTGAATAAATGAATAGAATGTTAGGGCTAGGTGGGGATTTTGACATCATTGATTCCAGCCCCCTAATTTTACAGATGAATAAACAGAGAATCAAGGAGATTAGCTTGCCCGAGGTTACATGTTAATTGGTAGAAGTCAGAGTTGAATCTTGGGTGTCTAAGTGTCCTATCTAGGAGATGAGATAAGCAATCCCCTTGAATATTGTAGATCTCTAAAATGGAGACAAAGTAATATATAGCACTCATCTAATCTTCACTGAAATTTCACTTAAAAATCTGCAAACTGTTTAAATGTAAGTTGGGTCTAACTCCAGGTTACAAAAGTTTGTAAAGTGACTCACTAAAATCTAGGTAAATGATGTCCATAGCATTCATCTGGTCTGCTAGTTTAGCAACCCTGTAAAAAGGAAAATGAGGTTGGTCTGCAAAGACTTATTCTTGAAGCCATGTGATTTCTTTGTGGTCTTTGATTCCTTTTCCAGATATGTGGTAACCATCTAAAAATAATATGGCTCTTCTCTTACTCCTAGATTGATAGATTCCCCAGCTGGAGTGGGAGAGCAAGAATGCACGGTTATTTCTGCTTCTTTCCCCTCTCCATAGTTCATTTGTGTAGGAACTTGGATATAGGGCATAGGAGCTATATACCACACATTGCTATTGGGGATCCCAGTGATTCTTATTGAGAGACATTTTCATACAGTCAGCAATATCTCCACACAGTCACTCACCCACCCACTTTTTCCTTCAGTTGTCTTAAGATTTTTGGAACTCCAAAGTAGCTCTTTCTCAATAGAAGGCTAAAAATCAATGGTATAGGTGAAGTGCTTATCAAATGTGTAAATGACACTAATTTAGGAAGGACATTGGATGATAAAATCCCAAAATATCTTTGATCAGCTAGAATATTGAACAGAATACAACAATTAGAGAGAAATATGAAGTCCTACACTTAGATTCAAAATAGCAAATGGACCTGTAGAAGCTAAACAATAGTCTTTGTGCAGTTTTAGTGAACTACAAATGGAATTTAAGTCAATAGCAATATATGGCAGCCAAAAAAAAGTTAACATGTTGCAGCCTGAATTGAGGGAATAATATCCTGAACAAGAGAGATGATCATCTTTATATCCTTTAGTTTCATCAGACCTCATCTGGTATATTTTGACTAATTAAAATAATAATAGTTGATATTTACATAGCATTTTACATACATAATCTCATTTGATTCTCCCATCAACACTGTGTACTATTTATTACAGGTCTTATTACTCTCATTATAGAGAATTCTAATAATTCTGGGCACCACATTCTGGGGAGGTCATAAGCAATTTACATGGTGTCCAGAGGAGAGAGGCTAAAATAGTGTGGGGACTGGAGACTATATCATACAATGGTAGGCATTTAATAAATGTTTGTTGAATTTAAGAGAAGGAAAGATTTAAAGACCAAGAAATCAATGAATCATTTGGTTTTTATTGAACATTACTATGAGCTAATTGTCAAAAAAAATGTCATAGTTCTTGTCCTGAAAGAACTTATCAGATAAAAATTTGCACTTTAATAAAATAATTACAAAGATTCTGTGGCCATTCTAGTAATGACTAGAAATACAGTTAGCACATTTTCAGGGACATTTTATTTCATCTTTGTCTCCTGAGTGTTACATGGGGTCTCTCAGAATATGCTACAAAGATTATGAGGAAGAATCTCAAAACAAATACTATATTAGAAATACAGTCCTAAGTATCTTTGAAAATTCTTTTTATTACAAGTTCAATTCTCAGCAGAATAGTGATGCCTTTATTAGGTAGGTATTATACTAAGTACTGCTAAAAGACACATGGGGAAGGGGCACTAGGAAACATATATTCTTTCTTGGCTGCTTTTTCGGTTAATTATCAGAATAAGAAAGATAAATAGTAACATTCCCATGTAAGAGATACATATTAGATAATTTTGTCTTTGGTGAATGGAAAATTCAATAGCACCCTTCTCAAGTTCTAGAAGTTGACCTGCATCTTACTGTAAAAAAGTCACACTGTATAAGGTTATAATAGTCAACCAGCCTAGTTAAGTTTATTGATATAATTTTTCCTTCTTTAATATCCCACTACATTCTATTCCCATGTGTACATGTGTACACAAAGCAAATCTAGGGTTATTCATTGTCATAGTCCTAGCTCAGCTCACAATTTTCAGTTGTGCCTCTGCCCCCGTCCATGGTACTGACTTCTGGAGAAGCGCTAACACCACTCTGCCCTGTACTTTGCATGTGGATAGCACTTAATGAATACATACTAGATTTTATTGAAATGAATTTAATAAATATATTCAGGGATAGACAAAGAAATATTTACAGAAGAGGAAGGAGTAGGACTTCAATGAAGCAACATAAATGTATTAAGCATCATGTATGTGCCAGCAACCTAGTAGGTGCTGGGGATATAAATGCAAAAAGTAAGGCAATTTCTGCCCTTGAGGAATTTGTGCTTTTATTATTTTATTAATAACATAATAATTATGTTATTATGACAGCATGTTCACAGATAAGTAAGGGCAAGATGTGTACAAGTCAAGTCAACAAACACCCACTAAACACCTACTATGTGCTAGATACTGTGCTAAGTTCTGGGGATAAAAAGAAAGCTAATCAAAAAGAAAAAGTCCCTGTCCCCAAAGAGATCACAGTTTAATGGGAGAAACAAAATACAAACATATATGTATAAAAATTCCAGAAGGCAAAAGAGCTGGGAATGAACCCAAGGGTCACCTACCCAGCAAAACTGAGTATCTTGTTTCAGGGGAAAATATGGTCATTCAGTGGAATAGAGGACTTTCAAGCATTCTTGAGGAAAAAACCAGAGTTGAATAGAAAATTTGACATTCAGACACAAGAAGCAAGAGATGCTTAAGAAGGTAATCAAGGAAAAGAAATCAAAAGGAACTTATCAAAGTTGGACTATTTACATTCCTACATGGAAAAACAATAACTGTGTTTGATGAAACCTTTCTCATTATGAAAATAATTGAAGAAGGGTACATGGCATATGTTCACAGGTATACATGGATAGAGGGCACAGGTTGAATTTGATGGGAAGGGATGATTATTTTTTTTTTTGGAGGGCAATTGGGGTTGGGTGACTTGCCCAGGTTCACGTGGCTGGGTTTTTGTTTGTGTGATGGGTGTCTGGGGCCGGATCCGAGCTCGGGTCCTTCTGGCTCCGGGGCTGGCTCTCTGCTCGCTGCGCCACCTAGCCACCCCAAGGAAGGGATGATTCTTAAGGGGTGAAGTCAAGAGGTGAGAGAGGAAAGTGGCAAGAGGAGATGGAGAGAGACAGGGTAGGGTAAACTATCTCATGTAGAAGAGGCAAGGGGAAGTAGTTGCAGGGAAGGGGAAGAACAGGAAGGCAAAAAGGCAAAAGCATATTCTCATTGAAGTTGGCTCAAGGAGAGAATCACATACATACTAAATGGAATATCTTACCCTCACTCACTCTCCTGAGTAAGGGAAAGGGGGATCAGAGGGGGGATGATGGAGGGGAGGGAATTCTGGGGAGAGGGGAGGTTAGAAGTACCCACTATCAAAGAGGGACAGGATCTAAGTAGGGAATGGACCAGGTGGGAGGTGAGACAGGTGGGGGGGAAATATAAGCAGTCTTTTACAATATATCTACTATGGTAATGTTTAAAAAATAATAAAAATAATAAAAAAATAAGACTTAAAAAAAAAAGAAATAAAGACAGATCTAAATAAAAAAAAGATATATACATGATAGAGTGGAGACAGTTTTAGAGGGAAGGCATTAGCATTAATAAATTCACAATGATGGGTAGTACTGACAGCTGGGGGATGGTCAGGATTTGGCTACATAGTGGGGTAGAGAAAGGCCACTTGAGGCAAAGGTCACAGCATGAGCAAAAGTACACCAAATAATTTTCTTTTTTTTTAAGTGGCTTTATCACATTTTATTGACACTGACATTAGCATGTGAAGAGTCCACTCTTGGTAAGGCCTTAACTTGAGGCCTCCAAGAAGCCTCGACCTCAGGCTCCTGCTCCCCTCTTTACTTAGACAAGAGAAGCTTGGATGACAGCATCCCTACCCAGCAGGGAAGGCAGAATGGCTACTGGCTGCACAGGGAATGAGTAGCCTCTGGTACTCCAAAAGCAGGTATCTCTCCACAAGCACAGAGGGGAACACCATCAGTCACTAGGACTGCTGCCTCATCAATAGCTCCAAGTCAGCCAACAGCACAGTTTTTTGGCCTGCATGGTGAGCAAAGGTTTCTAGGTCATCACAAAGTGTCCTGAAATACCGGTCCATACACTTCACCAGGGTTTCAGAGGCTAACTTTTCCATAGGAATTTTGGCATAGAAACTGAAAACTTCGTAGTAATTGCTCAAGCTGGCTTTGTCTGGATCACGGGGTTGCCTGGAGCTTGGGGCACGGTGCTTGTGAGCATGTTTGGCCCGGGTAAGCTTGGAGGGCAATAGGGAATACACTAAATAATTTTTAACAGGGTGGGTTCTTGCTAGCTTGGAGAGAGGGAGGGAGAAGGTAGTATTTAAAATCCCTCCATAATTAGTACAGAACTCTGAGGGACTGACCCGTCCAGCAGGTCCTATGTCAAAAAGTGTGTGGTCTCCTCCTGAGTTTTGAGGACTTGGAAGTAAGCCCAGAAAAAATGGGGAAATTGCCAACAGTCACTTAAGTCAATTTTTGCCCATGTCTACACACACACACACACACACACACACACACACACACACACACACACACACACACCCCTATTGAACATATGTGCTCTCTAACCATTAGGATCCAAATGGTATGGGTCCTGATACAGGTCACTCTTTGCAGAATTAAAATTGGAAGGCAATGTTGCAGATGTGTTTACTTGGACACAAGGAGATGGAATTTTTCTAACAAGCAGAGATTGGATGTGCCTGTATGCCTTCATTGGAGCCTGCATTCTGTTTATATTATTTTAATGAGAATATTATCTATAAGAAAGGACCATATCCTTAGAGGAATTGAGGTAGTCTTCATGTAGGGGGATATTTATTTTTGTAAATGGAAAGTTCAGCAATGGAGATCTGAGTTTAAAAGAACATAGATTACTGTTCTTCACTAATTTCATGGTTGACTTAAAGGTTTTTAAATTTTTATATCTACTGTGATAGTGCATTTGAAATGTTCCCACTCTCTTATATTCGTTTTTTCTCCTTTTGCCCTGAATATAACCTGATTCTTATTCAGAACCTTGCTTTGGGGCTCAAACTCAGTATTCAAGGGAATTATTGGCATAATAGTTTGAGGGAAACACACATTGAGATGGCAATGTATGGAAGAAGGTAAAGAGATGGCCATAATCTGTCAGGATTTTAGGGGAATATTTTTGCTTGATAGCTGACTGTCATTGAAGAGGGATAAGAAGATGTTAATTTTCTCACCATTCACTTTCTCACAAAGGTCAATCTGAAAGGTGTTGGAAGAGCATCAAAGCAAGAGGTTTTTAGATTTGCCATAATAATTACAGTTAATGCTTCTTTTGTAGTACTTTCCCATTAGGCATTCTTTCACTCAATCTTTACTGTTACATTTGGAAGTGCAGTTATCACTCTGCCCATTTGACAGATTAGGAAACAGGTTTATTGAAACAAAGGGACTTGCTCTCAATCACAGTGCTACTAAAGGGGCAAGATTGGACTCTAACCCAAGTGTCCTGACTCCAAGTTCATCATTCTTTCCACTGCATATGCTTCTGCTCTCTTTCTTCATAAAGAAGACTTGGTGAAGACTAGAAAATGTTGGGATTGACTGACTACAAAGGAAGCTGGGGTTCTGCTGTCTGTGAAAATCATTAAAAATAGTTTAGATTTTCAGCTGAATTTGCATGGAGATAATTGAGGGACAGGCTTAGATTATAAATTCCCCAAATGCAGGCCAGAGTCTGCAGTATTCTCTTTATATAGTATCAGAAATGGGTGCTTAATGCACACATTTGGATGATTATGTGAGCATAAATGGAAGTAAATGTGCCTCCAAATTAATAGAAACTCATTTAAGATTTGTTGAATTTCATTTGTCAAGAGAGCCTTCTTTTCAGTCCTAACTCTCCTCTTCTTTCTGCACCTCTGCCCTCACCCATGGATCTTTTCCCAGCTCACTCCCTAACAAGCAGGTACCAAAGGAACTTCCTTTTCATTGGCTCCTCTTGGACTGTTCTACCTGAGGTCCAAGTTTCAAAATTATCCCTCATTCTTCTCATTCATTCACTACTCTGGTCTCTACTAGTAGTCATTGAGGAGAATGATATGATGATAGAATATTAAAGTTGAAGGAACTATAAAATCTCATATTTGGAAGGATCCTGAGAAATTCTCTAGCTTGACCTATACATGAACAGGATTTCCTTCTATAATATCTGCACCCCCCCTCCAATTGGCCATTAAGTGATGGATCACCTCCAGTGATAGAGGACTTAATATCTACAAATATAGCTATTCTTCTTTGGGGAGACTCTAATTGTTCACTTTTTCCTTCTATTTAGTTGATAAATGTCATGCCATATCTTCCACTTATATAGTCCAACCTTATCATTTCACAGGTTGGAAGGCCAAAACCCAAATAGGTAATTTGTCTAAGGTAACTCATCAATTAAGAGTAAGTCTGAGATTAAAATCCATATCTACCAACTCTACATCCAGAGTTCTTTCCATTGTAATATACTGCCTCTGATGAAATAACTTGTGCTAAGGTGTAAGCGTCTAACAGTAGATTAGTGTAGTATCTTATTCAGAGAAGTTTGGATTTTCAAAGAAGATGCCCAGAGAAGCAACAACATCATCTGTAATGACTTCTGGGGCAGACCAGCTGGGGAGAGAATTTGGAGTAGTGTCCATTAAAGTATACCCTATAGGTCTATCATCCTTTCTGTTTTGTCCATGTAGTTCTATCACCTGACCTGAGTAGATGATCTCTATTGATTTCTAGAATTATGCTTTTTCCTGATTGTTGCTGGGGCTTGCCTGCTGCCTGAGGCACAGAGGTCTTGACATCTGGAATGTCCTTCTTTTATGTTCATGTCATCTTATATTAATCTCCTTTGAATGGATTGTTGAGTTGTACCTTAAGACTTCCATATTTCTTTAATCTAATAGACATGACCTATTGCCAGATTGTTCGGTATCTTTTGAAGTATCATCCCAAAGGGCATAAATTTGTAATAAAATTTTAGGAAATAGTCAAATCCAGAGTTCACCTTCTAGGTGGCGTACCTTTTCAGATGGATGAGTTCCCAGGGGTAATAAGAGATTTGCTGTGATCAATATGATAAAGTACCCTTAGTGGAATCGGCACCAAGTACATTTCAACTGAGGTCTTTGGAACATGCAGAGTCACCATAAATGCTTGAATATTCAGAAGACCATTTAATTTCTTTCATAGTATCTCAAAATTACCTGGGAATGGAGGAAGATCTCTGACTAGGGTCTAGGTTTAGCCAATGAGACAGTTATTCTGAGCGACTCAATGTGATTATGGCACTGTGAGGAAGAGTGGAAAAAAGTGTGCTGAGAAAATGGAATCCTGGTTTGCCCAATAGAAAATACCCAAAGATTGATGTTGAATGTTCAGGGCAGGGGAGAATGGGTCTAGAATGGTGAAAAAGAAGTCATTCCACACTGTCCCACCTAGCTGTATTGTCTGAGCTCCCATTTTATCAAGGGCAAGATTAAATTAAATAAAAATTTGAGAGAATGTTAATTTAGCACTTCCTCTTCATCTCTCAGTCAAAAATAGCCAAGGAGCTAAAAATCACTAGAGCTGTGGGCTGAAAAGCAGGAGAATGCAAGGATAGAGAGATGCTCTATAGCATGTCCAAGGGGTTAAAATCTGGCACAGATCCTGATACATCTCAGCACTTCCCTAAAAATTTAATGCTTTCTATGCATTTATTTAGTTTTTAATTATGGGTTTGTGTCTCCTAATGGTGATACTGGCCAAAGCAAGGACCCTTCCTTTAAACCAGGGGGTCTTAACCTGGGACCTAAGAACTTTTCCCTTGATATTTTTATAAATGTATTTCAATATTAAAGGTTTCCCTTGTAATCCTATGGATTTTAGTTAAGAAAATATTTTTGACAAATGTTGAAAAAGAATTCTTACATGCAACTGGGAAATAAGATATACAGGCAATGGGGTATAGAAATACATCTTGACCTACAAAAAAGTAAGACGGGTTTAGGGTGGATATAAGAGAGGGGGGTAGATTGGGGGAAGGGGTATTCAGTTTGCTTGCCATCTTGGGGTGAGAGCTAAGAGAGAGATGAGAAGAAATTCTGTAAGCAAAATCTTTGGGAAATGAATGTTGAAAACTAAAAACAAATTTTAAAAAGAACTATTAAGAAAAGAAAAAGAAAATATTTTGAAACTAGGTTTATAGACTTTCCAGACTGCCAAGGGAGTTCATGATACACTTAGAACTGTGCAGCACTCAACATGGCTCCATTTAAAAACAAGTGGGTTTGGGGCAGCTAGGTGGCGCAGTGAGTAGAGTGTCGGCCCTGGAGTCAGAAGGACCTGAGTTCGGATCCGGCCTCAGACACTTAATGCACACACAAATAAAAACCTAGCCGTGTGACCTTGGGCAAGTTACTTAACCCCAATTGCCTTCCAAAAAGCAAAACAAAACAAAACAAACAAACAAAAAAAAAAAAAAACAAATGGGTGACATAATCATTAGGGGAGGCAACCTGAAAGGGTGGAAAGGAGCTGAGACTGATTGTCATGAGACCCTGACTTTAGTCCAAGCCCTGTGGAGCTTAAAGTCTAGAGCTCATTGACTCTGTGTGTGTGTGTGTGTGTGTGTGTGTGTGTGTGTGTGTGTGTGTGTGAGTGTGTGTGTGTGTGTGTAAGTATGGAGGATAAGAAGAGTGGGATTTCAAGAAAAATGATAGCTTCAGGAACCTCAAGACTTTTGATATCCCAGTATATGGAGCCAGTGGTAGATTGTGATGGCCAAAAGAGGGGCATTCTCAGTATCAGTCAGCAGCACAGGTCAAATCAGTGCCTATATTCTTGACTGCTGGATGGCTGAAAGAGCATGATTTTTTTTTAATAGTCATTGGCTCACTGTTTCTATTTCTTTTCCTCTCACTCCCTTTTATCTCTGTACAATGCAGTTTCCAGCCTTATAATTTAACTAAACTACTCTCTCCAAAGGTACCAATGATCTCTTAATCATCAGATCTAATATTTTCTCAACCCTCATCCTTCTTGAGCTCTTAGTCTTTGAACACTGTCCATCACCCTCTTCTTGATACTCTAAGTTTCACATCAATATTCTTAGTCTGTCTCCTGTACTGGATCTTCATCCAGGTCATGCCCCCAAGTCATGGGTGTCCCACAAGGCTTTGTTCTAGGTCCTCTTCTGTTCTCCCGCTATAATTGCCTTGGTGATCTCATCAGCTCCCAATGATTTAATTATCATCTCTATGTATCCAGTCCCTTACCACCCTCCTGATATCCTATCTTGTTCTTTCAGTTGCCTAGTGGTCATTTGGAACTGACCTTTTCTTTTCCTCAAATACTGCTCTGCTCCTAACTTCTGTATCACTTTGGAAGCACTACCACCCTTCCAGTCATGTAGGCTAATGTGTCACCTTCAATTCCTACCCTCTCTCCCACCCCACACCCAATATGTTGCCAAGTCCTGTCAATTCTACCTTCACAGAATCTCTCCTACTGCTCTGTCCCTGATCTTTTGTCACTGTCACTATCTTGAAACAGGCTCTCCTCACTTGATACCTGGACTATTGCAATAGCCTGCTGGTTGATCTTCCCACATCAAGTTTCTCCTCAGTCTGATACATCCTCAACTCAACTGCCAAAGCAATCTTTCTAAAGCACAGGCTTGGCTTTGTCATTCCTCTCTTCCACCAGTAGACTCTAATGCTTCCTATTACCTTTAGGATAAAATTTTTTTAAATCCTCTCTTTGAATTTCAAAGCCCTTCAAAACCTGACCTTTTTCCTTCCTTTTCAGTCTTCTTACACCTTATCCCTCTTAATGTATTCTATAATCCCATGACTGACTCCCTTGCTATTCCTTGCACAAGTCAATACATCTTTTGACTGTGTGTTTTCATTGGCTGTCTCCTGTGTCTGAAATTCTCTCCTTCCTCTTTTCCACATCCAGGAGCCTGTCCCTAGTATTTATTAAGCCTCATTTAAAAATCCCACTTTATACAAAAAAACTTTCGCAATGCTCTTTAATGTTATTATCTTCCCTCTATTGATCCATCCTACAGATGTTTTGTTTGTACCTAGTTATGGTTATTTTTTTGCATGTTGTCTCCCCGTTACACTGTGAACTCCTTGAATGCCAGAACCATATTTTTCTTCTTTCTTAAATAGTCATCACTTAGTAGAGTTCCTGGCACATACTAGGTGCTTAATAAATGCTTGTTGATTTAGCTTTCATGTTGAGAGAGGAAAGTCGAGGAAGGAGGATGCTAGGTTGGCAAGTGGGGACACTAGCATTCATCAATCATAGAGTCATAGATTTAGAGCTAAAAGAGACTTCAGTGATTATCTAGTCCAAATCCTTGATTTCATTGATTGGTCATAAGGCAAGTGACACCAGAGAAGCCAATTACTTGCTTACAGTCACCAAGTTAGGGTCATAGGATGATGCATTTAGATCTGGAAAGAACCTGAGAAGTCATGTAATTCAATCTTTCCCATTCTTCCTTATTGTTCAAATGGGTAAACTGAGGCCCAGATAATTAAATTGCTTACACGAAGTCACACAAGTGGTAACTATGCTGGTATTCAAATGGAGGGCCTTATGATCAAAATCCAGTGCCTTTTTCTGAGGACTTCCTGTGCACTTTGTAATGTTGCTTTTCTATGTTAAGGGAGCAACTCTCTGAAGAGCTCATTGCATAATACTAGGAATACAAATTCTAATTAAACATGATGTTATGGAAAGAAACCTTAATTTTCAGTCAAAAGAGTTAGATTTGGGTCATGGTTAGTAGGCCTAGACCTAAAAAGGAACTTAGAGACCATCAACTCCAAATCCCTCATTTTATAGATAAGGACAGAGACCCAGCTAAATTAAATAATTTTTTCAAGGTCACCTAAGATGTAAATATAAAAGGCAGGACATGAACTCAGGTCCTTTAACTCTAGACCAGTGACTCTTTGCACTGTTCCATACTGTCTCCCTGATGCATTTTTGCCCCTGCATAACCAAAGGCAAGTCACTTTAAGTCTATGAACCTTCATTTCCTCAGCTATAAAATGAGGGGATTAGACAAACTCTTTAAGATTCCTTCCAACTCTGAGATCCCACTAATTTCACCTTATCAAATGAAAAAACATTCACCTTTGCTTTAAATAAGTCCTAAAAACTAGCTTGGGACCTTTAAAAATTGCTGGAGAATATTAAGTTCATAATTATTTAATAAATGTTATTGGGTTGATTAATCTGGGAGCTAAAATCACTAAAGGTAAAATTTCAACAAGGCCTTCAGTTCAGGTGAGTTCAGTCATTTTTCAAGCCTATCCAACTCTTTGTGATCCCAGTTGGGGTTTTCTTAGCAAAGATATTGAAGTAGTTTATCATTTCCTTACATATGAAGAAACTGAGGCAAATAGGGTTACATGACTTGCCCAGAGTGACACAGCTAGTATGTGTCTGATGGCAGATTTGAACTCAAGAAGGTATCTTCATGACTCTAGGATTGACACCCTATCCACTGCTCCACCTTGCTGCCTTAACAGGTCTCTAATCATCTAAACTGTTCCCTTTGCATATATGCAATAATTACCCATAGCCACCAAGGTGATATTATATTTGTATTTGAAAGAGCACATTTGAGACTAAGTATTATATCCCTAAAACATTCCCACAAGACTACATTCTGGGCATCCCTGTTAATGTTAATTTTTTTAACTATACTAGAAACACAAATGGGAAATCAGCTGACTTATAGTTGAAAAGTCTCTTGTAGACCTTCTAGTATAGTGCCATTCAAAGTGGGGCACCCGACATGCCACGATAATGTGGGAAGTAAAACATACTCACACACACACATGCACACACATACACAATGTATATGGATGTGCATATATATATATATATATATGCATGCCCCAAAACATATGTGTGTACATATAATGTATGTATACAACACATACATATGCACATGTATGTGTGTATACATATATACATATATGTATGGTTTTTCAACTATTCTAACATTCCTCAGCTGCTTCCTGGCTCTGCTACTTTAGGTCTCCCACTAATTAATTTTTTCCCATAACATCCACTTTGGGGAAGGGTTCCATACTACGCAATATTCATTCTCCAGACTTAGTCAACATTCTGATGTATTTCCCACCTGCCCCCCAAGTTTTTAGCTCTTTTTAATGCACTGTCTTTTCCCCCTTAGAATGTAGGCTCTTTCAAGTGAGAGACTGTATTTCATTTGGCTTATATTAGTATCCACAGCATTTAACACAGTGCTTTGCACATAAGCACTTGATAAATGACTGTTAACTGACTGATTAACTAATTGCACAAACACACACACACCCTATATATGTATATGTATATGCGTATGTACATACATATACATATACACATATATAAATACATATGTATATACACATATATACATATATAAAAATACAATTTTTATCACATACATGTCTATAGATTACTACATATGCTATATATATATATATATATATAATTAGAAGTTCTGATGTTATCTTTAACATGAAAATAATAAGCTTCACTAATAGTTAATATGGGCAACTAGGTTGCTGGTCTGTGTCTGGAGTCAAGAAGATTCATCTTCCTGAGTTCTAATTATGGCCTGAGATTCTTACTAGCTGTGTGACCCTGGGCAAGTCACTTAACCTTGCTTACCTCAGTTTCCACATTTGTAAAATGAGAAGGAAATGGCAAACCACTCCATTATCTTTGCTGAGAAAAACCCAAATCAGGTCACAATGAGTCAAGCGTGACTGAAAAATAACTAAGCAACAACAAAATATTTAATATATTGGTTGGCACTGGCACCCTTTCTTTGTCAGATGGTCACATGTCACCTGAGGTATAATCAGCAATAGAAAAGGAAAGTGGGATTTTCACAACATGGAGCAATTGACAGTGGACCCTTCATTCATTCTTTTACTTTTAGTATATTTTAATGTATTGCAGTTTATCTTTATTTGTTTAGTGGATTTAGGGATTAAAGTTTCTTAAGAATTTGAAGAGATCCCATTGAGTCCAAGCCAAAGGGATCACCTCTGTCATATTTGGACAAGTGGTTATCAAGCCTTTGCTTAGAATAGAAGCAGTAAGGTAGTTTATTTTCTGAAAACAACAACAGAGGGAGGTTGGTAATATGGACACAGAGAAAGTTTCGGATCCAGAAGAAGTTGGACTGAAGTTCTTGACTCTGACATCTGGCTGTGTGACTGGGCAAGGCTTTTAAAAGTCTCAAAGCTCTAGGCACCTCTCTAAGACTGTGAGCTTCAGAGAAAGTGCTGACTGGCATTCAGAGAGAATGCTTCCCTAGACACAGACCCTGCCTCTATTATCTAATTTTAAACAAATTAACCATTACAAAATGATCGAGTCAATTTAGATGATTCCTGAAAAGAAATTGTGCATTCAAAGTAACAATGTGGGTACAATGAATCAAAAAGATGGTGCATCTGATACTTATTTCTTGTGCACACTCTCCTTAAACCACAAAATCATGTTAAAAACAATAACTTTCTAATCAGACCCAGTAGACAAGGTCAGCCAAAGAATATTGAAATTATACAGATTATTCAAAATATACATTTTCATCTATTTTTGTTAGTGATGAAGTTCACCCTAAGTGAGCCTTGTACCTTGAGATACTAGCAAATGATAGGATGAAATGATCATGATTAATTAAACTAAGTTTTTGTTGCCTGAAACAAGTGTGTCACCTATTAAAAACTATCATATTTGACACACAAAAAATCAGAAAATAATTTTATAGCTTATTTAAATTTTTTTCCAAGTGAAGAATTTTAGTGGTTTTTTTAGTCTATTTGTTGGAAATACTAAAATACCACACCTCTTGATTCATTTGCAATAAGAATTGATTAACATCAGGGAAAATAGAAATTTGCTGACTATTTTAAAAACCAAAAAAAGAGGGGCCCTAGAGCTTCATTCTTATCATTGAGACTTTTGTTGCATTTATTTACTGATTGATTTATTGGCTGATTGTGTAAGTATGTGAAAATGATGGTGGATGACTGTGTTTCTACATGTTCTACGTGTAGAGAAACAAAGACTCTTCCTTTGTCTGAGGTGAGAACAATGAAAGCTTTTTGATCTGGGATGGGCCAGGAAGGAGAAGGGAAGGGAAAAAATTAGTGAGAAAAAATGAGAAAATGTCCTTAAGTTTAGCTTATTTCCCCACAGAGATAGGCTTCTTTTCAGAGAAGCTAAGGAATGGGTGGAAGATCCTGGTGACAGCATCCCGTGGCCTTCCATTCTCTCCCCCTCATCATTCCCTTTTCCTACCAAGCGGTCAAAAAGCAACTCTATGCAGCTAAATGATGGGGAAGAGAAAGTGATAGTCATGAGAAGAGACACTGCCAGGCAAAGCAGCTGCTCCAACAACACACTGATGGCATATAGGCAAGGAAGGTGGCACCAGAGCCTGGAGGTGGAGACATCAGAAGAGTGGCCAGTGTCCAGATCTACCGATGGAAGCAACTGGCATCACGAGCTACTGGCTCAGCTTGTTATAAGAGAAACAAAGTTGAGCCACCTGGCCATATGTTTTGTCAGAGACACATATCTACATTGTAGCTCCCTTTCTAGCTTATTATTTATAGAGAAATCTAGTGATATTAGGCAATCTAAGCAGCAGAAAGTTCCTACCTTGTCCTTGAAGATGCTTTACTCTGGGTTCATTTCAGGTCTAATGCAGTGACTAGGAATTAGCTTCCCTGGATACCATGGCAGAGACCTTTAGGGACTACTTCCTATACAATCTCAGGACAAGGAACATAAAACCTCTGAATAAAGCAGAATAGTAGTAGGAGGAGGAGGAGAAGGAGGAGGAGGAGTACTAGTACTAGTAGTAGTAGTAGTAGTAGTAGTAGTAGCAGTAGCAGCAGCAGCAGCAGCAGCAACAGCAGCAGCAGCAGTAGTAGTAGTAGTAATGGTAGTAATAGTAATAATGACAGTACATAGTATTTTCAAATTTAGGTATTGCTTTGTATTGAGGTATTTTAAAAGATTCAAGAGACATAGTTTCTGGGTAATTTAATCATTTTATTAATAAGGCCAGCATGCTTATTAATAAAAGGATAGTCATTTAGCCATCTCTCTTAGAACAAAATCCCTTCCTGGCATCGGGCTCACAGTTTATATGCCCATGGAAGGTGTTCCCCAGGTTGGCAATCAACTCTGATTGCTTAACAATTGATGAGAGAATGAATATTACAATGAGAGGGTGGGCTATATTCCAATGGGAGTCTTGGGGTATGTGATGTGAGTCACCCAAATCCTGGTCAAAGAGATGTCAATTTCCCTATCACCTATCTGACAAAAGGAAGGAGCCACATTTTCTCAGACCTGTCTGAGCAGGAATGCACCCATTAGCCCAAATTTAGAATTTCAGTTTTATGGTCTGATTAGATCTTGGCCTGGGTAAATCCTTAAGAGAGATTTGAGACATTTCTTGGTTATCAAGATGAGAAATTAAAAGAGGAGAAAAATCTTGCTCCTAATACAATAATTCGTTATTAAATATGAGAGAAATAATCATTTCTCATAATATGCAGATCGAATTTTACCTCACAATACTTCTGTGCACTGGCTGTTGTTATTCTCATTTTATAAGTGAAGAAACTGAATCCCAGAGAATGTAAGTGATTTACCTTGCATCTCCAACTAATAAATGCCAGAGGTGGGATTAAAACCCAGGTTTTGCTGACTCCATATCTTCACAAATCTGAAATTTAGAATACTTTGTTGAATTAAAACAGACCATTCCTGTCTATTTATGGAGAATCATAGAATCTGAAGATGGGAAGGGACATGGAAGGATCTTCTAGTCCTTCTCCTGGCACCCCAAAGCTATAACTAGGGCAGTGCAATCAGGAGTTTGTTTCAGTGCACAAACTTAAAATGGTACCAATCACAGTCTTTTAACAGCATAGAAATAACAGAGTTTAGTAGCTAGTTAGCAAGACAGGCTAAAATAGGAAGCTACCAGACCATAGGCAGTGGTGAGCTTCTCCCTTGCCCCAACACATTCTTTTACTTTTACCAAGTCTTTACGGTAGAAGCTTTGAACTGATATCTTAAGGTTTCTCTCTTCCCTAATAGTGTAACATCCCCTGAAACATACTTCTTCCCTTCTTCCCCAGGAATGTTGTTGTTCACTTGTTTCAGTCATGTCTGACTCTTTGTGACTCCATTTGGGGTTTTCTTGGGAAAGATACTATTTGCTATTTCCTTCTCCAGTTCATTTTACAGAAAACTGAGGCATGCAGGCTTGAGGGACTTGCCCAAGGTCACCCATCTAGTGTTAGGGGCCTTATCCAAACTCAGGAATATGAATCTTCCTGATTCTAAACCCAGTACTCTATCCACTAAACCACTGAGTTGCCCCTGGAATATCTCATGGTATTTAGCCCTGGATTCAAAAATTCCAAGTTACAGGTCTACTTGAAGCAGTTGAGAATGTGCCTCTATTTTCTAGATTTTTTTTTTTGGTTCACTAGATTGTTGTGTTTTATTTAATTTTTCTATATGCCACTTTTTAATTTTATTAGATTATTTAATCCATTCGTATTTAAAATTATGATAGGTAGACTTGTGTTTCTATCCATTTCTTTTGTATTGGTTTTCTTTCCTTATTCTTTTAGGTTAATACTTAATTTTTAAGTCAATACTTAACTTTATTAACATAGCTTTGCTGTTCATCTCTTCCCCTCCATTTAGCTGTTCAGTTCCAACTTCTTAAAATACCCAAGAGAGTTATTTGCTTCTTATAGTAAAAAAAAATCAAATGAAGAAACTCTCTAAACTTACCCTTGTTCAAATTTTCAAGTTCCATACAATTTTAACCGTCACAAAGTTCTTCCTCTGTCTGACCTAAACCCAATTACAATGTAAATCCATTCCATCTTGATTTATAATAATCTCACATTACTCATATTATATGTTTATTTTTTTGGCTCAACAAATATTCTTTGAGTATCTCTCGCCCAAGTAAGATTACAGGTGCAATCAATTGTAACGACATTAGTAATGCCATTACTTAAAATTGCTATTACTACCATGACTATTCTTCCATGACCTAAAGATTTTTTAAAGTATGTTTCCTTTCTCTTTGACAAGCTTGTTCTCTCCAAGAGACCGGTGCTGCCCAGACATTTCCTCTTCTCTGGGTTGCAGAACTCAATGCTCAAGAAATAAAGGAAATGTTCAGGAAATGTCTCTTCCTCTATATAGGAAGCTGCCAATCTGGAACTCTTACCACTTTCCCAGAGGGTCCCCCTCTTCTAGGACCATGTGGCTGAGAGAAAGGTCTAAGGAATTCTTATTAGTTCATCATTGCTGTAGTTCCTACCATCTTTTCAGTCAAAATGTTCTTTTCTGAGGTTAAGGAGAAGTTGAGACTGTCCCTGGGGAGGGAGTTAATGTTAATGTTCAGAGATCATCCTCTCCCCCAGTCAATGTTTGCTCTCAGCTCTCTAGGGTCAGCTCTATCTGGATTTGTCACCTTCTAAAAGGGTGGGGGAAGGGAACTGGAAAACAGCAATTCTTCAACTGAGTCACTTTTTTATAAATCCAGAACAAATGGTTGAATCTAACCCTAGTCAAAGTCAGTCAACTCATCCTCCATCAACAATAATCCAAGATAATCACTAAATCCCTTAATCAGTGAGACTTATGGAAATTTCTATTTCCTTAATGAGTTGTCACTGGGTATGGTCAACTACACATACACATATACACACACACTGACGTGGAATCTCCAAACTGGAAGTCACTTTAGAGAGGTCAGCTTAAGCACCCCTATCATTTGGCATATGGAGAAGCTAAAATCCTGAGAAGGGAATCACATGGCAGGCTTTTGGCAAAGCTGGAAATAGAAAAATGTGGGATCATAGATATAGTTCAAATGGATCTTAGAATTCATCTAGTTTTATATGTGGGGAAACTGAGACTCAGAAAAGTTAAGTGACTTGACTGAAGTAATATAGGAAGCAAAGGTAGGGCATGGATTCAAACCCGACCGCCTCTGAAGCCAACACTCTTGTCTACTTTACCATATTACCTCAAGAATTAATTTATTTGGGTTGATTTTAAGAGAATATAACTATTAGCAGATCTTCTCCAAATCTCTTTGGAAATAGGGATAGAACCATATCTCTATTTCCACATCTCTACAGTGATCTGGAGCCTGAGGACTTGTTTGAATCAGCTCAATCTATCAGAGCACCTAGAATGTGACACTTTGTGAATTTCAGACCATCTCTAATCAGTGTACATATGGAAAAGGGGAGGGGAAACCCTGGTCTGAAAATATTCAGGTTAGATGTGAAATTCCACTTCTTTTCCCTGGGTCTTGTATGAATTTCAGGTAAAATAACTGAGGCATTCTTCTTGTCACAATTTTTAAAATTCTCTTTAAGTTAGGGCTTCTAAAATGATACTTCTATGCTGAGAACTGTGGGCATTTTGGGGGTGACTAATATCAGACATGTATAGTTATCTGTTTGAGAGGCAGTAGTAGATAAAGAACAAAGTCAGGAAGTTTTAGGTTTAAGTGTTGCTTCTGACACATGCTGGCTATGTGACTCTTAACAAGACAGATAACCTATCAGTGATCTAGATCAGTGGGTGTCTGATGCAAATAGAAATGGGAGTTACTCATTTGTTTAAAAGGATCTCTGAGGGCCCATCTTGATTTAATTTTATAATGTAACATTATCTATGTTTTATTGCATTTTTTGTCAAATGTTTCCCAAATATATTTAATTGCTTCAGGCCATACTCATTGTGTGCCACAGGTCTTATATTTGACACCTCTGCTCTAGGCAACTCTAAGATCATAAGTTACATAGAAGATGTTGACTTTTTTTTGGTAGATGGAGTTTCATCAGATTAAAGTTCTATATTTCAATGAAACCATAGGGTCAGACCTTATCCATATCCATTAATTATCATAAATTGCCATCATCACCATCAATGTCCTAGAAATAATATAGACCCATAAAAATTTAGGCTTTTAATAGATGTGTCCTTGTTGAATACTGAATTTCTATACTACATGGAATGAAAAGCCCTCAAAATATAGAGACAGTGAAAGAAATCAAAGCCAAGTGGGAAGAGGATGAAGTACATATCATTTCTGTCAACTTGTATGCTATTAGAATTGTCCTGGAGGTTCTTTCACTGAGCTTACATTAGGTGAGTTTACATCCTCAAATTTTTATTTAACCCCAAAAGAAATAATTTTATCCAACTGTGCCATAGCTTGCCAAATGTTAATGATAAAAGACAAATAGGAGATAGTGACATCCCAGGATAATTTCTATCTGACCTCCACTGAGATCAATAATACAATTAAAACAAGAAAAAATATTTATTTTTACAAATTGATTCCTTCTATCCCAGTGCAGAGTTGTGGAATTGACTCTATTTGTGAGAACTGAGTCAGAGCCTCCCATGTTGAATATCCTATAAGTATTTCACTCCACTAAAGAAGCCTTTTCTTAGGGTCCTTCTGTTTGACTCAATGGTATCCTCATAGCCTAAAACAATTAGATGGTGACAAAGTTATGGAAGAAGAGAGATGAAGCACATCATAGAATGATGAAACCAGGTCCTATCCTTATGGGAATTAGCTACCTCCCCTACACAGAGGAAAATATACAAAGGCATAATAGCAGGCACCAGGTGATATATGGCGCATAATATTGACATATCTAATGATACAGGAATTGTAATCATTTATTTAAAAATAAATACCTATTTTTTTCACTATAGCAGATATACTGAAAAAAAAAAGAAAATTTCTTAATCTACTGTGCAGCTTCTCCAGTGTGCTCCCAACCCATCTTTCCATCCCTCCATGTCTCACCTTACTTGTTTGCATTAACCCTACCTATAGTCCAGGTAAACTAAAACCCTACCATTCCTCAGATGCACTTTTTTTCCACCTTTAAATTTCATTTCCTTCATTCTAGCTTTCCCCTTTCTCCAAATCTTGTTTCCATCAAAATCCTATCGAGGGGTGGCTAGGTGGCGCAGTGAGTAAGAGCGCTGGCGTCGGAGTTGGGATGACCCGAGATGGAATCCGGCCTCAGAAAATGAGCTCCCACACATAAATAATGACTAGCCGTGTAACCAGGTAACTGGTAACCAGGTAACCAGTTAAGCAAGTTACTTAACCCCAATTGCTTTAAAAAAAAAATCCTATCAAAAGGTCCTATCCAAAGCTATCTTCTTCAAAGTAGTCTTAGACAGATGTAGGAGGGTTTTTGTTTGTTTGTTTGTTAATTTTTACCTTGTCTTTTGTTTCATTTTCTTTCTTTCTGAAGTCAGGCCTATTGATTTTGGTCCTTAGGGCTCTCCTGAAAAGTTGTGAGAGCTACTACAAGGAACAAAATACTGTCAAATTGCAGCTCTTCACTGAGACTTCTTTCCATTGCTTCCAATAGCTGTTTCCCACAAATCACATTCATTAAAACCAAACCAAGCCTAATTGCTGTTCCTCTGCATTCACATTAGCATCAGATTTTTCAGGCAGACTGGATTTCACGCTATTGCAAGGCCTGATGATTATATACTAGCATGAACATTTAAAGTGCACTAATAGGAGTATTTTCTCTCCCCATTCAAGAACGTTTTCTTTTTGGAATCAGCTTAAAAGGCTCCAAGTGTTTAAATGAGAAAGGATTTAAGTGGTGGCTTACTTATTTTTTTAACCACCGGGTCAAATAGTAAAGTATCAACATCTTCTCTGAAACTCATAGTATTATGGAGTTGTCTGGAGGAAAGGTGTCAGATGCATGGTCTGCAGGTCTCAATGCAGCCCACAACACTCCTGGGTGTAAGCCTGAATTAGATTAAAGTGGGTTAGAATTTTGGCATAAATACAGATCATGGTTTGTGCACTCGTGAATAAATCACTGGCACTTTCTGCATTCCTCAGCTGTCTCTCTTAAATTCAAAAGTCTTTTGTGGTTCCATCACCTGCTAAGTAAGTCTCTAATTCTTCTGCCTGCTATTCAAGGCTCTCTACAATCTGGCTCCAGTATACTCTAGCTCATACTACTCTGCCACCCTATATAGTCTAAGTCTATACTCCATCCACACTAATCTAAACGTCTTATAGGCACTCTATGCCTTATTCCTACTATCTTTTAAAGCTTGACTCAAATGTCTTCTTTTCCATTAATCTTCCTCTAATCCTCCCAAAGAGTCACTTGTTTATTGTATGGAGTAAAAATTTTACAGGAGAGAAAAGAGGAAGATTGGGACTGAAGAAATAGAGGAACTTATAGAAGAAACTTGGAGGGATTGATGGCTAGATATTGCACTAAGGAATGGAAAATTGGGGGAGAAGCTTAAGGAAGAGAACAAGTTGAAGAGAAGGGAGGAAAGGACTTGGACAGTAGGAGAGAAAGAGAAGAAGCCAGTAAGACAAGGTCACTAAGATATGTTGATAAGATAAGGCTAGAGGAAGAAAGAAAAGTGAAAGATGAGTCTGAGTGCCAAGGGTCTTAAGAAGGAAGAAGGAAAGTGATAACTCTGAAGATGAACAAGGGCTCCCCCCCCCCATAGGAAGTCTCCAGGAGGAATACTTCAAGAAAATCTTACCTCTAGGAAACATTGAGAATTTTACAGTGACCTGCAGAGAATGTGTTATTTTTGCATTTCTGGCACAGCTATGCAGCTCCTCTCAATGTTCAAAGTGCAGGCTGGTCTCCCTCCTAGAAGAGTGAAATGTCAAAGAATGCCTCCCTGTTACTCTCCAGGATATCAGGGAAGATGAAGTTTTTCTCTAAAAAAATGGAGGACTTCAGCATGAAGACAAAGGGAAAAAAATCTGAGGATGATGAAAGAATGTAATAGAGAGAAGAAAGGGAAGAAGGACTATTAGGTACTTGGGGCTAAGTGGTGTCTACACAGTGCCTGGCATAGAGTTGGTACTTAATAAATACTTGTTAATTCATTCATTTATTCATTCATTTATTCAAAGATATGATAATGAGGGAGCTGTGAGCTCTAAAGAGAAGGCAGTTGCTTCTCCTCCAAGGAATGAGTTTCTTCTATCCATGAATGAGATAGCAAATAATCCATTAAGTATCAGAGGAAAAAGTGATAGTAGTCAAGAGTGGTGCCACCCAGTGGAGGGAACTTGATCAATCCCAGGGTTCCTCTCAGCTGTCACATTCTGTTATTTATGAACATTTTATTTACCAGGGTTAGGATCACAAAGAGGCACAACAGTCATTGGACAGTATGGTTTCCATGGTGCCAAGAAGGCACAAAAACAATTTCTTCATGTCCTGCCATGGTACTTGAAATACCCATTGAACTCTTGTTAAATACCAGCTATATACCACATGCCAAAGAAAATACCAAGACAGTAAAACATGATCCTTATCCTCCAGAAATTTTATAACCTACTATGGGAGATAATATGTGCACAATAACTATATTATGAAATATGTGAGGATACCTGACATGTTGTGAGAGCTGTCCCCCATATGGAACATTGAGTATTGTTGTTCAGCTCAAAGGAAAGCAAAGCCTTTGTTCTTGTTGTTTGTAGCTCTCCAGTCATTTCTGACTCTTTGTGACCACATTGACAAAGATACTAGAGTGATTTGCCATTTCCCTCTCCAGTTCATTTTTACAGTTGAGGAACTGAGGCAGACAAGGTTAAGTGACTTGCCCAGGGACACACAGCTACCAAGTGCCTGAGACTGAATTTGAATTCAGGAAGATAAATCTTCCTGATTCTAAGCCCAGTGCTCTATCCACTGTGCCACCTAGCTACCCAATTTTGTTGTTGTTTAGTAGTGTTTGGCTCTTAATGATCCCATGTGGGGTTATCTTGGCAAAGATATTAGAATGGTTTGCCATTTCCTTCTCCAGATCATTTTACAGATGAGCAAATTCTTTCCATTACACCTTGAGGTAAAAAGGATTAAGTGACTTGCCCAGGGTCACACAGCTAGCAAGTATCTGAGGCCAGACTAGCTGCCCTGTCTCTAGTCTTGCTACATATCAAATACTTACCACTAGGGATACAAATACTATCAAGCAAGACAGATCTCCCCTTAAGGAGCTTACCTTCTGATGGAGGAAGATAATGAATAGCAGGGAATATAAGGAGGGAGAGGGGAGAAGGATAGCTTCATGGGGCAATGTAGCAAGCAAGGAGAAGCCTGAAGAGAGGCTAAGTGAAAGGGAGCTGAACTATGGCTCCCAAAAAGTGATTGTAAGGAGGGAGTCACCAATGAAAAGAGGAGATTCCCCAGGTTTGAATTTTCTCATGGTATCAACAAGACAGAGTGCAATGCTGCCAAGGTTCACATCAGAATGGGAAACTAAGGAAAGGCTTTATTTATAGCTAAGGTAGCATTTGAAGTGGGTCTTTAAAATTAGACAGCATTTTAGTAGACAGAGATGGGGAGGGGTAGCACATTCCAAATATAGAGGGAAGCATGAAGAAAAATAGAAATGAGGCAGCAAGGGGCATGTATAGAAATAGCAAGTAGTCTCATTTTCCTAGAGTGTGGAATACAGAAGAATAAAAACTGGAAAGGCCTAAGTATGGGCATAGTCTGTAAAGCTGGGAGGGACCTTAAAAGACCCTAATCCTTCACCACTGCCCCACTCATTTTACTCAAGAGGAAACTGAGACCAGGAAAAATCAATTGACTTGTTCAAGGTCCAAAAAGGTAACCAGCAGATCTGGGACTTAAGTCCAGGCCTTCTGCCTCTGAATCAGGATTCTTTCCACCACATCTTCAGCTCCACAATGCTGGGGCCTGCTGCCCACCTGACCCAGGAGGTTATTTAGGGATAAAGAGGAAGGACTTGAAGTTTTCATTTGGTTACTTTAATGCCAACATTGTGTTCAGCTCATAAAACCAAGCTAAGGTCAAAAGGACTAAGAACTTCGATTCCAAAGTAGGCAGGAAGAGGAATCACATTAAACTGCCTCTTCTCTGGCCCTAACCATCCATCCATCCATCCATCCATCCCTCCATCCATCCTCTTTCTCTCTCTCTCTCTCTCTCTCTCTTCCTCCCTCCACTCTTTTTCCCCCTCCCTCCCTCTCCCTTCCTCTTGATGTCTCACACACACACACTGAACAATGGAAACTGTCTGTTTGGAATGCAGGGACCTTTAAAACAATAATATTAATGGCACAGACAATAATACAGCTATGGGAACTATTGACTCATTTCTCCTGTCAGCATATTAGGGTTCAAAAATAAAAAAGGATTTAGGTAGTAGTCCCCTCAGCTAAGAAGAAATAAAAACTTATAAAAGTCTTTGTTCCTAGATGACTCTTGATTTTATTGGTTATGTCACCTTCAGGCTACTGGTTACTAAACCCTGTAAATGGCTTTCCCTCCCTTGACTTTCTCAAGGCAGTGCAGAGTGAATTCTAAGATATTGCTTGGAATGAAACTTGCCAGCAGAAACCCCACACTGGGAAGGATTTCAGAAAGGTTTTCCAGTATATTGAGAAAACACATTGTTAATAACTTTCTTTTATTTGTAATTTTTAAAATTTTAAACTTAAAAACAAAATAATAAAGGAAAAAAGAAACCAACTTAAATACTAAAACTAAAATAATACAAAATAAGAAAAGGAAAAAAAAGCATTGCCATGTGCACAGCAGAACATAAATTTCCATTTTAAGAAAGCCTATATAATAAATACTATGCATTGCGCCAAGTCCATCTTTGCTTTGCTACCTTGTAAGTTTTCTTTTGTTCTCTGCTGTGCACTTTTAACTTTGTTCTTTTTTTCCTTCTCCCCCCAGGAGGCTACAATTAAGTATATATATATATATGTATGTATGTGTGCACCTATGTGTACACACATGTGTGCATTGTGTGCAGAATGTACATGCATGCAATGTATAATATATATGCACGTGCCCCCAAATATATATATACATGCACACATACATACATATACATGTACACACATATATGTATATGTATATGTATACATATATTTACACATATATTTTTGCAATTTTCTAGAAATAGGGGCCAAGTCAGAATAGACTTCAGTACCATATAAATGCAAGTATTAGTTCCAGTCCAATAGTGGGAGATTATAGCATCAGAGCTCATTGGAACTAGATTATAAAGAGCCTTGAATGCCAAGCTGAGGTGTTGGGTTTTATCATTTAAGCAATGGAGAGTTACTTGGAAGTTTTTCTTTTGGCTAAGAAGTGACTTGACCATCATCATGCATTAGGAATGCCATCAATGTGGAGGATGCATTGGAGGAGACAAGAGGAAGGAACTAGAACCAGGAAGACAATGAAGAAGCAACAACAGTAGACTAGGGAGAGGTCAATAAGTGCTGTTGATGGGAATGGTAAGAAAGAGATTGGTCCTAATTGGTCCTCCTGCCTCAAGTCTCCTCTCCCTTTTCTACTTAGCTGACAAAGGGTTGTTCCTAAAGCATCGGTCTGACCACATCATTCTCCTACTCAATAAACTCCTGTAGCTCCCTGTTTCCTCTAGGGTTAAATACAAACTCCTCCAGTTGAGATTTAAAGTTCTTTCCAACGTGCCTTTGCTGCTTATTATACAACACTCCCCTTCAAACACTCTACAGTCCAGTCAAGCTGGCCCATTTCTATATCAGTATTGCACAAGCTGTCCCTTATTCCTAGAATGCATTGCCTCCTTATCTTTGCCTCTTAGGTTTTTTTCAAAGTTCAACACCTTCTACATGATCCTTTCCTCATCCCTTCAGCTGCTAGAGCTTGTGCCTTCCTCTTGCCAAATTACCTTTATTTTTTTCATTTGTGCATATTTACATACGAATAGCTAGTATTTATAAATAGTACTTTAATATTTGCAAAATATTTTACATGTATTATTTCATTTGAACTTCACAATAACTCTGTAAAGTACCTGCTATTAGTATTCCTATTTTACAGATGAGAAAACTGAGACCCAGAGAGGTTAAGTGGCTTGCCCAGGTTTCAACAGTGAGCATGTGTCAATTGCTTATATCCATGTTATCTCATCTAATAGAACACAGGCTCTTTAAGGGCAGGGACAACCTCATTTCTATTTCATTCCTAGAACCTAGAACAATCCCTCTCACCTAGTAGGTGCTTCTTGATTTATTGGTGGATGAATGGGTATATAACCCTGAGTTAAAATCTAGAGTATTTGCCTAAGTCTGTCATTAGTGGAGAGAATGATGATTCAACTCTGCATACATGAATAAGGGGGCAGACTTAGTAAGAAAGCTCAGGGATAGACATTCTTTCTTCTTGCTATAGGAGAGGATACACATGGTTTCAGACTGTGTGTGGGGAGGAAGGGAGGGAGAGAGAGAGAGAGAGAGAGAGAGAGAGAGAGAGAGAGAGAGAGAGAGAGAGGGGGGGGGGTGGGGAGGGGAGAGAGAGAGAAAGAAATCAGTGCCTCAACATGTCTCTAATTTTCAGTGTATCTCCCTAGAGACTTCAGGGAATTTCCCCTTACATGAGACTGGGGACTCTTTTTGTTAAGCTGATATATCTCACTCAGTGGGAAAGCTCAGTTCCTCAGTGTATTGTTTTTGTATATGCTGATCTTTATATAACTTCTTTCACTTCTGTTTGCTATGGTTTGGCTAAATGAATGTACTTTATTCATTCTTTCTGATGGTCTTGTGTGACTAGTATTTGTTGGATCAAGCCTTTGGATATAAGCTTGGGGTTTCACTTCCTTTTTGAGGGATAGTGACCAAGAAACTAAGGGGCCAGTTAGATATAATGATAGTCTATTATCCTGTCTCTGAGTAGAACAGTGAGGCCAGTTTCATGGCCCTTTTGCTCCCCACAAGGCAGGAATTAAAATTTCCTTTAGAAAGGAGTGGGCAAGATGTCACTGATATCCATTTATGCCTTCCCATGAGCCATTTAAACAACCTATGTTGACATACCTATAACCTATCTGGGTAAAATATATGCACCCTACAAATGTGAAAGACGGTGGGAATAAAATGCATTGTGTGCCCTAGTCTCATCCTATGTCTACATAAACTCATTCACAGTCAGGTGAATGATTCTATTCCCTTTTAATGCCTGTACTCACCCTCGCCACAAGACTGGCTCCTGATCATCTGTACGGGAGTCTCCAAAAACTCCTGACCATTCTGACCTGAGGGACCTGTGAAATGAAGGTTTTGCTTCCACACTTCCTTTGATAAAAGCCAGCTTCGTTGACTACAGGAGATCAAGGACAGAATGAAAGTAAGAAAAAAGACTATAATTCCCATGACTACTTGCAAAGTCAAAAGGGTAGGGAGCAGATGGCATGAATATACTTATTCAGTTTTTTCAGGTGATACTCCCTGGTATTTATACTAGTCTTCACTTTCCCACCCCACTACATGAACTCCTTTCTCCTCTCCTTATGCTCCCATACTCCATTGTGGGTGTGGTTCCGATTTGCTCTCCAACCACCTCCCCTACTTGCCTATAAAATATTGGTTTGTGGTTTTGATGGTTGTGGGGAGACAAAAGGATGACAAATTACATCCCAAGATGCTCTGGTATTTCCCCTTCTGACCCCATTCACCAGGTCACAGACAGCTCAGGCCTCATCTTTGGCTTACTCTGAGACCACAGAATCCTTCAGTGCATTGAAAAACCTTGGTGGGAAAATGAGCCCCAAATCTCTGCTCGTTTCAAAGAAAGAGAAACAGCTCAATCCTTCATGAACAGGAAAGTGAGGGTATAGATGCCTCAAACCAGGGGAGTCCCTGGTGATTATCTCAATATCTTTCATTAGGGTCTCTGGACTGTGATCTTCTATATATGACAAGGCCAACTCTGACAACAGGAAAAGTAGACAACTGTTTAATATTTCATGATATAAAATGCACTGGGCTGATTTTTTTGCTCTAAATTATCCCTTTTACCAGCTTATTATATTACCTAAAACTATACTTTCATATTTCTTTGGGTCTTCAAGACCATCCCATATCCAAGAAATGTTTATGCCTCCTGGATAGTAGACAGGGAGGGATGAGAGTTTCAAAATTTGTCAACTAACACCTTAGAGGAAGAACATTAGTAGATAATCAGCTGAGATCCAGATGGGAGCTGAAGGAGGCCCAGAATAAATATGGCACAAGGTCAGAGACCCAAAATTTAGCAAACCTTTACTGTGTGTGCTGGTCCTCAGTAGCAGAGATGAATGAGCTAGTGGGCAGAAGGAGACAGGCACCAAAAAGGGAAATGGGAGCATTGAAGACAAATTTCACCTTCCTTATAATTTTCTAAAGGAAGTCCCTAGGCATAATTTCTCACCTTAAATTATCACCTCTTTTAGCTTCCCAACTGCCTTTGGAAGTGATTGAGTTATTCAGGCACAGCAAATTGGTGATGCTCTGTTGTGGAGAGCAGAAGGTGCTATCAGTTTAGGAGATGGTCAAGTATGATTTTTTTAAGCCAATTTCATCAGCAGAGTTCAGAATGTTTGACACAGTTCTGACTCCTCTTAAAGGTTGATTTATTGTTCCAGATGATCCTTAATGAGGTTTGGGCTGTTCTATGGACATTGCATGGTGATTTCAGGTTGTAATAAGGTCTCTGTAACTCCATTTATAAAACCTGGCTATAGCTACTTCTTTTTAAAGTATCCTGTTAAATAATTTATCATGCACTTAACTTTAAACAGCACCAAAACCAAATAACCATATATTTAGGACTATTCACATTTAAGCATTGATTTCTCCCAATGATATGCCCATAACACCTCATTGGTTATTCTCTCTTTACTGCGGGCTGGTCTTGGTAAGTTCATTTATCTCTGGATTTGTACACACCAATTTTCTTCATGTCATAATAATTTAGAGATAGTATGGTCTAGTGCAGAGGTAGGTGCCAAACACAATGGTGCTCAGCCTCATGTGTCTGAACACTCCCAAGGTAGGAATCAGATTAAAATGTAATGGGGAAAGCAAAAAAACACAATAGGCCATAGATAATGTTAATATCTAGTTTTCTAAGTTACTATGTGGCTCACAGAGATGCTTGTGAATGACTCAGTGGTCTTCATTTCTGTGTGAGTTTGACATTACTGCTCTAGTGTATACAGTAATGGCTATGGCTACAAGAAGGGCAGTTAGGTGGCACAGTGGATTGAGTGCCAGCCCTGGAGTTGGAAGGACCTGAATTCAAATCTACCTTAAGACACTTACTAGTTGGGTGACCCTGGGCAAGTCATTTAACCCTGTTTGCCTCAGTTACCTCATCTGTAAAATGAACTAGAGAAGGGAATGGCAAATCACATGAGTATTTCTGCCAAGTAACCCCCAAGTAGGGTCACAGAGCATTGGACATGACTAAAAATGACTGAACTAGAAGGGCTACAAGAAAACCTGGGTCTTCTAAACCAGCTAGACACATTCTGGCTCAATGATGACAAAGATGCTGATTAACTTCTTGATGTTCTAAACAACTCTTTAACACTGGGGATTATAGACTGCAGAACTACATCAACAAAAGGGGAGATCCCTGACACAAATGAAATCGGAAGCCTAGTTCCCCTCAACCTCTCCCTCCAAAAATATCATAATTAAGATGCATACTGTTTCTTGCTTTCTTTACTTTGAATTACTTCAAACTTTTCTAAATATTCTTATATGCCTTATATTTAAAACTTTTGGTGGCAGAAAGACCTCAGTAAAACATACCAGCTCCGTAATTACAAAGAAGGTAAATCTATTCATGCTCTCTAAGCAAACTTTTTTCTTTTTGTTTTGGTTCTGAGAGGCAATCAGGATTCAGTGACTTGCCCAGGGTCACATAGCTAGTAAGTGTCTGAGGTTGAATTTGAATTTAGGTCTTCCTGACTCTGGGACCAGTGCTCTATCCATTGCTTCATTTAGCTGCCACACAATGCTTTAGACTATATAAGTCACAAAGATGACCCTAACCTGAATTGGTACAGGGAGTTTCTTCACCTAGGAGTTCCTGATATTAATGAAATGAAAGGCCTATTCCTTATGATAGTAGTTATGATAATGGCAACAAGAATTGTTTGTATAGTCTTTTGAGGTTTAGAAAGCACTTTCACAACATTAGCTCATTTGACTCTCACACCAACCCTGTGATTCTGAGTCTGAGAGAATTGAAGTGACTTGTCCAAGTTCACAAAGCTAATGAGTGTCTGAAGTGAAATTTGAATCACAAATTTATTCCAAGTGATATACCATAGTTTATGCAGCCTTTCACCCAATACTGGGCACTAGACTGGTTTCTTCTTTTTTGCAGTTATGCAGAATGTTGCTAAATATATTTAACAGATGCTTCTTTGTTCAGATAACATTCTTAGGTTATCTTCCTAATGAGGGGATTATTGCATCACGTCATTTTTGTGATTTGTGTATTTTCTTTCACTGTGACTTTTGTGAATCTTCTGCTAGATTGCTTTTGAAAAACATCAAGAAAAATTTGTAGTTCCAACAGCAATGTTTGAATGATTTTGAGCATGGGAGAGCTTAAAGGGGTCTTTAATCATCATCTGGTCAAAATCTCTCATTTTACTGATGAGAAAATTAAAGCCAAAGAGGGGAAAGTATACATATTTACAGAACCATCAAGTGGCAAGTCCTTTTTGATTTTTACCATTCCATCATTGGGCAGCTGGGTAGCACAGTGGATAAAGTGCCGGGCCTGGAATCAGGAAGATCTGAATTCAAATCCAACCTCAGATACTTACTAGCTGTGTGACCCTAGGCAAGTCACTTAACGCTGTTTACCTCAGTTCACTCATCTGTAAAAAGATCTGGAAAAGGAAATGGCAAACTATTCTGGTATCTTTGCCAAGGAAACCCCAAATGGGGTCACAAAGAGTCGGATATGGTTGAGAAGCAACAAGAACATTCCCTCATACTTACCCCAGGACTAAAGGACATTTTGGTGTCCACACTTTCACGATATTCGTAGGTTCTTAGCTTTAGAGTCAGAAGAGATAATAATGATAGCTAACATTTACATAATGCCTATTATGTGCCAGGCAATATGTTAAACACTTACAAATATTACCTCATTTGATCCTTAGAATAACGGTGGGAGGGGGCGGCTAGGTGGCGCAGTGAATAGAGCACCGGCCCTGGAGTCAGAAGGACCTGAGTTCAGAGCCGGCCTCAGACACTTAATCCACACAAATGAAAAACCTAGCCTTGTAACCTTGGGCAAGTTACTTAACCCCAATTGCCCTAAAGGGGCGGCTAGGTGGTGCAGTGAGTAAGAGCGCCAGCCTCGGAGTTGGGATGACCTGAGATCAAATCCGGCCTCAGAAAATGAGCACCAACACATAAATAATGACTAGCCGTGTAACCTTGAGCAAGTTACTTAACCCCAATTGCTTTAAAAAAAAAAAAAAGAATAACGGTGGGAGGTAGGTGCTATCATTATCCCCATTTTACAGATGAGGAAACTGTGGCAAACAGAGCTTAAGGGACTTATCTAGTTTCTGAGGCCAGATTTGGGCTCAGGTCTTCTTGACTCCAAATCCAGTGTTCTATTGACTGTGCCACTGACATACCTACTTTAGATCAGCTGATAGAAAAGATGATCTCCATTTCACAGGTAAAGAGGGAGAATGGGTAGCAAAAATCATTCTCTTTAGTTTCGTAGAAAGTGGAGGAGGAAGAGGAGGAGAGAGTGTAACTGTTCATTTTAAGTTCTGACATGACTCCACTTGTCTATGAAACCTTTCTTTAGAATCATCTTTCCCCTGGCCAACCACCCAATAGTATTTTTTTTCACTACAGACATTTTGATATTTCTATCAGTGTAGAGTATTGGAAAGAACTCTGAAGTTGGAGTCAGAGGTCCTGGTATTTAAATTCCACTTTTGGCATTTATCAGCTGGGTAACCAAGGACAATTCATGCTGAGCCTCAGTTACCTCATCTAAAAAGATGAAAAGAATAATCCCTTGTACTTACCTATCTCACAGCCTTCTAAGAAAAGTATTTCATAAAACTTTGAGTACCACACAAGTATTAATTGTTATCATAGAATCATAAAATCTCAGGGTTGCCAGGGAACTCTAAAGCCAGCTAATTCAATGAATCTAGTCTAGAGAATGTTTGCTTTTAAGTTTATTGCCCTCATTTATTTGAATTACTATTGTCTAATCTTTGCTTCTCTTCAAGATTTGTTGATGTGATTACACACTGCTCTGAAAGAAAGAACAGAATACCATATAACATGATGAGGACTGCAGACTGTAAGCAGCCCAGATCTGGGACCAGAGACTTTAGATTCTCTCATTTAATCCAATTCTTGCCAGAGGCATATATCATGTCAACAACAGCCCTAACAAGCTTCTATTTGAAGACCTCTAGCTCCTGTCAACTTTTTGCCCATCATTCTCTTTCCCCAGTCCCTTCTGTATTCTTTTTTCTATAATGGGGAAAAAGGATTAGAAATAAGGAAAAAAGGATTAGTGAAGAAAACTGGATTTAAGTCCTAGTTCTGATACTCAGCTATATAGGTAAGACACAATCTCTCAAATTCAATTTCTTTATCTGTGAAATGGACAAGTAATAATACTTATACATAGTCACCATATGAGGAAACATGATAAACAAGCACGATTTCACAGAAGAGATAGAATATTGGATTTGGAATCAGGAAGGCATGAGTTCAAATCTTGACCCAGATACTTATTAGCTATGTGACAATGGCAAAATTATCAGGCTTTTATCTGTTTCATCATCTGTAAAATGGGGATGATAATAATAGCATATACCTCCAGGTTTTTGTACAGTTCAGAGGAGAAAACGTAAATAACCAGTTTGCAAACACTAATGTTTTCTATTGATGCAATTTATTGTTTACTAGTTATTTACTTTATTAGTTTATTTACTATTATTACTACTTACTATTTATCAATTATTATTTATTAGACTGGAATAAAGATTGAAGCTAACTTGTAAAGATCTTTTAATGTCAAATGGTTTAGTTTGTATTTTATCCTAGAAGCAATAGGGAGTCACTGAATATTCTTGAGGAGGTGATTCATATAGCTACACCTGTACTTTAGGTGTACTTTAGGTACTTTTGCAATTTGGCAGCTATGTGAGAAATGGATTGGAAAGGAGAAGGACTAGAAACAGGGAAATAATTAGGAGGCTATTGTAATAATCCAAAGGAGGGGTATTTAGTTTATGAACTAGGACGCTTGCCATATTAATGGATAAAAGGAATAAAAAAATTAAAGATATTTTGTACATCAAAATGATAAGATTTAGCAACTGATTAGCTGTCCAGGTTGAAGAAGAAGGAAGAGGGGAGAACATCTCTGAGGTTGTGACCTGGGTGAGTGGAAGAACAGTGGTGACACAATAGAAATAAGTAAATTTGGATGATATAGGTGCATTTCAGAGGGGAAGATTGTGAGTCCCATTTTAGGCATGTCCTAGGTGCTGCTATATATGAGAGTCAAGTCAGAAGATGTGTCAGCATAATAAAATAGATGAAATCTCCAAGGGAAAGATACTACAGAGAGAAGAGGACCCAATACACCAAGTCATAGGTGACGTTCACAGTTAAGGGACAGGACAGAGATGATGATTCAGGAAAGGAGACTTAAAAAAGTCAAATAGTTAGAAGAAACAGGAGAGAATAATGTTATAAAACTCATAAAGGAGAAGACCTTTTGTTGTTTTGAACCTTCTACCCACAGGACCTTCCACCCTTCATTGATTTGTATGACTTGAAATTGAAGGGATTATTCCAGGTCTCTACTTAAGGGCTATTTGATTTTATTCAATCTAAAAGAAAAACCTATGATTGTAGTTGTGTAGGAAAATCCCCTGGTGGGAAATCCCTTCATCAGGTATATTTTGACTTAACTGTGATTAGCAAATAAGTTCTGGAGAGCTACTTGGATATAAATAGAGATTATGAAATTTAGGATCATAGGATCATAAAAGTTGGAAAGAATTTTAGAGGCCAGCTAGTACAACTCCTTCATTTCACATTTGAGGAAACCAAGGGCAGAAATGCAAAATGATTTTCTTTAGGTCACAGAGCTAGTGTCAATGGCTGGATTAAATCTGGATGCTCCTGATTTTAAGTCCAACATTATATCCAAGGTACAAAATTCTAGCCATGTCATGTATTCAGCTTACTCTGATGAACCTGTCATCTCAGTGATGTAGATGTTTCCTCCAGTAGTGCAGTTTGTAAACCATCCCTGCCTGTGGAATAAGTGAGAACCTTGTCAAAAATTTCTTAAAAGTTCACCAGAGGGCATCTACCCATTGTGCTATGGACTTTCCTCACTTTCTCTTGATGTTGAGAGGATGCCAATGGTACACAAAGATAATGCAACACTTTATACATGATAACATCTTTTTCAGTTGCATGTTCAGTTTGTCAGTTGATAATAAATATGGCCCTGATGCTTTTTAGCTTGAGTAGAGAATTGTATACTTTTATTTGTATTTGTATTTTCAGCACCTAGGACAGTGCCTGATATAGCAGAGACACTTAATATGTGGGCATCCAAAGCAATGGATCCTCTTAAAGGGAGGGGTGGAACTTAAATTAACCTTCATTCTCCTTTATCTTTCACTATCTGCAATGTAAAAGTTTTCCTTGATATCTTGATCTTCCTGTATTTCACAGGTCTTGTATTTCCAGTTAATATGGCCCTTGAGGGGAAGGGTTGTATTTTCTCTCCTATAGTTCATTGAATAGAATGAGTTGGTTAATAGATGCTGAATTGGATTGATTCTTCTTTTGCTCCTGATCTAGCAACAGTCATTCTGTTCTCTGAATGTCTCTATTTTGGGAAGCTGATTACTAATACCTTACTTTGATCTGGTAGTCAAAGTGAAAGAGCTGAGGAAAGGAAGTGTAGGTCTTCAGGGACCAGGCAGCATGATGTGGCAAAAAGACTGAATTTGAATTCAAACAAGCTGGGCTCTAGTCCCAGCTCTGCCACTTAACCCTGATGTGACCTCAAGCAAATTATTTTGCCTTTCTGGAATTCAATTTTCTAACTCAGTTTCTGATTCAGCTTCTTAGATTGTAAAAATACATGGCTTGCACTGAATGATCTCTTTCCACTCTAAAACCCACGATCCTGCATTAACCCTCAGATCTCCCTATTCTTCTGTCAGTTTGGCTAGAATTATATGGTAAAAGGAGGTAGATAGGTGGAACAGTGGATAGCACACCAGTCCTCAAGGCAGGAGGACCTGAGTTCAAATCTGGCCTCAGACACTTACTAGTTGTGTGACCCTGGGCAAGTCACTTAACCTTGATTGCCTCAGTTTCTCCTCTGTAAAGGGAGTTGGAGAAGGAAATGGTAAACCATTCTAGTATCTTTGCCAAGAAAACCCTAAATGTGGTCACAAAGGGTTGGAAACAACTAAACAACAACAAAAAATTGATTGGCAAACCTTACTTGGGTAGAAGAATTTTTCAATTCCTTCAGCTGCCCAGTCACTCATGGTTCCTGATGCAATTAATCTATTGTGATTCCCTATATTATTATTATTATTATATAAATGGATTGTAAGCTCATAATTGGAGCTTACATAATTGGAGTAAAAGGTTAAAACAACAGTGTATCAGTGAGGGGATGTCTTAACAAGCCTTAGTACCAGAAAGACTTCCTAGTATCCAATGAGAATTAAATTCTCTCTGTCTCTATGTCTATGTCTTTCTGTCTGTCTGTCTCTCCATATTCTTTATAATTCAAAGATCCATGATTTCCTCACAGAGAGTTCTTCTTCCCAGAACCATAATTGGGGTTTATCCCCAGTGATATCCCTTTCTTTACCCTGATTCCCCCCAGCCCTGGCCTGTGACTCCCAGGTTCCTGGTGCCATGTCACTCCTGCCACCTTACCCCCACCCTTGCCTCCCAAAGGTATTTTCAATACTGAGGGTCACTCCTAAAATTCCCTCTCCACCCTTTGTAATGTTAGGACTGCCTATTTCTGCCCTTTCTTCTCTTCCTGTGGGATAGAAGCCTGAAATTACAGTTCTTCTTCACCAAGTTTTTCTTCTACTCCTCATCCTCTTGAATGACCCTTCCCACAGAGGACATTGGCCATGTTTATCTCTGCATTTGGGTCTTGTGTAAATCTTGGCATCATCACTATAGGTGAACTTAGGAACAGCCTTCTGCTTCTCTAGAAGAGTTGTGGAGGCATTCCTAGCCATTCCTATGAACTTGATCTGAAGGATATGAACCACCCTGGTCTGCCATGAAAATGAGAGGTAATCTGGCCTATACTATCAAACCAGACTGAGGTCTCTGAACAAAAATCATGGCCCTAATCAAGTCAGAATAGTACTTAGTGTCTGTAATCCTCTCTCTTTCCAGTACCCATCTGCCTCCTCTTCTATTATCTTTTTTTTTTCTTTTTGGAGTGGGGAAGGCAGGGCAATTGGGGTTAAGTGACTTGCCAAAGATCTCGTGGCTAATAAGTGTTATGTGTCTGAGGCTGGATTTGAACTCAGATCCTCCTGACTATATAGGGCCAGTGCTCTCGTCACTGCCACCTAGCCGCCCCCTCTTCTATTATCTTGACTCAAATTCAACTGGCATCTCTGATGAGATAATACACATAAGGAGACTCTACAAATCTCAAAGTGCTATGTAAATGTCAGTTATGAGGAGTGTCACCCTAGAAATATCAACCATGAGCCAAAAAAGGACAATACTGAAAACTTTGCCTTTGCTGGCTGATCCTCAATGGGATGGGCTCTAGAGTTCTCTGGCTAGGCTCTGACATTCCTCCATTCCTCTCCATCCTTAGCTTTTCCCACTCCTATTTTTCCAGGTAGTGATTCAGATGGATGATAATGCGCCAAGTAATCTGGCATTGGAATGGATTCCACGACATCAGAAATAGAGCTGCAGTATCACTCATCTTCCCCTGTTCTGATGCACATGGTGTATGTCTGATTCCATCCTCACTGAGATGCCTGGGAACACTCCACACTCACCCCATGGAAGACAAAAGAGGAAAAGAATCCCAGAGACATAGCACCACATCACTCCACCTTTGTTGCCAGTCTCATCCAGCCTCCATGCCCACATTCTCACCATAAATTCTCTGATCATCATCATACTGAAGCTGCTTTCATCATTGATATCCTGGCTCCATTTCCTTTATTTTATTCTTTTAAATTTAGACAGCTGTAGGCCGAGGCAAAATAACTAACACGGGGCGGAGCCAAGATGGCAGAGTAGAAACAGCTCATCCAAGCCACTCTGCCCCCAGATTCCCCCCAAACTATGTAAAAGGGGACTCTGAACAACTTCTGGAGCCCCAGCACCCACAGAATGACACAGAGAACCTAACCTCCCGCTGAGGACAGCCCAGCAGCCCTGAAGGAAGGACCAGCGCAGCGGTCTGGGAGCCAGCAGCGCATAGTGTGCAGAGCACACGAAGCAGAGCCGAGCTGAGCCCAGGTCCCTGTGAGCCGAGGTTTTAGCCCCAGGGCGGCAGGGCCAGCACCCGGCTAGAGGAACCCCAGAACACCAGCAGCTGTGGTGACTCCAGAATTATCAACATAGACATGCCTAGGACAAAGTAAGAGGTTAGTGTTCTATGGACTTTGGGACCCGTATTTGAGGGAATGCATTGGCTCCCTCCCCTGGGGGCTAGAAGCAGCTGAGGAGACACACTATTTTGTAGTTTTTAGAGGCAGCTCCAGCTCCCGGCCTTCGAATTAATTGTAGGGAGATCCAGCGATCAGCCTTGGGGGGTAATCGCTCTTGCTTTAACCTCCCTGGATCTGGATTGTGATCTAGGGTGGAAGTCATGGGTGGGTTTACAGCTTTCCAGAAATGGAAGTTGCCCCCCCACATTTGGGACAAAAATTCCTCTATCTGGCCTTAAAGCCATAGTGTGGCAACAAGCCCAAAAGTCAGGTAATCAAGTGGCAACATGCCAAGGCAAAGGAAACAGAAAAATGCAACCCTAGACTCCTATTTGGGGGGCATAGAGTGGGAAAAGGACTGTGAGGTCACAAGTCCTGCTCCAAAAGCCCCAGGGGAAAACATGAGTGGGTTGCAGGCCATAGAGGACCTAAAGAAGGACTTTAAAAATCAAATAAGAGAAGTGGAGGAAAAATTGGAAAGAGAAATGAGAAGGATGCAGGAAAAGTATGAAATGAGGGTCAACAGCCTGACTGAGGAAAACAACACCTTAAAAAATAGACTAACTCAAATGGCAAATGAGGCCCAAAAGGGCAATGAGGAGAAGAATGCCTTAAAAAGTCGAATTTGCCAGATGGAAAAAGAATCTCAAAAGTTCACTGAGGAGATTCATTCCTTCAAAGTTAGACTGGAGCAAATGGAAGCTAATGACTTTATGAGAAATCAAGATGCTGTTAAGCAGATCCAAACAAAGAAAAGATTAGAAGGCAATGTGAAATATCTCATGGGAAAAACCACTGACCTGGAAAATAGATCCAGGAGAGACAATTTAAAAATTATTGGACTACCTGAAAGCCATGATCAAGGAAAGAACCTAGAAATCACCCTTCAAGAAATTCTCAAGGAAAACTGCCCTGATGTTTTAGATCCAGAGGGCAAAATAGAGGTGAAAGAATCCACCGATCACCTCCTGAAAAAGATCCCAAAAAGAAAACTCCCAGGAATATTATGGCCAGGTTCCAGAATCCCCAGATCAAGGAGAAAATACTACAAGCAGCCAGGAAGAAACAATTTCAATATTGTGGAAACACAATCAGAATAGCCCAGGACCTGACAGCTTCTACACTGAGGGATCGAAGGGCATGGAATACGATATTCCAGAGGGCAAAAGAACTGGGAATGAACCCAAGGGTCACCTACCCAGCAAAACTGAGTATTTTGTTTCAGGGGAAAATATGGTCATTCAGTGGAATAGAGGACTTTCAAGCATTCTTGAGGAAAAAACCAGAATTGAATAAAAAATTTGACATCCAGACACAAGAAGGAAGAGATGCCTAAGAAGGTAATCAGGGAAAAGAAATCAAAAGGAACTTATCAAAGTTGAACTATTTACATTCCTATATGGAAAAGCAATAACTGTGACTGATGATATCTTTCTCACTATGAAAATAATGGAAGAAGGGTGTGTGGTCATATGAATACATATGTGAATGTGTGTGTATATGCTTACAGTGATATATGGATAGAGGGCATAGGTTGAATTTGTTGGGAAGGGAGAATACTCAAGGGATGAAATTATGAGGTGAGAGAGGAAAGTGGCAAGAGGAGATGGGGAGAGACAGGGTAGGGTAAACTATCACATGTAGAAGAAGCAAGGGGAAGTGGTTGCAAAGGAGGGGGAGAATAAGGAAGGCTAAAAAGGCAAAACCACATTCACATTGAATTTGGTTCAGGGAGAAAATGACATACATACTAAATGGGATATCTCAACCTGCAGCAGGATAGGGGGAAGGGGGATGAGAGGAGGGATGATGGATGGGAGGGCATCCTTGGGGTGAGGGAGGTTGGAAGTACCCACTATAGAAGAGGGACAGGATCATGTAGGGAATGGACCAGGTGGGGGGTGGGATGAGTGGGAGGGAATTATAAGCAGCCTTGTACAATGTATCTACTATGATAATGTTTTGCATAGCTAGACATGTACAACATATACTGAATTACTTATCTCCCCAGAGGGAATGGGTGACAAGGGAGGAAAGCAATGGATCTGAAATTCGAGGTCTTAAGATTAAATGTTTCAAATATATATAAATACTATTATTAATACTCTTTTGCTTGTAATAGGGAGATAAGATGTGCAGGCATTGGGACACAAAGATTCACCTTCCTCTAATGGAAAAGTCTAAGGGGGTATGGGAGAAGGTATGGGAGAGAGCAGATTGGAGGAAGTGATATCTTGTGGGACTGCTATTTTGGGAGGTTGGGTAGGGGAATAATGGGGGGAAAATGATTGTAACTCAAAATCTGGCGGAAATGAATGATGTAAAACAGAAGTTAATAAAAATGCATATCTTAAAAAAAGAAAAAAAATAACTAACACAATCAGACTCACCTAAACCCAATGTTTCCCTGAGCCTCAAGGATGCTTTCCTCCAGCTCTCTAGAACACATTGTCCCCAGTCCCCTCCCCCTTCTCTCTTAGTACTCCCAGCACATCTGACACTCTCAGCAAAGCTTCCCTGCTAGACTGTAAAATTACTAAACTTGGATCCTGAACCCAGACCTAATGTATTTCTTTCAAATACACTGCCCTTCTCCAGTGAGCTATACCCTGAACTTCCATGTTACTTCCAGTTATGTCCATGAACTCAACATTGCATCCCTCCCTCCCACCTGTCTCTACCACCATCCTTCCACCCCTCATTGGGCTTGTCTCTTTCCAGGACAGGACTAGGAGCAAAAAGAAAGATCAGCTACTGCCCTGTAGGGAGGGCAGACTTTGGCTTCGTTTCAGCAATGTTTGCATGTCCATTCCAGAGAGATGGAAGTTGATGAAGCAGAGTTGTCCTTCCTCACTCATTGACTTTCTGGTGAATAAATAAATAAATATATGAATGTGTGCTTTATTTGGTGCTTAGAACCACTGGAGGCATTGATTATTCCATAACTAATGGGTTTAGTCATTCTTACCCTATTAACAGTCATACTCCTCCTATTACAGAGTCACAGAGGCTGGGCAGACAAACGATTCTATTACCGTGAGCACTAGAGGCCTTGGGCCCCAACTTAAGGCTCCTTCTGGATAATCCTGAGAAATTATAACAGTCAGGGCCCCCGTTTTGGTTGTTGCCCTCTCATACAGTGATGCAGATAGATAACAACAGTGGCCCTTTCAGCATGTGAAGGAGGCAGTAGTGGCTCAGTGGGAAGAATCACAGATTCTTAGTGTTTGGAGAGAATTCAGAGGCCATCTATTCCAAACTCTCTGAATAAAATTCCCTTCTGTGACTTACCCTTTAGGAAAGGGTCAAGATGATTGGATGTGGAGTCAGGAGACCTAGCTTCAAGTGCCAGCCCCAGCACTGCATGTTTCATGTGTGCTAGTCACTTAATCTAAAGGAGCCTCAGTTTTACCATCACCAAATGGGGAATATACTGCTTATGTGGAGAAGCAGAATAATAGAAAGCTGGTGTACAAGGTTAAAGTCTTACCTGTGACCCTGAACAAATCATTTAGTATCTCGTATACTAAGTAACTCTCCAAGATTTTGACATGCAGAGAAGATGCCAACCTGCATTGGTAGAGGAGATATCCTATGCCAGTGAAATTGTGAATACAGGCCCTATGTTCCTAACACACTAACCATCTCATACTGTTGTTAGGAAGAAAGTGCTTCATAAAACTTTAAGTGGTCCATAAATGTAAGCTGTTATTGTTATTCCACATTTCAGAGTGTAACAGGGTGCAATAATTCATTCGGAACTGATTCTAACATATCCAGATAGAAATCAATGTGAGACTGTAAGAATATTCTGTTATAAGAGAAACTGAACTGAGGATAGCTGAAATTTTCCTCATAGGGGCAAGGATGGGGTGGGGAGCCTGGGATGCATAGCACCTCTTAAGTGATGATGAACTGGAGATGTTAGGGCTAAGTACACCATTGGCAAGATCTGTGTTGGGATTGGAGCAGGAGTGGACATTGAAAATTGGGAGGAGGAGGAAGAAACATTGCCTTCTTTCCCCTTCCCTTCTGGCACTGCCAGTCCAGCCACCAAAATCTAGCCTCTACACCAGCTCAGGGGTGATTTCAGAAATTTAGTGAGCAGAGGAGGAAGATTTCCCAGGGAGCAAGAGTTGACAGGGAAATAAAGAGAAGAAGAATGGGAAATGGAACTCTTGTGTATATCAGCGCCACCCTCTTTTCCAATAACAGCCACTTTTTGTCCCTTGCTAGCATGCCTGGAAAGGGAGGGAACCACTCAAAAGAGAATTTCAAGAAGGTAGCTTTTGTTATCCTTGTGGAACAGACTCATAATAGTCAGCTCCCTGTGTTGTTTCTCTGTGCCTAAGGCACCAAATTGTGACCATTGGGCACATGTAATCAAGTAGAAGTGGAGAGGAACAGCTGAGGGACAGGGACAGGTCCTGAAATTGCTAATGAAATGGGGGTTGGAGTGAATGGAAGGAAGAGGTAGACCAAAAAACCTTAGGGGCTTGAACTAGGTAGAACAACAGATAAATTGTTGGACAGAATCAGGAAGACAAGTTAAAATATGGCCTCAGATACTTAGTAAATATGTGATCCTGGGCAAGTCACTTGACCTCTGTCTGACTTAGTTTTTTCTTCTGTTAAATGGGGATAATTATAGTGCTCACCGGATTGTTGTGGGGATAAAATGAGATAATATTTGTAAAGTGTTTGTAAATCCTAAAACACTATATAAATGTTAACTATCATCATTACTGTTGTGGTTTTAGGAGTATAATTCAGAGGAATGAAGCAAAATTAGTATGTCTTAGAAGTCATTGGTCAGGGATAGGAGAGGTAGACCTGGGCAGGAGTGAGGCAGGTAAAGACAAAAGCAAATTAGTCAGCCAGGGATTGCTCATAAATATCAGTCAAGAAAGGGAGATCCTAAATGCTTGTTGAGAGCAAGGCAGAGACAGTGACATTAGCAGGGTCAACAGCCAGGGTAATGGACAGTGGCTGAGGTCGAGAAAGCTAATTCACTCAGGTCAGATCATAGAAGCAGGTCAAGGCAATGGCAAATTTCATTGACAAGGGCTGAATGGCCATCATTTTGAAGTGGCTTCCCACATCCAGTGGTATTTGCTACAAACAGTCAAGATTTAAAAGACTGCCAGCACACCAAAAAACAATGTGGGCCTTTCAAAGTCATTGTTCCTTAATTACAGTTTCTTGAAACAAGATCAGGGAGGGCAATGTTGAAAAGAGGTAGGCTGGAAATGAAAATTTCAGGCAAGTGGGAGTCTCAAAAGGTCAGAGATTTAAAGCTAAAAGGGACCCTCGAGGTCACTGAGGTCAAGCCTTCATTTTACAGATAAAGAAACAGAGAGCCAGGAAACATTAAGTGATTTGACTAGGGTCATACACATAATAAATGTCCAAGACGGGATTCAAATCCAGATCTTCCAGACCCCAGACCAGTGCTTTATCCAATATATCACACTGTCTCCCTTGCTCCTGATTCTTTCATTTTCTTAATCACAAGATCATGTAGGGCAGGCTTGATTCTATAGCGAATATCTCATTTCACTCATTTCACAGAATGTAAAGAATCTATTGTATTCATCAGATTTGTCATTATTTGGGAGAATCTTTTATAAGTTTCCCAAATGAATTGGTGAGATGTTTAGTGTTGTGCTTCATAAGGAGAGTCTAGGGAAGGCTAGGTGTCGCAGTGAGTAGAGCACTGGCCCCGGAGTCAGAAGGACCTGAGTTCGGATCCGGCCTCAGACACTTAATGCACACACAAATAAAAGCCTAGCCATGTGACGTTGGGCAAGTTACTTAACCCCAATTGCCCTCCAAAAAGCAAAAAAAAAAAAAAAAAATAGGGGAGTCTAGGTGGTAAAGTGAGTAGAGCACTGGCCCCGGAGTCAGAAGGACCTGAGTTCGGATCCAGCCTCAGACACTTACACACACAAACAAAAACCTAGCCATGTGACCTTGGGCAAGTTACTTAACCCCAATTGCTCTCCAAAAAGCAAAAAAAAAAAATTTTTTTAAGTATTGTGCTTCATATACACATATATGTGAGTACTTATATAGACTATATGTACATGTACACAAATATATTTGTGTCTGAATGTATGTATGTTTTTGTACATATATGCAATATGTACACTCCATATATTTGTATATGAATGCATGTGTGTTTGTGTACACATATGCAATATGTGCAATCAAAGAAGAGCATTTAATTAATTAATAGATATAGTCTCTCATCCATTTGGTAGTCCCTCCACTGGGGTAGATAGCAACCCAATTACCCCCATGTCATTCTTTGCAAGTCTTGTCTATGTCTTTCTGTAATGCTCCAGAGAGAATTGACTCAATTGATTAGAGACCTTCCTCTTAATTCTTGAGCTATATCACATGTGGACTGTACTTCTGTCATCCCTCATTCTCGATACATGACTGGTCCAACTTATTTTCTAGTCAGAAACTTGTTAAATACTGTCTCTTGCACTTCTTGAATGTAAGTCATCATTGGCAACATGTTGCTTATACCCACCATGCAGTTTTCCATTCTCTTGATATCACCTGCAATTGTTATTCTTCTTAGACTAAAGTGTTTCATTATTTATAATGCTCTGGCATCACTGGGAGAATGTTCTACTACTCTATTGGTTACATTATGGTGAGTATTACTTCCAATGATGTTTATGGTATGGCCCACTTATAATTCTTTCTTCTGTGTGGATCATCATTGTCCTCCCATAAATTCACTTCCAATGCACTAGGGTCCTTCCTCGTGTTCTCTTGACACTGAGTATATAACAAAAGGGCAAATGAGGACTAGTCACTGATTGTCCCTTGCTCTTAATATATGACCAACCCTTTTTATTTAACTCATACATTAATCAGATGACATTCTTTAAACCACTTCACCTGTCTATTTTTTCATTTGTTTACATGTTGGTATTGCAGGATTCTCACACTCACCATATGCCTTTCCATTGGCCTTTGAGTGACTCTCAACTCTAAGTCTTTGAAGACTGTAGAGTATTGGTGCTTTTTAAAAATGAGCTTTTGTATTAGCAATCGGCTCGAGATCATTGGAAGTATGGCACAGTTTCCCAAGTAAGATCAAGGCCAACCCCCACCCATCAGTTTGACTTGATAAGAGCTCAGGATTACTACCTTTGGGTAAGGAATGGATGGATAAAGTTGCTTGCTTCTAATCTTAAAGAAAGAAGGCAGATTGGGAAGAGTACTCAAGACAAGAAGTCAAGAGACTTGTGTTCCGATTCCAGTACTGCCCCTGACATGCAGGGTAGCCTTAAGCCAGTCACTTGCCATCTCTTGGCCTCAATTTCCCTACCTGTCTGAATCCTTCTTCTCAGTATTTCTTGTTGGTTCATCACCCTATATCACTTCCCCCTCTCTTCCAAATGTGTGTGAACAATAATGCTCTGTCCTGGGCCCACTTCTCTGTCTTCCTACATTCTTCTCTGTAAAGGTAATTCCAAAATTGAAAGTATTCAATCATGAGCTCCAGTGATGCATTATCCACTGCTGACTGGATATTTCAAACTAGATATCTAATAGGTATCTCAGCTTCAAGTTCCAAAAGAGAGTCCATTACCTTTTTTTCCAAACATGTCTCTTCCAAACTCCCTATTTCCTGTCATCATTCTTCTAGTCATCTGGGTTTGCAATGCTGGGTCCTTGATCTCTCACACCTCACATATCTGCATTTGCAAAATACTGTCTTTTCTAACTCTACACCTCTTATCACATCTATCTCTATTCAAAATTGCCACCACCCTTGTTGAGGTCCTTATATCTCTGGCTTGGATAATTGAAATAGCCTCCTAATTGGTCCCTCTCCATCATGTCTTCCATTCTCTACACAGCTAAGGGTACTTTCCTAAAGCATAGGTCTGACCATGCTATTCCTATACTCAATAAAGACTGTTGTCTCCCCGCCTAGATAATCTTTAAGGCCATTTCTATTTCCTAAATTTTATGATTCTATACTTGAAATCCAGTATACAAATAAAAGAACTCCATAGAAAATCTCAGAGGATTCTGAGGTATAAATTAATAGAGACAAAAAGTCCTTAGAAAAGAAAAATGCTGTCAAAGGTTCTATTATCCATGGAAACATTCAGGTTATTGAAGGAACAATTTTGGAACCATTCACAGGCCTCAGGTGACATTTCTGAGCAGAAGATTCAGTCGCTTGGTATGGTTCCTAGGGAACAGTAGAAAATTTGGCAACAAAGGCTTTTAAGAAATTTTTTTTTATTTATTTACTTTCAGTTTACAAAATTCAGTTCCACAAGCTTTTGAGTTCTAAATGCTTACCCCCTCCTTCTCCTCCTCCCTTCCCCCACCATGACATTATGCAATCCAATATAGGTTCTACAAATACCTTCACAAAAACTATTAGTCAAGTTGTATAGAAGAATTATAACCAATGGAATGAAAAACAAGAAAGAAGGAATGAAACAAAACAAACAAAAAAGAGAGAGAGTAAGTAGTTTTCCTTAAATCTGCATTCAGACTCCGTAATGTTTTCTCTGGTGATGGATAGCCCTTTCCTTCATAAATCTTTTGGAATTGTCTTATAACCTTGTGTTGCTGAGAGGAGCCTAGTCTATCAAAGTTAGTCATCAAGATACATTGTGTCTGTAATTGTGTACAATATTCTCCTGCTTCTGCTCCCCTCACTCAGCATCAGTTCATTTAAGTCTCTCCAAGTTATTGTGATGTCCATCTGCTCCTCATTTCTTATAGCATGATAGCATTCTATTACATTTATATACCACAACTTGTTTAGCCATTCCCCAGCTTATGGGCATTCCCTTAATTTCCAATTCTTTGCCACCACAAAAAGAGCTGCTATAAATATTTTTTGTACATACAGGTCCTTTTCCCACTTTTATGATCTCTTTGGGATAAAGCCCTAGAAGTCGTACTGCTAGGTCAAAAGGTATTCGTATTTTTATAGCCCTTTGGGCATAGTTCCAAATTGTTCTCCAGAATGATTGGATCAGTTCACAACATCAACAATGCATTAGTGTTCCAATTTTCCCACATCTTCTCAAGCATTTATCATTTTCCATGTTAGCCAATCTGATCAGTGAGATGTGGTACCTCAGAGTTGTTTTGATTTGCATCTCTCTAATCAATGGTGACTTAGAGCATTTTTTCATATGATCATACATATCTTTAATTTCGTCCTGTGAAAACTGCCTGTTCATATCTTTTAGCCATTTATCAATTAGAGAATGACTTATATTCTTATATATTTGACTCAGTTCTCTGTATATTTTGGATATGAGGTCTTTATTAGAGACACTGGTTATAAAAATTCGTTCCCAATCTTCTGCTTACCTCCTAATGGAGGTTACATTGCCTTTGTTTGTAACAAAAAACAAAAACCAAAAAAAAACCCCACAACTTTTTAGTTTAATGTAATAAGAATTATCCATTTTGCATTTTGTAATGCTCTCCATCTCTTGTTGGGTCATGAATTCTTCCCTTCTCCATATATCTGACAGGCAAGCTATTTCTTCATCTCCCAGAGTGCTTATAGTATCAGCCTTTTATATCTAGATAGTGAATCCATTTAGACTGTATTTTGGTATAGGGTATAAGATATTTTTCTATGCCCAGTTTCTGCCATACTATTTTCCAGTTTTCCCAGCACATTTTTTCTCAAATAGTGAATTCTTTTCCCAGAAGCTGGAGTCTCTGGGTTTATCAAACAGTAGATTACTATAGTCATTGACTACAGTGCCTCATGTGCCTAATCTATCCCACTGATCCGCTACTCTATTTATTCCTCAGCCAGTACCAAGTAGTCTTGATGACTTTATAATACAGTTTAAAATCTGGTATGGCTAGGCCACTTTCCCTAGCATTTTTTTTTTTTTTTTTGCTTTTTGGAGGGCAATTGGGGTTAAGTAACTTGCCCAAGGTCACACAGCTAGGTTTTTATTTGTGTCTGTGTGTTAAGTGTCTGAGGCCGGATGCAAACTCAGGTCCTTCTGACTTCAGGGCCGGCGCTCTACTCACTGCGACACCTAGCCGCCCCACCTTCCCTAGCATTTCTTTTCAATAATCCCCTTGATAATCTGTACCTTTTGTTCAACAAGGGCTTTTAATTGGGTGTGTATGCCTTGCTCCCCAAACTGAGCAGCCTGATGGTGTAGAAGATAATGGAACCCCAAGATACAAAGCTATCTAAATTAGTTTCAGCTATATCAAAATGATGCTGAAATAGAGTATCCTAGATTAATAGCAAGAATGAACCTTTCTGATGTTGTTTGTTGTTTAGTTGTGACCCCGTTTGGAGTTTTCTTGGCAAAGATATTGGAGAATTTTATCATTTCCTTCTGCAGCTCATTTTACAAATGAGAAAACAGGCAAATTTGTTTAAAGCCACTCAGCTAGTGCCTGAGGCTGAATTTGAATTCATGAAGATGAGCCTCTCTGATTCCAAGTTCTGTGCTCTATCCACTGTGCCACTAAGCTTCCCAGAATGGGCCTTACTCAAAGAAAGAATAACATACTCATTCAATTGGATATGGAAATCTCTCTTACCCTACAGGAAAGTAGGAGTGGAAGGGGATAAGAGGAGGTAATAGAAGGGAGGGCAGACTGGGAGAGGGGTAGTTAGAAGCAAAAATTTTCACAGGGTGAAAGGAGAGAGAGAATATAACAGATGGGTGGTAGGATGGAGGAAAATATAGTTAGCAATAGTAATTGTAAAAAACAAATTTGAAGCAAGTTTGTCTGATAAAGACCCCCCCCCCCATTTCTCAAACATATGGATAACTGAGTCAAATTTATAAAAATAAGAGCCATTCTTCAATTGGTAAATGATCAAAAGATATGATCAGTTTTCAGATGAAGTAATAAAAGCTACCTATAACCATCTGAAAACATACTCTAACTCATTACTGATTGGAGAAATGAAAATTAGAACAATTCTGTGGTACTATCTTATACCTATTAGACTGGCTAATTGGACAGAAAATGCAAATGACAGAATGTGGTAAAAATGAGAATTAGTGCATTGTTGGTAGAGTTGTAAACTGATTTGACCATTCTGTAGAGCAATTTGGAACTATGTCCATAGTCCTGTGAAGCCATACACACTCTTTAGCCTAGCAATACCACTACTAGGTCTGCATCCCAAAAGAGATTTTAAAAAAACTAAAAGGTAAAGAACTTATATGTACAAAAAATATTTATAGCAGCTCTTTTCTGGGGGCAAAGAATTAGAAATTGAAGGGGATGTCCATTCATTGGGGAATGGCTGTAATGGGGTAATTATGATGGAATACTATTGTACTATAAGAAATGATAAGTAGGATGCTCCCAGAAAAACCTAGAAAGACTTGCATGGGCTGACGCACAGTGAAATGTACTGTGTGCAAAGTAAAAATATTGTAAGATGATCAGCTGTGAATGACTTAGCTATTCTCAGCAATACAGTGATCCAAGATAACTCTGAAGGACTTAGGATAAAAATGCTATCCACTCCCAGAGAAAGGATTAAGGTGTTTTAATAGGGATTGAAACATACTTTTCTCTAACTTTATTTTTCTTGAGGGTTTTTTGTCTATTTTTTCTTTCTCAACAATTATGGATATTTTTTGCATAATTAGACATGTATAATATATATTGAATTGCTTGCCTTCTGAATAAGGGGAGACAGGGAGAGAGGGAGGGAGAGAATATGGAATTCAAAGGTTTTTTTTGTTTGTTTTAATTTTTTCTTTTTGGACAGCAATTGGGGTTAAGTTATTTGCCCAAGGTCACACGGCTAGTCTTAAGTGTCTGAGGTCAAATCTGAACTCAGGTCCTCCTAACTCTGGGGCTGGTGCTCTATTCACAGCACCACCTAGCCGCCCCAGGAAATCAAAGTTTTAAAAATGAAGATTAAAATTGTATTTACCTGTAACTGGGGAAAAATAAAATACAAAACAAATAAATATTAAAATACAGAATTGGTCTTAAAAGCCATTAAGTCCAATCTTCTCTTTTTATAGATTAAAAAAAAAGGTAATCTTAGAGAGGGGCAGTGATTTGCTCGAGATCACACAACTAGTTAAATGTCTAAGACAGCATTCAAATTCAAGTCTTGACTCCAGATCTCTTTCCCCTGAGTCACAAAAGTCCTTGAAGATAGGGACAAACCTATTCAGCCCTGCAAGCCTGACCTCTTTCTTCAAACTTGAAACTTTGGGTCATCAGCACATAATAGAACAAAGCCTTTCTTCAGGACCTCAGGGTCTAAGAGGAATGCCATGGAAAGTGGGTCACATTACAGGGATGATGTTAGTCCATTGGATCCCATGAGAGCAGAAATGACCCACTAGAATTTCAAAAACTCGATGGCATGGGCCACTGGTCTAGAGAAATATCATAAAATGATAGATTTAGAGTCAGAAGTGGCCCAAAGTCATCTATTACTAACACTCTCAGCTTATATATGAGGATACTGAGGCCCAGTGAGGTTAAGTGATTTGCTAAAAGTCACAGAGATAATAAGTGGCAGAACATGGGCTCTGACTCAGGTTATCTGATTCAAAATCCTTCTACCATGACCCTTTCCACAACTGCCTCCCTATGGGAATGGTGAGCCCCCAATTGTCACTTCTGGTACTCCATGGCATCTGAGACCATGCAGCTTACAGGTGTGCCCCTTTAAGTGGAAGGAGTATGCTCAGCTAATATATTCTGCTACATTTTAAAAAGGACTTATAAAAGAAGCCAAGTATGTTAAACTCTCTCCTTGACAGCTTTGGCCCCACTAGATGTCTGTTCTGCTCTAGTTTGCCTCCCTTCTTGTAGGAACTCCTCCTCCCTGTGGCCACCTCATCTCTGCCTCCTGCCTCCCCTGGCTTTCTCCAAGTCCTCAATAAAATTCTACCTCCTACAGGAAGCCTTCCCTGATTCCCCTTAATTCTAGCTCCTTCTCTCTGTTGATTATCTTCAATTTGTCATGCGTAGAGTTTGTTCATGAATGTCTGCATGTTATCTCTTATCCCCGCCCCCCCCCCCCCAGTTCCCTGGAAGTGAGGGCTGTCTTTTGCCTTTTTATTTACATCCTCAGAACTTAGCAGAATGCTCAGTGCATAGTAAGCATTTAATAAATGCTTATTGACAGATCGATGCATGACTCATGTGTTTCATTATTTCCTAAGTTCCCTACTGGATAGTGTGAGCTCAGTGCTTGCCCGGCACTCTGTCTGAAGATATTCTGTATCTACTTATCTGTTTATATATTATATCCCCTAGTGGAATGGAAACTCCTTGAGGAGGGTTCTTGTTTTCATTCTTTTTGTTGCTTCATTCCTAGCACGATGCTTTTACACAGTATTACTCATTAACAGATGTGTGCTGTTGTTAGATGTGCATTATTTCATTGGAGTTCCCTCAGTTTCCTCCCTGGCTCTATGGCCTTCTGTTTGATGACCAGACAGTACCAATGAGCTCTATGACCTGTTCAAAAGATCATGGGACCATAGATTTAGAGACAGAATGTAGCTTAAAGATTTCTAGTCCAACCTTCCCATTTTACATAGGAAGAAAGAGAGAAGGAGAGATTAGGCCATTTTCTCAGGGTCACAAGCCCAGTCAGTAGCTGAGACAGGATTTGAAGCCAGGCTGTCTTGACTCCAAGTCTAAGGCTCCATCTACTCGGCCACACTTCCTGTTTATGCTTTGATTCCGACATTAGAATACAAATTGCCCACCTGTAAAACTTGGACTCTTCTTGAAAGCACGCCTGTCCAGTGGGAGTGGCTAAGGCCTGGACACAGCATTGCCCTCCCACCCTCTAGTACTGGTTCTCAGCAAGCCTTACTGAAACAAATAAGAATTGATCCAACTGTCCATTTGGTGCCATAGCCAAGTTATGAACTCCTCCCAAGATGGTTCCATTTTCTTCCAGGCCTCCTTGCAGCTTGAATTTTATTTCCTCTGTTAAAGGGAAGAAGGGACCCACAGCTGCTCAGTGATGTCTGAGCCAATGTAGCTCATAGCTGAAAAGCATCAAGGGAGGAGAACTCATCAGAGCTTCAGAGTGAGCAAAGGAATGCTCATTCTGTGAGTCAGAATTACTGGGTTCTTCCCCTGGCTCCACCATTAACTCCTCTTAGGACTGTGAACAAGTCATTTAGACCTCCTGACTCTCAATTCCCCCGTTCACAAAATAGGAATGATAATGCCTACTTCCATAAACCTGCTAGGAAACTAAAATGAGATAATGGATATCAAATAACAGCACTCATTTATTAAGTATCTACCATGTGAAAGCTCTACACTAAGAATGAAACAACAAAAAAAGGCAAACAAGTCCTGCCCTCAAGGAGTTTTCATTCCACTAGGGGATGTAATATGTAAACAGAGAAGTAAACACAAAATCTTTTCAGACAGAGAGAACAGTTGCAGTCAGGGGCATCTGGAAATGATTCCACCAGAGGTGGCAGCTGAGTTGAGCCTTGAAGGAAATAACAGAAGTGGAGATGATAAGGGAGAATATTCTAGGCTTAGGGGATGGCTTGTACCAAAGGCATGGAGGTAGGGGAGAGAAGGTGTGGACAACAGCAAAGATGTCAATTTGGTTGGCATTGTCTCTTACACAGAAACAATGATCTCTGGGTAAGAGCAATAAAGGTCACAGGGAATAGGAACTGGACCTGTGATTTCTTTGGTATAAGAAACTTTGAGGACACTCCTACTGTTGTTCAGTTGTTTCCTTTGTGTACAATTCTACATGACCCTCTTTGGGGTTTTCTTGGCAGAGATGCTGCAGTGGTTTGCCATTTCCTTCTCCAGCTCATTTTATAGATGAGGAAACTGAAGCAAACAGGGTTAAGTGGCTTGCCCAAGGTCGCATAGCTAGTAAGTGTCTGAGGTCAAATTTGAACTCATGAAGATAGATGAGTCTTCCGACTCTAGGTCTAACAATCTATCCACTGCACCACCTAGCGGCCAGAATACTCCTACCAATGCTGTTCAGCTTCCCATTTTAGAGTGGCCCAAAGCACCTTCAGACTGAATGAAAAGCCCTGAGTTGTGGAGCTGGTTATGTATCAGAAGAGGGAACTGGGCCCAGGACTTCCTGGATTCCAGGCAATCTCTCTCTCTTCTATGGCACACTGCCCCTTGGGAAGGAGAATAATTTTAAATAAATCTAGAAATCTAGGTCAGACCTACACCAAAGAATTTGTATTTTATCCTAAAAACAACAAAGAGGATTTTATAAGATGGAAAATACCTCTCAGATAGATGTCAGGTAACCTGAAGAAGTTAACCTGATGAAGTGTAGGACTCTGCATCAGGAAAATTTGAGTTCAAATCTTGCCTTAGATTCTAGCTAATGACCTTAGGCCAGTCACTTAACCTCTCTGAAACTGTCTCTTCATGGTAGATAATATTCACTCTCTAACAAGATTATCAGGATGATCAATTAAGATAATATATGTAAGATACTTTGTGTATCTTAATAATTTAACATCATCATCACCCTCACCCCCATCATCATCATCATCATCACCATCAATATAATATCAGGACTCTAAGAAAAAGCAATGAGCTATTTCTTGAAGACTGTCCCATTTTTAAAAAGTAAAAGTACAGCCCATTCATTCTTATGAACATTGGTGATCAGAGCAGTTCTTTTCAACCCCTTCTAACTCATTTTTTTTCTGGGCAAAAGGAGAGCTTGCTACAACCGTTCCATTGTGGTGATGTTGCCACACTGGAAATGGGAAACATTCATTGTCGACAACTCTGTTGGAAATAGAATTTTTATCAGTGTAACATGTAATGGCAAGGAGCTTGATGATAACATGTCTCTGCCAGAAAGCCTGTTAAAAATATTTATGAGGAGTTTAAATCTGCTTTGCACGACTGTGACCCTCCTTCCATCCTTAATGAAAGTCCTAGCCAGAGCCACTAGCTGGGTTTCAAGGGACCTTGAGATGTATGGCAGTTAATAAAAAGCCTATCAAATGCAATTCAAAATGACACAATAAGTTTGATTTATTACAATGGGACAACATGAATTTCTTTGTGATATGACATTCCCAGCTCTGGAGTAGGTCATAATTTAATTATCACTCCCTTATTCGTATTCCTGATAATTAAATAAGAGCTCTTCCCCCTGCAAATTGAACTTTCCAATTCTGGACTATCCAGAGTACAGTGCTTAGTTTGGTGTCCAGGAATTGAGATCCTATCAGAGATGGCAGTATTTGGTTTGACTGTGCCCTGCCTAGGGGTCAGGCATCATCTGGAGTATAGCATTTAGTTCTGGGAGGCACAGAAAAAGGAGGATGTTGATAAACTGGAGAACAGCCAGAGGAGGATGTCTGGGGTGATGAAAAGGACCTTGAGACCATGCTGTGTGAGGATCATTTAAGGGAACGAGAAATGTTTAGTCTAGAGAAAAGAAAACTCAGGGGACAGACACAAGAACAGTCTTCAAGGATCTGAATGGCTCTCAAGAGGAGGAGTGTGATTTTTTTTTCTGCTTGGCTCCACAGGGCAGAACTCAGGAGGAAGGAGGAAGTTGTAAGTGGAAAAGTTAGGCATGATATCAGGGAGAAAAAAAAAAAAAAACTTCAGCAATTATAGGCATCCGGAATTAGAATCTGCCTCTAGAGGTAGGGAACCCATCCTCTTTGGAGGACTTGAAGTAGAAGCTCCATGGCTACTTTTTGCATATATAGAAATAGGGATCCTTTTACAGGCGTAGAAGGTGATGTTGGACACCAGAGCTCCCTTCCTGCTCGAAATTTGGTGAATGCTTGGGATGGCATTTGGTCCAGTAGGAAGGAAAAAAATTTCTCAACTTCTTTGCACAGAAAAATCTCTTCTAAAGACAGCTGGGTAGATTGCTTGGCAATGCATAGCTGCTGTCTAGTCATTTTTCAGTTTTGTCTGACTCTTTGTGACCCCATTTGGGGTTTTCTTGGCAAAGATACTAGAGTATTTTCCATTTCCTTCTCCAGATCATTTTACAGTTTAGGAAACTGAGGAAAACAAGGTTAAGTGATTTGCCCAGTGTTGCACAGCTAGTAAGCTCTGAGGCCACATTTCAACTCAGGAAGATGTGTCTTCCTGACTCCAGGCCCCACACCTTCTCCACTGCGCCACCTAGCTGCTCATTTGGTAATTGGACATGCCCTCCAAAAAAAAAAAATTGTAAGTCTAAGAATTTTAACTTTGGAACCCCTATTAAATTTTCCACTTTTATTTTCTCTCCTTCAACCGTTGATTGCACTATATATATGCTCCCTAAATACCCAGTGCCTTTATGTTACCCCTAATTGCCTTAGTCCCCATAAAAGATGTTAGTAGAGTTCTTCTCATTTCTCTGTCCCTTTCTCCCATCCATGAATACCCAATCAAAATCTGCTCTTTGGGATTTGCCATTTAGAAAGGATTTAAACTAATTCACACAAGGATATTGATAAGTGATAGAACTTCAGTCTGTCACCCCTCCCAGGGGAGTTGGTTTTTTTGTTTGTTTGTTTGTTTGTTTGTTTTTTTCCAGGGGACAATATCTAAATCCAAAGAACAAATCTCTAATGGTGCAATCATGAGTTGGTGTCATTGCTTTAATGGAATTTCCCAATGCCCCTTCCCCCAACTCCAGTCAGACTATGTGGGCAACTATCTGGAGGTAAAGCCACTGCTACCTGATAATGCCTATACAATTCAATTTCCCATACTGATGATTTTGTAGGCGACTCCTACAAACCAAGCACATTAAGAAGTCATGAGATATAATAGAACTCAGAAAGTAAGCAGGTGAGCTTCAGTCAGTCACTAAGAAGAATAGGAAGGTCTGGAAGAATCTCACTGCTGTCTTTCCCAACAAAGTCCAAATGCCAGTGTCACTGTCTCATAAGAAGTGGAGATTCTGATAATGTTTGTTTCCTACAGAGACTGTCACTTAGGATCAGTGGCTTGGAATGGCCTGTTTCCATTTCTAGAAGGTAGAATTCTCGCTATTTCTTCTCTAAAATAGGATTCAGAATGAAGCTTTGGGCCTTCTGTTTTACCAATGCCCTTTAATTCTCTGGAAGGATGATTTCTCTTCTCCTGCTGGGAGAGCCCTATTATTGGGTCACTCCTGGGAAAGGATAGCAAGCAATTGTGATTATCCTGTCTCACTGACTTCAAGATGGATGAGATATATCTGGAATCCAATCAGCTACTGGCCCTCAAGTCAAGACACTGTTCTAATACCCAGTTGCTCCTGAATATTTTATCAATGAATAGGCAATCAGGAGCCTGTTCTGATATAACTCCCAAGCAGGTAGAGAGTATATCAATAGTATCTCTTATAATTTTGGAGTTCGAGTTTATCATATGAAGGAGAAAAGTCCAATGTGAGTCTTAAAATGTGGATTTGAATCACAACTCTGTCCCTTACTATCTTCACAATTTTGGTCAAGCTACCTTTCTGGTCTAGGCTACAGTCTCTTTATCTGTAAAATGAAGTTGGAGTAGAAGCATCCTAAGGTCTGAATTCTAAGATGTGATTAAGGGCAAATGGGGTAACCAGCTACAGAGATTTCTGGGCTGGAGAGGAGCGGGGAGAATAGAATCTTTGTCATCATTGTTTATCTGGCTATTTAGAATGGCAGTTTAATGGAATAAGGAATTTTCAGTTATCTGTGCAAATGAAGGTAATAATTCAATTCAATTTAATAAGTACTTATAAAGTGCCTAATACATGCAAGGTGCTATGCTAGGCACTAGGAATGATGAAACAAACAAACAAATAAAAAACAGTCTTTACCCTCATGTAGCTTATATTCTACAGGAAGAAAATATAAGGAAATGCTGAATTCATATGGTGTTTGTCCTTTGATTTGAAGAAGACCAATGACATCAAGGGGGTGATGTCTTGACTCAAATGACTTGGATTTAAGTGAGGCAGAGTTGCATAGTCATCAACCTTACCCTCCTGCCCAGTCATCAAAATCTAGAGGCAAGATAAAAGTCTAGACAACTGGCAATGATCTGGGATGCAGTGAATGACCTTGGCATCTTGGATATCTAACCAAGCTCTAAGTGCTCCACAGTGCCCACTTCATCCACCTTCGTGGCCACTGGAACAAATTGTTCTCATGTGCCCACTCCACCAGGAGGAAGTCTTCTCATGCTTGGGGTAGCCATAGCCCTGACTCACTGATGGCTTTGAGGAAGGTCAGTTATCCTCAACTTGGTTTAGCCCATCTGCCAAGATGGTTTTTACCAGGTTGTGGCCACTGCACATACTACAGTTTCTTGGAGCCACAGGTGAGAATTGGGTGGCAGGTGGTCACCAAAGGTGGATGAGCAGCCCCCAAAATAAGCTAGAAACCCATTACACTAGAAGTGTTCATGCTCCTGAGCATCTCTCACACCCCAATATAGGGATTATAACAATCCTCCAATTTCAACAAAAAGCACTATATAAAAATGATCCAATATTCTTGTTATTGCCAAGGGCTGAGCAGCTGGCTTTTCTGTCCTAGTCTTACCATTTTTGACTGAAGTGCCCTCATGTTCCAGCGGCAGCAGACTAATTATACCTTCATTCCTAAGGCAAAGGGCTCTCATTAGAATGCATGGCATTTAGGCTTTCTAGCTCTTGGTATTATTCAGTCCTGGCTCCAGGCAAATACCCTGTGACAAGTCCCTCATCTCCATTCCCAGTAGATCAATCAGAGAACAATGACCTTGTCCAGTCCAGCTGTGGCCTCCACCCACAGAGGTCTAGGAAGGAGTGTTGTCTTTAGTATCAGGGCTAGGAAGAAGTGCTGTCTTTGGCATCAGAGCCAAAGGATCCCCTGACCAGGGAAGGAGAAGCTATTGCCCTAAAGGGTCTGAGCCCCTCTGGGTGAACTCAGCTCCTATAAGGGTAAATTCCCACCCCATCTCCCCATGAAAAGAAGTAAGTTGTTTGGTTAAATGGCAGTATTTCTTAGAAACTTGATCTCAACACAACTTGCCCTTCTGAAAGAGATACTAGCTCCTACATCCAATCTTGGAGCAGCTTCTGACACCCAACCTCAAGATTTACTTGCTCCTGACCTGATCAGTTGACTACACATCTGTCTATTCTCCAATTTGCTTAGCAACAGCCCCTCCTTGAACCACCTAGTCCTTCTATCCTCCCACCCTCCTGAGTTTCTCTGGCTTATTTCCCATTTGTATCTTGCCTTGGATTCTAAACTGGCACTTTTTACCACCTCCCAGCTCAGCCTTCTGATATGAATCTTGAGCTTTGGCCAGTCAGTTGCCTAGCTAAGCTCTAAGTAGACAGCCTTGCTATATCTGCACCAGGCCTAACTGCCAACCTCCTCCCTTCCCATGATATCTACCAACCTAGTCTTTTCTATCTTCCACCCTAGTGGAAGAAATCCATAAGACATGCCCTGTTAATCTGGGGGGCTATGTGGCTGCCCCTTCATACTGTTGACTAAAATTGAACTTAAAGTGCACTAACACCTCCCTATCTTTTCCAAATAAACTACATTCAGTCCCTACCTTTTGTTTGTTTGTTTGTTTGTTTGATTTGCTTTTTGGAGGGCAATTGGGATTAAGTAACTTGCCCAAGGTCACATGGCTAGGTTTTTGTTTGTGTGTGCATTAAGTGTCTGAGGTTGGATCCGAACTCAAGTCCTGACTCCAGGGCTGACGCTCTACTCACTGCGCCACCTAGCTGCCCCTGAAGTTTTGGTTTTTTTTTTTTAATCCCAAATATATGACCTTGCTGTTATTTGATCATTTTTCAATATCTGATTCTCTGTGATCCCATTTGGGGTTTTCTTGGCAAAGATAGTGGAGTGGTTTGCCATTTCCTTCTCCAGCTCATTTTACAGATGAGAAAACTGAGGCAAATAGGGTTAAGTGACTAGTAAGTCATTTGAGGCCACATTTGAACTCAGAAAGAGATGTCTTCCTTACTGTAGGCTTGGTATTCTATCCACTACCTCAATGCATGACTTTACTTTATTCCAAATCAAATTTTATTTTACTTTATTTTAGCCTGATTTCTAGTCTGTCAAGATCTTTGCAGATTCTGATTACATTATTGAGGGTGTTATCTATCCTTCCCAGTTCTGTGTCATCTGTAGCAGTGCTATGGTGAAGTGTAAGATATAGACCATACTTATGCTTGGTAAATCATATCACAGAGCAGTGTGATAGTGAAACGTAAAGTTTAGATGTATTTGGGCTTATAGGCTATGGTGAAAACCACATCACACAGCAGTATGAAGGGGAAGTCTAAAGTGTAGACCACCCTTGGGGCTGGCTAAAGTACAGTGGGAATGTAGGTCATAGGAGTTAAATAATGGTGGGGGACGGGGAGGGGGAGGATAGAAATATCTATGTATATGCTGAAATCTCCAAATATGAAGACAGGGATATGGGGTAGAAAGAAAGACTGTGTGCCAGTTACTGAACTACTTGAAAAAAGCAGAATGAGTGGGAATCTGGTAGAGACCAGATGGTATGAGTAAAAGTGTGTGCAAGGCATATTCAAGGAGTGATGATGAGTAGACCATTTTGGCTGCAGTGGAGAGTCCACAGAGGAGAGTGGCAGAGAAAGTTGGCAAAGTGGTTGCTCCTGACACTTAAGGACTGAGGATAAGCACTTTATTTTCTACTATCTGGCATTGATCACTGCTTCTTTCATCTAAATCTCTACTCTACAGTGGAAGTATAAATAAAGTCTTTAAAGGAAGGGCCATATCCTCAGAAACCAGTTTCACTCCCTTGGACTTAAAGGAACTCCAAAATACGATTTGGAATTTTGCTAATTACAGATAAAGAGAGATAAAAGATGCTTCTTACTGAAATCTCAGTAAGTACTATATCTGGGACCAGAAGAGTAAGGAAATGGACCTTGCTCCCTTCTTTATAGACATAGGGGACATGGAGGGGGGAATATTACTCATGCACTCAGAGATGGCTATACCCTTGGTTTTGCCATCATCCACAAATGTACCACCTTTGTGTTAAAAAAAAATCAGAAATCTCCTTGTCTAACCATAATCTGTTGACTCTTTCTGTCTCTGTCTCTGTCTCTCTTCCTCTCTCTCATTTCCAAGCTGTTGCCAAAGCTTGGCAATTTCACTTTTACCCCATCTCTCGTGTATATCCCCTTCTCACCTGTGACGCTGCCACTACTCTGGTATGGGCCCTCAACACCTCACACATTAATTATTGCAATAGCCTGGTAGTGGTTCTGCCTGCCCCAAGTCTCTCTCCACTCCAAACCATTCCCCATTCAACCACTAAATTGATTTTCCTAAAGTGCAGATCTGATCATGTCACCTTCCTATTCATAAACTCCAGGGCTTTCTATTGCCTACAGTAGCAAATACAAAATGCTCTATTTAGCATTTAAAATCCTTAATAATGTAGTTCCCTTCCAGCTTTTCAAGTCTTCTTATACCATACTCCCCCAACATGTATCCTTTAATCTAGTGATACTGGCTTAGTGGCTGTTCCAGAAACAAAACACTCCAGCCTCTTGACTCTAAGTGTTTTTTGTAGCTTTCCTCATTCCTAGAATACTCTCACTCATCTGCTGGACTTCCCTGTCTTCTTTTAAGCCCCAATTAAAATTCTCTCTACTCACAGGAAGCCTTCCTCAAGCTCTCATAATTCCAGTGCTTTCTCTCTATTAATCATTTTCTATTTATTCTGTATACAGCTTGCTTTGGTTGTATTTGTTTACACGCAGTCTTTTCCATTAGTTTGTAAGCTTCCTGAGGGCACAGATTGTCCTTTGCCTCTTTTTGTATGCCCAGTGTTTAGAACTGTGTCTGGAATATAGTAGTTACTTAATTAATGTTTACTACTTGATTGCACATGTAAATATGGTCGGGGTTAATATATTGACTGATTTTGATTGATTACCTTTTTCCTCTTTAAAAGAAAATCTTTTAATACAAGCAATATCTCATTGGCTGGGGAGGGGGTAGAAATATTTTCAGAAATGAAAATATAAGAAGAAAATATTTTTTCCTAGTATGCTTTCAGTCAATAATGACTTTCTTCCTCAGACCTTGCTTTTTATTTCAGGGTAGATGGGGATTGAGTCTAGATGTATGATTTCATTGAAATGGGGAACTCCCAGTGAGGAAATTCCATCCACCAATCAGGAAGGTATGTGCAACTTTCAATTCCCTCTACCAATCAGCAATTTGTGTGTCACTTACAGTCTCAGACAGTTACATGAGTTACCAACAGTTTGTTAATTGCCCATGTGTGTGTTACTTGCACATGACAAAAACTAGACTTGAAACCAGGTCTTCCTAAGTCTAAGGGTGGTCATCTATTCAGTGCACCATGTTGTTGCTAATAGCATTTCGTTTTATACCTCTATAATACATCTATTATGACATTTTCTGCCTTGTGGTCATAGGTTTAGCCCTCTACTAAACTGTAAACTCCACAGAAGGTTAGGCCATATCTTAACTAAAGTTTGCATATCTCCCCTAGCACCTGGGTTAGTTCTTTGTACACATTAGATGCTTAATACATGTTTGTTGAACAAATAAATGAATCAAACATCCCACAATGCTCGACACATAGTAGGTACTGAATAAATGCTGTGTGATTGGTTGAAGCCACTTTTCTATTCTCAGCAAAAGAGAAAATCTGAGCTTCTATCTCAACCACCTACTCTTCTCTTTTTGATTTCATATGGGAAAAACAAAAATACCCAGGGACTGAAAGAGACAATACTGAGAGGCTTAGAAATCTTTGTGTTAAAGGGACAAGCACCTCCTTCCTGCATCTCCAAGCATCGACTGCCAAATATTGCTTTCATCTCCACTGTTTGCTTCCATTAGTCTCGTATAGTAGAACAAAGCAAAACCCGTCAAAGCATAAACTCAATTACTCCATTTGCACTGCACTAAAATCTGCTGATCCATTTTCTAGTCACTGAATTTACAAGGCAATAAAGAGATGCATGCTGATGAGCTCTGGTGAAAGATGGAGGTGTTGTAGCCTAGGACTTACACATGCAGGTGCCAGCTAACCAACCAGTAATCTTTGCAACTGTTTTTATTGTAGCAAATGTTAAAATAAAAATCCTGTCTTCTTCTCTTGCCCCCATGGTTATTTTTTAATGCTCAGCTTCCATCTAGCAGTACATTTTAAGTTGTTTATGCTTCCAATCAAACAAATTGCATCAAATTGGACTCTATTTAAATATTTAATTTGATTGATCATGTGCAGATAAATCCCAGGGAAGAGAGTTTGTTTGGTAAGGGGGCAGTTAAGAATGATAAAAAGCCCTGACTTCCTCTGAGAATGTCTGACTGGTTCAGCCACCAGGGATGTAATTATTTTTTTCAAGTCAATTCAAGAAACATTAAGTGATCACTATGTGCCGGGCACAATGCTGAGTCCCGGGGATATAAATAGAAGCAAAAGCAGAGAGACCTTGCCTTCAAAGGGTTTGCATTCTAATAGGGAAAGACAGCGCATAGAAGGGGTTGAAAGTGGGTGGAAGGAGAGAAGGTTTCCATATGTGAACATGGTAGAGAATTCTGCAGAAAGAGGAGTGTAGGAGGAAGAGGAGGGAGAGAGGGATGGAGCATGGCTGGCTTGGGCACTCATCAAAAAAAAAAAGGTAAGTTTGGGGAGGAATTGAACCATTAGTGAAGGAAGCCACAGGAGCAAAGACATGTTCCAGGGTGAGAAAAAAGCTCTTTAGTTTAACATGTTGCAAAGAGATTTCTTGGGTTTGGAGCCAAGAAGAAAGACCTAGGTTCAAATTCTACCTTTAGAAACTAAGTAGCTGTTTGACTCTGGGTAAATCAGTTTCCTCAACTCTAAAAAAGCAATGACAGCAGCATTTAATGACTAGGGTTGTGAGAATCAAATAGATTAAGTATTTAAGTATGCAAAGATCTTTGAAAACTTTAAAAGGCTTTATAAATGTATGCTGTCCTCATGGTTATTATTGTTATTGAGAAGCTAGTCAGTTACCATCACTTTTTTTTTTCTGCTAATAACCATCCCCTTAACTTTAGTCTGATTCATGGGATCATTGCATTTAACCCTCTAATCTGCCCCCACCCTTTTTTTTACACATGAAGAAACTGAGTCTCAAAGGAATTAAGTGAACTTGCATATAATCATGCAATCTATTAATTGGCAGGAACAGGGATCCAAATCCAGGTTCTCTGACACCAAATGCAGGATTCTTTCCACTATACTGCACTGCCTCTCCTTCTAGATGATCTGCTTCCCAAGCAAAATTTGCTTACTCCCAAGCACATTGACTGTTCCTTTCTCCTCGCCCCAAGCACTACAACTTCTGAGGCTGGAAAAAGAATTGGGCAATGCTGCAATTTGAACCAATACAACTTTAATTCTATCATCTTGTTGAATGGTAAGTCCAAGGTGATAAATGAACAACTATAAAATCTGCCCAGCATGTGACCAAATGAATAGCTAGAGACCAGTAAATTAAAGTGGCAAGAGAACAATGGTGGGGTATTTAGCAATCAGGCTTAATTGAATAATTATTTCATTTGCCCTCTTTGTCTCACTAGGGGAAGTCCCAGAGGGTGTCCCATGAATTTGTCAAGTGAAGGCAGCCCAAGCTTTGTGCAGGAAGCTAAGGCATGACTCGGGAGCCCTTCTGCTGTACCTGACGATGGTTGGAATGTTCTCCAAGTCTGGCTCCCTGGAAACATTTCTGCCCACAAGAACTTGAATTCCTGAATTATCTAACATTCACATCAGATGTTTGACATTTTCAAGTAATTTCAGAGTCACCTTGTCCTTCCTTCCCACCTCCCACTTCCTCTGAGGTGTGTAAGTACAGCCATCTCACTCTGTAATCCTGGACTACCTGAGCCCAGTCTTGTGGCTGAACAGCAAGTAATACCTTTCACCTACTCAGCCCCACCCCCAATCTCTCTCTCTCTCTCTCTCTCTCTCTCTCTCTCTCTCTCTCTCTCTCTCTCTGTCTCTGTCTCTCTCTCACTCGGTCTCTGTCTCTGTCTCTCTCTCTGTCTCTGTCTCTGTCTCTCTGTCTCTCTGTCTCTCTCTCTCTGTCTCTCTCTCTCTCTCTCTCACACACACACACACACACTTTGGCTGAGACTGTTCAAATGACACTCATAACAAATGGTTATGATTCAGCAAATTCATGGCTTCAGAGAATCATCAATTCCCTCCTCTTACAGATGTGACTCAAAGTCCTCACAAAAGCTTTGAATTCTGTTGGTTCATTCTGCTCCCCAGCCTGTGAACTACAGTCCATAGGTTGGGAACAGAACTAGGGACTAGAAAATTGGGTGGCCTGACTCCCCAACAAGCACTATTTCTTTTCAGCCATGCTATCTCAATTCTTTAAAAGAATTTCTTTTTTTTTTTTTTAAAGCAATTGGGGTTAAGTAACTTGCCCAAGGTTACACGGCTAGGTTTTTGTTTGTATGGATTAAGTGTCCTTCTGATTCCAGGGCTGGCGCTCTATTCACTGCGCCACCTAGCCACCCCTTAAAAGAATTTCTTTATTGAGTTCCTACTATGTACCCAGCCCCACGTCTGACCAAGTTTTCCTCAAGATATAACCTTCTTCATAGGGAAGCAACCAATACCCACAAAAACATGTAACAATATAAGATAGTATGTGATACGTATCAATCAACAGGGATTTATTAAGCTCTTGCTCATTGCCAGAAACTTTGCTATATGATGGGAACACAAAGATCCTGTATACAGTGAATTCCCTCAAGGAGTTTACTTCTCTAGGGAGAGACATATAAAAATATAAGTATATACAACTTAATAGGAAGTGGGGGATATGGGAGGAGGGGAAATCAGAAAAATTTCATATAGTAGATGGCCTTTAAGCTAAGCTTTGAGAAAAAATAGCAGTCATGAGGGGTGAGTGCATATGGAACAGCCTATCCAACGTGAGAAAATAAATATAATAGGTGAGAGAAGGTAGAGATTCAGGAGGGCTGGGGTGAAGAGTCAAAGAAGGTTTCGCAGAGGAAATGGGACTCCATCTTGCCTTTGAAGGCTGGTCATAATTTTAAGAGTAAAAGGGAGATAGATTAGGAAACAACATGATTCAAGGAATAGATGTAGACATGCCCAGAATGTGGTCATGTGGGTGGGGGTGAGGGGGAGGAAGAGGGAGAAGGTTGGGGAGTCTGCCTGTTGTTAGGGGAGGCTGGCTGTAGGAAGAAGAGTTTATGGGGTGTAATATGATGGCTGTGCTCCATCTGATGGGCGAGAGCCTTCCATGACATTTTAGATACTTGGAGAGAGATGACAGGATTTTGAATAGGGCAGAGCCATTGTGAAAGTTGGCAGCTACCCAAAATGAGGTATGGTGATGGCTACGATGAGCAACCTGCATCCTGCAAACTCAGATTTTGTTTTCGTTTCTCCTTTCCCCAGCAGTAGGCCGATTTTTCTCACAGGTGCCTCTTCTAGCTGCCAATACTTTTCCTTGTTTAATCTGGTTCTATAAACAACTGATGAGAGCATACCAACCTCTTAGCTAACTTCAAGAAGGTTTATCATGAATCACTATTACAGAGCATATAACGAGGGGAGAAGAGGAGACAGTAACAGAGGGTCTTATAGATTAATCCTAGTCCTTAACCTTAGCTATAGAATATCAGGTCAATTCTTTTCTAAATATCTGCTTTGCAGTCTCAGCTTTGAAATTCTCCTAATGCTCCCATTTCCATGAATTTATCTGGTTTAGGACCACTAACCTTGGATCTTGGGAATCTGTTTCTCTAGGTCTCAAGACACTATACCTAAGTCTTAGAACTAGGCAGACCTCCTAACATCTCACATTTGGACAATAGGGTAGTAGACGTGGAGAGAGCTCTGTATCTGGAGTCAGGGAAGGCCTAGTTTGAACTTTGATGTCTGACATTTACTTCTGTGTGGGCATGAGCAAATTGCTTAATCTCCTGGCCTCCATTTTCTCATAAACACAGATTTTGGGCTGGATGATTTTAAAGGTTGCCTTCATCTCCAAATCTATGAACTCTATTCAGCTCAATAACCAAAGATGAGAAAGTCTAGCATTATAAACTCCTAGAATCACTTTGTCCTTCCTCCCACTCCCCACCTTCTTTCAGGTGTGTGCATCTAGCCATGCCTTTTGGTAACCTTGGTCACCTGGGCCCAGAGTCATGTGGCTGACAAGCAAGTGGTACCCTCCTTCTACCTCCACTGGGATATGAGAACCTTGATTTCAGGGACTGTCTTACTTGTATTTGTATTTCCAACAGGTAACCAAACCAGTACCTGATAAAGCAAGTACTCAATAAATGCTCTTCCATTTCACTCACAAATATCCGATCCCCCAATAGTGAAGCAGAGTAATTTCAACACATTAGTTATCTATAACATATTGGTGATGAAATGATATGGAGAGGGCTTGACCTTCTTTCACAATGCTTTTGAAATTCTCCTCAACTCACAGGATCCAAGGGCATCTGGGAAAGTCAGTGTCTAGGCAAGTTGGCTTTTTTTTTCTAGACCAGCATTGGGGAAAGTGCCAAAGATTGGTCTCCACCTGCTGGGTTTTAAAGCTCTTCTTTTTATCAACTTGGCTTTGGTTAAGAGATCCCTGCATGTCTAGTAAGCAGAAGGCTGACTTTTAGGACATTTTGCTGTTAGATTTTTCTCTTCTGCCTGTGGTGGAGTAGGCCTGTGAGTTCCCCATAATGAAAAGCAGAGCACTACTCTAATGCTAAAAATACCCACCTCGCCTACAAACACTCTGCCTAACTGGGCTCTGAGCAGAAAAGGCATGAAGCTGCTTTGAAAGTTAACACTTTCCTTAGAACTTAAGTGGGATTGAGACCTGTGTTAATGTTGAGGGAGTGGAGAGGAGGCACATCGCCCCAAGTAAAAGTCTTATTTTTCCCAGGTTCATCCCAGTGCTCTGATGCCTGGCAAGTCCTTGTGAAGGTTAAAGGAGGGGGTACTGAAGTGACCTCTCTTACTTTCTGCACTCCTGGCCAAATGCTAATATTTGTAGCAGACCCTAGGATTTCACTAGTGTTGGGAACTACCTGTGAGGAAACTCTCCCTTCCAATGCAGATCTTCAACTTCTAGTCTTGGAGACTTGCTAATGGCATGAAGAGGTTACAATTAACCCAAAGGTCATGCATTAGAGGTATCAGAATCAGGGATGGAAAATAGCCTTTCCTGACTCCAAATCTGGCTCTATGATCCAGGTCACCAATTTGCCAAATTTAAGACCTAAAACAAGATACCGTACAGAATTATTGAGATGTGTCAGGATCTGAAACTATGACCTTTTTATAGGAAGCAACCACATTGGTTTAGACTTCAGCTCTAATATAACACATATGTCCATCATGAATGATGCAAACCATTGCTCTGGTGAGAAGGATAATCCCAATAAAATTGGGAAGTTGGTAAAATTTGTCTTTGGGCTTTCCTTCAGTGCTCCTCTTCTCCCCTTTTGGCAGGCCTCCCCTGCCCTTCCATGCAGACATCTCTCTTTAATCTGCTCAACAGCCTCATGCTCTCTCCCCATTCTCCCTATCAAAACCTCATCTCAGTAGAGGATCCAAAGCATTATTCAAAGTTGGCAACTGTCTGAATTGTCACCCAATTTAGAGGATTTAAGTTTATTCTGTTTATTTCCCAAGGGGACAATTGAGAACAATAAGTAAAAGTCAGAGAGAGGTACATTTTGACTCTGCATTAGGAATGATTCTCTAATTAGAGCTGTCCAACAACACAATGGAAAAGCCTTAGAAATTAGTGATCACTCTCATCACTGGGAACTGTTCAAGCAGAGATTGGTTGAGATTGGTCTGAGATGCTATAGAAAGACTTCTTACACAATGCTGAATAAATTTCACTATGTTTATGATCTATTTATACCTTATAACATCAGAAAAAATGTTTGTAAAGCATCAGTGCACACTATCATAGACTTCTTTAGAACATTATTGTTTGGGCATCACTTGAAGTTTACCATAAACCCTTTCAGTATAAGAGCTAGTCTACATCTCTTTGAAAGGTTGTAGTTGTAGACCCTGAGTGAACATCAGAGTTCATTCAGTCTAACCATCTTGCTTTGCAGATAAACCGAAACTCAGAGAAATCACGTAAGTTACTAAGTTCATACAGGTCTTAGTTTGAAAACCTGGCATTTGAACCCAGGACCTTTTGCTCCAAATTTAGCTCCCTTTCTATTGGACCAGGCTGTGTATACTGACCTCAGAGTCTAATATATAATGATAGCAATAGTTCCTTTTTATGTAACTTTTTACAGTTGACCAGTAAGGCAGGCGGTGTGTTACTGGGTGTCCCAGAGCAGTTTCGAGTTGTAATTCCTTAAAACCGCACTAAGACTTTTGGGACTGCCTGTACTTTCTGTTTTAGAGGTATGGAAACTGAGGTTTCGTTAAGACTTTCCCAAGATCATGCTTAGACTATACTCTGGAGCAGTATAGTGGGGCAAAAAGAATACTACATTTAGAGTCAGAGAAGATGCTATCCCTGATGCTTTCTAGTTGTGTGACCCTGGGTAAATCACTCAAACTATCTGTAAATTGAAGATAAACACACAAGCAATATCTGCTTCAAAGGTTCCAGTGAGATAATAGACTATCAAGTCCTTTGAAAATCTTAAAGAACTACACAAATATGAGCTATTAATAATAACAGCCAGTATTTACATAGTACTTCAAGGTTTGCAAACTATTTTACATCTGTTATTTCACTGGAACCTCATAGGCACTGTGGGAGGTAGGTGTTTTATAATTTCTATTTTATATATGAGGCAACTGAGACAGATGGAGGCTAAGGGACTTGCCCAGGGTCACACAGCTGGTAAGTGTCTGAGGCTGGATTCAAACTCAGGTTTTTCTGACTCCAGGCCTAGTTTTCCATCACTTTGTCACATAGCTGCCTTCCTGCCATCACAGCAAAATAGCAGCTCATAGTAAGTGTGCAGCAAATAAGGGCTAAATGATCGAAGATTAGGGCTCTAGGTTATGGTACAAAAATAAACTTTTATCACATCTGAAATAGAAGAGCTGTGCCCCCCTTCTTTGTTTAGCTTATAGGAAGCATTTTTGTTTAAGAAGGTGCTGTTCTGTGAGAACATAATCAGAGTCTGATCCAAGGTTACAGTGTCTTGTGCTAATGTTTACAATAGTAATAATAAAAGTAGCTAGCATTTACAAAGCACTTGCTCTGTGCTAGGCACTTTATGATTATTACCACATTTGATATTCACCACTCTGTGCGTTAAGTACTGTCATTATACCCAATGAGGAAACTGAGGCAAGTAGAAGTTAAATGACTTGTCCATGGTTACACAGCTTAAAAGTGTCTGAGGTCAGCTTTGAACTCAGGTCTTTCTAATTCTAGGCTCAGCCCTCTATCTCCCTTGCTACCTAGCTACCCAATAGGGAATAGAATAGAGGATTGGAGTAATGAGAGAAGATTGAGCTGAGTAGGGTATCAGGATTTGGGGTTGCACAGTCTCTGAAGTTGAGGCCCTTAAGAGAAGTTTCTAAGAGTCATGCTATACATGATCATAAAGATCTATTAGCTTCAGCAGGGAGACTACCACTAAGCTATCCTATAGCCAGTCATTCACATTATAGAGAATGTCTTCCCTTCACAACCAAGACCAAAACCCACCAGAAAAATTAAAGGCTTTAATTTTAACACTTCTCCCTCTTTTCTTAGGTTGATGATGGTGATGATATAATAGTCATAATTATTATCATTAGTGTTATTATTTGCTCATAGGAAATATCATTTGAACTCTAGGGAAGGGAAACATATACGATTCTTAAATTCTGAAAATCTGGGATGAAATGACCTCTTTTGTCAACAAGTCCAGGGATGGATTAAGGTATCTTCCCCCTAAGGACAAGATTAAGTTTAGAGGAGCTCATCAAAAGACTGATCAAAAGGTATTAAATTTTTGTACAACAGCAATCCACAAAACTCTCTACTAAGATGTGGAGGAGATAAAATCTGGTCCATTGGAGGGAAAAGACAAAACTCACTTATAATCAATAACATTGCAAATTTCTTTTGAGTTATTAAAGGGGGTGGTATAGAAAAGAGTGCCAAGGACCAGGGAACCTTGTGGGTTTTGCTATATGAGTTGGCACCAGAGGGATTTAACCAGCATTCTTTTCAGAGATTACCCTTCCATGCATGTCACTTGGTTACCAGAATGTCCCACTTTGGCTTAAGGTTCCTGGAGGTGCAAGGGAAGCTGTTAGTCCAGAATGATTACCCCTAGGCTTAGGCACATATGTCTTCTTTACCCTGTGTGAATTATGTAGCCCATCTAAGAGGGTTACACTAAATCCCAGTGTCAACACAGTATAAATTGTTCATGAATGTTCCTGTAACACTAACGTCAGCCTAGCCTGCAGACAAAATTGTTTACCATGGGTAGGCATGACATAACTTTAATAAAGTGGAGATAGAACCCAATCAGGTATATAAGTCAATTTCTTCAAAACAGGTGAATCCTCAGGCTTACCGTACTTAAGCTGAAACCCTTCTTCATGGTTGTGATAAATTGCAGGGTTTTTTCTTCACTAATTACTTTGGATCCAGGCTTGAAGCAAAGCAAATAAAGACTGATAGTCCAAATGAGTCTGAGTTTTCATGCTAACAGGAAAAAAAAAGAAAGTGGACATGGCCAGCATTAATGTAAACTTGAGAGGTAAAAATTGGCAAAGAGAGGAGCTTTGGGGCAGCTAGGTGGAGGAGTGTATAGAGCACTGGCCCTGGAGTCAGGAGGACCTGAGTTCAAATCCGGCCACAGACAGAGACACCCGACACACTTACTAGCCCTTACTAGCTGTGTGACTTCAGGCAAGTCACTTACCCCCGATTGCCCTCCAAAAAGCCAAGAAAAAAAAAACAAAAACAAAGAGAGGAGCCTTGCTTTCAGAAGCCTCTTTTTTCCCTTTTCTTTTTGGTTCAGATAATTTGGTCTCATTAATATACAATTATTTGTGGTGTTCATTCCATAAGGAAGTAACCATTCTATTCCATTTTCTTTGATAGGCAGAGTGGTGTTTCAGATAAGGAGCATTGGACAAGAAATGAAAAGATTCAAACTCTACACATTTACTAGTGAGGTGACCTTGGGAAATTTGATCAATCAATCAAAAAGTATTTATTAAGCTCTTACTATGTCCTAAGTGCTGTTCTAAGCATTGAAGATACAAAGAAAGAAAACCACACTGCCCTCAAGGAAGCTTGCATACTAATGAGGGAGACAACATTTTAGTGAGAGGTTCACACATGATAGACAGATACAGAGTAGGTGGAACCTTAATAGGGAAGATTCTCTGAGTAGATCAGAAAGGGCTTCTTCAGAAGATAGCATTTGAGTGGAATCTTGAAAGAAGCCGGGAATGTCAAGAGACAGAGGCAAGGAGGGAGGGCCTTGCAGCCTCAGTGAGAATATAGTGCAAAGGCAGAGATGAGAGATAGAGAAGGAGGTCATTTGTAAGCAAGCGGTAACTATGCTGATATCACTGGATCACCGAGTGTGTGGAAGTGAGTTGTGTGAAGAGAATAGAAAAAAGGTAATTAGATGTAGCAGTTATGAGATCATTGACAGCTTTGGAAAGAATCATTTCAGTGGAACAACATTAGTGGAAGCCAGATTTAGTGGTTTTAGAAAAGAGAAAGTGGAGGCATTGGCTGCCTTTCCAAGGAATATGCAGAAAAGTGAAGGGGGAATGTAGGATGACAGCTAGTGGGATAGATAGATAGAAAGATCAAGTAAGAAGATTTTTTAAGGATGGAGGAGACCTGAACGTTTGTGAGTAGTGTTTGTAGATATCGGGTAAGGAGCCAAAAATAGGGAGAGATTGAAGATTAGAGGGAGAGGATGACAGTAGAATAAAACTACTGGAAAAGATGGAATGGGATTAAGGGGGCAAATAGATGGTTGGACTTGGCAAGAAGAGTCTCCTCTTCATCTGAGACTTGAGAAGGAAGAGATGGTGGGTGATAATGGCAGAGAGATGGGGCATTAGGACAGGAGAGGGTTTTTCAGTCAATGGCCTCAGTTTTTTTTTTCAGTGAAATATGAGGCAAGTGAAAGGTGATGGGTGCTATGAGAAGTTTGACTACAGATATGGTTTGGTTCAGCTGCTATGATGAGCAGGAGAGAGAATCAGTGGAAGGGATGCCTTAGTGCTTATGAGGGCTCTAGCTGAGATTAGATAATATAAATATATAGTGGACCTAATCAGCATGCTTGGCATATGTGAATAGGAATGAAAGAGGTGAATAATGGTTTGATCACCGGTATGAGAAAGGGTCAAGTGTTCACGAGTGGAGGATAGTACAGAATTGAACAGGTTCACTAAGATGTCAATGTTGGTAAGGGATAGAATGCCTGGGAAAGTATCGAGGGGAGGGGAGATTGAAGGTTAAAGTTAGCAGTTAAGTTATTGGAAAATATGGAATGATTAAAAACTGTGATTAGACAATGGAATTTCAGAGTTTAAATCTGGAAGTAGAACATTTTTGAGGGTGATATCAGCAGTATGGCCATTTTAGTATGGAGCTAAGGTAGAGAACAAAGGAATTGAGCAGATTGAAAAATGGAGAAGTTAAGGGTATTTGAAAGAACATGAATACATATTTTAATGTCATATTTTAGTCTGAGGGAAGGAGTTGAGGTGGAAAGACTCAGTGAGGAAGGAAGAAAAAGAACCTTGGAATCAATAAATAACCTCATCTGCAAAATAGGAGTAGTAAAATGTGCCAAGCTTACCTGGGCTCAAAGGGCATTTGTGAAAATCAAATCAAAGTACTTTCATAGTTGTAAAACAACATGCTAATGGGCATGGTTCCTCTGAGATACCATGTTCCCTTTGGGCACATATATTATCATTATTTTAAAGGTAGAATGGTCATAAATTCTTGAGAGAAAATAGGAAAAACTCAGTCTCCCTATTGATCTTCTGAGATGAATATATGCAGATGAGTTGGGCTCAAAATTTGGTTTGTAGTCTAGTTCACCGCTCCTGAAGAGTTTTGAGTAGTAGTGTGGCATAATGAGAAAAGAGCTAGATTTCAAACCAGGAGACATGGGATCCAGGGTTAGTTTTGCCTCATATTAGCTAATTTGACCTTAGGCAAATCATTGTACCCCTCTGAGCCTTAGTTTCCCTTCAAATGTAAAATGGATATTATTGGATATTACACTGTTCTTCCTACTTACATGGGTTGTTACAAATAAAGTGCCTTGGGAACCATAAAGTTCTATATAAATGTAAGTAATTATTATGACACAGCTATTGCCCTATGCTTTCTCAAAAATGTAATGGGCATATAGTAAGTGCCTTGCAAATACCAGCTAACTTTAACAGCATATTGACTCAGGCTTAATTACCATGCAACAGGTTTAGAACAATCTAATCCTGCCCTTAGACCATGCAAACTGAAATGATTTTAACAGTCAGCCTAATTTATTTTATCGATGCACCGATGTAGATTTTATTGGTATTACTGGGGAAGCAAAGGTAGACAGGTCAATCTCTCTGGCTTTCTCTATTTATCTGGGCTGTGGATAAAATTCTTGAGTGTTCTTGTAGAGACTGCCACTGATGTCAGGGGCAAGGAAGCTGAGGAGTCTCAAATAACTTGTAAAAGAACTCAGAGCCAACAGCTCATTACTGAAAGGGGAGCTGGAGGAGGGATGAATGGAATCAGCTAGGGTTCTATAAGCTTATTCTGCCAAGGCTGCTTGGGAGAAGCCCAGAGTTGACTCTAGGGATGAATATTTAAAAAACATGGTTAAAAAAGTCTTTCGTGGTCTTCTTTGCAAGATGCAGCATATGGTACCAGAATGGCAAAAAGGAAGATAGGTATAATAGTTAGAAAATGAATTTTTTGAAGACCTCACTATTATTCACATACCACCAACTATCCACAAAGTATAAGCAGCTATGTAAGGATCCTGGCAATGAACAGTTCTGCTACTGAAAGATGACTCATTTCAATTTTCTGCATCCTATCTATAATACCCCATTGTTAGATCTTCTCTTGACACTCCCACAATGCCCTCATCAGCTCCCAAGAATGCAGTTATCACTTCATTGTAGATGAGTGCTAGCTCTACATATCTAGTTTTCACGTCTCACCTGAGCTCTGCACCCACATCTCTGACTGCATGCTAGACATCTCCTCCTAGATTTCTAGTTGCCATTTCAAACTTCACATGTCCAAAACTGACCTCATCATTTCCCCCTTTCAACCCAACTCTCTCACCAATTTTTCAATTACTCTTAGGATATTGTCATACCTCCAGTCCTTCTAGTTCACAATCTGGGACCATCCTTGACTCTTTCCCCTCCCTTCTCTCCTCCCAATATCTAATCACATGTCAATTTCTATTGATTCTATTTCCGCACTTAATTTTGTGTATATGTACTTTGTCCTTTGTTCTTGAAAAAAAACATGACATCGAGAAGATGGTACCATGATTTGTAAATGAATTGGATTTAAGTGAGGGAAGGCTGTGTAAAGTCACCAGCCCCACTTTCTCCTCCAGAACCCTCTGGGGTCCAGTGGCCACATATAGATCAGGACCACTGGAGATGGCCCAGAACTTCCACACATTTCACATCCACCCCTCCTTTCCATTTATCCCACAATCACCCTACTTCAGGTCCTCATAACTGCTTACCTGAAATATTGCAGATCTTGGTCAATATCACTTTTGCTTCCTCTATTTCTATGTGTCTGAGTTAAAGTTCATGAGTATTCTTATAGAGATTTTCACTGGCATCAAAGCCAAGGAAGATTAGAAGCCTTAAATACTTGTAAGAGAACCTAGTTAGAGTCAGCAGCTCATTACTAGAAAGGGAATTGGAGGAGAGATGGATGGAATCAGCTAATTACTCTCCCTACATCTAGCCTCTCTCCTTTCAACTCTATCTTCCACAAAGCTGCCAAAATGATATTCTTAAAACACAATTCTGGCCTTAGTGCTGACCTGTTTAAGAACCTTCACTGACTCCCTACTTCCTCAAATAGAAAATACTATGTGGGCCTTCAATTTCATTGATGTAGGGAGGTGACAGAAAAGGACTCCCTTGACCAATGCAGGTTGAAACTCTCTCAGCAACTCAAGAGTCTTAGAGAATTGCCTCCAGCACTAAGAAATTAATTGACAGCCTAGGGTCACATATCCTACACCCATCAAAGACAAGACTTGATTCAGGTCTTCCTTGTTCCAAGGCTAATTCTAATTCTGTCTCCATCATACCACACTTCCTCTCTAGAATAAAAAGGACATTTCTCTATTTGACATTTAAAGTCCCTCACAATTTTAATCTTGACAATTTATTATACATTGTCCCTCACTGCACATTCTATGTTCCAGCCAAAGGAGCCTATTTGTTGCTCCCTCTATGTAACATTCCATCTCCTGTCTCTGTGCTCACTCTTCTCACCTCCACCCTTAGCAGCCTTACCTCCCTTCAGTCTCACCTTAACCATCACATTTTAGAAGATGCCTTCTCTGATTCCCCCAGTGATCAGTGCCCCTTCCCTAAATGTATGTATGTATCAATATAGATATATATAGGTTTGCATTTTTTACCTTTTTTATTTTCTGTGGTGTTTAATAAGCACACCCATGCATGAGTGCATGTACACACACACACACACAGACACACACACAGACACACACACACAGACACACACTGTAAGCCCTCAACTAGCCCACCAAATTGTTTCAGAATGGAATTAAACTTGGGTTACTTTGGGAGCAATTGTATTTTTTTTTCTGTATATATGTCATATTCTTCAAAAAATATAAACTCTTTGAGGGTAGGGCTCGTCTTGTTCTTACAACCCTAGTGCCTAGCCCCAGAACCCCTTTGCACATAGCAGACCCTTAGCAAATGCTTAGAGAAGAGAACTGGATTGGCTCCAATATCATACATATGGGGCTAGAAGGAGCTGTTGAGGTCACTTAGTCCAATCAATTCACTTTATAGATGTAGAAACCAAAAGCAATAGAAGTCATTTATTCAAGGTCACACGAGTGATCTTGTAAATAGAAGAGCTAGAATTCAAATCAAGGTCCTCTGATGCTAAATCTGTTGCTCTTTTCACTAAGCCACACTCCTCATGTGTAAATGCACAGGACTTCTTACAATCCGATCTGTAGAAATGAAAATTTAGCATTTTCAAAACTGGTCTAAGAAAGAACTATGCCTTGACTTTTCTTTGTATTCTAGTTGCCTAGGCGATAATAGTACATTTTAAAGTGAAAGTAAATACTTCATTTTCATCCTACAGCCCAAGAATGGTAAGACTTGCTGTCTATGGCTAGTGGGTATTATGGAGAGATGTGTCAACCTGGCACATTTAGGAAATAAACAAACCCTAGGGTAAAAATGGATCATTTTTATGCATCCTTTCCCTCCCTTTGAGCCTGCTGAGACCTCCCATGGTCTCTAAGTTATTAAATTAAAACTTCCTTGATCATCCAAAGGTCATGATGCCTAATGTGTGTTAATGTGATGAAAGTGTCAGATACAATTAGTTTCAGTAGTAAAACATGGTTTTATAGCTCTACATGCAATAAATTAGAACATGCCTCTTAGATTTCTAGAGTCAGGGAAATTTCTACACCATTAAGGCTTGATGAGAAAGCTTGTGCCCTCTTGGATACTGGGGAGATAATGAGGAAGAAAGGTAGGCACAACTTGAAGTTATTCTCATTGTTCCTTAATTGGTGTTAGCAGTGGCTGTCAACTCATCAATTAATATGATAACAAATATTAATTAAGCACCTCCCATCTGCAAGGCATGCAATAAGATGTATGAGACCTTCACCTTGCCCTCGAGAAATTTACAGTCAAGTTGGGAAAATGACAAATACATTTTGCTCACTGAAGGGCCACTAAAGTCATTGTTGTACCATCTCTTTGTTTATGGAGGACTGAACCTGAGGTTGCCTTTGGGGCAATTCTTTAATATTTTGCTGGTTCCATACCACTCTTAGAGCATCCTCTTCAGTCTGTCCCATAGTCAGAGTTACCCCTATGGTTTAGATTCCCCAGGATTAAACACACTTTGGGACTACTGAACAAGCAATACCTTTTCCATCAGACTCTCCAGAGGAAACTGAGGCCCAAGCTCATCTAGATAGTAAATGACAAAGTTGAGATTTGGATCTGAGTTCTCTTACTTTCTAAGCTCTTTTTAACTTCATTTTATTATCATAACCATTTTTGCAATAACCACATGAAAGCAGTATTGGGTTTTGCAATAACCCCATGAAAGTGTATTATTAATTTTTTTAGATGGAGGTTTTGAAATCCAGAGAAGTGAGTTGCCTATTCAGTATTTCTCTGCTAAATCTCATTACGTTCCTTCTGCCCATGTCAGTGGTACCCAGTTGCTGCCCAGAAGGAGCACTGCTTACCCCAAATGGTGATCATTAGCATAAAAGAGGTGGCTGGACCTTGGAACATGTGAAATTAGCACTACAACTGGGCATCCTAAGTAAACATGAACAGAGAATTTCCTTGTGTTACCTAAACCATTTGTTTAGTCTTACTTTATGTCAGGAAAATCCTTAAAAATAATTTTGTATTTAGGATCTTTTCCATTATCTAAGACTCTGATCTGGTCAAAAATGAATTATTTCTTCCTTTTTCCAGTCCAGATTTTTTAGAGTAGGCTGTTTAGTTAGAAACAGACATAGAATTTAGAAGCCAACAACCCAGGAGAAAGTAATAAGGGAGAATAAATTACAGAGACCTTTCATCTAATGGAATAAAATTATATAATGAGCCAATTTGGTTTCTATTTCCTTCTAGTAAATATACTGTACAGTCTGAATAATTTTACAGTACAGTGTGAGTGACAGGGTAAATATGAAAAGAGACAGGGCATTAGAGAGAGATAGAAGATAAGATATAGGAGTCAAGAGACCTTGGACAAGTCACTTTACTTTTCTGGGTCTCATTTTTCTCAAACAATATAGATAATGACCCAAAGCTCCCTAAGCCTCTGGACTCACATGAATCAGTTCTACTTCTGGGGTTGACCCACAAGGGTCATTTTCTCTATTTGGCTCATTGTGCCCATTTAGAATGAATGTAGGAAATATCCAAAATAAAATTTATATTTAGCTTGTAGATAGAGTTCCCTAAATATGGGTAACAAGGTCCTCATTTCCACACAAGCACTAAGGGTAGCAATGCAGATAGATAAAACAGTCTTTATTTTACTCTTCCCTCAAATATTTCAGATGCAAAGTACACAGCAGAGCCCATAAGAAGACAGAAAAACATGTAAACTCCTCCACTAGTTCATTAACTCCCCTTAAAAGGAAACTAAACTTGAGGCTGCCTTTGAGGCATTCCTTTTTTTTTTTTTTAATTATTAGTTTAGTTTCAGTTAACAAGATTCAATTCCATAGTTCCTTGATTTTCAAATTTCCTTTGCTTCCCTCCCCCCTCCCCTCATGACAGCATATAGTACAGTATAGGGTCTGCAAATGCATTCATATTAAACATTATTCCAATTACAAAGGCATATTGTACTAGGTGGGATGAAAGATGGTAAGGAAGAAGTAAAACCAAACAATGAGAAGAACAAGATCATTTAGTTTGCTTCCATCAGGATTCAGGCTCAGTTCTTTCTAGTTATATCTCTGGATGGCGCATTTCTCACTTTCTTGAGTCATTCGGGATTAACTTATATCACTGCATTGCTGAAAGAGTCCAGTCTGTCATAGTTGGTCATCACAGATATGGTATGTCTGTGATTGTATACAAATTTCTTCTGATTCTACTCTTCTCGCTCAGCATCAGTTTGTATAAGTCTCTCCAGGTAATTATGAAATCCGTCACCTCCTCATTTCTTATAGCACAATAATATTCCATTACATTCATATACCACAACTTGTTTAGCCATTCCCCAATTGATGGGCACCCCTTTAGTTTCCAATTCTTTGCAACCACAAAAAGGGCTGCTAAAAATATTTTTGTACATATGGTTCTTCCTCCCACTTCTATGATCTCTTTGGGATATAACCCTAGAAGTGGTATGGCTGGGTCAAGGGGTATGAAATTATTTATAATCCTTTGGGCATAATTCCAGATTGCTCTCCAGAATGGTTGGATAAGTTCACAACTCCACCAGCAATGTATTAGCGATTCAGAATTTGCCCACATCCTCTCCAGCATTTGTCACTTTCTTGTTTTGTCATCTTAGCCAATCTGACTGGAGAGATGTGGTATCTCAGGGTTGTTTTTGATTTGCATTTCTCTAATTAATAGTGATTTAGAGCATTTCTTCATATGCTTATAGATATCTTTAATTTCTTTCTCTGAAAACTTCCTATTCATATCCTTTGACCATTTCTCAATTGGGGAATGACTTGTATTCATATAGATTTGGCTCAATTCTCTATAAATTTTAGAAATGAGTCCTTTATCAGAGACACAAGTTGTAAAAATTCTTTCCCAATTTCCACCTCCCTCTTGATCTTGGTTACATTGTTTTGTTTTTGTGCAGAAGCTTTTCAATTTAATGTAATCAAAATCATCCATTTTGCATTTTTATAATGCTCTCTAATTCTTGTTTGGTCCTAAAATCTTCCCTTCTCCACAGGTCTGTCATGTTAACTATTCCTTTTGCTTTCCCAAATTGCTTACAGTATCATCCTTTACACCTAGATCATGCACCCATTTAGACTTGATTTTGGTATATGGTGTTAGATAGTGATCTATGCCCAGTTTCTGCCATACTGTATTCCAGTTTTCCCAGCAGTTTTGTCAAATAGTGCATTCTTATCCCAAAAACTGGGGTCTTTGGGTTTATCGAACAATAGATTGCTATATTCATTAACTGCTGGGTCTCCTGCACCTAATCTATTCCATTGATCCACTACTCTACACCTATGCCAGTACCAAGCAGTTTTGATGACTGCTGCTGTATAATACAGATTAAGATCTGGCATAGCTAGTCCACCTTCCCTAGCATTTCTTTTCATTAATTCCCTTGATATTCTAGACCGTTTGTTTTTCCAAATAAATTTTTTTATTATTTTGTCTAACTCTAGAAAGTAGTTTTTGGTAAATTGATTGGTATGGCACTAAATATATAGTTTAGTTTGGGTAAAATTGTCATTTTTATTATATTAGCTCGACCCAGCCATGAGCAATTGATATTTTTCCAACTATTTAGATCTGATTTTATTTGTGTGAGAAGTGTTTTGTAGTTGTGATCATATAGATTCTGGGTTTGTTTTGGCAAGTAGATTCCCAAATATTTTATAATGTCTACAGTGACTTTAAATGGGATTTCTCTTTCTATCTCTTGCTGTTGAGTTTCATTAGAGATGTACAGGAATGCTGAGGATTTATGTGGGTTTATTTTATATCCTGCAACTTTGCCAAATTTATTTATTGTCTCAAGTAATTTTTTACTTGATTCTCTAGGATTCTCTAAGTATATCATCATATCATCTGCAAAGAGTGACAGCTTGGTCACTTCTTTGCCTAATTTGATTCCTTTGATTTCTTTTTCTTCTCTAATTGCTACTGCTAACGTTTCTAGTACCAGATTGAATAAGAGGGGTGATAGTGGACACCCTTGTTTCACTCCTGATCTTATTGGAAAGGCTTCTAGTTTATCCCCATTGCATATAATACTTGCTGATGGTTTTAGATAGATGCTAGCAACTGTTTTAAGGAAGGCTCCATTTATTCCTATACTTTCTAGTGTTTTTAATAGGAATGGATGTTGTACTTTGTCAAAAGCCTTTTCTGCATCTATTAAGATGATCATGTGGTTTTTGCTAGTTTTGTTGTTGATATGCTCAATTATATTGATGGTTTTCCTAATATTAAACCATCCTTGCATTCCTGGAATGAATCCTACCTGATCAGGGTGTATTATTTTTGTGATAAGTTGTTGGAGTCTTTTGGCTAATATTTTATTTAGAATTTTTGCGTCTAAATTCATGAGGGAGATTGGTCTATAATTTTCTTTCTCTGTTTTATCTCTTCCTGATTTAGGAATCAGTACCATATTTGTGTCATAGAAAGAGTTTGGTAGGAGTCCTTCTTCACTAATTTTCCCAAATAGTTTGTAGAGTATTGGAATCAATTGTTCTTTAAATGTTGGATAGAATTCACTAGTGAACCCATCTGGCCCTGGAGATTTTTTCCTAGGGAGTTCATTGATGGCTTGTTTGATTTCTTTTTCTGAGATGGGGTTATTTAGGTAATTCACTTCCTCTTCAGTTAATCTGGGCAATTTGTGATTTTGTAAATATTCATCCATTTCACTAAGATTGTCATATTTATGTGCATACAATTGGGAAAAATAATTCCTCATTATTTTTTTGATTTCCTCTTCATTGGAGGTAGATTCACCCTTTTTATTTTTGATACTCATAATTTGGTTTTCTTCTTTCTTTTTTTATCATATTGACTAAGGGTCTATCAATTTTGTTGATTTTTTCATAAAACCAGGTCTTAGTTTTATTTATTAATTCAATGGTTTTCTTAATTTCAATTTTATTAATCTCACCTTTGGTTTTCAATATTTCTAATTTAGTACTAAATTGGGGATTTTCAATTTGTTCTTTTTCTAGCTTTTTCAATTGTATGTCCAATTCATTGACCTCCCTTCTCTCTGCTTTAATTAAGTATGCACTCAGGGATATAAAACTTCCCCTGAGAACTGCCTTTAGTGCATCCCACAAATTTTGGTATGTTGTTTCATTATTATCATTCTCTTGAATGAAATTATTGATTGTTTCTATAATTTCTTCTTTGACCCACCAATTTTTTAGGATTAAATTGTTTAGTTTCCAATTAGTTTTTAGTCTATCTTTCCATGGCCCTTTATTGCATATAATTTTTATTGCATCATGATCTGAGAATGATGTGCTTACTATTTCTGCCTTTCTGCACTGGATTGTGAGGTTTTTATGCCCTAGTACATGGTCTATTTTTGAGTATGTACCATGCACTGCTGAGAAGAAAGTAAATTCCTTTTTATCCCCATTCAGTTTTCTCCAGAGATCCATCATATCTAGTCTCTCTAAGATTCTATTCACCTCCTTAACTTCTTTCTTGTTTATTTTGAGGTTAGATTTATCGAGTTCAGAGAGGGGGAGATTAAGGTCCCCCACTAGTATAGTTTTGCTATCTATTTCTTCCTCTAATTCCTTTAACTTCTCCTCTAGGAATTTGGATGCTATACCACTTGGTGCATATATATTAAGTAGTGATATTGCTTCATTCTCAATGGTGCCTTTTAGTAGGATATAGTTTCCTTCCTTATCTCTTTTGATTAGATCTATTTTTGCTTTTGCTTTATCTGAGATAAGTATTGCTACCCCTGCTTTTTTACTTTAGCTGAGGCATAATAAATTTTACTCCAACCTTTTACCTTTACCCTGTGGGTATCCCTTTGTTTCAAATGTGTTTCTTGAAGACAGCATATTGTAGGATTATGGTTTTTAATCCATTCTGCTATCCCCCTCTGTTTTATGGGAGAGTTCATCCCATTCACATTCACAGTAATGATGACTATCTGTCTCTTCCCTTCCATCCTATTCCCTCCCCTGTTTATATTTTTGTTTATTCCTTCTCCCTTCCCCTCCTTGAAGTTTTCCCTTTTGACCACCCCCTCCATCAGTGTTCCCACCCAGTGACCCCCCTTCTTAACCTACCCTCTCCCCTTACTACTATTTCCCTCCCTTATAATCCCTCCCTTTAGTCTCTTCCTTTTCACCCCCCTGTAGCAGCAAGCACCCCAATATCCCCAGGGTAGCTGCCAACACAGGTTCTTAGATCTGCTAGTCAAAAGGAAAGCAACTCAAAATGGGTTAACAAGCTTACTTTAATCAAACAAACATACATTACCTAGTTCAGGGGGAAAAGGTCAGCACCCCGAACTTCAGAGTTACAGAACTTACAGATCAGACAGGCTTCCAAACTGTCCCAACATTACATGCATCAATACCAAATCACAGTTACCAGAGAGGGAAGCATCAACATCTGGGTTTTCAAAGCCGGGGGCTCTCAACAACGGCTTCCCAGAGTCTCATCTGGTCAAATCACACAACACTTCTCAAAGTGAGCCCCAAAGCAAAGCCTCTCCTCAGGGCTTATATAGCCTTCTCTTGGCTCAGAGAATGTAACAACCTTCTGGACCCACTGCCCAATCACAAAGTATCAAGGTGTGGGCTTTCCTGAAAAACAAGCCTCCCACCACAGGCTCCAGGTGCACTTAAGCTAGGGGCAGGGAAGATCTTTAAATTTGCATTTCCATTACATTCGGCCCCAAGATCTTTCTTGCCCATAGCATACACAATTTACATTTGAATTAGCACTAAACATCTCTTAGGTCACATTTTCCAGGTACATAAGAAAATCACAATATAATCTCAAAATACAATAGTCCAAGTCTTCCACTCATGGGGCAAATGTTAACTCAGTCCACTTATCAGTAAAATCAAAAAATAGTCACTCTTAAGTTAACTCAATCAGTTACATCAGTTTTCAAAGTACAAGTCTTCCACTCGTGGGGCAAAGTCTTGATTAACTCAATTAGTCTCTTATCTGTAACAATATCTCAAAGTACAACCAGTACCTTATTCAGTAAAGTCTTACTAAGGATGGCCATAGCATAGACAATTTACATTTCAGTTATCACTAACCATCCCTTAAGTCATATTTTCAAGGTACATCTAAAGTTACCAAAGTGGCCACTGGGCCTTAAACACAAAATACAAAGCATTATCACATCAATTCACAAAATACAAAGCATTATCACATAAAGTTCTCTTGGGAGGAGGGGGGGTGGTGTCCTTCCCGCAACACTGCTCCAGCCCCTGCTTCCAAGTCCAGAGAGGGAGCTGGGCAACAAAACCAAAGTGGGGTCCTTGGGGTCCATGGCACTTCACCCCACCCACCACAGTCACAAGTCCATCCTCCCCCTGGGTCCCAAACTGTGGGATGCAGCAAGGAAACACATTCAGTGCCCCTGCTTTGCCACACAGTCCTTATCTTGTCCTGTGGCTGAACTCCAAACTCCTGGGTTCCTTCTCCTCCAGCAGAAGGCAGCAGCTCCTGGCTTCTCCACAGGTCTCCATGCAGGCAGCTCACCATTCCTGCTCTCAGCTCAGTGAAGTCAGCATGCAGGTCTTTCTCTCCTGCTCCATGGCTCCACAGAATCACAGCTACCACAACTGGGAAACAAACAATTATCCCAGCCCCCATACTTTCCTTTTACTCAGCAGATCCCATCCGTCGTCGCCATTTTGTAGCAGCAAGCACCCCAATATCCCCAGGGTAGCTGCCAACACAGGTTCTTAGATCTGCTAGTCAAAAGGAAAGCAACTCAAAATGGGTTAACAAGCTTACTTTAATCAAACAAACATACATTACCTAGTTCAGGGGAAAAGGTCAGCACCCGAACTTCAGAGTTACAGAACTTACAGATCAGACAGGCTTCCAAACTGTCCCAACATTACATGCATCAATACCAAATCACAGTTACCAGAGAGGGAAGCATCAACATCTGGGTTTTCAAAGCCGGGGGGCTCTCAACAACGGCTTCCCAGAGTCTCATCTGGTCATATCACACAACACTTCTCAAAGTGAGCCCCAAAGCAAAGCCTCTCCTCAGAGTTTATATAGCCTTCTCCTGGCTCAGAGAATGTAACAACCTCCTTGACCCACTGCCCAATCACAAAGTATCAAGGTGTGGGCTTTCCTGAAAAACAAGCCTCCCACCACAGGCTCCAGGTGCACTTAAGCTAGGGGCAGGGAAGATCTTTAAATTTGCATTTCCATTACACCCCCCCCTTACCCTCCCACTATCTATAGGACACAATAAATTTTTATACTTATCAGAGTAAATTACTCCCCGTTTGATTCCAAACCAATGAGAGTAAATTTCAAACAGTGCTTCTCTCCCTCCCTCCAATTCCTCTATTTAATGAATTTATGTGTCTATTCATGTTAGATTCTTAAACTTCACTGATTAATTTGATCCTTCTTTGAACCAGAACCAGTGAGAATAGTGTTTAAATGATGTTCCTCTCCCTCTTACTTTCCCTTCTTCTATAGTGTGTTTTGATGCCTCTTCAGATGGCATATTTTACCTTTTCCTAGCTCATCCTTTCCTTTTTCCCATTACAGTACCATTAATCCCCTTAATAGTCTTTTTTTTTTTAGACTCCATGTTAGTGCATTCATACCCACACCCTCTAAGTATAACCCTTTTGCAGGTCATGATAATCATAGAGATTTCAAATATTGACAGTTATCAGCTCCACATATAGGGATGTGAACATTTTGCTCTTGTTGCATCCCAGGTAATGAGCTTGTGTTTGTGGGTGTGGGTGTGTGCACTTCTGCATGTGTGAGTCTATGTTACCCTTGTTTACCTTTTTATGTTCTTCTGGAGTCTTGTAATTGGAGATCAAATTTTCCATTGAGCTCTGGCTTTTTCATTAGGAAAGTCTGGAAGTCCCTTACTTCATTAAACGTCCATCTCCTTGCCTGAAAGATTATGCTCAGTTTTGCCGGGTAGTTAATCCTTGGTTGTAGTCCTAGCTCTCTTGCCCTACGAAATATCAAATTCCAGTCCCTCCGCTCTTTTAATGTAGAAGCTGCTAGGTCCTGTGTGATCCTAACTGTAGTTCCTCGATATTTGAATTGTTTCTTTTTGGCTGCTTGTAGAATTTTTTCTTTAATCTTATAATTCTGGAATTTGGCTACTATATTTCTTGGAGTTTTCAGTTTGGGATCTCTTTCAGGAGGAGTCCGGTGAATTCTATCAATAGCTATTTTATCTTCTGATTCCAGGACCTCAGGACAGTTTTCTTTGACAATCTCTTGGAGGATGTTGTCTAGACTGCTTTTCTCATCGTGGCTTTCTGGTAGACCAATAATTCTTAGGTTGTCTCTCCTGGATCTGTTCTCTAGGTCAGTTATTTTTCCAGTGAGATATTTTACATTTTCTTGCAATTTTTCGATCATCTTGTTTTTTTCGTTTGACTCCTGCTGCATCATAGAGTTCTGAGTTTCAGTTTGATTGTATCTAATTTTTAGTGTATTATGGTCTTCAGTAAGTTTTTGAAGTTCCTTTTTTAGGGAGGTATTTTTTTTTTCCAAGTTGGTCATTGCCTCCCTGATTTGGTCTTTAAATTTTTTCTTAAGCTCCTCCAGGAATGCTATTTGGGCTTGAGACCAGATCATGTTTCCTTCTGTGGTCTCTGGTGTGGGCAGAGAGTCTATATTGTCCTGTGTGTTTTGTTGTTCTTGCCCTGCATAGTATGCTCGAATAGACTTTCTTGCCTTCCCCTTCTCCTTTTCAGCTTCCTTCCTTCCCATTGTGACTTCCTGTTTCTTAGTGTCTCAGGCTATGAGTTTGGGGCCTGATCCTTGACTTTGAATACCTCTGGGTGGCTAGTTTATGGCTAAGTCAGGGAAGTCAGTGAGGAATGTAGATGTGTAGGTGGGGATGAGTCTGACCACTTCAGATTTCTGCCTCTATACCCCTGGGCTATAAGTAGGCTTTTGTTGGTGAGGTGAGGTGGGGCTTGTTGGGTCCCCTCCCTCTCTTCTCTTCAGATTCCTGGCTGTCTCAGTTACACCCTTTCTTGGAGATTCTCAAGCCTGAGGCTATTTCCATTAACTTGGGATTTCAGTCTGGGTGGGAGACTTATCTTTGGGTTTTCTGCTTCATGAAGGAGGGGTGGGAGGATCTGAGCAGCTAGAATTTACTTTGCCATTCCAGCCCCTGTATTATACAGGCAGGCAGTTTCTACACTTCCAGGCTGGAGGCTGAATGCAGCCTGAGAAGCCACTCTCTCCACTGGGGGCCCGACTCTCCTACCTGGCTCCAATGATCCGTTCCCTCTGCGAGATGACTGCTATTCATCCTTGGTAAGTCTGCAGGCTGAGGCTTTTTCTCTCTCTGGTGTAGTCTGCCTGCCTGCTCTTAGGTCTGAGCTGTGCAGACCCCACACGCTCTGCACTCGACCTGTGCGGACACTCTGGGCAACCTCCTGGGCTGGATTCTGCCACACTCTGTCTTCCACTGGGCTCCGTCACTCCGGAATCCGCTCAGATTTACCCTTTTGGACTTAGTGACAGAGGAGCTCAGCGGGGTTACTGCTTCCTTTCTGCCATCTTGGCTCCGCCCCGAGGCATTCCTTTAATATTTATGTGGTTCCATATCACTCTTAGAGCATCCAACACAGTCCCTCCCATAGTCATAGAGTTACCCCCATGGTTTAGATTCCCCAGGAGCCAAATACACTTAGAGGATACTGAACAAGCAACACCCTTTCCATCAGACTCTCTAGTAGCTCACCGTGTTTGCTTTCCATATTGGGTACACTGGGTAATCTTTTTCTTTCTTCAAGAGGAATGATGTATAAGGAAGTCTGCTATACTGCTCCCACACAAACATCCAAAATGCCTATTCTTACACTCTTGGGTACTCTTGAATTCGAGGTTATCCATGAACATTGGCACTGGCCAGGATATCTTCTTTCTCTGGCTATAAGATTTTGAAATCACGTTATTTGGATCTCTCTACTCTACCCAAGAGTTTGGAGTTCATGAACTTTATCCAAGAACTAATCTTGATACAAGTGTGCATGAATGTGTCTGCTTCTGCCATTTGATTATTTAGGAAATCTATTGTAGTCCCAGTTGTTGTCAGCTCTTGGTCTGGGAAGTTCTACTTGCAGGATCTCTTATTTCAGGAATATGCAAACACATATAATTGTCAAATCCCTCTGTTTCCTAGTCCCTCTGTCTCTCCATTTCTAGTTCTTGAGAATAAAAACTGGCTTCAAGCATGGGCCCTTCTCTGCTCAGGACCAGAATCTCTGTTCTACATAGTTTCTGAACAGGGGAAAGAAGAAATCAATCAATCAACTATCATTTATTTTTTTTAATTAAACAAATGCTTTATTAACTTCTGGTTTACATCATTCATTTCCACCAGATTGAGTTACATTTCCCCCCCATTTTTTCCCTACCCACCACCCCAGAATAGCAGTCCCACTAGATATCCCCTCATCCAATCTGCTATCTCCCATATCTTCTCCCATACCCCCTTCGACTTTGCCATTACGGCAAGGTGAATCTCTGAGCCCCACTGCCTGGACATCTTATGAAACATTTAATTTTAAAACTTCGATTTTCAGATCCATTCCCTTCCTCCCTTGTCACCCACTGCCTCTGAGAAGATAAGCAATTCAGTATGTGTTGTACATGTATATCTATGCAAAACATTACCATAGTAGATGTATTGTAAAAGACTGCTTATATTTCCCTCCCACCTGTCTCACCTCCCACCTGGTCCATTCCCTACTTTGATCCTGTCCCTCTTTGATAGTGGGTACTTCTAACCTCCCCTCTCCCCAGAATGCCCTCCCCTCCATCATACCCCCTCTCATCCCCCTTTCCCCTACTCAGGAGAGTGAGTGAGGGTAAGATATTCCATTTAGTATGTATGTGATTCTCTCCTTGAGCCAACTTCAATGAGAATATGCTTTTGCCTTTTTGCCTTCCTGTTCTTTCCCTCCCCTGCAACTACTTCCCCTTGCCTCTTCTACATGAGATAGTGTGCCCTACCCTGTCTCGCTCCATCTCCTCTTGCCACTTTCCTCTCTCATCTCTTGACTTCACCCTTTAAGAATCATCCCTTCCTTGGGGCAGCTAGGTGGCGCAGTGAGCAGAAAGCCAACCCTGGAGCCAGAAGGACCTGAGCTCGGATCTGGCCCCAGACACCCAACACACAAACAAAAACCCAGCCATGTGAACCTGGGCAAGTCACCCAACCCCACTTGCCCTCCAAAAAAAAAATAATCATCTGTTCCCATCAAATTCAACCTGTGCCCTCTATCCATGTATACCTGTGAACATATGCCATGTACCCTTCTTCAATTATTTTCATAATGAGAAAGGTTTCATCAAACACAGTTATTGTTTTTCCATGTAGGAATGTAAATAGTTCAACTTTGATAAGTTCCTTCTGATTTCTTTTCCTTGATTACCTTCTCAAGCATCTCTTGCTTCTTGTGTCTGAATGTCAAATTTTCTATTCAACTCTGGTTTTTCCTCAAGAATGCTTGAAAGTCCTCTATTCCACTGAATGACCATATTTTCCCCTGAAACAAAATACTCAGTTTTGCTGGGTAGGTGACCCTTGGGTTCATTCCCAGTTCTTTTGCCCTCTGGAATATCATATTCCATGCCCTTCGATCCCTCAGTGTAGAAGCTGCCAGGTCCTGGGCTATTCTGATTGTGTTTCCACAATATTGAAATTGTTTCTTCCTGGCTGCTTGTAGTATTTTCTCCTTGATCTGGGGATTCTGGAACCTGGCTATAATATTCCTGGGAGTTTTCTTTTGGGGATCATTTTCAGGAGGTGATCTGTGGATTCTTTCAACCTCTATTTTGCCCTCTGGGTCTAAAACATCAGGGCAATTTTCCTTGAGAATTTCTTGAAGGGTGATTTCTAGGTTCTTTCTTTGATCATGGCTTTCAGGTAGTCCAATAATTTTTAAATTGTCTCTCCTGGATCTATTTCCAGGTCAGTGGTTTTTCCCATGAGATATTTCACATTGCCTTCTATTCTTTCATTTGTTTGGATCTGTTTAACAGTATCTTGATTTCTCATAAAGTCACTAGCTTCCATTTGCTCCAGTCTAACTCTGAAGGAATGAATCTCAGTGAGCTTTTGAGATTCTTTTTCCATCTGGCAAATTCGACTTTTTAAGGCATTCTTCTCCTCATTGCCTTTCTGAGCCTCTTTTGCCATTTGAGTTAGTCTATTTTTTAAGGTGTTATTTTCCTCAGTCAGGCTGTTGACTGTCATTTCATACTTTTCTTGCATCTTTTTCATTTCTCTTCCCAAATTTTCCCCCACTTCTCTTATCTACTTCTTAAGGTCCTCTATGGCCTGTAGCCAGCTTGTACTTTCATTTGGGGCTTTTGGTGCAGGAGTTCTGATCTCACAGTCCTCCTCCATGCTTTGAGCCTCTTTGCCCCTAAAATAGGAGTCCAATGTTGAACTTTTCTGTTTATTTTGTTTCATTTGCCTAGGCATATTGCCACTTAATTACTTGATTGTTGCCACAGTAGGACTCTGCCACCAGACAGGGGAGCTTCCGCCCAAACGTGGGGTCTTCACAACTTCCGCCAATTGAGTGGCCTCTGTAAAGCCTCCACCCACTCAAGTTGGACACCCACCCGAAACGTCCCCCCACCCCAGACCACAATCCAGATCCAGGCAGTTTAAAGCAAGAGCGATTAACCCCCAGAGTGATTGCTGGATCTCCCTACAGTTTGCAGACCAGGAGCTAGAGCCACTACTGACACTGCCAAATGGCTTCTGTGCAGCTGTTTCTTCAGCAGCTTTTTGCCCCCAGGGGAGGAAGCCACGTGTTTCCCAAATACTGGTCCCAAAGTCCATAGAGCACTAACCTCTCACTTTGTCCTAGGCATATCTGTGCTGATAATTCTGGAATCGCCACAATTGCTGGGGTTCTGGGGTTCCACCAGCTGGCTGAAGGCCCGGTCGCCCTGGGGCTAAAACCTCGGACCTGGGCTTGGCTCTGCGGGCTGTGCTGTAGGTTCCCAGCGAGCTGTGCTGCCTGCTCTCAGAGCGCTGCGCTGGCTGCTCCCTGCAGGGCTGCTGGGCTGTCCTCAGCTAGAGGTTAGCTTCTCTGTGCCGTTCTGTGGGTGCTGTGGCTCCAGAAGTTGTTCGGAGCTCCCTTTCACATTGTTTGAAATTTGTGTGGGGCAGAGCACATTGGAAATGCTGTTTCTACTCCACCATCTTGGCTCCGCCCCCTCAGTAACCTCAACTATCATTTATTAAGGACCTACTATATATAAGAAACTGTCCCCAGCCGTGGAAATACAAAGAAAGACAAAGAGCTTATTTGAGGAGTTCGAAGTCTAATGGTGGAGACAACATGCAAACAAACTACAAACCAGTCTCAGAAGGAAGGGACTAAGATTTAGAACTGGGAAAAATGTCTTGAAAAAGTTAGAACCTTAACTGAGAATTAAAGGAAGCCAGGGATGCAGAGAGAAAGCATTCCAGGCATAGAGGGCCATTACTGAAAGTGCCTGGAGTCAGAAGATAGAATGTTTTATAGGAAGAACAGGAGGAAAATGTCACTATACTGCAAAGTATGTGACCTGGTAAGGTGTAATACTGGAAACACAGGAAGGGATCAGGTTGGAAAAGTTATTAAAAGCAGCCAATGAGGATTTTGTATATATCCTTGGAGGTAAGAGAGAGAGAGCCACTGGAGTTTATTTCATGGGGATGAAAGGGAGGGATAAGTTCAGACTTGCACTTTAAGAACATTAATTTGACACCTGAGTAGAGGATGGATTGGAGTGGGGAGATACTTAAGATAGGAAATCTCCAAAACAGGCTATTATAATAGTTCAGGTGTTAGGTAATGAGACCTGCACTGGGTTAGATGTTGGCAATGTTAGAGGAAACAGAGGGGGCATTAAAAGAGATTTTATGAAGGTAGAAACAATAGAACTTTTTAAGTAATTGGATATGGAGGGTGAGAAAGAGTGAGAAGTCAAGAATAACTTAGCTTCTGAGCCCAGGGACTGGGAGGACAGTAGCAACATGGACAGTAATAGGGAAGTTATGAAGGCAAAAAGGAAATCCAAGATAGTCAGATCATGAAGTGCCTCTATCCTTCTAGGTCTCAACCAGTCCATACATTTAGAGATTCCATCGAGTCACAAGAAATCAATGGGGGATTCTGTGTCCTTTCAGCAAGGAACCAAAGTGTCACATTCTTATAAACTATGAGAGGTGCATCTAAATAAAGGTTCATGACCTGTAATCTCAACAAATTGATATTGGGATTTATCTAGTTGATCAATTATTACCGTGTACCCCTCTCTAAAATGGGATGGGAGGAAAAGAGATTAGATTATTTGTAGTGGTTAGTTTGAGTGAAATCCTATTCCTTCTTGTCCCATGTACCAGTCAGACAATAACTGGAGTACTATTCATAAGTCTAGTTTCTACCTTATTGAATAGTGATCCGTATCTTCAAATATTTGAAATGCTATTATAAAGAAAAGGGTTTAAATTTCTTCTGCTTGCTCTCAAGGAGAGAACTGGCACTAATGAAAAAAATAATTGTCTTAAATAGTTTAGTTCCATTGAAAAAGGAAATGCTTAGCGACTGGAATTGTTCAAAAGCAAAATGGATTGTGTCTGGGAAAAATTCGTTTCCTCTTCACTGGAGATAATCAAGTAGAAGCTAGATGATGATTTGTTGGAAATGTAGAGCTGATTATTGCTTCAAGTGGGGAATGTAACTAAATTTTCCCTTAGGCCCTTCCAAACTGTGATTCAATGATGTAATGATTCTTAAGGTCCCTTCCATGTCCAAGACTCTGAATTGGTCAGGGATGTGTTAGAGCCTGCTAAAACTGGTTCATGAGCTGATAGTTAAATTTTTAGTGTGAACATTTACACCTCAAAAATTATCAATTAGGGCTTGATAAACTGTTGTGCTAATTATTTAGATTTATGAAAGCAATGGAGAAAATGTTAGATTAAATTGCAAAGTGTGTCATGAGCACTTTTCATGGAAAGCTGATTGTGAAACACTTATGAGCCCATTCCTGGATGAGGTAAACTATAAGATCCCTTCCAACTGCACCATTCCACAATCATACACACAACATCAACAACATTTTGAGAGGTTGTGCGTTAAACTGGAAAAACTGCCAAAAGTGAAGTCAAGATAGACTTACTTTATTATTTTCCTATTTGTGTGGCTATGGGGAAGCCACTAACACTCTCTGAATCCTAGCAATCTCAATTATGAAATAAATATGTTAATATTTGTAGTGCATGCCTTAGAGGGTATTGAGAACTAAGCATTTGATATGTAAATAAAGTTATTTCTGTTTATTTGGTATGACTTCCAAAGCCTGTAATAGCATGTTATATAGAAAGGTAGATTAACCTAGGAACCTTAGTTCTTGCAATTAGCCCCCACCATAATTGAGAGTATAGATTATCCCTTCATACCATAAAATTCTGTGGTTTGATAATTCCTAGAATGCAAAAGAATGAGTTGTTTCTTCTTCTATAAAATTAGGGAGTTGAACTTGATGATTAGATTCTAAACTCCTTGAGGGCAGGAACTGTCTTTGCTTCTTTTTGTATCCCTAGCACTTAGTATGGTGCCTGACACATAATAGGTACTTAATAAATGTTTATCGATTGACCAATTAATGGTTTATAGTTGTAACTCAGGAGCTTGAGTTCAAATTCGGCCTCAGACACTTGACCCTTACTTGCTGTGTGACCTTGTGCAAGTCACTTAACCACAATTGCTTTGCCTTCCCAAAATGTCAAGAGGGTATAGGATTTTACTCATACAAACCACTAAAAATAATTTAATCACTATTCCTCCCATCCCATTTTAAAGGGAGGTGCATCATAAGAATTGACCAACTTGATAAATTCCAATATCAATTTGTTGAGATTACAGGTCGTGAGCCTTTGTTTAGATATAGTAACCTTTCAAGTCAGACCCACATCAATAGCAGCCAGCTTACTGGGAGTCGCTGCACCTTATTCCTCCCTTATTTACTTTAAAAAATGAATACGTACCATTTGCCCGATGACTTGGTCAGTGGGATTAAAATATTATATGTGGCAGAGTTTTAAAAACCCCATGAGGGTTAGGACTTGATAGAATGTGTTGCTAGGCCTAGCTTCCCAGAAGCACTGTTTATAGCTCTAAAATGGGATTATGTAACTAACTTGCAGTCATAGGAATTTTCCTAATATTTGGGAAGGAGAAATGGAATGTTACAGGATAAATTATACTGCCTATGAAGAGAAAGCTAAAGGCACTGAGGACTTTGTAAACAACTTATAGTTCTTTGCTGGCTAGCATTCAATTCAGAAATAACCTGAAGAGAACAGTTTCAAGCTGACATTCAGCACAATGGAGAAAATCAGGGAGCAAAGCAAGAATCAATGAAAGAAGGTCCAGTCAGGACAGTGGAGGAGTAATTTACTTGGGTGGTATAATTTGATGCAATCTCATTAAATAGCACAAAGCTGTGTAGGATACAAAAAACAAAATATAGCTTCCTTTAAGTCCCAACTAAAATCCCACCTCCTATAGGAAGGTTTTTCCAACTCCTCTTCATTCCAGTGCCTTCCCTCTGCTAATTGTTTCCTATTTATGCTGTATATAGTTTGCCTTATATATATTTTGTTTGCATGTGGGGGCAGGGACTGTCTTTTGCCTCTTTTTATATCCTCAGGATTTAGCATAGCGCCTAGCTTTAGTAGGTGCTCACTAAATATTTATTGAACTGAACTTAAAAGTTAATTAATTATTTGAATGAATTAATTGAACTTGAGATAACAAAAGCAAATGAACAATACAAGGAAAGAGAAAAGAAGAAGAGAAGGGGAAAGGATTATGAAAGTAGCACTGGAGAGAAGTTTCCTCTCCATCCTATTTCCAGACATGAAAAACTTATAGGTGCCATTCTAGACCAAAGTATCATTACCCACACTCTCATTTCAAATTTAATCTACAATTACTCTTCTTGAAAACTTCATCCAAACTGAGTTTCTTAAGAATCTCCCCTTTGCTCTCCCTCCAAATGGGCTTGATCAGATGAAGGAGGGGAAATCATTTAGTGAGGTGAAAGGGGTAGGGCTGAGGAAATGCAATCAAAGTCAATGATTTGGAAGGGTTGTGGTGGACTGTGTGTTAAAAAATAAACAACAACAAAACAAACAAAAACCCCCCAACTGATCAGAGACTAATAAAAGAAATAGCCAAGTAATAGGAGGAGCCCAGTTGAAGTTCTGTAGCAATAATTTACATAAGACCTAATCTGAATAATTTTCTGGCTTCCTCTGGCAAAAAGGCAAATACAGCGGAATACCCTAGAGGTAAGGATGAGCAAAGGTCAGAGGATCATATGTTTAAAGCTGTAAGGGATGTCAGTGGCCATTGAGTCCATCCCTTTCATTTTACTGATGAGGAGCCTGAAATTGAAAGAAGGTAAGTAGTCTATGCATGGTTACATACAGAGACTGACTGACTTGTCCTAATTCACGAAGCTAGGGATCCTGAGACAGGATTTGAATTCAGGTCTTTTTGATGCCAATTCCAGTATTTTATCCAACATGCTACAAAGGTGTAAATATTAAACTAGTTATTTGTACCTTGTTAAACTGGTTAATTGTAGGATCTAGTTTGTGAAGGAAGGAAATCAAGGTCTTAGTGATGCATTAGCAGGGAGAGAAGGACAGAGGAACTAGAAATTTTAATCAGTATAAGAGCATGCATAGGAGTGAAACAAGAGGAGAGGAGAAAGACAGAAGATCACAGCTAACAAAGAGAATTTCTCTATGTAGAATATAGATGGAAGATGGATAATTTTGGTTGTCTGCCTGTGGGTGGCTACATCAGAGTGGACGGAGATCCCGATATAGCAGAGGATGATGATGGACTGGGAAGTTGGAGGCTTTCAATGTGATTACTGGAGAAACCAACAGTAAGAGCTGGGACTTGGTTGGAAAGGAAAACTGTGAGCCAAGCACTAAAGGTAACTCATGAAGGAGGGTAAAGTGGTCTAGAGCTGGTAAATTGTAGTAACAAGGCTCTAGCTAGAATGATAGAGAGGAATGGAGGGAACTTCAAAGGAAGAGAGAGTGCTCAGTGATGGGGGTAGAGGAAGAATAAGGAAGTGGTAGTAGGGGCAGCAAGGAATATACAGATCTTTCTCTTGGTCTTGTCTTTTAGAAGAGACCAGTGCTATAAAAAAGGCAAGGGATGAGGTGTCTTCAAAAGAAAGCCTACTTTGGGTGAGTTCTGGAGGAGGAAGGTGAGAGAGAAAAGGTTCTCTCGGATCAAAAGGAGTTGTTAACAATAGAAGGAGAAAGTTCACAGGACATGATGAAAATGGATTGGGAGGAAGATAGAGACTAGAGAGAAACAAGGCTCTAGGCTTGGGGCTGGGTAAGGGGAAATAAAGAAGGAGGGAAACAAGTATTCATTAAGTGTTTGCAATGTACCAGGCACTGGGCTAAATACTTTACAAATATTACCTCATTTTATCCTCAACTGGAAGGTAGATGTTATTATTATTACCCCATTTTACAGTTGAGGAAACTGAGGCAGAAAGTGATTATGCCCGGGGTCACAGAGCTAATAAGTGTCTGAGGCCAGGGGTGAACTCACTTCTTCCTGATTCAAATACTCAGTGCTGTATTCACTTTGTCACTTAGCTGTCTCAAAGTCACAGGAAACATAACAGGAGAATGGAATTTTCGCCTAGCAGAAAACAGTTCTGAATCAGGGATTAGAGAAGCAAGAGGTGAGAATTTGCTAACTATAGAGGGGGAAAGTACTAAATTGGGAGAAGATATATAAGCCAAATTGACCTTAAACTAGAATATTAGTGTCAGGAGCACCTGCTAATGGTGTCTCCCAGGTGGGACGCTCCCTCACTGGCAGATACTCCCAATGGGAAGTGGGAGAGGAAAGGCCAAGGTGTAGGGCAGTTGGGAAGGTACTGAGGTAAAGAGGCTTTGGCTGTATTGTTTCCAGGTACAGCCTTGGAAGATCAAGAGAAGGGATTGTCATGCTTTCATGGGTGCCATTCCTAATGTTGTCTTTCCTTGAATAGAAGGAAGGAAGGTTTTCCATTCTGAAGTTCCCTTTTTAAAATAGAAATACTCTAAGGAACAATCAAACTTTGAGCTATTGTCCACTTATACTTTCACTGACAGCAGAGGCAAAGAACAGAACAAGAGATTGATAGAGGAGGGAACAAAAGTCTACCTTTTCCGCTTCCACAATTTTACTTAGGGCTAATTCTGACTGTACCTTGGGTATGCAAGACCTAGGTTGACATAGTTTAACACAGGTTTTCTATTCTTGGTTGAGATTTGGTCTTTGAAAGATATTCTCTCATTTGCAGAGATCACACAGAAACATTCCTTCTGGAACTCTGGGCCTGGCTGATTCTATAAACTCTTCCAATAAAATTAAACTGCCTATTCAGCAATTCTTTTGCTCTCAAATCGGTGCTTCCAATATCCTGCCTCTTTCATCTCTGTCATCCACCATCACTAGCTAACCACAAAATTTCTTTCCACCACTACCTCCCTCCCAACCATCATCCTTATCCTTATCTTGCTTAGCTATCCCTCTCCCCAAGCTCATTTCTCTGCCTACCCCCACCACTGTCCCCTTCCAATGCATCTTTAAAAACCTTTGTTCTAATATAACAGGAACTACAAATCCTTCTCTCCCTGCTGAAGCAATTCCAGGGGAGTATGTCACTCACCTGTTCCCACTCATTCAAACAATAGATGCTTCAGGAAACAGCCCCAGGTAGTTTAGAATAATTCACCAAGCTGCCCCAGAGAAAAATTAGGGAATGGATGCCTGTGAGACAATTGAGGAAGAAGGGTATTCTCTGGAGTCATTACAATATGTTTGCATGTAGAGGCAAGGACTGTCTTTTGCCTTTTTTCTATCCTCAGCTCTTTACCACAGTGCTTGGCATATAGTAGGTGCTTACTAAATGTTTAACAAATTGAAGAGTAGAGAATTAAGGCAAATGAACAAAAAAGGGAGGGGAAAAGGAGAATGGGAAAGGATTATCAGAGTAGCACTTGTGTGAGATGGAAAAGTTCAGCATCTGAGTCTGAGAGTAGAAAAGGTCTTTATTCTTTCTCATGAGAAAGGACTCTGCCCCCGTGCTCATATGGAGTCTGTCAGAGAGAGAGCAACATGTAGAAACAAACCCATGGTTATATGCCTTCTAACAAAGACATCCAGGCCCCAACTGGCCTTCATTCTCATTGGTGGGGAGGCCAGCCCTCACCTAAGCACAGGAATCTATCTCAGAGACAGACCGGGAAACATGTAGGTGTCCAATGCAAGACCCAGAAGGCAATTTTGTCCTTATTTGGCCTATCTTGTGCTGAAGTGGCACTGTCTCCATTGCTCTAAGTCCCAGATTCCTGTAAGGTCAGGTGACTTCTAAACTTAGGCCTAGTGGATGCTGAAGCCACTCTAGATTTGATTTTTCAGAATGGGGAAACTTCATTGGAACTTGTCCTTCACATACTGGAGAGAAGATATAAATCTCCACCCTATTTCCAGACATGAAAAACTTCTAGGTGCCATTGTAGATCAAACGATCATTGTCTTCTTGGGAGGCATGAATGTGGGCAGGAGGAAACCCATCTAGGTATTGGGCAACCAATGACTTTTTCACCCTGATCATGATATTCATAATACAGTCCTGATAGTAGGTATAAGGGGTGAAGAGTTCCTGATTCCTGGGAATACTTTTTCTGTGAGATGCAAGTTTGCAAGAACCACAACATAAGGGAAAACTCTGATAAGATATAAAAACCTGAGGACAGCATCCATTTATTCAATGCTTTATAAATGCTTGTTGGATTGAATGCAAGTAGAGTATTCTGACCTAACACCTCTATGAATTCCAAATGTACTCTGCCAGAATAAGGACATATAGGTTCTCTTTCTCTACAGGGTTTTGATGTAGAGGGTTGCTTTCCTCTAAGAGAGGGTGAACAACCATCTATTGCTAACTGAGAACTGAAGGGTCATACATGTACAGGATGAGGAGCCTAAGATTAAAGGTACCGTATGCAGCGCCATCTGCTGGGAACTAATTAAAACAGCAGGAAGAATGAAGGGTGGGCAGAAAGATAAAATTGGAGTTATAACCTGCAGGCTGGGCAATATTGAACAAATGGCCCCTGGTGAAGCTCTTGGTGAGGCTGGTGCTTAGGATTATTTTCCTGAGATGTCCATTCTCCTTACAATTCCAGAGTGACAGGAGCGGCTGCTTGTAATGTCAATGTGATATTCACAGCACTGATGGTGACTATGAATATGCTGGCATAGTTCTCAATCACAAAATATAATAGACGCTCCATATAGAAGATAGAAGTAAAACATTTATTCAGACACCAGAAACCCAAATCCCAACACCAGAAAGTCAAATTGATCATAGCAACAAAGAAGTTAATGCACCATAGCATAGCAGAGAGATACACCATCCTTTAGCCTTCCCACAAACAAAAACTCACAAACCTAGCTATCTCCTTGGGTATGTCCTCTTCTCCCTCCAGCTCTAACTGCTCTGACTCCCAGCTTCTTGTGGACTCTGCTCCACCCTTCAGCAAATTCCTCCTACCACAGGCTCCATGTGATTAAATTTAGCCTATTAAGGTGCAGGGAAGATCTTCAAATTACCATTATTATTACACTACTCTATGTACATTTTCTCCCTTGGCAAATTTACCTACTCCTGCTAAGCTCTATTGGGATGATTCACAAATCTTTACCTTGCCTTCTCTCTTCAGGACCACATTTCCAATCGGGTTCTACTAACACTTTTAAGATTAACATGCATTATGTTTAAAGTGCTTTTGTGTTTTGTCTTTCTCCATAAGATTGTAAATTTCTTGAAGGCAGGGACTATCTTTCATTTTCTCATTTATATCTTCAGTACTTAGCACAGTGCTTGACACACAATAGCTGCTTAATAAATGTTTATTGACCTGTGTGTCCCAAACTGTAATGAGCATCCCATTCAAATATTCCTCAGGATTTTCCCATTTCTGTTAAAGGTAGTACTATCTTCCTAGTCATACAATCTTGAAATATATGAGTCATCTTTGACCTCTTTTTCCTTTGCCCTCCACAACCAATCAGATGCTTTACTCTTATGTTTCTACTTCTTCCATGTTTCCTTGGAAATTGCCATTCCTAAGGTTACCACCTAAATTCAAGAGCCTGCTAACTCTTGCTTGGACATTTCTATCACTGCCTAACAGGTCTCCTTATCATGAGGCTTTCCTCCTGCAATTCACTATCCACACCACCACCATCAGGATAATGTTTCTAGAGTTACAGCCCCAATCATATCATCTCCTTACTTAAAAATCTTCAACAGCTCCCCCATTGCCAACAGATTAAATCTATCATTTAAGGTTCTCAAATAAACTTTTGCAAACTTTATGTCCAACTCTTCCTCTTTTACATAACTTTCCTCCCAAAATGGACTACTATTATCCATGCATAATTGTGGTTTCCAGCCTTTATATATTTATTCACATTGTTCTTACTGCCTAGAATGTCCTTTTCTTTTTCTCTGTTTATCCAATTCTTGACCATCCTTCACAAAAGATGAAAATTTATCCATATATTCTCCTATTATGGAAAATGGAACCAGTAACCTTGACTACTGGACATCTTTTTGATGTCTATGTGTCTCTCTCTCCCAGCAGAGAATCAGACACTATTTTAACCACTGAGAGAAAAGAACAAAAGATGTATGCCAGCTTGGGGAACAGAAAAGTGCTTCAAATGTATTGTTCTTTAAGAGAAATTAAATTAACTCCCCTCCCCATTACTACATGTGTCATATTATAGAGCTTTGAATATAAGTTTCTTCCTTTCTCTGACTGATATATTGCCAACCCTATAGCTATATTCCATTATAATCACCTTCATTAGAGCAAAACCACTTCATTATTTTCAACACCAGAATCTCTAACTGATGCTGTAATGAAAGTAAAATACCCTTTGAGCACATGGGATCCTAGGAAGGACAAAGGGACTGAGGATGGTACTGAAGAAAGGAGGATATGTAGGGTTCCCAATGATTTATGAGACCTGTTCCATCCACAAGAGGAGGTGCTAAGAAAGAATATCTGTCTTTTATTTCTGCTGTGTAAGGCCATAGCAAGAAAATGGACTACAATAGCCTTCTTCTAGCATTCTTATAAACATCAGACCTACCTGGGGTAAGTGGTAAATTCCTACTCACCTACTGTCAAGCTTTGGGTCAGAATTCACCATGTCTTCTAGGAGTCCTTCCTTTTAGCTCCAGATGCCAAGGATGCCTATGAACTGAAGCAGTTTGTAAAAGCCTTATGGGGTGTTTTATGGAAACTTGTCACAGCTATTATGTGACAAGAGAAATCTGTTCACACTATTGGACAGTATATGTAAAATCAACAATGATTCTGGCTTCAAGAGGTGCTCAATCATGCAGTTTTGAAACTGGAACCAGATAGAGTTGGGCAGTCAGAGAGGGAGGGCCTACACATTTCTAACTTCCCTGTGTTAGAAAATATAGGATTGGCCTCATGCCCAGGCAGACCAGGTGGCTCTAAGTGAGGACTACATGGAAGGCCACTTTCACCTCCATCAGGCTAGTGCTCTGCTATTAGAGATGCAGATCGTTCTGGTTAAAGCTTAGTCCTCTATTAGAATGCAACCCTTTCCCACTCAAGTGATAATGCATCAGTCCATGATAAGATATTAACCCTTTACCATGAATTAGTTGCTCAGATTCTCTCCTATGTGACAAATGAAGAGAAATTTTGATATTATAAAGAGAAGGGTCTTGAAGTTATTAAGTTTGGGGGTGGGGGTGAGAAAAGGAGAAACCATAGGATAGGAAAGGAAAGAGGACAGTTTTTCCTAAGAGACTGAATTAGCCCTGCTGAGTCTTAGATTCCAGATGGACTTGAATGATAACTCAGACCACAATAATAGTATTAATTATACTTTCACTGAGATCATTAAGGGATATAGGGGCATTGTGAGTTAAATATACAAGATAAAAAGTTGGACCCAATACTAGCTTCAGTAGCTGTCAGACATGTGCTCCCTCTGTCCCTCACTGAGACTTGTCCTGAATCCTGATAGCAGCCTGTTCAAACAGTAAGGGTCTTACCTTATCTGAAGACATGGTAATGACCCTCATTCAACAAACAACTTTTATCCCCAGGTGTTGGGTGTAAGTCAGCCTGGAGTCACTGGAATGATTTTCAAAGCAAGATATGACTTGTGGCTACATGTCTTGACTCTCCCAGTACCCTATTTTACAAGAGTTTTTTCACAGTTAATTTTCTACTTTGCCAATGTCCAATGGGTATTTCCTTATCCTGATTCTCTTTAAAGAACCAGTACTTGGTGGGGTCTAGACCAGCCCACTTGAACACCCATTCTGTCCAAACTCAGTCGAGATGAAAGACCCCAAGGCCAGAATCTCCAGGAAAATATATTCCCTACTTGTCTTCACTGAGAACTAGCCTCTTTTTGCACATTCACAAGTGTCTGACTGAGTCACTTAATTGGATGAAGCCTCTGGAAGGATGTAGGAGGATAACAGTGCTGTGAAAATGAGGTTCATATTATAAAGCAGAACCGTGAGTCTTTTAATTAAAAAAAATTAAATAAAAACCAACTGATTTGTTGATGAGAAAAATAAGGGATTTCAAGTCTTCTTATGATCTTTCCTCTTTGCTCTGCACTATGGACTCTCTCTGCTTTTTATATACTTCCTAGATAGATAAGTCATATAATTATAGAATAATAGTAGAGTTGGAAGGGACCCACACCTGATCAGGAAGCCCTTCTACATCTTCCCTAATAATTAGGACATTTGACTGTCTCCAGTACTATTATTCAAAGTTCATTTCTGGAGGTTTAGCAATCATATCCCCAAGTTTTGTTGGGGCAGAGTCCCCTAAAATATAATTTATCAAGGCCTAAGGATTTGAACTCATTGAGTATAACTATGTGTTCTCTTACCGCTTCACTTAAATTAAAATTCCTTATTAGTCATTTTTTCTCTCTACTTCTCAAGCTAAAGATCATTCTTCTTAGCAGGAAAAAAAATAATACATAAAACAAATGTAATTATAAGCAACATAGTATAGTAGAAAGTGGGTAGGATTTGTGACCAGAGGTCCTGGTTGAATCCTGGTCCTGCCACTTGCTACTTGTATTACAACAGATAAGTCACAACCTTTCGACTCTTACATTTTGTCATTGTAAAATAAAGGGCTGGATTAGATGACCCCCAAGGTCTCAAAATTTATGTTCCAGAATAAAAGTCAAGGGTTCTTTCATCTATCTCAGGCTTCCCATCTGTCTTGAAGCAATGGTCCTCTCCCTTCTTTGATCTCTCTCTCTCTCTCTCTCTCTCTCTCTCTCTCTCTCTCTCTTTCTATCTGCATGAGTGAAGAACTCTTTTTGTTGTCTTTAGCATTCATTTCAAGCCTCAGTTCATTTCTGACATTCTTACACAAGCATGCCAGTCTATCACATTCATCTTCAGTGCCCTATCCTTGTTTCTATTCACAATACATGTATTTTAAAGTTGTAGGGTTTTTTTTTAACAGTGTTTGAATTTTCTACATGTTCCTGTTGGCCTCTTCAGGTACTTTTCCTGTTTCTTCCTATTCAGGATTTTTTTTTTAAATGTCTGAATACACAAATTGAAACCCTTTGCAATGGTTATTTGAAATAGCTGCTGTATTTCTGGTCCCACAGTTCAACTGCCCTGCCTGCCTGATTATGGCAACAACAACTCCTTCAGTAGAAAGTCTCCCCTTCCAAGGGACATCCTTTTTCTACCATTGGGTAGGCAGGAGATGAGCAAACATGCCCTTCTCTGGAGACAACTGAATCCCCCTATGGATCATCAAGTTACTATGGAATGTAATTCAAGTTCCCTATCAAAAAAAGGAGGTGATTGGGAGCAGAGTGAAGATGGCAGAGTAGAAACAGCACTTCTGCGGAGCTCCAACCCACACCACTTCAAAATTATGTAAAAGGGGGACTCTGAACAACCTCTGGAGCTCCATAACCCACAAAATGACACAGAGAAGCTAACCTCCCACCAAGGACAGTCCTATAGCCTGGCAGGGAATGGCCAGCACAGAGCTCTGGGAGCCGAGCCCAGGCCCACCTGAGTTGTGGTTTTAGCCCCAGGTTGGCCGGACCAGGAGACAGCTGGAGGGATCCCAGAACACCAGCAGCTGTGGCATTTCCAGAATTATCAACACATAGATGCCTAGGACAAAGTGAGAAGTCAGTGCCCTATGGACTTTGGGACTGGTTGGGAGAATGAGTCAGCTTCTTCCCCTGGGGCCGAGAAGTCGCTGAGGGACCGGCACAGCTTGCGCCACATTGCCATATTGCAGCTTCAGCACTTGGCCTGCAAACTGTAGGGGGATCTGGCGATCAGTCTCGGGGGTAATTGCTCTTGCTTTACCCTTCTTGGATCTGGATTGTGGTCTGGGGTGGAGGTAGTGGGGTGTGCAACCAGTTTGCCAGAGTGTGTGGAGGCTTCACAGAGGCCACTCAACTAATACCTCAGGCAGTTGAGAAAACCCCAATGTTAGGGATGGAAGTTCCCCTGGCTGGTGGCAAAGTTCTACTGTGGCAACAAGCCCAAAAGTCAAGTAATTGAGTAGCAACATGCCTAGGCAAAGGAAACAAAATAAACAGAAAAATGCAACATTAGACTCCTATTTTGGGGGCAAAGAAGATCAAAGCATGGAATAGGAGGAGGACTGTGAGGTCAGAAATCCTGCACCAAAAGACCCAAATGAAAATATGAGCTGGCTACAGGCCATAGAGGACCTTAAGAAGCAGATAAGAGAAGTGGGGGAAAATTTGGGAAGAGAAATGAAAAAGATGCAAGAAAAGTATGAAATGACAGTCAACAGCCTGACTGAGGAAAATAACACCTTAAAAAATAGACTAACTCAAATAGCAAAAGAGGCTCAGAAAGGCAATGAGGAGAAGAATGCCTTAAAAAGTCAAATTTGCCAGATGGAAAAAGGATCTCAAAAGCTCACTGAGGAGATTCATTCCTTCAGAGTTAGACTGGAGCAAATGGAAGCTAGTGACTTTATGAGAAATCAAGATGCTATTAATCAGATCCAAACAAATGAAAGAATAGAAGGCAATGTGAAATATCTCATGGGAAAAACCACTGACCTGGAAAATAGATACAGGAGAGATAATCTAAAAATTATTGGACTACCTGAAAACCGTGATCAAAGAAAGAACCTAAAAACCATCCTTCAAGAAATTCTCAAGGAAAATTGCCCAGATGTGTTAGAACCAGAGGGCGAAATAGAGGTTGAAAGAATCCACAGATTGCCTCCTGAAAAAGATCTCAAAAAGAAAACTCCTAGGAATATTATAGCCAGGTTCCAGAATTCCCAGATCAAGGAGAGAATATTACAAGCAGCCAGGAAGAAATAATTTCAATATAGTGGAAACACAATCAGGATAACACAGGATCTGGCAGCTTCTACATTGAGGGATCGAAGGGCATGGAATATGAAATTCCAGAAGGCAAAGGACCTGGGATTAAAACCAAGAATCACCTACCCAGCAAAACTGAGTATCATGTTTCAGGGGGAAATTTGGTCATTCAGTGGAATAGAGGACTTTCAAGCATTCTTGAGGAAAAAACCAGAGTTGAATAGGAAATTTGACATTCAGATACAAGAAGCAAGAGATGCTTGAGAAGGTAAACAGTGAAAAGAAATTACTATGAACTTATCAAAGTTGAACTATTTACATCCCTACAGGAAAAAACAATAATTGTAACTGATGAAACTTTTCTCAGTATGAAAATAGTTGAAGTTTATATGAATACATATGTGACTATGTGTATATATGTTTTCGGGTATACATAGATAGAGGGAACAGGTTGAATTTAATAGGAAGGGATGATACTTTAAAGGTGAGGTTAAGAGGTAAGAGGGGAATGTGGTGAGGGGGAATAGGGAAAGACAATGGGGTAATATGTCTTGTGTAGAAGAGGTAGGAGAAGGTGGTTGCAGGGGAGGGGAGGAATAAGAAGGCAAAAAGGCAAAACCTTATTCTCATTGAATTTGGACCAAGCAGAGAATGACATACATACTAAATAGGGTGTCCCACCCTCCAGGAGCATGGGGGAGAGGGGGATGGGGGAATGTGATGGAGGGGAGGGCGGGCTGGAGGGGAGGGAAGTTGGAAGCATCCACTTTTGAAAAGGGACGGGATCAAGGTGGGAATGGACCAGGTGGAAGGTAGGATGGGAGGGAGGGAAATATAATCAGTCTTTTACAATATAACTACTATGGTAATGTTTTGCATAGCTACACATGTACACATATACTGAGTTGCTTATCTTCCTTTTAAAATCAAATTTAAAAAATATATAAATACTATGATTAATACTATTTTGCATATAATTAGGAGATAAGATGTGCAGGCAATGGGGCTCGGGGATTCACCTCACCCTACTGGAAAAGTCAAAGGGAGTATGGGAGAAGAGATGGGAGAGAGTAGATTGGATGAGGGGATACCCTTAATGACTGTTATCATGGGGTGGTGGGTAGGGGAAAATGGGGAAAAAATGTAACTCAAAATCTAACAGAAATGAATGATGTAAAGCAGAAGTTAAAAAAAAGCATTTGGGGAAAAAAGGAGGTGATTAGACCAGATAATCTCTAACATTTCTTCTAGCTCTAAATACTATGATCCTCTAACCCTATGGTCCTCTATTCTTGTGGTCTCTCTCCTGATAAATCTGCCTCCTATCTTTTCTCCTCTCCTCCTTAAACGTGGGCATTGTGCCCTAAACAAATCTGTATTCTTCTCAAGAACTAAAACAGTACCTTTCCCATATCAAGCCTTTAATAAATACATGCTGAATGAACTTTGAAATATCAGAAATAGGGAAACTTCTTAGAATGTAGAAAATTATATTCTTGGCAAGACCCCATTTAAATTGAGAGTCATTCTATAAGTGGTATGAAATACTATGTAGTTTATTCTTTTGTGCCTCTGCCTTCACTCTTACCTTCTCCCCTTTAACCCCATTGTTTCTTCTCTTCCAGATACTTTATGCTCCTAGAATCTTTCAAGAGGAAAGAATGTGAGATCACTAACACCATAGTCTGAATTAATCTAATGTATTACCCTTCCCAGTCATTCAATATTTTAAAGGGGGACCCACAAGGAAAAGTGTTCAAAGAAATGAATGTCTAATTGTAGAATGACAGGTGCTGCTATAGGTCAGTTGGGGGTAGAGGTACGGTATTCTGGGTATCTTTAAAAATCATTTCACTTGGACAGCCAGTGTCCCCATATATGTCTAGCCTTGAGTAGGAAATAACCCCCAAATCCCAAATAACTGAATGGGGCCTGGCAGTCTTTAGGGAAATCAGTCCTTAGCTTACCTATCTTTGAGGTCCAGCATGTACCTTCTGATATTTTTGGTGCTATACTTATCCTGTTTTTCTCAACCAGAAATGTTATAAATGCTCGTCCCTTAAGTTCTATGGTACCACTGTAGATGACTGTGACTCATTCCAACCATTCTGGAAAACAAATTAGAATCATGCTTAAGAAAAAAAGGCACTAAAATGTCCATCACCTTTAACCCAGAGACTGCAATACCTGACCAATATACCAAAGAGGGTGAGGACAAAAAGGTTGCATATATACCAAAGTATTTATAGAAGTTTTTTGTTGTTGAAAGACCAGAGGTAGGGAGGAATGGTTAAACAAACCATGGAATAGGAGTATTATTTTGCTATAAGAAATGATAAATATGGAGTATTCAAAGAAAAATGAAATGACTAATATAAACTGATGGTGAGTGAACTAAACACAAATGGGGAAAACATACACAAAAACTATAGAAATATTGGGGCAAAGAACAACAGAAATGCAACACAATGTAATTATAATAACCAGGCTTGACCCTGAAGAAGAGATGGGAAAATGTGTTGTCCTCCCTTCTTTGCAGAGTTGGCGGGGGAGGGAAAGGATGGGGAGAAAAATGGGTGTAAAATATCGCATGCACTGTCAGACTTGGCTGATTACTTATTTTTTATTGAATTGCTTCTCTCTCTCTCTCTCTCTCTCTCTCTCTCTCTCTCAGCTTTTTTCTCTGGGTTTCTTTCTGTCTCTGTATCTCTTTCTTTGTGTGTGTCTCTCTCTTTCTCTCCCTATTCTTTGCTAAAGGGAATAGCTCAATGGGGAGAAGAGAGGGCAAGGATATGTTCAGAACCGAAGGTGGTATAAACACAAAAGATATCAATAAAATTATTTTTAATAAGTATGTCCTCATTCTTCTGCCAAATCTCTTCAAGATTGTTGATTTTAAGATAATCAAAATAGAATTCTTGAAAACCTAAAAACTGCTGAATAAAACATTATTTTCCTCAAGAGAAATAGTGGTATTAAATAAGTACTAAAAAGAAAATGGACTTTAGGATTAGTATAAGCATAGAAAGATAATATGGATGGAAAGCAGACTTGGAAGCCAGAAAGACCTGGGTTCCAATTGTACCTCTAATACACACTTGGCTTTGTGACTTGGGACAAATTGGTTAACCTCTCAGTGCTCTAGGCAGCTTTCTTTTACTAGAAGTTGTGAGAAGTTGTCAGTCTTCATTGGTAGCTGGTTCCTTATTTGGGATTTTCCTGTACCGATGAAATCCCAAGTCCAGACTCCTTTCATCATGCAAACATATATATCAAAATGACTATAAATTGAACATATAATTCTTATGAGTAACCACAAAGATGTAGGAGACATAATTATTCATATAGTTTGCAATTAGATTGCATCTTCTAGGTCTTATTTGGGCTTACCTTGACATCTGGTAATGGTAAGAAATATACCTTCTCCTGCATATCCCCAGGACTATTGAGCAGGCTATCCTGACCACCAGCCAAAGTACTTAGAAAGTTGTTAGTCTTCTCTTTCTGAAAGATTACAAAACCCTAAAAGACGATGACCTTTCATATGTTTCCACAAAATGTAGCATAGGATTGGGATCATGAAATGCTCATATAAAGAAAATGAAATAATCAGTAGTACACAAGCTGCATGAAGAAACAAGAAGAGGGTCCATGGGTAGGTCTGTTGACACCTTCTCTTTCTTATCATAAATCATTGTTTTGAGCAATTTTTCTCAACGATGGAGAGGCAATATGGCATAGGAAATAAAGAGCCAGCATTGAAATCCTGGAAGACTTAGAGTCAAATCCCACTTCTGACACCAGAATGACCCTAGGAAAGTCACAGTCTCTCTGTATCCTTGAGAAATTATTGAGGACTATAATTTGAAGAGTAGTTAGTGATTGGTAGAACGGTTTCTTCTCAGAGAGTATGCCATACCTATAAAATAACATTCAAGCAGAAAAAAAATTTAGCAGATCACTCAACCTTTGAGAATTTCAATGTTTTCATCAAAGAAAGAAGAAAGAAAAGGTCAACTTCCTTAGATTTAGAGTTTCCTTTTTTTTTTTCAGATTTGGGTGTCTTTATGGGTATCTGAAAGTGGTTCAATAACATGGAGGTGAGATTTCTGAGCTCCTCCTCCACATGACATATGCAGACAGCATTATCTCTGACCAAGGCTTCTTATCAAAAAGAACAGTCCCTCGAGAATAGATGCATTAAGGAGGCTGTTTAGCTCTTTCTGCCAGATCAGCTCCTCCAGCTCTCCGTTCCCCCCCCCCCCACCAGGCAGCACTGTATTTGAAGATGGCCATTTTTCACTCCTGCCTTTCCACTTATCACCAGTAGCAAGGCTTTGACCAGTGGCCTCTCACCTTTCTGTGTGGAATAGCTCAAGTGCCCCTACTGGAGCCTTTTTCTTCCAGAAGCTCCAGGGAAGAAAGCAAACACATGTTTTCTAGCTAGACCTTAACAACTTGCAAAGGGCTTTCATGGGGTTATGCTAACAGACTAATAAACCCAGAGCCCTTGAATGGATTAGATCCCTTGACATTTTAAATTAATTATTAATAGCAAATATCATTTATATAGCACTTTAAGCTTTGAAAAGCACTTTACATATGTTATCTCATTTGGTTCTCACAATCATATTTTGAGGTAGATGCTATTATTATCCCCAGTTTTACAGATGAGGAAACTGAGGCTGCTAAATGGAGGAGTAGATAAGAGGCTGGTCTTGATGTCAAGAAGAGTTGCCTTAGATACTTACTAGTTATGTGGCTCATGACAAGTCACTAACTTCTTGTCATCATCAACAAAGTTTGTAAACCTTAAAGCACTATATAAATGCTAGCTACTATTTAATATTGTTGTTGATGGTGGTGGTGGTGGTGGTGGTGGTGATCGTGATGATGATGATGGTGATGATGAAAGGTTAAGTGATTTGCCTAGGGTGATACAGCTAGTATCTGAGACAACTCAGGTCTTCCTGAAAGCAAGTTCAACATTCTAAGTAGTAAACTAATTGGTAGCCTCTTGTGCCATTGAGTCTTCGGTTTAATTCAAAAAGTCTTTTGAAGCCATCTGTGATTGTATTCTCACCTACCTTTACATTCTTATTTCCTATCCCTCTCTTTCCAGTCTAAGTGACCTGCTAGCCATTCCCTGTACCTCCTCATGAAATCCTATATCCTGATTCCATGTCTTTTCACAAGTGCTTAATGCCCCATGTTTGGAATGCCCTCCCCCCGCCAACCCTTTCCACATTCCCTGGTCCTGACACTCCATCTTATAGAATCCTGAGCTTCTATTAAAATATATCTCAGTACTTTCTATACTAATGCCCCCATCCTCTGTGGTGGGTAATGAATAATAACTGAAGAAACAATTCAGGCTATATGATTTATTAGCAAAATAGGCATAATAAATGGGTCAATGGATTCCCCAGTCAGTCCAAGAACCCTGAATACAGACACAGATTTTTATGTATTAAAAACAATTAATCAAATAAGACTAATTAACTAAAAGAAAAAAAAATCAACAGTATACAAATCAGGACACAAAATTAGGTAATCTGATTTCTAATTGGAGGAAAGATTGGGAGCTTTCTAAATTGGGAGGGGGAAAGAGTAAGTTTTGGTTGATTTGGGAAGAAGAAAGTAGATTTCAAGGTCTTTCTTTTCCCAGAATTGAGAGATGCTGATTAATTGCATCCACCTGCATTATGAAACAATAAATGGCTTATACCATCTAGTTTCCCATGGGTCGTTTGCAGTAAAACAACAAGATGGAGGACAATACATGTGGCAATACAAGATGGAGTCAGTGTTCATGAGAGAGAATCAAGTTGGTTCTCTCAATTCCTACACCAAACCAACTCCATTTTGTAACTGGTCTTTCCTCCATTTCATCACCTCCCCATTATTAGCACTTTCTCCTTCTGGGAATTGTTTTATATTACTTTGTACCTATTTTACTTATTCATATACATGTATCCCTCTGCAAGGATGTGAACTCCCTGAGGGAAGGAACTATTTTGCTTTGATATTTATATTCCTGACACCTACCATTGTCAAGAGGCACTTTGTGCCTAGAAGGCTCTTAAATATGTAAAGTCCTATTAAAGTCCTGTTATTCATTTCTGTGTAGAAAATATTGAGGGTTTTTGGAGGGGTGGGGTGATAAAAATGATCTCTAAGAGTTCTTTAACCTCTAAATCTATAAGATTCTGAAAAGATAGTCTGCCAACAAGGAACTTAAGAGTCTAGGGTACAGAAAAAGTAGACAAATGTATCAAATGGCATATAATGGTATACAATACAATGGTAACAAGTCATATGTGAACAAGTACTAGGTTGGAGGGCACAGATTATGTGATGGGAGGAAGGGAGGGAGAGGGAGAGGGGGGGAGAGAGAGAGAGAGAGAGAGAGAGAGAGAGAGAGAGAGAGAGAGAGAGGGAGGGATGAGGGGGAGGAGGGAGGGAGGGAGGGAGAGGGAGAGGGGGAGAGAGAGAGAGAGAGAGAGAGAGGGATGAGGGGGAGGAGGGAGGGAGGGAGGGAGAGGGAGAGGGGGAGAGAGAGAGAGAGAGAGAGAGAGGAGAAGAGATTTCCTTAGAGCAATGAGAGAAAAAAGAGGCAGCAATTCACCCTCCTCAGAGACTTTCTGTTTTTATTATTGAACCTTTTATAATTGACCTTGGCATAAGTCTTTTATACTGCCTGATCTTTAATTTCCTAATCTGTAAGATGGGAAAATAAATATTTTCACTATCTGTTTTCACAGTGTTGTGGGGAATGATAATAATAACTAATACTTATAGAAGACTTTGAAATTTACACAGCATATTTACATATATTATCTCATTTGATCCTTACAATAATCCTACAAGGTAGGTGCTATTATTGTACCTATTTTACAGATGAGAAAACTGAGGCTGAAAGAGGTTAAGTGACCACCCCAGGGTCATACAAGGCAAGATTTGTACTCAGGTCTTCCTCATCATAAGCCCAATGTTCTATCCAGAACACCAGCTAACTGCCTCTTAAGGGAAAGATATCATAAACCATAAAGCACTATAAATATGAAACATTAACCTTTTGCTTTTGCCAGTTCAAGAAGGCAATGACTTTATGGATGTCTTTCTGGATGTACTTCAAGAGAGAGTGTGTGTCCCGAGACTTGACTTTGGCAAACTGAAAGATGAAATTGCCTGTATTGGTATCTAAGTGGAACTTTGAGAGGGAGCAATGACCTATCAGACATGGACATGCTGAATTAGGTCCTGAAAATAAAGCATTGTAACAGATCCATGAAGATGAATAATTGAGCAGGTCCTGGACAGTGTCATTTATGAACCTGGGCGATCCCCAGTGTGTTATCTCATTCAAAGAACATTACGATATGCTCACAATGGAGTTTGGAACATTTAATGAACAGCATGGAGTCTCTTGTTTATTCCACATTTAGATCAGACTATAGATACCTCAGAGGTTCAAGCTGGCCTAAATCATATCCTCTCATGCCATCACCACCCCCAAGCTAACCTAGAAATTGGAGATTCCCATTGTGGATGGTGATTACATCATATAGGGGACAGAGCACTGGAGTTATGGTCAAAAAGATTTGGGTTCAGACCCCACCTCTGAAACTTACAGTGTGACCATGGGTGAATGACTCAAGCTTGCTGATGCTCATTTTCCTTAACTATAGCATGAGGATAATAACATCTATATTACCTCCCTCAGTGAGCTGTTGTAAAGATCCAATGAAACAATGTTGGCAAAGGCCTTTGTAACCTCAGAAAGTGCTAGTGCTTTTTAGTAGTGGTTACAGAATTTTTGTTCTGTGGGCCTAGAGATGTATCTTGAGAGGAGGAGGCCTGGTGACAGTTTAACTCATAGAGGGCTATAGTTCAACTACCACTTCAGAAAGGTAGACTTGTCTGTTGAGTTTCCTTGGGTGCTAAGCGGCAGGGGTAGAGGGAAGTCTAACATCTTCCACCTCCAGCATCTCTGAGGAGAGCAGCAGCCCCATTCCCAGCCTTTATTTTTTGAAAGAAGACTTCAGAGTTACTAATGTGAAGGTCCCCATTTCCATAAGCTGTAGATAATTCAACAGGTTTCAGACCTCCAAGGTTCTCATGAATGATGGAACCTGCTAGGCAATAATATAGACTTAGATATAGATATGACTCCAATGTTAGAATACGTCCAACATCCTCATCTCTCCAAGCTGAGATTTTTCCAATATGAAGACGCATTCAACAGCTGGGTCTCCTGCCCTGTGGAGTTTGAGAAATACAGGATTATTTTGAGCCTTTGGGCTTTAGACACACACACACACACACACACACACACACACACACACACACACACACTGCAAATCTCCTTCTCCCTCCTCTCCGCCAAGTGCTTCAGCACTCACCAGAGTCTGCTTTACTTTGAATTTTTTCTCTATTATTCTCTTTGAACCCAGTATCTGAATTTCTGTTCCCTCCCTGGCTGATGTCAGAGGCAATTGGCCCAAAAAGATCTGCCTGGAAGAAAAAGGCCTTCAGTGATTTAGAGATGTAGTCTCTCATCTCTAGTTGGTACTGTACAAGGGTGGGGGTGGGATGGGGAAGAATCTTTGGGATGTCCCTTGGGAAAAAGCCATCCAAATAGCCAGGTGGATGAAGCCCCGCTCTTAAGATGCCCTGGAGAAGGTTATAGACATGACATTGCTTGTATTTTCTGTAGTTGCTTGCTTTCTGGGTCTCCCTGATAACCAAGCTAGCCAATGATGAGGATAACAACACTAATTGCTAACATTTACATAGGGCTTTAAGGTTTGCAAAGTATTTTACAAATACTTGCTCATTTGATCCACAATAAATCTAGGAGATATTTGCTATTATTATTCCAATTTTATGGATGAGGAAACTGAGGCAAATAGGGTTAAGTGACTTGTCCATGGTCAAATGTGTCTGAAACTGGATTTGAACTCAGGTCTTCCTGACTCCAGGTTCTGATCCTATGATCCTTCTGGGATCCCACATTCTACTTATCTCTCCATTTACCAGTGATGGCCTCTGATATTTTGGAACACAAGGTGATCCTGATGTCCACAGGCATCCCATGTACCAGAATGTGGGAGAATGTGTTAACATTGACCACATGAACAAAGGGATATATTGTCCTTGCTCTAAATCAGTAAGGGAGGGGCCACTAAGTGGCACAGTGAATAGAGCACAGGCCCTGGAGTCAAGAGGAGCTAAGTTCAAATCCAGCCTCAGACACTTAACACAAAAACTAGCCATGTGACCTTGGGCAAGTCACTTAACTTCAATTGCTCTCCAAAACAACAACAACAATAACAACAACAATAAATCAGTAAGGGAGAAAAGAAAAAAAGAAAATTCTCTCTTTTGCGAGTTCTCCTAATTAGTGACTAGGAAAGAAATACTTCTGGATCACCGCCCACACTCACATGATAATAACCTACATTTAAAGTTCCCAACATGCTTTGCATTTATGAGCATATCTGAACCTCCCAAGAACCCGTGGGTTAAGTATTTGAGGGGTTATTATCCCCATTGTAGAGATGAAAAGAAGAATGCAGCTCCAAGAGGGACTTGCCCATGGTCACATAGTTAACAAATATCAGAGGAAGGATTTGAAGGGAGGTCTCTGCTGACTTCAAGGATAATATCCTTTCCACTATAGCATGCTGCCTCCTGGAGAACAACCTCCCCTATCTGCCCATTCAGAAAACCAGGGAATAAGGGCGAGGTAGGAGCCCTTGGGGAAATTTAAATTCTTAGCTTTAAGAATCAGAGTCCAGATACCTATTAACAGGTGAACTTTCCCCACCAGCACCTTGGTGAACTGAAGAATTAAGAATGGTGAGAAAAGAGAGAGCATGAACACCTTTTCTGTATTTATCTGGTATGTACTCATTTATGAACCTGTATGTTTTGTCTCTCCCTTCCCCCCTTTCAAAGAAAAGTTTCTTGAGGACAGGGACTCTTTTTTATTTTTAGTGGGAGATTTCTAAATGCTAGGTATAGCATTAATTATATGGCCTGGTACATAGTAGGTGCTTAATAAATGCTTGTTGATTGAGAGATTACTGATGTCTAGGGCAGTGAGTTCAGCCAAATTGTATTATAATAGGGGCGGCTAGGTAGCCCAGTGAGTAAGAGTAACAGCCCTGGAGTCGGGAGGACCTGGGATTGGTTCAGACCTCAGAAAATGAGTACCCACATATAAATAATGACTGGCCGTGTAACCTTGAGCAAGTTACTTCACCTTTAATTGCTTTTAAAAATTTTATTAAAATATAATATTTAACAAAATAAAAAATCCAATGACATTAATTTGTGGTTTGCTAAGACAAGAAGTTCCCCACATAGGGATCCTTATGTATAATTTAGTCGCCCCTATTTCTATTTGAGGTGCAGTTATGTGGTGCAGTGGTTGGAACTCTGGCTCTGGAGTCAGGAGGTTGTTGATGTTGAATCATTTCAGTAGTGTTGACTCTCTTGTGAGGCTGGATTGGAACTCAGGTTCCTCACTCTAGGGCCACTGCTTTATCCACCTACCTGCCCTGGAGTCAGGAGGATCTGGCTTCAAGTTTGATCTCAGATACTTACTAGCTGTGTGACCCTGGGAGAGTCATTTAAACTGTTTGCCTCAGTTTCTTCAAATATAAAATAACCTGGAGAAGGAAATGGCAAACTGCTTATAATGGAAGGGAATTTGAAGATCTTCTCTGGCCCTTAATGGGCCTCACTTGGTGCCCAAGGAGAGATGCTTGCTTAGGGGAGACTTGTTTTTTTCAGGAAGGCCCACACCTTCTGTTACTTTGGAATTAGGCAGTGGGTCATGAAGGTTGTGATGTCCTCTGACCCTGAAGAAGAATATACATATACATATACATATACATATACATATACATATACATATATATATATACATGCTTTGGAAACCATATATATAAAATGTTTGATTAAAGTAAGCTTGTTAACCCTTTTGAGTTGGTTTCCTTTAGAAGAGCAGATTGAAGAACCCATGCTAGCAGCCATCCTGGGTATGCTAGGGTGCTTGCTGATACACCACTCCAGTGTCTTTGTTGAGAAAACCCCAAATGGGACCACAAAGAGTCAGGTGTGACTAATGGATTAAACAACAACAACAAATTTCTATTTGAATTTGACATCATTGGTCTAGGGTACAGGAGAGGGAAATAAAAAATTGTCCTTCCTTACCCATCAGCCAGTCAGAAAGGCTAGGTTCTAGTCATACTTCACTGACAACCTATGCATCCTTGAGGAAGTTACATTATATTCCCTATAAAAAAGAGAGTGATAAGGCCCACCTACCCCACCTCTATCCCAGAGCTGATGGGAAGATTCAGTGAGGTCATAGATCAGAGGCCTTGAAAACTCCAAAGAACTTTGTGAATGAAAGGGGGCATGGTGGACATCCCCTTCTCAGTCTGCCATACTGACTCACCCCTGCTTCCCCACAAGTCAAAGGGGTCTGTGACTATAATACAAAGTAGTCAGGATGGAAGAAAGTCTTCTCATATGATGTGTTCTTCCCAGATCCTCCTTCTGTCTCTTCCCATGCCTTTGTCCAGGCTGTCAGAGAGGAATGCAACTTTCAAATATGTGATCCAAACTAATAAACCCCTCACCCCTCATTCACCATAGCCCATTCTTCCTTGTCTGTCAGGGCAATGGGTCCTGACAAGCTGACTCCTTCCTTCTTGTTGTCTCTGCCCTAGTTCTCCTCCCCCTAACCCTCTGAGCTCTTAAACCTCTGGACCATCTTGCAAACCAAGGTTATGAGAAAACTAGAAGATCCTGGGGAAAAAAGGAGGAGCCATTTTTTATACTGACCTTCTTACTTTTTCACAAATATGCTACATTATTTCCATCTCTCGCCTCCTTCAATACTCAAGTCCCATCTTTTGAATGAGTCCTTTGTTGTCTTCCCCTCCCCCCTGAGATGGTAAAGCCCTTCCCCCATTATCTTGTATTTATTTTGCATACATCTCCCCAAACAGAACGTGGGGTCCTGCAAGTCAGAGACTATTTTGTATTTGTCTTTGGATCCTCAGTCCCAGTGCCTGGCGCATAGAAGGTGTTTGAGAAGTGGCAGCTTTATTGTTAAAGGGAGATATTAATATCACCTACCTCAGAGTGTTGTTTAGAAGACAAGTGAGATAACATTGGTAAAGTACTTTATAAGGTTAAAGTGGAATATAAATGTTACTATCATCATCATCACTACCACCACCACCATCATCATCATCCACAGGAATGGGTGTGGTGTGCTTGGAATGCCAAGAAGACCGTGGTCTCTGACCCCTCCATGTCTATTGCATTAACTTAGCCCCTTGGGGAGCCTTTCTTAAACCCAGGGAAGGCTCACTCTGAGCTCTCCCCAGGGATAAGTGAAGTAGAGAAGACGGGGCAGCTAGTAAGCAGAGGAGAACTACCACCAGAAAATTAAGCTTTCCTAGAAGGCCTCATTCAGAAAACACAAACAAAGCCAGTCCCCTTCATTTTATCTCAAGCCATCCTCTTTCTCCCCCTACCATCCCTGAATAAACTTGTCTCTGTCATCCTTGCCTTCACCTTTCCTGATCTGGGCTGGACTAAGGCAAGATTATGAATCTTTCTACCTATGTCCCAGGGTACCTTGGAGACAACCTTTGTTCCCCATTATTCAGCTTCTGTTCCATGGCAACAACCAACAAGCTGGCTCTCCCTTTGAGACAAAGAAGGCAGCTTTGCACGCTGCTTGTTTGCAATGATTAAAGTTGCCTTGCTTCCTCAGGTGTATCATGAGCCCAAAGCAAAGGAATGAAAGCAAACGAAGAGGAAGGACAAGGCTCCCTAATTCATATCCCCACAGTGCATTTCATCTGTGTAGATGCAGGGCAAGGGATATCCTGCAAAAAAATATCCCTCCCCATGGCAACTTAGGCCATCCATCTATGTGCTGAGCACAGTGCCTGATACATAGTGAGTATTTAAATGTTCACTCTACCTCTATATCCATTTATCCATCCATCTATCCATCTGTCTGTCTATCTACATGTCTATCTATCCATCTATCTACATGTCTGTCTATCTATCTATCCATCCATCTATCTATGTATCTGTGTGTCTGTCTGTCTGTCTATCTACATGTCTATCTATCCATCTATCTACATGCCTGTCTATCTATCTATCCATCCATCCATCCATCCATGTATCTATGTGTCTGTCTGTCTATCTATCCATCTGTCTTTCTATCTACACGTCTATCCACTTAGTTAGCTATGTGGCATGGGGATAGAGTGCCTGGCCAGAAGTCAGGAACTTTTCCTGAGTTCAAATATGAACTCAGATATTTACTAGTTGTGTGACCCTGGACAAGTCACTTAATCCTGTTTGCCTCAGTTTCCTACTCTTTAAAATGAGCTAGAGAAGAGAATGATAAACCACTCCAATATCTTTGCCAAGAAAGCCCTAAAAGGGGTCATGAAGAGTCAGACACAGCTGAAATAATTGACCAACAACAATCTATCTGCCTTTCCCTGACTCGTCCACTTGAAGCTGCCTCCACATTTCTGGGCAAGGAGATGTTAGAAAGCTGCTCCTGTCCCGGATGCTGTTGAGGAAGACTGCTAGTGTAGAAGGTAGCCTAAAGGTCTTTCGTTCCTTTCCATTTTAACACTTTCCACTACTTCTCCAGATCACACCCATCTTTCAAAGTGCAACTTGAGTCATGATCTCTCCATGAAGACTTCCCCAAACATTCTAATCAATCTCTGTCTTTGTCTAGTCTGAACTACAGCTTCTGGCTTAATGATAAATTGTTCTTTGACCATGCAGTGATGTTATTTTATGCTCCCCCACTCATCTCCATCTCTAGGGGGAGCCTGTCTTCATACCTAGAAGCTCCTTCCATGTGGGGACTGACCAGATAAAGGGTGGAAGAATCTGACTCAAGGACTAATTAAAGAGATGATGTCATTTCTTAAAATGGAAAGGATCCTGAGATAGGGTTTTGATTCTTTTCATGGTTCCAATAATCTAGATAAGTCAAAAGTCTTTATAGGACACCTATAAAGAGCCCAGTTCCATGTGAGGCACTGGGGGAGGGGGGAGGGGGGAGGATACAAGAAGATGATGAATAAAAATAGCTGACATTTATGTAGTATTTTAAGGTTTTCATAGAACTTGGCATGTATTATCTGATTTGATTCTCACAACACTGAAAAATAAATACCAAGGATATTATTGTCTCTTCCATTTTGCTGATGAGTAAACTGAGGTGATTTGTCCAAGGTCACTGGAGAAATAGAACTATGTCCCTAGAGCTGGAAGGGTCCTCGGAGGCCATCTAATGAAACTCATCACATATTACAGTTGAAGAAACTGAGGCTAAGGAAAGTTTGGTGATTGAGTCAAGTGTCAAAGCAGAATTAGAACCCAGCTCTCTGATGACCCCCAGGTCCAGTGAGCCTTTCTTTACATAGTAGAATTTCACTAATGTAAGCTATAATTCCTGACACTTTGTACCTTCCAATTGGGCTGAGAGAGGAACTTAAAGAATGAGGTTAGAGGATGGAGAGTCTCGTGGGAGGGAGTATAGTAGTATGGATTGGTTCTACTTGGGTTCTAATCCTGCCTCTGCCAATGTGACATTGGACAAATCACTTCCTTAGGACTCATTTTTTCTCCTCTAAGCCTTATCTTAGACAGCCACTGAGGCTCTTTCTCACACCAGTTCTAACCTCCTGGTATCTTAATATGGGAGTGGGTTAGAACTGTATGGGAAGAATCCATGGAGGAAGGGGTTTAGGGGCATGGCTGGGCATTAGAAAGGATGGAAGAAAGGAAATTCCATGTGTGGGGAGACAAGCAGTCCATAGAGGCTTACACGTGCATATCATGTCCCTACAACAAGGAGACCAATCTGTCTGTAGTAAAAGGTCTGTATGGTTTAGAAATAGGAGAAAAATTTGGACATGCAGAAGCAGGGAGGGGGTGGTCAGCATGTAGAAAGTTTTGAATGCTGGGGCAAGGACCTGGGAATTAATATCACAGATAGGAGGGATGGTAACAGTGTCCAATTTCCCACATGGATTTTGGGCAATGAGGAAACCTTTCCAGCAGCAGTGTTTAAAATATTCCTGTTCAAATCAGGCCAAAGAAATTCTTTTTGGGGGTGAGGGTGGGAATGGTATAAAAATCTTGCACTTTCCATAAAAGGCTTTAATCCATTGGTTAATTAAATTGCTTTTTCGACCTAAAGACACAAAGCCGTATCACTTCAACCCTTCCCTCCTGAAATATCCATAACTCTCCAAAACCAATTATTCTATCCTCTAATTCTGGTGTCCTTTCTTAGATAAAGATTTGCATTTGGCCCCCTAGGTTAATAATAAATTTAGGGAAGACTGGATAATTCTCCTGTTTCTATTGCCTCCTCCTACACCAGTTAAAATATTTTAAGAAACAGGCCCTGGTAATTAGTAGATAAAAGAAGCGAGTTATAGCCTGAAGACAGCTTTAGCTGCCTTCAGGAGGGTAAAATGGATATTTGTGAATTTTGAGTGAGTGGTTACTTGATTAAAGGGGGCTAAAAGCCCAGCTTCCCACAGGTCAGGGATTTCCAGCACCTGTCAGTGCTGGCACTTTCTGCCTAGGGTTTTCTATTGGACTCTGTTGAGAGGAGATGAAAACAGAGAAAATCCATTAGAGCAAATCTTGGGAACATATGGAGGGTCTTGGGAATACATAGTAATTCTCTCTCTTCTTTTAGAAAAAAAAATAAGTCCATGGGGTTTATATTTTTTCTACAAAAGTCAGTTTCCCTACAGTTTCTAATTGAGGGATGATCAAGCTTCTTGTATAATGGAGAGAATCCAGAGAGTTCTATAAGTCTACCTACAAAGCAATATGTGGAATTGGCTTAAAAGGGATTAAGATGGTCCTCATCGAGTGCCAGAGGGCAAAAAAAGGTTCCCCCTTAGGTGTCTGGGATTAGGTCTTTTGTGATAAACTTTGTTCAAGTACCAGGATATAGCTGCTATATGTGAATGCCTTTCCCTCCCTCCTAGCTTAGCCCCCTTAAAAGCCTGCACCATTACCAAAAGTGCTACTGGACAACTGACCTCCTCCCTGATGCAGATACATCAGTGCTGCTGCCCGTCTGCCATACAGCTGTTGAAACAACTGGACAGAGAACATGGTCTACCTTTTTGTCTTGACATCTTTCTCTAAAAATGCATAAGTATTATTCCCAAACAAAGTCTCAAATGATATGCCTTGTCTTTTTTTTTTTTTTAAAGCAATTGGGGTTAAGTAACTTGCTCAAGGTTACACGGCTAGTCATTATTTATTCGTGGGTGCTCATTTTCTGAGGCCGGATCTGATCTCGGGTCATCCAAACTCCGAGGCCGGCACTCTTACTCACTGCTCCACCTAGTCGCCCCTTTAGGGCAATTGGGGTTAAGTAACTTGCCCAAGGTTACACGGCTAGGTTTTTGTTTGTGCGAATTAAGTGTTGGAGGCCGGCTCCGAACTCAGGTCCTTCTGATTCCAGGGCCGGCGCTCTATTCACTGCGCCACCTAGCCGCCCCTGATATGCCTTGTCTTTTTCTCCCCATATTTATATTTGACCTGACAAAGTTGGGCACACCATTGTATAAGCAGGATTGTAGTGAGCACATCTATTTCACTAGTTTCCATAAGGCACACCCTTTTTACAGATTATGAATGCCCATGTTGATTTAGATTTGGACACCATGAGCTTGAGAAGAATAGAAGCAAAAAATCAAATATCAGTTGATTAGGGACTCCAGAATAATCTCCATCCCCTGATAATAGCATTAGCAGGTGGGAAGATACTGCTGAAATTGTCTCAATGAGGTGGAAGTAAAGAGGGAGTGATTCCAGGTATGTGGGGCAGCCAATACAAAGGCATGGGAGATGGATGGACAGCTAAAAGAGACATTGGAAGGAATCTAGCCAAAGCCCTCATTTTATAGATGAGGAAACTGAGTCTCAAAGAGGTACAGGATACATAATAAGCTGCTGAGCTGGGGTCCAAACCCAGGTCTTCTGACTTGCAACTTGGGGCTTCTTCTCCTATACCACACAATATCTTTCAGCTAAAGATCTATCAGTCATCACGCAGAGAAGAAATGTGGATTTCGAAAGGAGCAAACCAGGAGAAGTGACAATTAAAAAGTATGACTCCGAGTAACAAAGGAATTTAACAGTAGGCCTAATCTGGGATCTTCAAAGTTAAACAGTAGTAGGAAAATTCCTTAAATACTCACAAAATATTGTGAGCAGCTGACTTTTTAAATCTTCTTTTTCTCCTCCTCCTCCTTCCTCTTCTTCTTCTTCTTCTTCTTCTTCTTCTTCTTCTTCTTCTTCTTCTTCTTCTTCTTCTTCTTCTTCTTCTTCTCTCTCTCTCTCTCTCTCTCTCTCTCTCTCTCTCTCTCTCTCTCTCTCTCTCTCTCTCCTGATTTGCAAATGAGTATCAGCTGGTGCTAACACATCTGGGTCTTCCCTTCCTGTGAAACTTCTTATTCCCCCAAATATTCCTAAACCCCATCCCCTCTACTTCAAATTTATCTGTCCTGTGACCTGTACCCTTTGTGCCTTTCTCTTTGTTTTCTAAAGTGGAAGATAATTATTTCAATAAACTAATGGTAGGCCCAAGGCCATGGTCTTTTTGTTGCAGGAAGAGGGAAGAGCCAATGAAGGTAAATGTTTGATACTACTCTTTCCCTCCCCGTCTCCCTCTCCCTTTCCCTCTCCCTGTCCCTCTCTCTCTCCTTTCCATCTCTTCTCCCTTTCTTCTCCCTCTCTCCTCTCTCTCCTCCTTTATCTCTCTCTCCAACCTGGAATCTCAGACTCCAAAGGAAGGGACAAATCCAAGACTCAGCAACCTGAGACTCAGAGGAGGGAGGCCAGGAATAGGAAGGACCAAGACAATGTGGCCATTATTGAATGGTGTGAAAGTGTGCATATTATTGCCAAACCACCTTTAAGGTAGAATCAGGGAAGACTAGAAATGGGAAGCTGGTGGGAGGGAGGGCCACCCAAGGACATAGAATTTAGAGAGGACCCCCTACTAGTTAGCTATATGTGTGGGCCTCAGTAGATGACTTATAGGATCTATAATTGGGAGGCACTTTAGAGGAAAGAGAAGCCCAGAGAGCTTAAGTGATTTACTAAAGTCACTGAGTTAGTGAACATCAGAGCCAGGTTTGAAATACAGATCTAATTTTAAATTCAGAGTCTCTTCTCTGCCATACTGTTGTTCATATATTGGTCCTTCTAGGGAAGAGGATAGCTAGGGAGTAGAGAAGAATAATTTCAGGGGTCTAGGAGTGTTGATATTCTGTGAAGGTCAGCGACTTCTGTACTCAGAGGCAATGGAATGAAAGGAACAGATTGGGAGTAGAAAAGGGAAAATGGAATATAGAAAAATAGGGATGCATATCATTTAACTAAGCGGAATCTATTGGGTAGAGATCCAGAACTGAAACAACATATAAGCAGCTGATGGTAACAATATCTAGGAGAGGGAGGGGTTAGTCAAACAAACAGAGGTACAACTAAATGTTAGCTATATTGGGGGGGGGGGGGCGGTGTCATGGGTGAAGGGGATTTATACCATAAAAGGGATTTTTCTCTGAACTCAGATTTAGATTCATATTAAGGGTGACCTAACCATAAAGAGAGTGATAGAGCTTTTTCTCACATTGTTTGGCTAACCGTGCTTCCACCTCAGAATTCTGGAGAAAATCTCTTTTAAAAGTTTAGAAGTAATTCATACCAAGCATCTTCCCTAAAAGATTCCTTTCTAGAAAAGGACCTATATGTAAAAATGTATTTAACAGCAGCTTTTTTTTTCTTTTAAATGACAAATAACTGGAAGCTAATGGGGTACCCATCAACTGAGGAATGGATAAACCAATTATGGTGTCTGAATATTATCATACTATATAAAAGAAATGATTTCAGAGAAAGCTGGGGAAGGCTTGTATCAACTGATATAGAGTGAAGTGAGCAGAACAGGAGAACAATATGTGATAACAATATTATAAAGATAAACAAAATGGGGAGGGGTAAGGCAAGCCAAGATGGTGGAGAAATGGCTGGGACTTGTCTGAGAACCCCCAAAGTCTTTTCCAAACAACTTTAAAGTAATACTTCAAAATAAATTCTGGAGTGACAGAACCCACAAAAAGATTGGGTGAAATAATTTTCCAGCCCAAGACAACTTAGAAGGAAAGTTCTGTCTCACTGGGATGAAAATACAGTACAGTTCAGTGTAGGCCACACCAGCTGAGGTCACATCCCAGCAAACCAGTGGTAGGCCTTGAGGGAGCTGAATTGACAGCAGTGATTTCCAGAGTTCTCAGCCCATAGACAGTAAGGGGTCTGACAACTGGTCAGAAAGAGATTACAGGGGTCTTTCTGTTGGCACTGGTGAAGGACTTTGATTCATTGCACATTCAGGAATCTGGGTCATAGGCCAGGGTCACAGTATCAGGACAAGGAGAAACACTAGAATGCTAGATCTCATAGCCACAGGAGAGCAGGGACCCCGGTCACAGTTCCAGGATGAAAAAGATTACAGCAGCTTGGAAGAACTAAAAATTCATTGACCCCTCCCCACCCTGAACCAGCTCTGAAAACAGTTGCACAAAAAATCTGAAGCATAGGACAGTGACCTTAGGAGTAGAGCCCAACTTTAACATAAAGTAAAAAGCCAAGAAATAGACTGGAAAATCCACAAGCAACAACAGCAAAAAAAAATAAATAAATAACCTGACCATAGAAAGTTACTATGGTGACAAGAAAGATCAAGATTCAAACTTAGAAGATAATGAAAGCAAAGCAGTTATATGTGAAACCTCAAAGAAAAATGTGAACTGATCTCAGGCCCAAAAAGAATTCCTAGAAGAGTTCAAAAATTATTTTAAAAATCAATTAAGAGAGGCAGAGGAAAAAAAATGGTAAAAGAAATTACATTAATACAAGAAAAATCATTAAAAAAAGAATTAACAGCTTGGTAAAGGAAGCATTAAAAAAGTATTGATGAAAATAACACCTTAAAAAAGAAAATAGCTAGCCGTGTAACCTTGGGCAAGTTACTTAACCCCAATTGCCCTAAAGGGGCGGCTAGGTGGCGCAGTGAGTAAGAGTGCCGGCCTCGGAGTTTGGATGACCCGAGATCAGATCCGGCCTCCGAAAATGAGCACCCACGCATAAATAATGACTAGCCGTGTAACCTTGAGCAAGTTACTTAACCCCAATTGCTTTAAAAAAAAAAAAAAAAAAGAAAATAGGCCAAATGGTAAAATAGGTACAAAAATTCACTGAAGAAAACAACTCTTTAAAAAGTAAGATTTATCATATGGTAAAGGAGGTAAAAAAAAAACTAATTGAAGAAAATAATTCCTTAAAGATTAGAATTGGCAAGTGGAAACGAATCACTCCATGAGACACCAAGAAACAATAAAACAAAGTCAGAAGAATGAAAAAAAATAGAAGAAAATGTGAATTATGTCACTGGAAAAATAACTGACTAGGATAAGTAATTTAAGAATTATTAGATGACCTGAAAGGGTTGATTTAAAAAAAAAAAAGAGCCTACACATCAAGTCTTTAAAGAAATTATCAAGGAAAACTGCCCTAACATCCTAGAACCAGAGAACAATTGAAAGAATCCACCAATCACCTCCTAAAATGAAAATTTCTATGAATGTTATAGACAGATTCCAGAGCTCCCAGGTTAAAGAGAAAATGTTACAAGCAGTTAGAAATAAACAATTCAGGGGGGCGGAGCCAAGATGGCAAAGTAGAAACAGCATTTCCAATGTACTCTGCCCCACACAAAATTCAAACAATGTGAAAGGGGACTCCGAACAACTTCTGGAGCCACAGCACCCACAGAACGGCACAGAGAAGCCAACCTCCTCCTGAGTACAGCCCAGCAGCCCTGCAGGGAGCAGCCAGCACAGCGCTCTGAGAGCAGGCAGCACAGCACACTGGGAACGGACAGCACAGCCTGCAGAGCCAAGCCCAGGTCCGAGGTTTTAGCCCCAGGGTGGCTGGGCCTTCAGCCGGCTGGAGGGACCCCAGAACACCAGCAATTGTGGTGATTCCAGAATTATCAGCACAGATATGCCTAGGACAAAGTGAGAGGTTAGTTCCCTATGGACTTTGGGACCAGTATTTGGGGAACACGTGGCTTCCTCCCCTGGGGGCAAAAAGCTGCTGAAGAAACAGCTGCACAGAAGCCATTTTGCAGCATCAGTAGTGGCTCTAGCTCCTGGTCTGCAAACTGTAGGGAGATCCAGCAATCACTCTGGGGGTTAATCGCTCTTGCTTTAAACTGCCTGGATCTGGATTGTGGTCTGGGGTGGGGGGACATTTGGGGTGGGTGTCCAACTTGCCAGAGTGGGTGGAGGCTTTACAGAGGCCACACAATTGGCCGAAGTTGTGAAGACCCCACGTTTGGGCGGAAGCTCCCCTGTCTGGTGGCAGAGTCCTACTGTGGCAACAAGCCCCAAAATCAAGTAATTAAGTGGCAACATGCCTAGGCAAATGAAACAAAATAAACAGAAAAGTTCAACATTGGACTCCTATTTTAGGGGCAAAGACGCTCAAAGCATGGAGGAGGACTGTGAGGTCAGAACTCCTGCACCAAAAGCCCCAAATGAAAATACAAGCTGGCTACAGGCCATAGAGGACCTTAAGAAGCAGATAAGAGAAGTGGGGTAAAATTTGGGAAGAGAAATGAAAAAGATGCAAGAAAAGTATGAAATGACAGTCAACAGCCTGATTGAGGAAAATAACACCTTAAAAAATAGACTAACTCAAATGGCAAAAGAGGCTCAGAAAGGCAATGAGGAGAAGAATGCCTTAAAAAGCCGAATTTGCCAGATGGAAAAAGAATCTCAAAAGCTCACTGAGGAGATTCATTCCTTCAGAGTTAGACTGGAGCAAATGGAAACTAGTGACTTTATGAGAAATCAAGATGCTGTTAAACAGATCCAAACAAATGAAAGAATAGAAGGCAATGTGAAATATCTCATGGGAAAAACCACTGACCTGGAAAATAGATCCAGGAGAGATAATTAAAAATTATTGGACTACCTGAAAGCCATGATCAAAGAAAGAACCTAGAAATCATCCTTAAAGAAATTCTCAAGGAAAATTGCCCTGATGTTTTAGACCCAGTGGGGGAAATAGAGGTTGAAAGAATCCACAGATTGCCTCCTGAAAAAGATCCCAAAAAGAAAACTCCTAGGAATATTATAGCCAGGTTCCAGAACTCCCAGATCAAGGAGAAAATACTCCAAGCAGCCAGGAAGAAACAATTTCAATATTGTGGAAACACAATCAGAATAGCCCAGGACCTGGCAGCTTCTACACTGAGGGATCGAAGAGTATGGAATATGATATTCCAGAGGGCAAAAGAGCTGGGATTGAAGCCAAGGGTCACCTACCCAGCAAAACTGAGTATCTTGTTTCAGGGGAAAATATGGTCATTCAGTGGAATAGAGGACTTTCAAGCATTCTTGATGAAAAAACCAGAGTTGAATAGAAAATTTCACATTCAGACACAAGAAGCAAGAGATGCTTGAGAAGGTAATCAAGGAAAAGAAATCAAAAGGAACTTATCAAAGTTGGACTATTTACAGTCCTACATGGAAAAACAATAACTGTGTTTGATGAAACCTTTCTCATTATGAAAATAATTGAAGAAGGGTACATGGCATATGTTCCATATGTTCACAGGTATACATGGATAGAGGGCACAGGTTGAATTTGATGGGAAGGGATGATTCTTTTTTTTTTGGAGGGCAATTGGGATTGTGTGACTTGCACAGAGTCACATGGCTGGGTTTTTGTTTGTGTGTTGGGTGTCTGGGGCCAGATCCGAGCTTGGGTCCTTCTGGCTCCAGGGCCGGTGCTCTGCTCACTGTGCCACCTAGCCGCCCCAAGGAAGGGATGATTCTTAAGGGGTGAAGTCAAGAGATGAGAGAGGAAAGTGGCAAGAGGAGATGGAGAGAGACGGGGTAGGGTAAACTATCTCATGTAGAAGAGGCAAGGGGAAGTAGTTGCAGGGGAGGGGAAGAACAGGAAGGCAAAAAGGCAAAAGCATATTCTCATTGAAGTTGGCTCAAGGAGAGAATCACATACATACTAAATGGAATATCTTACCCTCACTCACTCTCCTGAGTAGGGGAAAGGGGGATGAGAGGGGGGATGATGGAGGGGAGGGCATTCTGGGGAGAGGGGAGGTTAGAAGTACCCACTATCAAAGAGGGACAGGATCAAAGTAGGGAATGGACCAAGTGGGAGGTGAGACGGGTGGGAGGGAAATATAAGCAGTCTTTTACAATATATCTACTATGGTAATGTTTTGCATAGCTATACATGTACAACACATACTGAATTGCTTGTCTTCTCAGAGGGAGTGGGTGACAAGGGAGGAAGGGAATGGATCTGAAAATCGAAGTTTTAAAATTAAATGTTTCATAAGATATCCAGGCATTGGGGCTCAGAAATCCACCTTGCCCTAATGGCAAAGTTGAAGGGGATATGGGAGAAGATATGGGAGAGAGCAGATTGGATGAGGGGATATCTAGTGGGCTGCTATTCTGGGGTGGTGGGTAGGGAAAAAATGGGGGGAAAATGTAACTCATAATCTGGTGGAAATGAATGATGCAAACCAGAAGTTAATAAAGCATTTGTTTAATTAAAAAAAAAGAAATAAACAATTCAAATACTGGGGAGTCAGAGTCAAGATAGCACAAAATTTAACAGCTTCTACATTAAAAGACCAGATAGCTTGGAGTATGATTTCCAAAGGGCAAATAAGCTAGGATTACAACCAAAAAATCACCTAACCAGAAAGACTGAGTATATTCCTTCAGTGGAAAAAAACTGATATTCAAAGAAATAGAGGACTTTCAGGCACTCCTGATGAAAAGATCAAAGCTAAATCTAAAATTTGACTTTCAAACAAAAAAATCAAGAGAAGCATAAAAAGGGAAACGGGAAAGAGAATCCATAAAGGATTCAATAAGGTTAAACTGTTTACATCCCTTCATAGATATATGATGCCTGTAATTCCTAAGAACATTTTCATTATTTAGGGCAGTTAGGAACATACATAAGCAGAGGACACCAGCGTAAGTTGAATATGATGGGATGTTATCTAAAAAAAATAAAATTAAGGGGTGAGAAGGAGGAAAGTACTGGGAGAAAGAAAAAGGGAGAGGGGGAATGGGAGTAAATTATCTCACTTAAAAGAAGCATGAAAGAGCTTGTACAGTGAAAGGGAAGATGGGGGTTGAGAGCGCTTGAATCTTACTCTCATTGGAATTGGCTCAAAGAAGGATTAACATAACATACTGAATTTGGTAAAGAAATCTATCTTACCCTACAGCAAAGTAGAAGAAAAAGTTAAGAGAAGGGAGAGGCTGATGGAAGGGAGAGCAGATTGTGGGAGGTGGTCATGAGGAGCAAAACACTTTTGAGCACTGACAAAGTGAAAGGAGAAAGAGAAAGTAAGATAAATGGGGGAGGCAGAATAGGATGGAGGAAAATATGTAGTAATAATAACTATGAAAAAATTTTACAGTATGTTTCTCTCAAATATATTGAGTCAAATTTATAGGAATACAAGCTATTTCTCAGTTGATAAGTGGTCAAAGATATGAACAGGCAGTTTTCAGGCAAAATAATCAAAGCTATTTATAATCATATTAAAAATGCTCTAAATCACTATTGATTAGAGAAACACAAATTAAAATAATTCTGAGGTACTGCCCTACCAGGGAGCAATTTGGAACTATATCCAAAGGGCTATAAAACCATGCATACCCTTTGACCCAGCAATACTACCATTAGGTCTATACCCCAAAGGGATTTTTTTAAAGGAAAAGGACCTATATTTACACAGATATTTATAGCAGCTCTTTTAGTGGTAGCAAAGAATAGAAAATTGAGGGGATGCCCATCAATTGCAAAATGGCTGAACAAATTGTGGCATGTGATTGTGATAGAATATATTATACTATAAGAAATGATGAACAGGATGCTTTCAGGAAAAACTTGGAAAGACTTATATGAATGAATGCAAAGTGAAATGAACAGAACCAGGAGACACTGTACAATGTGATAACAATATTGTATGATCATGAACTGTGAATGATTTAGCTATTCTCAGCAATGCAATGAGCCAAGATAATTCCAAAGGACTTATGATGGAAAATGCTATCTATCTCCAGAGAAAGAACTGATAGAATCTGAATGCAGATCAAACATATTTTTAAAAAACTTTTTTGTTTGTTTGTTAGTCTATGTTTTCTTTCACAAAATGATTAATATGGAAATATACTTTGCATGGAAATGCATGTATAACCTATGTCAAATCATTTGACTTCTCTGGAGAAAGAGAATTTGGAAATAAAAAAAAATTTAATGAATGTTAAAAATTGCTTTTACATGTAATTGTAGGAAAATAAAATAATAAATTAAAAAAATAAAAGCTTAGGTATGGTTCATAACAGGGTCTTGCCTAAAAGGATTCCCTTCTACAAAAAGACCTGTATGTACAAAAGTGTTTATAGTAGCTTTTTCTTATTTTTTTAATGGAAAAGAACCGAAAGCAAAGGGGTGTCCATCAGCTTAGGAATAATTTAATCAATTAATCAATTTAATCATTGCAAGCCTTGAGAACCCAATTTCCAGGTCACATAATCAACAAAACAGAAAAATCAAAATGCCCCTGAGATCTCACCTCATACCTAGCACATTGTAAAAGATAACAATAGATGAGAATAATCAGTGTTGGCCAGAAGTCAATAGGCTTTGCCCCTCCTCTTCCACCATTTCTAATGCCTCTTGCGGCTTATTGGCACTTCAAAAAAAAATTAGCATGGTCTCGAATTAGTTGAGCAGTGGGCAACAGGGGTAATTTGAAAGGGATGGGGATGTTGAACCCCTGTGTCAAAAAAGATTCTTAGAAATGCTAGTCATTTGTGGGGAGGAGGAGTTTATGCTTATGTGCCCTGAGTGGATAAGAGGTGAATGGAATTTAGCATTGACTCAGGAATGGACTTGCCCATATCAGAGATAGAAGGTATCTTACCTGTTAACTAACCTAAACTTCACTTTACAGATGAGGCGTCAAGAAGTTGAGTTAATTGCCCAAGGTCACATGGTAGTAGGTAGCAGATCTGGGTTATGAACCCACATCCTCTGACTAAAAATCTGCTGTTTTTTCCACTTGACAAGCCTGGTAACCTTCTCTTGATAAGGCCAACTCAGGAAGTTCCATAGTTGCCTGAGAAACCTTTTTGTGTGGTAGCCAGTCAGGATTTTGAGGCTAACACTAGAGTGTAATGGTCCCATGCAATCTCACTCTAAAAAAATGGTAAATCTTCCCTAAACTGAGCAGTGGCAAAACTGTGCTATGGAAAAAGAGCAACTTCTGTAGCAATTAAAGCATATATCACATTAAGTAGCCAAGTGTGTTTGTTTTCTTTCCAATGTAACTTTATTGAAATGTTGACAGTAAGTCAGTACAGTGAATATTCCCAAATCAACTTAGTGCCTTCAAATAAATAATTATTCTTAGGGTGGCTAGGAATGTTGGAAGGATTTTAAGAAGATAAGGGTACTAATGCATTATTGGTGGAACTGTGAATCACAACAACCATTTTGGAAAAAATTTGGAATTCTGCAAATAAAGTAACTAAAATATTTCATACCCTTTAACTCAGAAATTCCACTATTGGATTTATACTCCAAGGACACTATTGATAAGAAAGTCACCATATACATCAGAAAATTTATAATAGCATCTTTGTATTAGTATTTGGGAATGACTAAGTAAATGGTGGTTTATGAATTTAAGATCTGTATTTTTAGAAACCATAGTTTATAGTTATTTTTATATACTTCTTGTATGTACCATGGTAGATTCTCAAATATTTTATACATTCTATAGTTATCTTATATAAGATTCCTCTTTCTGTTTGGTTTTATTGGTATTATATAGCAATGCTGATCAATTTATTTTATAATCTGCAACTTTGCTAAAATTATTAATTGTATCAATTAATTTTTAGTTGACTTTCTAGGATTCCTTAACATCTGCAAAAAGTGATAGTTGTTTTTTTCTTTCTTTAAAAAAGTGTTTGTTACATGGGATGGCTCTAGGAGATGGAAGGAGAGGAAAATGGGAAAATGTCAGCGGTATATAATATTAAAAGATATAAATAAAATTTTATTTTAAAGTGAACATAAAAGTTTTAAGAACTCAGACTAATGTAGTACCTTCACATGATTCCAGCATGCTGCTGATGAAATATGCTATCCATCTCCTGACAGAAAGATACTGTATTCAAGTTACAGAATAAGACATATTTTTGGACATGGCCAGTGTAGGAATTTACTTTGATTCACTATGAATATTTTTTTTTTCAGTTCCTGCAGAGAGTGGAGGAAAGGAGCTGGTAAAGAGAGGGAGGCAAATAAAAGAGTTGCCAAAAAAAAAAAGAAAGAAGAAGAAGAAAAGATTCGTTGAAATATTTTTAAATGCACAGAAGAGAACAGAAGGAAAGCCAGAAGGAATCACAGACAAGCATGACAGCTTTGAAAGTTATATGTTGAATTTATTATATACTTAAAAAGGAAAACAAACTGTACATAATAAAGATTCACAGTTTCATGTATAATCTTCTCTTCTGTGTATATGGAAATGTTCACTCTAAGTTCAGAAAAAAATAAATGAGAAAAAAACTTAAGATGCCTTCAAAAGAGTTATTTTATGTAGAAAATAAAGTCAGTTATAGGACAGCTATTTTCTTCCTCCCCCATGAAACAGATATTTAAAACACAAAAGACACATTAAGCACCCATCAACAAAAACTTAAACTAGAACCTGTCACCTATTGTATTTTCCTGGGAAGTAAAGATAACTGATGGACTGTTGAATGTATAGTTTACATTCATCCTGGAACTGTACTGAGATCAACCAGTCATGCCTTAGCCCTTTTTAAGTCCTTTTCAGCTGTAGCATCCTCCAAGCAATGGGGATATTCTCTGATAAGTAGTGGGGCTTCGGGAATTATCTCCTATTGGCAGCCAACACTAACTCAGGAACTCTTGACCTTTCAAACTCTATTTCTTCCAGTGAGATCAAAGAACAACAGTTCTTATGATTCATCTACCCTGCCTTTGTGCCCTCCAGACCCCTTCTCTGGCACTGTTATTTTACCAACCAGTGTAACCTTAGGAGCCTGGGTCTTTTCCATCTGCTGAATACTTGGGATTTTTACTTTTCCATCAACTGTGCTACTGAAATTTCTTTTATGCACTGTCTCCTCTAGGTATAACTGCTCTGTTCTGTTTTTTTTTTTTCTCTGTATTACCAGCACTTAGTAGAATGCTTTGTCCATGGTAAGTATTTAATATTTTTTTTTATTCAAGAGTTATACTCATGGGTCCTGAAATCAAGGTTGGGCACAGACTGAGTGGGTTCTCATTGTTCTTACAATAATTTCACAATGACAGGACACTGTCATAGCAGAGATATAGAGAAGAAAGAACAGTCTGTCTCTTCTCTCCCTGTCCCACTTTGTCTCTATCCCTCACACACACAAGATCTCCTCTGAACCTATCAAGCACTTTCTGCCTATATAAGCTCTAGAGCCAGACATATAGTTCAACCTGGAGAAGAGAAAGAGAGGGAGGAGAAATAGATTAAATTAGTGCAAATGAAGTGGGATGAAAAAATAAATTGATTTATTTGATAAGCAAGTTCTTGTGCAGCTTTGGTCCAGGCTGATTTTTTCCCCTAGCAGCCCAGACTGTGTATGGTGGTTAATGAATTCAATGAAAGTTTCATTTGATGACTAATTTCACCCCAGATAAATAGAACTGTATGTCCTACTCCCCATCCTTGTTAGCTCCAGCTGAAGAGGTCTTTAATTCAAATCTGATTACTGAATATGATCTGAAAGCGGAAAAGCATATTATGGAAGAGGGAGCGGGGCAGAGGTTGCTCTACAAAAGCCAGCCTTGGATCGTTTCATAAACAATGAGTTTTTCACTGCCAATTTAGTAGCCCTTTTCACATGAACCTGCCTCTGGATTTCCTTTCCTCCACCAGTTACCAATATAAAAAAGGAGATACCTTCTCTTGCTTGAGTCTATCTTCCTCAATACAATACTCTTCCTTCTGTTTCCTATTTTAGATGTCTCCTCCCTAGGAGGGCGTAAGGGTAGGGGGTGGGGAGAACACTGTACTGAAAAGAGCAGTGATTTCATTGTTAGGTTTGAATGTTCATTAATTCTCTCTGAGTATTACCAGGTGCAAACTGTTATGCATCATTCTACCTGTATTAGAGGAAATAAACCAAACTCCAGGAAGGTTATAACATACCAGGGATTACAAAAATGGTTGGTTATTAAAAAAAAGATTTTAATTCTTTTCTATGAGTTGATGGAACCTTCTTATTCCTTGCCATGCTGCCCAACCCTCTTTGAAATTATCATGGATTCTGACTTGCTTTAAGAAAGAAGTCATGCTTGAATCTTGAAAGTCTGGGTTGCTGCCCAGGTTGTTTACCAAGAAACATCACCAGTGCTAATTGCTTAATAAACAAATTAATAAAATAAACTATTGAATCAATGAATAAGAAAGCATTTATTAAGCACTTACTATATACCAGATACTCTCTTAAGTATAGGGATACAATATTAGTAGACAATACAGTTCCTGCCCTCAAAAAGCCTACATTCAAGTAGGGGAAGACAACATATAAAAAGATGCTTGAAACCATGGGCACCAGGAGTACAATTTAGAAATGACTGGGAAGGGGCAGCTAGGTATCACAGTAAACAGAGCACTGGCCCTGGAATCAGGAGGACCTGGGTTCAAATCTGGCCTCAGATACTTAAGACTTACTAGCTATGTGACCTTGGGCAAGTCACTTAACCCCAATTGCCCTGCCTTCCCCCTCCAAAAAGACCAAAAAGAAAAAAAAAAAGAAAATGGGAAGAGAAAGCCTAGTTCTTAGGAAGACAAGAGATGAAGTTCAGGCTTAAGGTTCTGGTGGGAGACAGATGAGGAGTACAAAAAGGGTCTGGTTCCAGGAAAGATGAGGTGAAGAGTCACTTAGGCCTTAAAGTAGTAATTTGGAAGGTTAAAAAAGAAGGAATAAGGGCACTCCAAGAAAAGGGAATGGCATGAACAAAGGCAAAGAGGTAGGAAAGTACAGGGCATGTATGGGGTGGGGGAGAGGTGACACATAACAGTGTCTGATAGGAGAAGGAACGTCCCGGAGAAGACTGGAAAGTAAGCGTGACCTAGAAATGTCAAAACATGAAGTTCAACTTTTATGTAATGAAAACTAGTATTTATATAGCACTTTAAGGTTTGCAAATCACTTTACAAATATTATTTCATTTTATCCTCACAACTCTGAGAAGCAGATGCTATTATTATCCCCATTTTATAGACAAGGAAGCTGAGGCAGGCAGACTTTAAAAGACTTGCCCAACTAATAATAAGAGGAGGAAGGGAATAAGTGTTTATATAACACCTACTATGTGCCAGGCACTCTATTAAACACTTTAAAAAATATCATTTCATTTGATTTTCACATAATTCTGTGAGGCGCTATTATTATCTTACAATTGAGGAAACTGAGGCAAATAAAAGTTAAGTGACTTGCCCAGAGTCACATAGACAATATGTATCTGAGGTCAGATATGAATTCAGAACTTTCTGAATTTAGACTCAGTGCTCTGCCTAATGTAGTATCAGCTACTTCAATAGAATATGTCTGAGGGAGGATTCAAACCAAACCAATCCTGACTTCCAACAGACTTTCACCTGCACCACTTAACCTAATAAGAACCATTATACCTAGAAGTTTTATCACCATGCCTAGCTCACAAGGAAGTATTGGAGTCCAGAATCAATTGTTGAATTTTCACTGGAAATATTTAAAATCAGAAATCAGCAAAAGCTACAAATCAAGACTTGATTTATTGTTTTGTTGCTTGTCTAGGCTTAAGAAAGGGATGGAGAAAATATTGATAATGCAGATTAAACTTAAAATTGGGCTGTTCATATTTTTTTTCCAGAGTCCATTGTTAAACATTTGCCAGTATACTCCCAATATTAAAAAGGATGGGGTGGGTTCTTTCCTTTCTTTAGTTATAGTTCACTGATAGGTTCTGATGAGAGACAATGCAGTCCTCTTTCTCTTTGTTCTTACCCTTCATTTATTAGTTCTTACTTTACTTTAAGTTCCAACTATCCTTTCAAGGTTGCCTTCTTTCTTAAAGCAATTCAAAATTATCTCAGGTAGGGAGGTATAAAGGGGAAACGAGAATGTCTCTCCCTCAAGATTGATATGAGATGGAGATCAGTAAGGGAATGATTTTAGCCAGGAATCCACAGAGCTCAGTGGGCACTATCCCATTTTCCCCCAGACTTTGTCTAAAGAAAAAGTATTGATTTCATTCCATTTTTCCCCTGAAGGCAAGATCAAGAAAGAAGACTGTAACAAGCCAAGGTTCCAAATACTTCATGTATATTATAGTTATTTTCTGTGCTATGGTAAAGCATTCTTGTTGTTGTTGTTGTTGTTCATCCTTCATTCTTAAAAAAACATCATGATATAACAGAAAAAACATCCATCTGGGATACTGAGTTCTATAATCAACATTCTGTTACTAATAAGTTTTGTGACTTTAGAGCTAGTCACTGAAGCTCTTGAGGCCACACTTTCTTTATCTGTAAAATAAGGGAGTTGGAAAAACTGACTTCTAAAGTCTTTTCTTTGGAGCGGCCAGGTGGCACAGTGAATAGAGCACCAGCCCTGGAGTCAGGAGGACCTGAGTTCAAGTCCTGCCTCAGACACTTGACACACTTACTAGCCATGTGACTTTGGGCAAGTCAACCCCAATCGACCTCCAAAAAGAAAAAAAAAGTCTCTTCCACTCTAGTTTCTGAAACTAATTATTAGAGGTATCTAGGGGGGAACAGGGGATAGTACATTGGACTGGGGTCAGGAATTCTTGAATTCAAATCCTGCTTTACTTACTAGCTGTGTGACCATGGCGCTTACCTTTTGTCCTCCTCAGTTTCCTCATATGTAAAATGTATACAATAATAACATCTACCTTCCAAAGTTGTTGTGAAGATTAAATAAGATGATATTGGTAAAACACTTTGTTAACCAAGTCATTATAGTGGAAGATATTTTTTTTTGCTAATAAAATATAAAATCACAAAAGGCGAACAATTTCTCTAATTTTATTGTTTTTCTTCTGACACTAACATCCAAGCTATATCAGGCATATTTTTAGGTAGAATGTCTTAGGAAGGTTTCAGGCAACAGTTGATCTAAGTCTTGAAGAGTGGGCAGAATTTGGATCACAAATATAAAGGAATGGGAAATCTACATTAGATATAGAAAAACAAACATACACAAAGATATAAAGGCAGATATGACCACACATTGTGCTGGGGATAGTGAAGAAATCCTTCAAAAGTCATATTGTTAGATATGATTAGATTGTAGTAAGTTTTAATTATCAAGCTAAGGAGTTAATATTTTAAATGGTAGTCAATGAGGAACTACTTGGGGTATTTAAGCCACCGGGGGAAAAACTTGAAGCCTTATTTTGAGAAGATTGATCTGGTCCCTGGGCTCAGGAGAGATGAGAGGTGGGAGAGAGTAGAGGGAGGAAGGTTTGGGAGCAGCAAAGTCAGAAGAAGGTAAGATTCTAAGCTAGATTTGTGGAATGAGAGTTGGAGAGAAAATACACAAAAAACGTTTCAAAGGAAGAAAATAACAGCATCGTGAGATTTCTGGAACACTTTTCTATTGTGACAGAAGGATACCCCAATACCAGACAAAAATCACAGTTCTTTAGCAGTTGAAAGGGTTGGGAATGAAGCTGTTTCTTTACTCAGTCAACCAAAGCCAGTGTCAGCTGAAATTGACCTTCTAATAGCTGATAAAAGCACAGAACTTTGCTGATAATCCAGAGATGCTGTCTTCTCAAATATCTATTTTAAAACTCATTTGCCTGCATCTAAACTGATGCAAACAAATTCCAAAAAAGTCCTTTAATCATTACCAGATGGCTTATTGTAATTAAATTATTTATATGCAAATTGACAACATTGCCAGGTTTGTTACATTAGTTTATTTTATTTTATTTTATTTTATTTTTATTTTTTTTTTTATGAAGTGATTGGTGCTTGGGTCATTGGGGAAATAGCTTCATTCTGACAACTCACCCAGGCTATTTTTCAGCTGCTGACAAACTATTATTTTCCTCTTCATTGTATTTCCTTAGCCCCGGGCAAATCAGTGATGGAAGAATCTGATGTAGCAGATACACTCTGATGCTTTCCCTAGCTGGTTACCATAAGCCATATCTCCTGGTTTTACTAGAATTTAGCAAGTATTTTGACCAGCCATTTGAAAGATGGTATATTATGTGAGAAGTATCATGGAGGAGAAAGGCTTGTAATCGGAGGATGGCTGTTTAACTGCCACCTATGCCTAATAGCTGTGTGATCCTGAGCAAATCAACAAAACCTCTGGTCTCTTTATCTACTGAGAGAACTAAAGGAATTTGGAGAAGGTGGCAGAGTGAATGGCAACAATGGAATCTATCACCTCAGAAACATCAACAGAAAGAAAGAAGGAGCAAACTTACTAAAAATCATCAAAAGGAAAATTTTCAATCACTTAAATGAACAAAACAAAGAGATCTGACATGAGGCTAAATAAATACACACACACACACACACACACACACACACACATACATATATATATATATATATATATAATAGATTAAAAGATGCATAAAAACCCTACAAAGAAATCTATGTTGGAATTATATCATAAGTAGCATCAGAAATAAAGCTAAAATTTTCTCAACCTACTATAATAATTAATAATAGATGTCCTGAAGCAATTAAAGGATAAAATGAATTGAACAAATATAACAAGAGACTTGCACAAACACAGAGCATCTCTGAAGCTACAACAAAAAGTGCTAATATAAATAGCTTCATACATATGAGTCATTTACCTTTGAAAACAAAAATTCAGGTGTGTTTGAGCAGTTCTCAGAAAGGTCTTATGGACTAGAAAAGGCTGGGACAGGGGTGGGGAACTTGAGGCGTTGAGTTCTCATGTGACACACTAGGTCCTCAAAGTATGGCCCCTTGACTGAATCCAAATAAGTGTGGATTCAGTCAAAGGACCACACTTGTTTGAATTCACTCAAAGGGTCGAACTTGAGGACCTAGAGGGCTACATGTGGCCTAGAGGCCACAAGTTCTCCAGCCCTGGGGGGGGATCCTGCTTCTAGGAAAGCAGTGATATGAGTAATGGAAATGCACTGGGGAGATTTTGGTGTGTATGTGTAGACATTCTATAGTATACTAACAACATGGTGGACAGCTGGCTTTGCCTGGTTGAAGTGGTAGAAATGGAAGTGGAGATATTGTGATCTAGTGATTCTGGGAACCCTAAAATGCAAGGGTACAGGGCATGGGTCTCAAAAGAATTCTATCACTCAAGTCTTCTAGTCCAAGTAGAGAGTTTATTTGTAATGCAAAAACAAACAGGCCAGACTCCTAGTGAGTCTGAACATTTGATGAGGATAAGATATGTGAGAAATAATCATCTTATCAAGAATTCTACCTGGCCATGAGTGAATTTAGAAAAAAAAATTATTTCATGTAATTTCATGTAGGCGACTTGACCTCTAACCCCTTGTGGAAAGGGCCAGATGCAACATAGCTACAAAGTCCTTTTATAATTCATCCAGATTGGAATTTCCCATCTTGACTCACATTGGTCAGCATTCACTAAACCCCATTCCTTGATTATATCATCTCATTTCCATATTTCAATCCTCTCCATATACTTTATTCTTTATACTTATAGTCTATTTGTCCGAATCAGATAGGATGAGAGAGAATTTTCAATTGCTAAGGGAACTGATAAAAGTTGTGAATTAGAACCCAAGATATCAAAGATAAAAGTCCCATTATCTAAGACCCTGTCTGGTTGGGCTAATGGACCTCATCCTCATCCTTTGTGAATGAGACTGGGCCTGGAAGTTCTTTTCATATAAAGAAAAAGGCCTTCTCAGAACAAAGTAAAGTAGTAGATATGCTGACTTTCAGGTGGCCTCTGATTTTCACTGCCCTCTATAAGCAATTTTGTCTCTGACATTAGCCATCATAATGAATTATAATTTCTGTGGAAACAAAATTCAATCATAACCTTACAAATGGATATTTTTATAGGGAAAAAGATTGTGGGAAGGCGGATGAGATGAAAGAGTGAGAAGTAGCCTGGGGTTTATTTGGAAGTAACAGAGAATGAAGGGTTGGGCCCGGGCCACAATGGAAGGACAGCTGAAAGGATTGTACTGGGATGAGCCCAATGGGTTCAAGGGTTGGATTCCTAAAATTTGTAGGAAAGTTCAAAGGTGGTGTCCAGATCCTGTACCCCATCAGAGACACTTCCAAAAGGCCATTCTCCTTGGTCCTTCCTCTCCTCTGTTCTTGATTATGACTCCATTACTAAAAGATTCTAGTGAGAGATAATACTGTTCCCTCTCTCAAGTAAATGTCTCTCTGTAAAAGTTAATGAATGTTAACTGTTTAAATGGAATTGGGACTTCAGGCACTATTGACTAATAGTGAGGAAAACACATCCAGATGGGAGCTCAAGCCAATGGCAGTAGAAAAACATCCCCCACCTTTCAGAGTATCTTTAGAACTCTGACACAGAGATATATAGCCAACCTGGTTCAGGGTGTGAGAGACAGCAAAGGGTTAAGTTTTCACAGGCCCTGGAGGGAGGTTAACAAAACTTAAAGCAAACAACACTAACCTTCTCGTTGGTTGCCCCCCAAAAAATTTGGTGTGTCAATATACACAAGTAAGGGATTGAAGGATGTTTTCTTCTGATTAGGTAGAAGGGTAAAATGAATAGTTATGATAATAAAGGATTGTCAACTGTAACTCTCATTGGCTGACTCCAAATTTGGTGCATAATGAGGGACTGGAAAACACCAGCCTCTTATAGGATACTAATTCACAAATAAGTATGGTAATGAAGGATTGAGATTGCTTTGCACAGATTAGTTTGAGATTGTGAGCCCACCTACTGACCAATGGTGACACCAGACAGGGGAGTGGGCCAGGTTGGGATTAAGATAACAGAAGCCTAGGAGCTTCTGCAATTTGCCCTCCCTGGCTGATGCCCCTTGAATGAAGAGGGCTGTGCCTTTTCTCATGAGAAAGAACAAAGACCTTTTCTGATCTCTGACTCAAGACTCCAATTTTGTCCCGAAGGAGTGGGAGGGCAACTTCCATTTCTGGCAAGCTGTAAACCCACCCATGACTTCCACCCCAGATCACAATCCAGATCCAAGGAGGTTAAAGCAAGAGCGATTACCCCCCAAGACTGATCACTGGATCTCCCTACAGTTCGAAGGCCAGGAGCTGGAGCTGCCTCTGAAAACTACAAAATGGCATGTCTCCTCAGCAGCTTCTAGCCCCCAGGGGAGGAAGCCAACATGTTCCCCAAATACTGGTCCCAAAGTCCATAGGGCACTAACCTCTCACTTTGTCCTAGGCATGTCTTTGTTGATAATTCTGGAATCACCACAGCTGCTGGTGTTCTGGGGTCCCTCCAGCCAGCTGCTGGCCCTGCCGCCCTAGGGCTAAAACCCTGACTCAGGCAGACCGGACCTGTGCTTGCTCCCCACGCTCTGTGCTCTGCGCTCTGCGCTCTGCACCCTGCGTGCTGCCGGCTCCCAGACCACTGTGCTGGTCCTTCCTGCAGGGCTGCTGGGCTGTCCTCAGCGGGAGGTTAGCTTCTCTGTGTTGTTCTGTGGGTGCTGGGGCTCCAGAAGTTGTTCAGAGTCCCCTTTTACATAGTTTGGAGGAAATCTGGGGGCAGAGTGGCTTGGATGAGCTGTTTCTACTCCTCCATCTTGGCTCCGCCCCCAAGACTCCAATTTTGAAGATCTGGCAGTGGTTTCTATCCCACACATCAGATAGTGAGTCCAGACCAAATATACCATACAAAAAATACCATAATATTCAGTAAAGAACTGAGTATGACTCAGGATTAGTACAAGATGGTGATGAGACAGTTTCAGATGAAATGGTTTCAAGGTACAAGTGGAAAATGTCAGTAATCAGTAGATGAAATAAAAAAAAATAAAAATAACTTTACTAGATGGAAGAATGGTAGAAAAAAATCAGAAGCAAAAAAAATAATACACCCCAAAAACCACTCAACTAAAAAATTGGAAGTAATGCAAAGAATGGTGTTGGATCTGAAGGACAGAGAGGGCTTAAAGAATTTGTGAATTTCCTGAAAATTGAAGAAGAGAAATATATAACCACTGTAATTTCAGGGAAATGCACATTGCTTTCTAAGAAACACTGAAAATAAAGAATAGATTGCACATAGACATAATTCACAAGATGTCAATAGGGGTGGAACCAAATCTCAACTCACCTAGACACATTATGTCAAGCTTCAATTAAAGAGAGACAAGGAAATTATATCATAAATAGCAAAGAAGGAAGACAATTTTGAAGCATCAATTTGATTGTTGCATAATATTTTTCTGCATAATAAAGGAATGAGAGAAATCAGACTGTAATATACTGAAAAACGGGGCAGGGGAGGGAGTGGAAGGGGAGATGGGACTTAAACCCAAAATCATTTTTCAAAAAAGCTAAGCATTCTTTTGGAAAACAAAAATTCAGATGTTTGAGCAATTTTTGGAAAGATGATCCAATCTTAAAATAGGTTTCAACCCATAAACCCCCAGAAGAATACAGAGTCTCTGAAACAGACTTGGGTAATCAAATTAAGTACTTTAATGAATAAATACAATTGTGATCATCTTCTTGCTATCCTAATGCAATTACCATAAAGAGTTTAAAAAACAATGCTAGTATTATTTTGGTTAACTGCTTAATGATAGAGTTAGGAAAGAGGATAAAAAGGAAGGAGGAAGCCAAAGAATGGGTTGATTATAGGTATTAGAAATGGAGAAGAAAGAGCAAGGAAATAAGGGTGGGATAGGTGAAAGAGAAAAAATTTCAATGGAATCTCCTACCTTAAACAATGGTTACATTTTTTCAATTCATATGAAGTTAATGGCATAAAATACAATATTGTTCAGTGTTGTATACTAGTATATATGTGTAATGTATGTATGTATGTATGTAATAGTGTATTATTTGGAAAAATATTATTGAAGTGTAAACTATACTCATCAGGACCTGGCTTGTTGGTATTTTGGGGTCTTAAGCACCCCTACACCCTAAACCTCAACACAGATACCTGCTATCTGTGTGACCCTGGGCAAGTCACTTAACCATGTTTGTCTTAGTTCCTCAGCTGTAAAATGAGAAAGAAGTAGCAAATCACTCTAGTGTCTTTGCCAAGAAAATTCCTAATGGGGTGACAGAGAGTTGGATAGAAGTGAAATGACTGAACGACAAAATCTGACTCATTGATAAAAATGGCCAGCAGCACAAAGCCAAGGGGAGAACCTAAAACCACTTCCTTAGAGATTTGTTTCTTTGCTGTCATGGAGTTATTGATGACTATGCTTCGGGTTCAGCCATTTGCTTAATTCGAACTATATCTAACTGTGCTATTTGCTAGCTGGTCTCTTTCCATGTTCACAAAAATATTATGAAAGACTCTGGCAAATGCTTTGTTAAAATCTATGTGTAATAAGGGAACTGGTCAATGACAGCCCAGTCCTTAGAACATGAGCAGTATTCCCTGCAGTCCATGTGGAGGCTGGAAGGTTCCTCTGTGAGAAGGGTCCTCTTATTCCAACTTCCCTTTCTAGCTTTTTTTTTAACATTATTGCCCTTCATATACTCTATATTCTAGCCAAATTGGACTAAAACTTCTTTTTTCAAATTCAGTATACCATCTCCTACCTCCCTACCTTCACATCACCCAGATCTTACTTTCAGAAACATTATCTTCAGGGCTCAGTTGAGGTGTTTCTTACCTGAATCCTTTCCTCAGCCCTCCAGCTAAAAGTGGAGGCAGTCTTCTCTACCTTAAATTTTCCTCAAGCACTTTGTCTGGAGCCCCCTCATTCCTAACCTTGTATTATATCTATGTGTGAATATATTAACCAAGTAGAATAAAAACTTCAGCAGGACAGGAATCTATGTGAGAATTTTTACCTTCTACATCCCCAGTAAATAGTGCAGTGCCTTGCTTAATAAATTTTGGAGAATGGAATCTGAGAAAGGTCTTTCATCACATCTTAACTATTTGGTTTATAGAATGTCCTCTCTCCAACAAATAGTCCTTGTCTCTCTCCAGAAATATTTTCCTAGAACTGATTTAAATCTGAGAGTTAGCCAGTGGGTCTTGAGACCATTTAGACTTTTTTCTAATTAATTTGACAAATTTCTTTAACAAAAAAAAAAGCATTTGGGTGATTATAGAGTCATTAATGCTTCCAGAAAGCAAATTGTTCTGATATAGAAAACATTTGTTCATCTTATGTCACCCCCAGTCAGCTTCTGTTTCACATGTGACATTTTAGAAGCAATCACTCCAAGGAGCCCTTAAAAGACCATGGAATGGATGATAGACATTTTTAGCAACTTTAAATGGCATTTTTTTTAATGTTAAAAGACTATAACAGTCAGTAAGTATAAAGCTTTTATGTGTTTTATCGAGTGATATACTTTCTTTTATAACTAACATTACCAAACTATCTCTAAGGTCTCTTCCAGTTAGTCTATGAAGTAGGGGTGTTAATGTACCTGGAATCACCCATAAAAGCAGACTTTGTGGGTTTTTTCACTAAGAATGACAGGGCAGCAATTTTTTTTATTTCGTAGGACATGTTTATGTTTAAATCAGCTTCTGGTGCTTGGGTGGCTGGGAAAGGCAGTGGAAAATCACTTTCAGAGAGGCCAGGTGTGACTGAAGTGCTCCAAGGGTTTTGAACTGATCTAACTATTCTGGAGAACAATTTGCCATTATGACCAGAGGGCTATAAAACTGTGCATGCCTTTTGACCCTGTATCCCAAAGAGATCTAAAAGAAGGGAAAAGGACCTACTGGCACAAGGGTATCTATAGCACCTCTTTTTGTGGTGTGTAATGGCTTAAGGTAAAGCCCATCAATTGGGGAATGGATGAACAATTTGTGGTATATGATTGTGATGGAATACTCTTGAGCTATAAGAAGTGATGAGGAGGTTACTTTCAGAAAAATCTATAAAGACTTACTTGAACCAATGCAGAGTGAAGTAAGCAGAACAGGGAGAGCATTGCACACAATAATACCAACATTGTATATGATGAAACAAGCATGAATGACTTAATCTTAGCAATACAAAACGATCGAAGACAAACCCAAAGGACTCATGCTAAAAAATGTGATCTGTGTCCAGAGAAAGAACTGATGGAGTCTGAATTGAGAAGAAAGTATATTGTTTTTCATCTTATTTCTTTCTATGTCTTCCTTTTTTTTTCAAGTCTTCCACAAAATTACTAAAATGCAAATATGTTTCATATGATTACACATGGAAACCTGTATCAGATTGCTTGCCATCTAAGGAAGGGGGGAGGGGAGAGAGGGAGAGAATTTGGAAGTCAAAAGTGTTCTTAAAAGATGTTAAAAATTGTTTTTACACACAACTGGGGGAAAATATTATTTTTTAAAAAAACTTAGTGTTCCAAAACTGGTCAAATTTTCTCCTTTGAAAATTCAAATTTCTTCCTTTTCTGGAAGATCTCTTATCTCTCCCACTCAAGAAATCATGCTAGATCTCTGCTCTTTGTGGTAGGGGTGGGAGAAACCAGTTGATTTCCTATAAGAATCCACATTTCTTCAGTGTCTCATTACACATGTTTGGCCTCAAAGGGGAGAATTTGGAGCAATATAGTGAAGACATAAATTTAGGAAAAACCATCCTAACCATTAGAGCTGCCAAAAAGTGAAAGTGACATCTTTAGGAGCTAATGTCCCCCTATTAGAGGTTGTAATGGTAAAGGGAATTTGAAGATCTCCCCTGCCCCTTAATAGATTTAGGTGAATTTGAGGAACTTTCATGATTTGAATATAAGCTCTGCCCCCAATAGGTTGCATGTGGTCACATGAAGCCTGTGGTGAAAGGCTTGTTTTTCAGGAGGCACAACTTTGGTTACATTGTAGTCAAGTGGGTGACAAAGGTTGTGATGTTTTCTGACCCTGGAGAAGGCAATATACATACATACATACATATATATATATTTATATATATAAAATCTGAGGTGAGGTTTTGTTTGGGGGCTCACTTTGGGAAGAGTTGTGTGATGTGGCCAGATGTGACTCCGGGTAGTCATTGAGCCCTCGACTTTGAAAACCCAGATGTTGGTGCTTCTCTCTCAGGTGATTAACTGTATATGTGTGATGATCAGACAGCTAGAAGCTCTGTCTGTTGTGCTGCTGAATTGTGTTATTTTTTCTGCCTGTATTTTTGTCTACTTGTAACTTCTGTTTCTATTTTCTCTCAAGTCCAGGGTGCTGATTTTTTCCCCTGAACTAGGTAAATGATGTATGTTTGGTTAAAGTAAGGTTCTTAACCCTTTTTCAAGTTGCTTTCCTTTAGAAACGCAGATCAAAGAACCTGTGCTAGCAGCTATCCTGGGTATGCTAGGGTACTTGCTGTTACAGAGGTCTTCAATCAAATGGTCAGGATCAGTCTTTAGGTATGTAGTAAAAAGCATTTCTGTTCACGTATGGGTGGGACAAACTGGCCTCCAAGGTGCCTTCAAAATCTTAAATAGTAGTGATTTCCTCATCCATAAAATTCTCAAGAGTCAGCTAGGTAGCAAAGTGGAGAGTGTTGGAATTGGAGTGGGGAAGGCCCTGAATTCAAATCTAGCCTCAGAAGATACTTGATGTGTGACTTTGAACAAATCACTAAACCTCTTTCAGCCTCTATTTCCTCATCTGTAAGATGGATTATTAATAGCATCTACCTTACAGAGTTTTGGGGAGAATCCAATGTAATAGTAGGTAACGGGCTTTGAAAACTTTAAAATGATATAAACAGTGGATTTTCATCATTTGTTAGATAAAGTCTTCTGAACACTCTGTTTCTAAATTCTTTCAGTGATAAGGGATTTGCTGTTTTAAGGGGCATCTCATGTGGATCTTGCTAAGGGTCCTCATGCAAGCAAGCAGTGGACAATGGAAGCTTATCCAGGTAGAAGCTCCTCGAGGTTAATTCCCTGACCCTGCCTGGGAAATCCTGTGATACCCAGAAGCATATTTCTCACAGAGAACAACTTGTTTTCTCTGAATTTAGGGGTTTTTTTTTGTCCCTGTCATTAACAGATATTTTTGTCACAGTTGGAGCTATATCTATTAAAACACTTCCCTAATATTTATATCAAAATATGCATCATCAAGTCAAATGAGACATTTGTAAAGTGCTTTTAAAAACAAAGTACTATGTAATTGTTAACTATTAACATCATTAGTATCTTCAGAAAGGTATTGTTAAATAATCCATGCATTCATATCACACATATTTAATTCAGTTGCATTCCCTAGAATGCAAATCTCACTATTTTGGAATTCATCCTTACTCATTTTGCATGGAATTAAACATATTCCTAGAGCTCAGTAGCTAGGGGAAAGTTGGGGTGGCTCCCTGGGGAATGAGAAGAAAGGTTTTATTTTTGTTTTTGTTTTGAAATTCTCTTTAAAGCAATGATCTTTCCACCTTTGTGGGTCTGCATACATTCTCAGGTTCTGGATCAGCCAAGTATATATTTTCCAGAAGCCAATTTCTCCAGGAAGCAGGAGGTGGCAAATTAACTTCAAATGTGCCTGAGCCAGGTGGGGAGGTGAATTTAAAAGCTGAATTGTGATGCAAATGAACCGTTCCTGGTGCTTTTGAAGCTGTCTCCTTAAGGGGAAGAAAAATTACATGGTGTAATAGTTCATTTTTCAATTTTGACCCTGATTTGGCAGCTGCAAAGTCTGTGGTAGAGAATTCCCGCAAACTGGATCTGTGGTGTAACAAGTCAATGGTTCACTTATTATTAGAAGAGTGGATTGATGAAATGCAATGAATTTCTGGCCCTTTCCTCCTGCTTTTGATTTTTTTTTTTTAAGGAGTGGTAGAAGTGTCAAGCCATTATGGGGTAATTTTCAATCTATTGTATTTCAGAACAATTAAGTTCTGTGAGACTTGATCTATATGTGTATATATAAGAATATTTATATAGATATATAGAGTATGTGTCACACAATACAATTGAGACTATCAAAAGAAGCAGTCTTGATGTCTCTGTGTTCCTTAAGATAGCTTTGCAGATAACTTTCCCCGGCTGCAGGGTAATCTCTCCTTTGAATAATGTGTTTTCTGGAGAATATGAGTCCTCAGCTCTTTAGGGAAAGGATTTCTCATTACTAGTCATACAAATTATTGTCTTTGGGTCTTAATGGTGTCTGATGTAGACTGGGTCATTCAGCCCCCTCCATCTCCCACGGTGGAAACACCTCGTTAATTCTGCCAGGCTTTTTCCCAGCATGATGGAAATTGACATATTCTTATTGGTGGGAGTGACAAATAACTGGAGGAAATTAAAGAGTGGGTAGGCACTGCTTAAATGTTTCCAGGCCTTGTTTATAATTTATGGAATATAGCAGGAGAAATGAGACAGGGAGTTTAGAAAGAGACCACATGAAAAATGCCAATGGAGTAGAATTTAAGGGTCCCTTGCCCTTGGATTTTGCTTTGGAATGGGCTTCACCTAGGTTGTCTAAGATTTAATAGGGCTAGCAGAGCCAGACTGGCATGCCCTTAGGACAAATGATGCTTCACTCAACAGAAAGCTAGGGGAAAAAAAGGACTTTGAATCACCTTGTGACCTGACTTCTTGAATTCTTAGATTCTCATATCCTTGAGCATAGAAAAAAACTACTAAAGGTCACCTCTCTAGTACATCTAGTGTCCCCCCGTTCCCAAGAACCATTTTGCTAAATATACCACCTCCCTTTCTCTCAGATTGCAGGGTTTCCTTTCTTAACTATGTCTATTTATTGAAATCTGCAGAATTGTGCCCAACCTGGCAGCCTGGATTTGTTTATAGATAGAAAAAGGAAGAAAAAAGAGTAGATGGGGTGTGGGAAGAGATGAGTATTTTCTATGACCTCAAGTGGCCTCTCTGTCTATCTTCACTGCAGCCTACCTGATGTGATTTGCAAAACTGCCTATTTCTCCATCTGAGATGCTTTCTGCTGCCATTTTTTTCCCCTTTCTCTCTCTGCTTCACATTCAGAATCTAGGAGACCTAATTTTCATAAAGTCTAAACATTGTCAGTCCTGTACTTTCCAGATCTGACCCAAGAGCTGTTTGGCTGTACTCAAACCCACCTGACAACCTTTGGCTGCTCATTAGCATGCTGGGCAAGCAGAATGAGCCTCTATAACCTTGATAAATTAAAAATTGGCTTATCAATATTCAATCAACCCACCTCATTTGTCCAAATGCCTGACTTCCTTTCTGGCAGATTTGAGTTAACAGTCACTACATAAGTAAATGGAATTAAAATTACATATTCTTCCCTTAAACCAAAATTAAATCAGTCTGTCCCTAATGTCAACTTAAGTTCTATAGTTGGGTAATAGGGGGATAATATATAGTGGCAGATACTGCACAGTAAAGTGTTAGTTTTCATTAACTGTCAGGGCTTCCCCATCAACGGAACAGCTAATTCAATGCTTCACTTGGAAATTGTGGGCATGGCAAGTTCAATCCGAATATGCCTATTGATATTAAAATTAAACACTGCTGAGCTGACTGCTTCCTTCCATAGTTTTATTTATGGACTTTCAAGACATCTGAATGAAATGACTGCCAAATTTCATGTTCTGTGTGCCCATATGAGAATCTGGGGCTTTTCTGCTTTTTCCTCTCCAGCTATTTGACCTCTGGTCCTTAACTAGCTAGACTTCTGCTCGTGGGACTAGTCCTTGCCCTGGTTCTGCTCTGTTAGTATCTAAGACCAAAGAACCAAAACTCTTTTAACCTATTGGAACAGGCATGGGCACACTGGACCAAAAGGACTCTAAAACCATTTCATCCCACTCTGACCCTTCACAATTTGTCTCAGCAGTGACCAATCTACCTTCCCAGTTACGTTTGGCTTCACAATTTTGATCTAGATTATTTTGGGGTCGAGTTTTCCCTTTCATCACTCCTGCTTAACTGTGTCATCTCCTCCCAGTATTATCCAAAGTCTGAGTTCAGAGTCTCATGTTTGTCTCAGCCCACATCTGTCAGTTACGAAACCTTCGTTTCCTTGTTTTGTTTCTTTCCTGGTGCACATGTCCAAAAATCCCTGAAGGAGCTTGTAAATCTGGCTCCTGTGGCACCTGAGTGCTTGCTGGTACTGACCTACCTTGGAGAGCATCCTACTCAGCTAAGGCATTTACCCCACCCCCACTGGTGTCTGCTGCTTTATCCTTATGTGCTCTCCTCTGAAAGGATGCCCTCTTCTCACAGCAGGGGTGCCTTTTTTTTAGGGGACCAGCCTTTGCAATTTCTGACTAATCTGTTTCCATTCTTCAGCTCTCTAAATTAAGGTATCAATTATTTAGAATGTGTGTGGGTGTTCTTGGATTAAATTGCCCTCAATAATAACATAATAGTAAGGAAAAAAGATAAGAAACAAGTATTTATCAAGGGCCTACTATGTACCAAGCACTCTGCTATGTGTTTTACCAGTACTGTTTCATGTGGTCCTCACAAGGTGGGTACTGATTTTATCCCCATTTTACATTTGAGGAAACTGAGGTAGACTAAAGTTATAACTTGCCAAGATTCACACAGCCGACTTTGAACTCAGATCTTTCTGATTCCACATCCCTCCATCCACTAGTAGCCATCACTCGAAAAGACAATTTTCAGAAATGTTTTTAACAAAAGCAGTGAACCAATAGTAAAGTTTCGCCCATGGTGCTTTATGGGGTTTGAGTAACCTAGAGGACAACTTGTTTTTTCTACCTAGAATGTTAGTTCATTGAGGGCAGGGACTGTTTACCTTACCTTTACCTAGATTTTATTGTAGGATGTAGTCTCAAGTCAATCAATTGAATCTTGATTTGAAGAAATTTAAGCAGAATCTGTGAGAACCAGTGGTTCTGTTCAAGTCAAGGAGCCTCTCTTAAAACCAGACCATGATGATGACAGGGGCCATGGGCTGTGTGTGTGTGTGTGTGTGTGTGTGTGTGTGTGTGTGTGTGTGTGTGTGACAGCACTTAACCCAGAACCTAGCACACTAGCAGCATCTCCAAGTGCCATCTCAAATTGGATGTCCCATAGATATCTGAGACCCAATATATCCAAAACTGGACTTGATGTGATTTAAGGGGTTCAGGGACCCCCCAAAGACCAAAGTACTGGACAAGATTATCTGGAATGAATTCATATACTCAAGCATTCTTCAAATCAAGTTGGCAAAGATTTATTGTAATGCCAATATGGTGGGCAGAGCTCCTAAAGGACCTTAAAACCTAACAGGAATGATACTAAAGCTTATATAGGAAAATTAGTAGATTATCTGGCAGATATGCTAATTAGGTGAAATTTACGATTTTGGTCACAGGTGTCATTCACTACAGGAAACCAGGGGAAGGGGTTTATCAGGAATGTGTTTTGGTCTTTTAATGTCTGTAGCAAGATTGCTCTGAGAGTTAATGTCTATAGCTTGACCTCTGGATTGAATATGATAACTTTGGGAATGAATACATAATAAATCTGTGTTTACAAGATAGTCCCGTTTTTACAACAGACTTTCTTCAGAGGTCAGCTTGTTCCTGCAATGGAGCCCATGCATGAGTTATTGCTAGGCCTAGTGCCCTTGGACTGGGCAGAAAACTTAGGGATATTATTTTGAAGCTAGAGAGAAATGTGATCTTGAAATTAGGGTCCAAGCACAAGCCCCTAAGCACCCCATCAGATTCATTATCTTTCTCCCCCAAACCTTCGTCCCCTTTCCCAACTTCCTCATTACTATCTTCCCATTTAAAGCTCCTGACAATCTAGCCCCTTCCTAAATTTCCAACCTTCTCATATCCTACTCTCCCCCAAGATACTCAGCAACAAGTCACTGGTTCTCCTCCATGCCTGCAATTCCCCTTCTTCATCTCTATTTCCTGGCTGTCCAGGTTATTGTTCTTCCAAGTCCCAGATAATCTGTCTTACAAGATGCCCTTCCTGATATCCCCTTCCTTCTAGTTCCTTCCCTAGCTCCACTTTATATCATCTATCTCTTGTTTGTACATAATTGCTTTTGTTTTGTCTTGCCCATTAATTAAACTGTGAGCTACTTGAGAGCAAGAACTGCTTTTGTCTATGTTTCACTTGTACTTAACACAGTGCTGCACAGTGTTAAGTAGGTACTTAATAAATGCTTATGGATGGATTGTAAACTATTGGTTGAATGAGTGAATGAATGAACAAAGATTGACTATTATATTGCAAAATCAACTTTTGTCCCTTTTTTCTTAATGCTTTGTTTTGTTTTTAACGTTGTTCCATGTCCCAATCCCACATTCCTTCAAAACAAAATGAAACAAAAAACAAACAAATCCAAACCCAGGCCTCATTAGAACAAAGAAAAAAATTAAGACCAACTGACACAAAAACCAACTTTCTGAGTATGAAACATTCTGCATCAGTATTCTATCGCCCAGTTTTATGAGAAAATGAAGTGATTGATTGATTTTTAAAATTGCTTTCATTTACAGTCACATTTATATTGTTTTACTTATTACGTGGCTTACTCTCCTGGTTCTCTTCCCTCCCTCCCCTTGAAATAATGTGAAGAATTCAGAGAAACAGAGACATAGTTGAACTAAACTTGGTGACTTCAATAGAAACCCCATAGAGTAAGCATTCATATTCTGGGGTTCTTTGACCACTGAAATGTTCCATGAACTTGGTTAGGGAAAAAATCAGGTCTTTTTTCCCCACTAACCTTGGGTTTCCTTTGTATTTTATGTCTTTAAAAGCAATCTTTTGGGGCAGCTAGGTGGGCAGTGAATAGAGCACTAGTCCTGGAATCAGGAGGACATGTGTTCAGTTATGACCTCAGACACTTAACACTTTCTAGTTGGACCATGGACAAGTCACTTAATGCCAATTGCCTCCCCCCCCAAAAAAAAGCAATTTTTTGAGAAGGGATCGACAGGCTTCCCCAGGTTGCCAAAGGATTTCATGACAACAAAGGGTTAAGAAGCCCTGCTTTGGAGGAAGAATTTGGAATTCTTTATCAGGACCTAGAGATCTTTCTCAGAGTAGGTTCCCTTTAGCAGATTGTTTTCTAGACAGAATTTTCATCCACTAATTAGTCTGTTTTACCTCCCTCACAGGCAGTGACACCTGCCTGGAGTTGCAGAGATGCATGGCAGACTCCTCAGGGGCTTTTGGGGGATTGCATATCTCCATGCCTGTCCTGATCTCAAGCAGAGCATGATTACAGATAGCCCTATGCATGCCCAGTCCAATCTTCACATGTTATTGAATGTTTCCTGCTTCCACCAGTCATCTAATTTATTCTCACTCATTAGTATTTCAGGACTCTAGACTTTGGAATCTGTTAGTCATTCCCCAAATCTCCTATTCTTTGCTTTGTTATTCACTTGTATTCTTTAAATTCATGTTATCTAAAATGTAGGTCAGTGACATTAAACATTTTTTCCCTCCATACTCAATGGTCATACAGCAAGGAAGCAAGGTGAAAGAGAGACAGACAGATGGACAAACAGACAGACACGGACACAGAGAGACACAAAGAAACAGAGAGCCACAGAGAGAGATAGAAAGAGAGAGACAGAGAAACAGACAGAGAAAGACAAACACACAGAGAGAAAAAATAGTCAGGCAGGCAGACAGGGACAGAGACAGATAAAGAGATAGACAGAGAGGAGATATAGCAGTTAGAGAGACACAGACCAGGACAGAGATAAAGACCAACAGAGACAAATATAGAAGCAGAGAGATAGATACTGAAGCAGACAGACCCAGAAAGACAGACAACGAGTGAGTGAGAGACAAATGAAGAAAAATAGACTGTTGTTTCTGCTCCCTGCTATCCAGAAAGGAGAAGAAGGGAGAGGGAAAGAAGGAAGAAGAAAAGGAAAGATTGCTTCAACACAAGTCTGTCTAGCATAGTAGGAGGAGGAAGAGGACTAGACTGAGAGAGGCAGTATACTTGGGTTCTTTTCCCAGTTCTCTTCACATAACTAACTGCATGACCTTGGAATCTTCACTTTTTGGAGTCTCCAATTTCTCATCTTTAAAATGAGAGGGACTAAAATCACTTCTAAGCCAGTAACACCTCCATCCGTACCATTCTATGGTTCCCTAAACACTTTATAATAATAATAGCATTTATAGTCCTTTATACAAAGCACTTCACAGACATCTTATTTTATCCTCTTAACAACCTAGGAAATAGGTAAGTAAGATGACTAGCCCATTTTAGGTACTAAGTTTCTGAGGCTGGATTTGAACTTGGTCTTCCCACTTCCAGGTCCTCAGTTCTACCCACCACCAGGAGGCAAGGCATGAATTGTACTTTTGTACACAAAATCAGAGAATCCCAAAATATTCAAGTTAGATGGGCCTTTAGAGATCATCTAATCTGATCCTTCAACTCCTCCACAGCATTTTTTTTAAGCAATTGGGGTTAAGTAACTTGCTCAAAGTTACTCAGCCAATTATTTTTGTGTGGGTGTTAAGTATCTGAGGCCGGGAACCTGGGTCCTCCCAACTTGGGGGAGCACTCTTACTCACTGTGCCACCTAGCCATAGCATTTTAAAGAAGATGAAACTGAAAATCAGAGCCTTGAAGTGACTTCTCTAGAGTCATTCAATGAGTTAATAGTATAATAGATGCTAGAATTCAAATCTCCTAACTCAGAATCATAGGACATTAGAACTGGAAATACTCTATTCTGTAAACAGGCAGAACCCCCACCCCTTGCTTACCCTTGATTAATCTGTGGGTGGGAGTCCCAGCCTAGGGAGATTCAAATGTATACTGACCGATCACTAATTGTAGTTTCAAGTATACACTGACCAATCACTAATTGTAGGGTTTGGTGCGGCGGGAAATTCAAATGTATACTGACCAATCATTGGAGTTTCAGCTTATATCACTATAATTTCAGCTTATGTAACCTGGCTATGGAACCTCTATAAAACCTGTACACTGTCTGTGCCAAAGTGCTGTCTGATTTGGGTGACCATGTACCCCGACAGTCCTGCAGTGTTCCGCGGTAATAAAATCCACTTTTTAAATTAAAAAAAAAAAAGAACTGGAAACACTCTTAGGGATCTGTTTCACAGAGAACACACAGGTGGCATTGGAGTTTTCAGACTCTAGCCTCTAATAGGTTCACTCTTAATCTGATCAGACAGGCAGACACCTTCAGAGGGGTTAATAATCTTGCTTTATTCTAGTCTAGTCTTCTCAGAAAGGTTGCTGATAATGGGAGAAATAGCTCCTATAGAATTCCCTAATCACCCTTCTCACAGGGGATGGCAAGGGGGGGTCAGGATACAACTATCCCTACATTTTTAAGGGGTCAGTCAAGACAGGCACAGCTTGTATACTCCTCTAAATCCCCTCAAGCCTTGATTGGGGTTGGTCAAGGCACACACAGGTTCCCCTATGGGTTCCCCAAATCAAAATATCAATTTCCCAGAATATATACAGTTTCTCAGAGCCTGAAGGTGCCATAACACACATGACTCTGCATGGCACTTGATTGGCTCAGAGCCAAAAGTCATGAAAGCCTATGTGACTCAGCACAGGATGGGTTATAGCTATGAAATGGGGTAGAGTTCATAGGAATAAGACATCCGTGATTGATAAGGCAAAATACCTGTGTTCTAAAGGACCCAGGATTGATTCCATATGTTCCTAGAAGGTGGCCAACACTTCAAGGAAGAAGAACTGGCCTTATCTTTAGACCTGGGAACAAAAGATTGGTATGGCTATGGATCCTAGGAAACTGAACTCTAAGACTAAAATCCACTAAACACTAAACTAACACTAAAATCCACCTTACTTACAGGATCATCCAATCCAAATTCCTCATTTTTATAGATGAAGAAACTGAGAGGTTATTACACTCAATATTCTTCCTGATGCATATCTAATGAAAGGCAGAATGGTAGTTGTGTATGTGTGACTAAAAGTAGACTATTGATTGATATTGGGAAGAAAAGGATCAGCTTTCGTTAAAATGACAATGTTCCTACCTTTTTCACTTTATAATCACAGAAGCTTTTCTAATTGTTTCATGTTCTCTTGCTCAAACCACCAGCTATGAGATTAAATCTGAAGGTCATCTTGGGAATTACTGTAGGTCCCAATGTGAAATGTCATAAACATTTCTGGCCACCAGGGTAATAATAAATTGTTCTAACAGTGCTGCCCCAAATATACTGAAAACTGTCTCAGTCTTTTCCAAGGTGCTTTTTATCTCCAAGGAAATATTCCAACACTGAAGGCATGTGGTCTATTGCTATTGAATTTTCTCATGGACAGAGGGACAGAGTTTCCCCTCCATTTTTGAGTTCTCTTGATTGCATTCTCTTAATGGATATTTCCCAGTATGATTTTCATTTGTCCACAATTCCATCACAGAACTAGTTGGTCTTTGGAGAATATTCTAGGGCAACAGTCTTATAAGATAATAATAATAGCTATATGCTGCTTACAATGTGCCAAGCACTGTGCTAAATGCTTTACAATTATTATTTATTATCTACATAATTTATGATTACTAAGAATGATCACAATTATATCCCTTGCACTGTAATGTGGAGATTGAATCAACACTATAAGGAAGCAGTCAGGGAATGGGTACAGAGAGTATTTCAAATATGATTTTTTAATTAGTATCTTGCTATTCCGTTTCATTAAATGACTTTTGCTTTAAATTTATGCATGATCTGACTTGGTCTAGAAAAAGGACATCTATTGGTAGAGACTCAGAGCTGTGGTTTTGAATAGGTAATAATTACCAGCAGTACCATGAACCGGAGTAAAACTCAGAGTGAGTCTCAGGCTACATTCAGACACATTTTTTAGAGAGAAATTGTTTAGAATTTGATGTTTTATTCATTGACAATCTTGTAAAAAAAGCGGGGGGGGGGGGTTAGAAATTATTTAGGCCCCTTTCTCATATAATTGATTGTCTTGATCTTTTATCTCCTTCCCGAGTTCCTATCATTTCTCCATGTGCCCTCACCCATTATTCCTGCCTCTCTGAATTCTATCCATTGTTCAGAGCTGAGTTAAATACTTACCTTACCCATGAAACTTTCATTGACCATTCCATTGTCAAGGCCTACCAAATTCCCTTCATCCTTCCCTAGAGTTGAATTCAACCTTTGAAGTCCTGAGGAAGTGGAGACATCTGGGGATTGTGACTTCTTCCCTTTTATTCATTATAGCATCTAGCAAAAGATGGGCACACTGTATGTTCTCAGAAAACACTTAATCAGTGTGGACCAAATTACAATTTGAATTACAAATTCAATTACAATTCAAATTACATTGAACCCAGTTTCCTTTAGAACCAGTCTTCTCCATAGCGAAATATGGACAGACACTCTTTTGAATGTCTAAACAAAAATGGCAAGCTCCAGTCCCCCATTCTATGACTGGTTTTGACTCTGTCCATTTCCTTTTTCAGCTGAGCAGTCTTGATAAATCCTGTGTTCTTGTCACCAGGGACATCTTTCTTCCCCTGCATTTGTGAAATCATCTACAAATGCAATTCTTCTAAGTGACACCATATTTTTACTCAATAACACCTTGAAAAATTGTGTTTACAAATCCCAAACCCAAGACATTAATAACAAAAGAAAGAAGTAAGACAACTACTGGTGGTATTTCACTTAGTCATTGACACTGCTAAAGTTCTACTGATAGTTTTTAAATTCCAAAGGAGCTCAAAACCTTTAAAAAAAAAAAAATGACGGTCTCTATGCAACCAAAATTACTTCTACCCAGGGAAGTCTCATGCTATTAATATTCACATTTGTTTGGGCATCTGGAAAAGAATAGCATTTTGAGTGTATTTGATCTGATTTGATTTCCCTTCCCCCAGAGTCTCACCCAGCCCAGGTTAGAAGCAGGAAGCCCCGGGCAGGGCTGAACAGGGCAGCTCAGGATCTCTGCCCAATTATTAGAATCCATTGTTTGCCAGTTTAGAATGAAATATTGTAAGGAAAAATGTTTTTAAAGTTTTTTTTTTAATTTAATCAATCAGAGTCTAGCAGACTATATTGCCCCCAACCTGTACCCCATAGAGCCACCCTTTGGAAATCAAGGAAGGTAGGATTTTTGGATGGAAAAATACAATATTTTGATAGAGTCTCTTCCCATATCCATGTGTTCCTTTGGAAACACACCAAAGGCTAATAGAAGCCTTGCAAAATAGAGGATAATTGAGACCATCTGGGAGGGGGCTGTATTAGCTGAGAGATCCTAAATTCAGTTCCCAGACTGTGATTTTCCAGAAGGAGAAATTACAGTGAAGCATAGAGTGTGGTACCCAAAGTACACAAATGTGTTAAGCAAGGCGGTCTAGCCTCAGATATTGTGTATTTAGTAAAGGTTTAATGGGGGGGGGGGGCAGGAATACATTAGAAATAGACCCCTTGGGTCCATCCCATGATTCCTTTAGCCTTCAGTCTGCCTCTGTTGGTGTTCGAAGGAATGATATGGACCCTGCCTTTTCTAACTTCACTTTCAAAGATTAGGAACCACGTCTCAATTATCCTCAAGGTCCTGTTTAACATCTCTTTAGGAAGAGCCTCAAGGCGATTCTCCATAATTTACCACCACCCTACATTTCTAGCCTTGTCTCATTCATTAATTCCAGGATCTCTAGACTTAGATAAACTGAACGTATCTCTCAGTACCCCACTTCCAAATATACCTGTACTCTTCCTCTATTTGTTTTTGCCCAAAAGATTTCCAGGGCTGAATAACTGCATGGCCTTTAAAGCCTCTTCAGGCACCACCCCTTCCAGAAAGGCTTCTCAGATTCCTTTCCCCCTAGTTATTGTCCTTAAACCCCAGGAGACATTTTGTACTTTTCTAATGTTTGCCCTTACCCTATGATGTCTTGTACTGTGATCATCTGGATTGGGTTTTCATCTCTCAATTTGACTGGAAGTTTTTCCAGGGCAGAAGTCATGTTTCACTTAACTTTTGTCCTTTCTACAGCATCCAGCATGTTTCACACCTAACATGGTCTTGATCAACATTTATTGAATGAATGGATGTATCTAAACCATTTTAAGGTATTTATATGTTCAACCTAAACCATCTTTTCAAGTAACAAGTTCCTTAAGCCATTATGATTTGGTGATGGGACTTGGAGCCTGAACTTTCCCAAACACTTTCAGGACCCAGATCACTTTCTTCTTGCCTGAGACATCTGGCCCAGCCCAGCCCACTTGGATATTCAATAATCCCTTTAATTGCCCTTTCCCAGTGGTTCCCAGACCACTTAACTCCTTTCCTTGTCTGCACCTGGCCCACCCCAGGCTATTTAACACTCCTTTATCCCATCCAGATCTTCTCCCCATCTTTTCTTCTTTATATGAGTACCAACCTTACTCCCACTAAATCGTGCAGATTCTTAGAATCTTGCTGTTCCAACAATACTGCAGATTTACTAGGAATCTTGTCTGCCTAACTGATCTTATAATAAAACCTGGCTAGTCTGGCTGAAAGAAGACTTGAAGGGTTGAATTCTTTCAAGGCAGACCCTCTGTACCCTTGCATTTCAGGGTTCCCAGCACCCTAAACTGCAACAATTAGTGTTCAAAGTAGAACTTTTTCATTTGTCCGAAACTGTCTGACTTCATTCCATTCAATAAACATTTCTAAATGCCCGCTATGGGCAAAACAAGAGTCAGCATAGAGGAGCATTGTGGTCAAGAATTCCTGAGCTCGAAAAAGGGACTCTGAACAACTTCTGGAGCCCCAGAACCCACAGAACAACACAGAGAAGCTAACCTCCCTATGAGGACAGCCCAGCAGCCTTGCAGGAAGGACCAGAGCAGCGGTCTGGGAGCCAGCAGCACACAACGTGCAGAGCATGGGGAGTGAGCACAGGTCCTGTCCGCCTGAGTCATGGTTTTAGCCCCAGGGCGGCAGGGCCAGCAACCGGCTGGAGTGACCCCAGAACACCAGCAGCTGTGGTGACTCCAGAATTATCAACATAGACATGCCTAGGACAAAGTTAGAGGTTAGTGCCCTATGGACTTTGGGACCAGTATTTGGGGAATGCGTCGGCTTCCTCCCCTGGGGGCTAGAAGGTGCTGAGGAGACACGCCATTTTGCAGTTTTCAGAGACAGCTCCAGCTCCTGGCCTTCGAACTGTAGGGAGATCCAGTGATCAGTCTTGGGGGGTAATCGCTCTTGCTTTAACCTCCCTGGATCTGGATTGTGATCTGGGGTGGAGGTCGTGGGTGGGTTTCCAGATTGCCAGAAACGGTAGTTGCCCCCCCCCACATGTTTGGGGCGAAAGTTCCTGTCTGGCACCAGGCCATACTGTGGCAACAAGCCCAAAAGTCAAGTAATTAAGTAGCAACATGCCAAGGCAAAGGAAACAAACAAAAAATGCAACCTTAGACTCCTACTTTGGGGGCAAAAGAGATCGAAGCATAGAGAGAGAGGAGGACTGTGAGGCTAGAAGTCCTGCTCCAAAAGCCCCAGGGGAAAACATGAGCGGGTTGCAGGCCATAGAGGACCTAAAGAAGGACTTTGAAAATCAAATAAGAGAAGTGGAGGAAAAATTGGAAAGAGAAATGAGAAGGATGCAGGAAAAGTATGAAATGAGGGTCAACAGCCTGATTTAGGAAAACAACACCTTAAAAATAGACTAACGGGAGGATCCAAGATGGCGGAAAGGAAGCAGTAACCTCGCTGAGCTCCTCCATCACTAAGGCTCAAAGGGTGAATCTGAGTGGAATCCGGAGTGACGGAGCCCACTGGAAGACGAAGTGTGGCAGAGTCCAGCCCAGGAGGTTGCCCAGTGTGTCCAGACTGGTCGAGCGCAGAGCGCATGGGGTGTGCACAGCCCAGACCTAAGAGCAGACAAGCAGACTACACCAGAGAGAGAAAAAGCCCCAGCCTGCAGACTTACCGAGGACGAATCACAGTCATCTCTCGGACGGATAGGATCATTGGAGCCAGGTAGGAGAGTTGGGCCCTCAGTGGAAAGAGCAGCTTCTCTAGCTGCATTCGGCCCACAGCCTGGAAGTTTAGAAACTGCCTGCCTGTATAATACAGGGGCTGGAATGGCAAAGTAAATTCTAGCTGCTCAGATCCTCCCATCCCTCCTTCATGAAGCAGAAAACCCAAAGATAAGTCTCCCACCCAGATTGAAATCCCAAGTTAATGGAAATAGCCCCAGGCTTGAGAGTCTCCAAGAAGGGGTGTAACTGAGACAGCCAGGAATCTAAAGAGAAGAGAGGGAGGGGACCCAACAAGCCCCACCTCTCCTTACCAACAAAAGCCTACTTATAGCCCAGGGGTATAGAGGCAGAAATCTGAAGTGGTCAGACACACCCATACCTACTCATCTACATCCCTCATTGACTTCCCTGACTTAGCCATAAACTAGCCACCCAGAGGTATTCAAAGTCAAGGATCAGGCCCTAAACTCATAGCCTGAGAAACTAAGAAACAGGAAGTCACAATGGGAAAAAAGAAGCCGAGAAGGAGAAGGGGAAGGCAAAAAAGTCTATTCGAGCATACTATGCAGGGCAAGAACAACAAAACACACAGGACAATATAGACTCTCTACCCACACCTGAGACCACAGAAGGAAACATGATCTGGTCTCAAGCCCAAATAGCATTCCTGGAGGAGCTTAAGAAAAATTTTAAAGACCAAATCAGGGAGGAAGTGACCAACTTGGAAAAACATCTCAGTGAAGTAATTGGAGAAAATACCTCCCTAAAAAAGGAACTTCAAAAAATAACTGAAGACCATAATTCGATAAAAATTAGAAACAATCAAATCGAAGCTCAGAACTCTATGATGCAGCAAGAGTCAATCAAACAAAACAAGACGATTGAAAAATTGCAAGAAAATGTAAAATATATCACTGGAAAAATAACTGACCTAGAGAACAGATCCAGGAGAGACAACCTAAGAATTATTGGTCTACCAGAAAGCCATGATGAAAAAAGCAGCCTAGATAATATCCTCCAAGAGATTGTCAAAGAAAACTGTCCTGAGGTCCTGGAATCAGAAGATAAAATAACTGTCGACAGAATTCACCGGACTCCTCCTGAGAGAGATCCCAAACTGAAAACTCCAAGAAATATAGTAGCCAAATTCCAGAATTACAAGATTAAAGAAAAATTCTACAAGCAGCCAAAAAGAAACAATTCAAATATCGAGGAACTACAGTTAGGATCACACAGGACCTAGCAGCTTCTACATTAAAAGAGCAGAGGGACTGGAATTTGATATTTCGTAGGGCAAGAGAGCTAGAACTACAACCAAGGATTAACTACCCGGCAAAACTGAGCATAATCTTCCAGGCAAGGAGATGGTTGTTTAATGAAATAAGGGACTTCCAGATGTTCCTGATGAAAAAGCCAGAGCTCAATGGAAAATTTGATCTCCAATTACAAGACTCAAGAAAGACATAAAAAGTTAAACAAGAGAAACACAGACTCACACATGCATAAGTGCACACACCCACACCCACAAACACACGCTCATTACTTGGGATGCAACAAGAGCAAAATGTTCACATTCCTATATGTGGAGCTGATAACTGTCAATATTCAAAATCTTTATGATTATCATGACCTTCAAAAGGGTTATACTTATATAGAGGGTGTGGGTATGAATGCACTAACCTGATATCTAAAAAACAAAACAAAACTATTAAGGGGATCAACGGTACTGTAATGGGAAAAAGGAAAGGGTGAGCCAGGAAAAGGTAAAATATGCCATCTGAAGGGACATTAAAACACACTATAGAAGAGGGGAAAGAAAGAGGGAGAGGAACATCATTTAAACACTATTCTCACTGGTTCTGGTTCAAAGAGGGATCAACTTAAATCAGTGAAGTTTAAGATTTTAATGTGAATAGACACATAATTTCATTAAATAGAGGAAAAGGAGGGAGGGAGAGGAGCAATGTTTGAAATTTACTCTCATTGGTTTGGAATCAAACGGGGAGTAATTCACTCTGATAAGTATAAAAACTTACTTCATCCTATAGAAAGCAGAAGGGTAAGGGGGGGTGAAAAAGAGGAGACTAAAGGGGGGATTAGAAGGGAGGGAAACAGTAATAAGGGGAGAGGGTAGGTTAAGAAGAGGGATCACTGGGTGGGAACACTGATGGAGGGGGTGGTCAAAAGGGAAAACTTCAAGGAGGGGAAGGGAGAAGGAAGAAACAAAAACATAAACAGGGGAGGGAATAGGATGGAGGGGAAGAGACAGATAGTCATTATTACTGTGAATGTAAATGGGATAAACTCTCCCATAAAACAGAGGCGGATAGCAGAATGGATTAAAAACCATAATCCTACAATATGCTGTCTACAAGAAACACATTTGAAACAAAGGGATACCCACAGGGTAAGGGTAAAAGGTTGGAGTAAAATTTATTATGCCTCAGCTAAAGTAAAAAAAGCAGAGGTAGCAATACTTAGATAAAGCAAAAGCAAAAATAGATCTAATTAAAAGAGATAAGGAAGGAAACTATATCCTACTAAAAGGCACCATCAAGAATGAAGCAATATCACTACTTAATATATATGCACCAAGTGGTATAGCATCTAAATTCCTAGAAGAGAAGTTAAAGGAAGTAGAGAAAGAAATGATAGCAAAACTATACTAGTGGGGGACCTTAATCTTCCCCTCTCTGAACTCGATAAATCTAACCTCAAAATAAACAAGAAAGAAGTTAAGGAGGTGAATAGAATCTTAGAGAGACTAGATATGATGGATCTCTGGAGAAAACTGAATGGGGATAAAAAGGAATTTACTTTCTTCTCAGCAGTGCATGGTACATACTCAAAAATAGACCATGTACTAGGGCATAAAAACCTCACAATCCAGTGCAGAAAGGCAGAAATATTAAGCGCATCATTCTCAGATCATGATGCAATAAAAATTATATGCAATAAAGGGCCATGGAAAGATAGACTAAAAACTAATTGGAAACTAAACAATTTAATCCTAAAAAATTGGTGGGTCAAAGAAGAAATTATAGAAACAATCAATAATTTCATTCAAGAGAATGATAATAATGAAACAACATACCAAAATTTGTGGGATGCACTAAAGGCAGTTCTCAGGGGGAGTTTTATATCCCTGAGTGCATACTTAATTAAAGCAGAGAGAATCGAGGTCAATAAATTGGACATGCAATTGAAAAGCTAGAAAAAGAACAAATTGAAAATCCCCAATTAAGTACTAAATTAGAAATATTGAAAACCAAAGGTGAGATTAATAAAATTGAAATTAAGAAAACCATTGAATTAATAAATAAAACTAAGAGCTGGTTTTATGAAAAAATCAACAAAATTGATAGACCCTTAGTCAATATGATAAAAAAAAGAAAGAAGAAAACCAAATTATGAGTATCAAAAATAAAAAGGGTGAATCTACCTCCAATGAAGAGGAAATCAAAAAAATAATGAGGAATTATTTTTCCCAATTGTATGCACATAAATATGACAATCTTAGTGAAATGGATGAATATTTACAAAATCACAAGTTGCCCAGATTAACTGAAGAGGAAGTGAATTACCTAAATAACCCCATCTCAGAAAAAGAAATCAAACAAGCCATCAAAGAACTCCCTAGGAAAAAATCTCCAGGGCCAGATGGGTTTACTAGTGAATTCTATCAAACATTTAAAGAACAATTGATTCCAATACTCTACAAACTATTTGGGAAAATTAGTGAAGAAGGAGTCCTACCAAACTCTTTCTATGACACAAATATGGTACTGATTCCTAAATCAGGAAGAGATAAAACAGAGAAAGAAAATTATAGACCAATTTCCCTCATGAATTTAGATGCAAAAATTCTAAATAAAATATTAGCCAAAAGACTCCAACAACTTATCACAAAAATAATACACTCTGATCAGGTAGGATTCATTCCAGGAATGCAAGGATGGTTTAATATTAGGAAAACCATCAGTATAATTGAGCACATCAACAATAAAACTAGCAGAAACCACATGATCATCTCAATAGATGCAGAAAAGGCTTTTGACAAAGTACAACATCCATTCCTATTAAAAACACTAGAAAGTATAGGAATAAATGGAGCCTTCCTTAAAATAGTTGATAGCATCTATTTAAAACCATCAGCAAGTATTATATGCAATGGGGATAAACTAGAAGCCTTTCCAATAAGATCAGGAGTGAAACAAGGGTGTCCACTATCACCCCTCTTATTCAATCTGGTACTAGAAACACTAGCAGTAGCAATTAGAGAAGAAAAAGAAATCAAAGGAATCAAATTAGGTAAAGAAGTGACCAAGCTATCACTCTTCACAGATGATATGATGATATACTTAGAGAATCCTAGAGAATCAAGTAAAAAACTACTAGAGACAATAAATAAATTTGGCAAAGTTGCAGGATATAAAATAAACCCACATAAATCCTCAGCATTCCTGTACATCTCTAATGAAACTCAACAGCAAGAGATAGAAAGAGAAATCCCATTTAAAGTCACTGTAGACATTATAAAATATTTGGGAATCTACTTGCCAAAACAAACCCAGAATCTATATGATCACAACTACAAAACACTTCTCACACAAATAAAAGCAGATCTAAATAGTTGGAAAAATATCAATTGCTCATGGCTGGGTCGAGCTAATATAATAAAAATGTCAATTTTACCCAAACTAAACTATATATTTAGTGCCATACCAATCAATTTACCAAAAAACTACTTTCTAGAGTTAGACAAAATAATAACAAAATTTATTTGGAAAAACAAACGGTCTAGAATATCAAGGGAATTAATGAAAAGAAACGATAGGGAAGGTGGACTAGCTATGCCAGATCTTAATCTGTATTATACAGCAGCAGTCATCAAAACTGCTTGGTACTGGCAGAGGTGTAGAGTAGTGGATCAATGGAATAGATTAGGTGCAGGAGACCCAGCAGTTAATGAATATAGCAATCTATTGTTCGATAAACCCAAAGACCCCAGTTTTGGGGATAAGAATGCACTATTTGACAAAAACTGCTGGGAAAACTGGAATACAGTATGGCAGAAACTGGGCATAGACCATTATCTAACACCATATACCAAAATCAAGTCCAAATGGGTGCATGATCTAGGTGTAAAGGATGATACTGTAAGCAATTTGGGAAAGCAAGGAATAGTTTACCTGACAGATTTGTGGAGAGGGGAAGACTTTAGGACCAAACAAGAATTAGAGAGCATTATAAAATGCAAAATGGATAATTTTGATTACATTAAATTGTAAAGCTTCTGTACAAACAAAGCCAATGTAACCAAGATCAAGAGGGAGGTGGGAAATTGGGAAAGAATTTTTACAACTTGTGTCTCTGATAAAGGACTCATCTCTAAAATTTATAGAGAATTGAGCCAAATCTATATGAATACAAGTCATTCCCCAATTGATAAGTGGTCAAAGGATATGAACAGGAAATTTTCAGAGAAAGAAATTAAAGATATCTATAAGCATATGAAGAAATGCTCTAAATCACTATTAATTAGAGAAATGCAAATCAAAACTCTGAGATACCACATCCCTCCAGTCAGATTGGCTAAGATGACAAAACAAGAAAGTGACAAATGCTGGAGAGGATGTGGACAAATTGGAACACTAATACATTGCTGGTGGAGTTGTGAACTTATCCAACCATTCTGGAGAGCAATCTGGAATTATGCCCAAAGGATTATAAATAATTTCATACCCTTTGACCCAGCAATACCACTTCTAGGGTTATATCCCAAAGAGATCATAGAAGTGGGAGGAAGACCCATATGTACAAAAATATTTTAGCAGCCCTTTTTGTGGTTGCAAAGAATTGGAAACTAAAGGGGTGCCCACCAATTGGGGAATGGCTAAACAAGTTGTGGTATATGAATGTAATGGAATATTATTGTGCTATAAGAAATGAAGAGGTGACAGATTTCATAATTACCTGGAGAGACTTATACAAACTGATGCTGAGCGAGAAGAGTAGAATCAGAAGAAATCTGTATACAATCACAGACATACCATATCTGTGATGACCAACTATGACAGACTGGACTCTTTTCAGCAATGCAGTGATATAAGTTAATCCCGAAAGACTCAAGAAAGTGAGAAATGCGCCATCCAGAGATATAACTAGAAAGAACTGAGCCTGAATCCTGATGGAAGCAAACTAAATGATCTTGTTCTTTTCATTGTTTGGTTTTATTTCTTCCTTACCATCTTTCATCCCACCTAGTACAATACGCCTTTGTAATTGGAATAATGTCTAATATGAATGCATTTGCAGATCATATACTGGACTATATGTTGTCGTGTAGGGAGGGAGGAGGGAAGTAAAGGAAATTTGAAAATCAAGGAACTATGGAATTGAAACTTGTTAACTGAAACTAAAGTAATAAATTAATTAAAAAAAAAATAGACTAACTCAAATGGCAAAGGAGGTCCAAAAGGGGAATGAGGAGAAGAGTGCCTTAAAAAGTCAAATCTGCCAGATGGAAAAAGAATCTCAAAAGTTCACTGAGGAGATTCATTCCTTCAGAGTTAGACTAGAGCAAATGGAAGCTAATGACTTTATGAGAAATCAAGATACTGTTAAGCAGATCCAAACAAATGAAAGATTAGAAGGCAATGTGAAATATCTCATGGGAAAAACCACTGACCTGGAAAATAGATCCAGAAGAGACAATTTAAAAATTATTGGACTACCTGAAAGCCATGATCAAAGAAAGAACCTAGAAATCACCCTTCAAGAAATTCTCAAGGAAAACTGCCCTGATGTTTTAGATCCAGAGGGCAAAATAGAGGTTGAAAGAATCCACCGATTACCTCCTGAAAAAGATCCCAAAAAGAAAACTCCCAGGAATATTATAGCCAGGTTCCAGAATCCCCAGATCAAGGAGAAAATACTACAAGTAGCCAGGAAGAAACAATTTCAATATTGTGGAAACACAATCAGAATAGCCCAGGACCTGGCAGCTTCTACACTGAGGGATCGAAGGGCATGGAATATGATATTCCAGAGGGCAAAAGAGCTGGGAATGAACCCAAGGGTCACCTACCCAGCAAAACTGAGTATTTTGTTTCAGGGGAAAATATGGTCATTCAGTGGAATAGAGGACTTTCAATCATTCTTGAGGAATAAACCAGAGTTGAATAGAAAATTTGACATCCAGACACAAGAAGCAAGAGAGGCCTGAGAAGGTAATCAGGGAAAAAGAAATCAAAAGGAACTTATCAAAGTTTAACTATTTACATTCCTATATGGAAAAACAATAATTGTGACTGATGAAATCTTTCTCAGTATGAAAATAATGGAAGAAGGGTGTATGGTCATATGAACACATATGTGAATGTGTGTATATATGTCTACAGTTATACATGGATAGAGGGCACAGGTTGAATTTGTTGGGAAGGGATGATACTTAAGGGGTGAAATTATGAGGTGAGAGAGGAAAGTCGCATGAGGAGATGGGGAAAGACAGAATGGGGTAAACTATTTCATGTAGAAGAAGCAAGGGGAAGTGGTTGTAAGGGGGGGTGGAGAATAGGAAGGCAAAAAGGCAAAACCACATTCTCATTGAATTTGGTTCTGGGAGAGAATGACATACATACTAAATGGGATATCTCAACCTGCAGCAGAATAGGGGGAAGGGGTATGAGAGGAGGGATGATGTATGGGAGGGCATCCTTGGGGGGAAGGGAGGTTGGAAGTACCCACTATAGAAGAGGGACAGGATCAAGTAGGGAATGGACCAGGTGGGGGGTGGGATGAGTGGGAGGGAATTATAAGCTGCCTTGTACAATATATCTACTATGGTAATGTTTAGCATAGCTAGACATGTACAACATATACTGAATTACTTATCTTCCCAGAGGGAATGGCTGACAAGAGAGGAAGGAAATGGATCTGAAATTCGAGGTTTTAAGACTAAATGTTTCAAATATATATAAATACTATAATTAATACTCTTTTGCTTGTAATTGGGAGATAAGATGTGCAGGCATTGGGACTCTAATGGAAAAATCGAAGGAGGTATGGGAGAAGATAGGGGAGGGAGCAGATTGGAGGGAGCGATATCTTGTGGGACTGCTATTCTGGGAGGGTGGGTAGGGGAAAAACAGGGGGGAAAATAATTGTAACTCAAAATCTGGCGGAAATGAATGATATAAAACAGAAGTTAATAAAGCATTTGTTTAATAAAAAAAAAAAGAAGGCCTGAGCTCAAATCTACTTTCTGTCCCATACTGCCAAGTCCCTTGACTTCTCAATATCCTAGGTAACAATCTGTAATGGAAATGCAAATTTAAAGATCTTCCCTGCCCCTAGCTTAAGTGCACCTGGAGCCTGTGGTGGGAGGCTTGTTTTTCAGGGAAGCCCAACCTTGATACTTTTGTGATTGGGCAGTGGGTCCAGAAGGTTGTTACATTCTTTGAGCTAGGAGAAGGCTATATAAGCCCTGAGGAGAGGCTTTGCTTTGGGGCTCACTTTGAGAAGTGTTGTGTGATTTGACCAGATGAGACTCTGGGAAGCCGTTGTTGAGAGCCCCCCGGCTTTGAAAACCCAGATGTTGATGCTTCCCTCTCTGGTAACTGTGATTTGGTATTGATATAATGGTTGGACAGTTTGGAAGCCTGTCTGTTTGATCTGTAAGTTCTGTAACTCTGAGGTTCGGGGTGCTGACCTTTTTCCCCTGAACTAGGTAATGTATGTTTGTTTGATTAAAGTAAGCTTTTTAACCCATTTTGAGTTGCTTTCCTTTTGAAAAGCAGATCTAAGAACCTGTGTTGGCAGTCACCCTGGGGATATTGGGGTGCTTGCTGCTACAAAATGGCGACGAGGATGGGATCTGCTGAGTAAAAGGAAAGTATGGGGGCTGGGATAATTGTTTGTTTCCCAGTTGTGGTAGCTGTGATTCTGTGGAGCCATGGAGCAGGAGAGAAGAACGGCCTGCATGCTGACTTCACTGAGCTGAGAGCAGGAATGGTGAGCTGCCTGCATGGAGACCTGTGGAGAAGCCTGGAGCTGCTGCCTTCTGCTGGAGGAGAAGGAACCCAGGAGTTTGGAGTTCAGCCACAGGACAAGATAAGGACTGTGTGGCAAAGCAGGGGCACTGAATGTGTTTCCTTGTTGCATCCCACAGTTTGGGACCCAGGGGGAGGATGGACTTGTAACTATGATGGGTGGGGTGAAGTGCCATGCACCCCAAGGACCCCACATTGGTTTTGTTGCCCAGCTCCCTCTCTGGATTTGGAAGCAGGGGCTGGAGCAGTGTTATGGGAAGGACACCCCCCTCCTCCCAAGAGTACTTTATGTGATAATGCTTTGTATTTTGTGAATTGATGTGAAAATGCAATGTACTTTGTTTAAGACCCAGTGGACACTTTGGTAACTTTAGAAGAGATGTTTTAGTGCTAATTCAAATGTAAATTGTGTATGCTATGGGCATGAAAGATCTTGGGGCCGAATGTAATGGAAATGCAGATTTAAAGATCTTCCCTGCCCCTAGCTTAAGTGCACCTGGAGCCTGTGGTGGGAGGCTTGTTTTTCAGGAAAGCCCAACCTTGATACTTTTGTGATTGGGCAGTGGGTCCAGAAGGTTGTTACATTCTTTGAGCTAGGAGAAGGCTATATAAACCCTGAGGAGAGGCTTTGCTTTGGGGCTCACTTTGAGAAGTGTTGTGTGATTTGACCAGATGAGACTCTGGGAAGCCGTTGTTGAGAGCCCCCCGGCTTTGAAAACCCAGATGTTGATGCTTCCCTCTCTGGTAACTGTGATTTGGTATTGATATAATGGTTGGACAGTTTGGAAGCCTGTCTGTTTGATCTGTAAGTTCTGTAACTCTGAAGTTCGGGGTGCTGACCTTTTTCCCCTGAACTAGGTAATGTGTGTTTGTTTGATTAAAGTAAGCTTGTTAACCCATTTTGAGTTGCTTTCCTTTTGAAAAGCAGATCTAAGAACCTGTGTTGGCAGTCACCCTGGGGATATTGGGGTGCTTGCCGCTACACAATCTAAGGTTACAGATTCCACAGGAGTTACCTAGGTGAATGGAGTTCTCACAGCAGAAGTGCTGCATACCCATGGAAATCACAAGTCTGAATTACTCCCCTCCCCCTCCCTCACTTCCTATCCTCCATACTCCTTCCTTCTCTTGACGCATTGTGTTAGATATTAGGCAAATCAACACAAATTAAAAACCAAAAAAGATTCCCGTTCTCTAGTAGCTTACGTTTTATTAAACCCATCTTCTCCAAGAGACTTAGTTGGAGAAACACTAACGTATGTGGGTATTGATTCGGTGAACAAGACTGGTTTTTAAGGCCAGTTGTGCCTTCCAAATCCTTATTGACTTCATTCCTCCCCTGCAGAGTTTTATGTCTTTTCAGGTTAAAGAGACCAGATTTTTAGTTTCTCCTCATATTCAATATGTACTGTACGAATTCAACTGTACAAGTTGGATTTACCATGGTGAGATTTTCCAGAACAACACTTGTCCTTACAGTAACAATGTGTGCTGAGGAGAACTGAACTCTCTACATTTAAGAAATACTGTCGAGGCTGAAGTCAAGGAAATTGAATAAATGAATGGATGAATAAATCAATAAAAATCTAGTAAGTGCTTACTGTGTGTCAAGCACTACTAGAGAACCTGGGAATACAAAAGAACAGCCTTCTACCAGTTTAACCCTTTACTCTAAGGGAGAAGTGGTGTGGGAAATGGATACATTACTAGTCTTGAGGTCAGGAATAATTAGGCTTGATCCCCATCTCTGACACTGACTAACTAGATAGCCAAGAGATACACCTAATCTGTGTCTCAGTCTCCTCATGTAAAATGGGTATAATACCTGTAGTACCACCTAAGGAGGGTTATTATCAGGTTCAAATAATATATTTGTATACTTCTAAGCAGTGTAATTAATTTATATGTATATATATATATATACATATATAAATATGCATATATACATATGGAGAGAGAGAGAGAGAGAGCTTTTCCTAGTAATTCCTGCTTTTTCATCCAAGTTTCTTCACTGTAGTTTTCCAAGTTTATTAACTCGGATTTTGAAAGAGGATCAACCTATATTCTACCTGTATACAAAGGTTACATTGGTGGAACTACCTACAAATCTTCCTCATGCCCTCAATAGCACTACTCTTTAGAAATGCCAACTCTGCCAAAGTGGGGTGAAGAAGCACTGCTATTAGTATGCTGAGTTTAAATCTTTCCTGTAATGCTTACTACCTGTGTGATCTTGGTTAAGACAGTGATAAGTGACTCCCTGAATCTCAGTTTCCACAGCTGAAGGTTGAACTAGGTAATCTTTGAGGCAAAGGAAAGTAAAAACTCTCTAACTATGCTCTGCTTTTCCTTGCTCTAGGTAATCATGAGATTCTCCAAACTGATCTTAACCTTGTGTTAAAAGTGCAACATGTAGCATGAAGTTGTCATTGTGTGGCTTGAAGGAAGGCAGAAATGGTATCTCTATTTGTCCTCCCACCTTTCTCCAAGAGAGACTTTAATACCTGCCAAGAAGGGAAGCAATAATTTGGGGGTCAGAAGTTCGGTCACTCTGCTCTCCTCAGAAAGAGGAAATAGTGGGCTAGAATTTATCTGCTCCCTTAAATGTTAGTCCAGGAGATAAAGTTTTCAGGTTCAATCTAACTTCTCATCATGGTTTCATTACTGGGGAAAACAGACACCAAAGTTTAATACACAATGCTTGATTCTCTTCTCACTAAAGACCAGTTCTATAATGAACATAGCAGGTAGCAAAGTAACTCATGTAATGCAAATTAAATAGTAAGAAACAAAAACAAAGAAATCAGAAATATATACATAAGAGAATACATAACGGACAATATATAGTGAAGGAGCTCTCCCATTGGGAACAAGGTAATTCAGTTCAACCAAGAGAGAGAGACCTAGATCTAACATAAAGTGAAGTCCCTTGACTTCTTTAGTGTAGCAAGCTGGGGGTAGGGATGTAATGGATACTGTCAGCTCATTTCATATTGGCATCTTTCCAGAGTCTTTTCCTTCCACAACCTGAAGAATCTTCTGTTTTCTTTCTGGAAACTAGAAGCCAATAGTGCCCAAAGTCTGAAAAGACTTAGCAACTCAAAAACTAAAGAACTCTCCTTCCTTTAACTCTGGCCAACTCTTCACTACCCCTCACACAAGTGTGGGACATTGATCTCCATTAATAAGTAGGAAGTCCCATACCAATGGGTTTTGGGTCTGGAATTATACCCTTATCTCCTGACTCTCACATTAGATGTGATGAAACTGACCAGAGATTCCTATTGGGAGTATGAAAATTTTAATTTGGCTATTCTTAATAAACAAGAGTAAGTTTAAATTCTATAAACAACTGGATTGACATGTACACATTTGTTCTCATGCCCCCATCAGATTTAATTAAATTCAAGTCTAATCAATATGTTATTTTCTTTAGTCAATCTAAAATACCACACTTTCTCTCAATGTAAATAGCTCTCTCCCTTCTCCAAGAAGCCCCATAATGAAAATCCCATGTCATTCTTTGTAATAGCAGACTCTCAGGCAATTTTATAACCAATGAAGGAACTATCGTACTTTCTTCCTGTATTGGAAGCATACATGTTGTATTTCATCTGTGTATGTGTGTCCCATATGTGTTTCTGTATTTTATATTAGGCTAAAATTTTACATTTTATATTCCATAATAAATTTTTATTATTGATTAAGTTTCTAAAAAAGGAAGGTAGGGACTTCTGGGATAGTATAAAAAAAGATTACAAAGACCTTTACCTCCTTTTATTTTCTTTTTTTTAGATTAGACCTTTGCCTTCATTGGTGTAGGAAACTCTACCAAAGGAGATCAGTTCCCGTCCAACAACTCATAGACTTACAAAGTTTCCTAAGGCACTGAAAGGATCACAGGATCATGGATTTAGAGCCATAAGGGACCTTAGAGGTCACTGAATCCTACCTTCTCATTTTACAGAGGAGGAAACTGAGGCTGAGAGATTAGGTGATTTACTTAGAGTTACAGAGTCATACAACTAGAATGTGATAGAGATGACTCCTGGTCTTCCTTACTTCTATTATGGCTTACTGATTCCTCAATAATCCTCTTCAAAACAATTATAGGAGTTCTAAAAAGAAACCACCAAATGTTCTTAAATTTTTAAAAAATTGTTCAAAGAAATGAGCCAACAAAATATATATATATATGCATATATGCATATACATATATATGGATTTTTTTGCCAAAAGAAAAATATATTGAAACCACACAAATAGCAACACTGAAAACAAAGTTAGAATTTTCTCAAGACACAATGAAATGAGTAATAGAAAAATTGAAGGACTGAAAGAAAAAATTAAATTGGCAAACTATCATAAAATGAAATACAGAAGGAGCTAGGTGAACTAAGGATTCTCAGGGCATGAATGATGATGTGGCTTTCAGTGGAATAGAATTCTCCATGGAAATCACAAATGAAAATGAATGAAAATTCATTTTTAAGTGCTTACTATGGGAAAAGCAGTATGCTACGTGCTGAAGATACTAAGCAAGACAATCCCTGCTCTCAAGGAGTTCTCCTCTCAACGAGGGAGACAACATATATGAGGTTTCAGCTATAAATCAGATGGAAAGGTCCCATGGTCCTCAGGATTTAGTAGCAAATTAGATTGTAATATGTCTTCTGTGATGTCATTTCTACTGATAATCATATCCATTTGAAATGTTGAACTACTTGACAATGCCAAGGAAGTCTTCAATAACTGTGACTGGAGCACCCACACTGGCTCAGGTCTTATTTCTATAGGGTGTTTCCTGGAGGATGGCTGTGGAGGCTAGTCTGGAAGAAGAGTCAGTGATACAGAAGATGTTCCCATTATCAGGAATCTTGGACTTACCTGTCCACTGATGATAGTTGGTCAGCAGTTGGTGTTGGTTGTGGCAAGGAAAGTAGGTCCCTTCTCTTCAATGACTGCTCCCCTCATGATAGCTCCAGATAGAGGACAAGTAGTCTTAGGAAAACTGCTACTCCAAAGGCTTTTGAGTCCTAGGCGGTCCTCTCTCAGTGTCTGGGTATAGGTAGTAGGTGAGATTGTGGCAATACTTTGATTTGCCTGGCACATGGGGCTTCTTATCTCTCCTTTAGGGTATGTTGCTGCTTCATCTAAGTTAGCTGCTACAAGAAGGAGGGACCAAGCCATTCTATCATTTCCTCTAGCAATTTGTTGCCTGCCTGAACCTCCATTCACAACCACCTTCCCTCATTGTCCCCTTTTCAACTTTTCATCTACAAAATTCTGCCTAACACCTTGAGAAGTCTCCACCAAAAGGTCAACCCCCTAGGAATGTTGATATTAACTAAACTCATTCTTTTTTTTAAATTTTTATTTATTTATTTTAATTTTTTTATCAAATGCTTTATTAACTTCTAGTTTACATCATTCATTTCCACAAGATTTTGAGTTACAAATTTTCTCCCAGTTTTTCCCCCTACATATCCACCCCAAAATAACGATCCCACTGGATATCCCTTCCTCCAATCTGCTCTCTATCTCATATCTTCTCTCATACACACTCTGACTTTTCAGTAGGGCAAGGTGGATCTCTTTGCCCCAGTGCCTGCATATCTTATCTCCCAGTTACAAGTAAAGTAATATTAATAATAGTATATGTATATATTTAAACATTAAAGCTTTGAATTCCAGATTCATTCCCTTCCTTCCTTGTCACCCACCCTTACCAGGAAGATAAGCAATTCAATATAGGTTGTACATGTGTAGCTATTTGAAACATTTCCAGAATGTATATATTGTAAAAGACTGACTATATTTTCGTCCCTCCTATCCCATCTCCCACTTGTTCTCTTCTCTACTTTGATCCTGTCCCTTTTCAAAAGTGGGTCCTTCCAACTTCCCTTCCCCCCAGCTTGTCCTCCCTTCTATCATCTACCCTCTCATCCCCTTACCCCCTACTCTCCTGTTGGGCAAGATACCCTATTTAGTGTGTATGTCATTCCCTCCCTAAGACAAATTCAATGAGAATAAGGTTGACCCACTCCCTTTTGCCTTCCTGTCCTTCCCCTCCATTGTAACCATTTTCCCTTGCCTCTTCTATATGAGATAGTTTACCCCATTCTGTCCCTCCCTATCTCCTCTCATGATATTTCTCTCACCTCTTAATTTCACCTTTTAAGTATCATTCCTTCCTATTAAATTGATCCTGTTCCCTTTATCTATTTACACCTGAACACATATATACACAAATTCACATATGTGTTCATATGCCTATATATCCTCCTATATAGATATATGTATGTATATATGTGTGTATGTATACATTTCTATTCCCTATACTGAGAATAGTTTCATAAGTTACAATTATCATTTTTCCATGTAGGGATATAAATAGTTCAACTTTGGTAAGTTCCTTATGATTTCTTTTCCCTCCTTACCTTCTCATGCTTCTCTTGCTTCTTGTATCTGAATGTCAAGTTTTCTATTCAACTCTAGTTTTTTCATCAAGAATGCTTGAAAGTCCTCTATTCCACTGAATGGCCATATTTTCCCCTGAAAAACGATACTCAGTTTTGCTAGGTAGGTGATTCTTGGTTTTAATAACAGGTCCTTTGACCTCTGAAATATCATATTCCAAGCCCTTCAATCCCTCAGTGTAGAAGCTGCCAGATCCTTGTTATCCTGATTGTGTTCCACAATATTGAAATTGCTTCTTCCTGGCTGCTTGTAATATTTTCTCCTTGATGTGGGAACTCTGGAACCTAGCTATAATATTCCTAGGGGTTTTCTTTTTGGGATCTTTTTCAGGAGGTGGTCTGTGGATTCTTTCAACCTCTATTTCGCCCTCTGGTTCTCAAAACATCAGGGCAATTTTCCTTGAGAATTTCTTGAAGGATGATTTCTATGCTCTTTTTTTGATCATGGCTTTCAGGTAGTCTAATAATTTTTAAATTATCTCTCTTGGATCTATTTTCCAGGTCAGTGGTTTTTCCAATGAGATATTTCACACTGCCTTTTTCCCCTTTTTTTTATCTGTTTTTATAGTAACTTGATTTCTCATAAAGTCACTAGCTTCCATGTGCTCCAGTCTAATTCTGAAGGAATGATTCTCTTCAGTGAGCTTTTGAGATTCTTTTTTCATGTGGCAAATTCGGCTTTTTAAGGCATTCTCCTCATTGCCTTTTTGAGCCTCTTTTGCCATTTGAGTCTATTTTTTAAGATTTGTTTTCCTCAGTTAGGTTGTTAACTCTCATTTCATAATTTTCTTGCATTGTTCTCATTTCTCTTCCCAATTTTTCCTCCACTTCTCTTATTTGATTTTCAAAATCCTTTTTAAGGTCCTCTATGGCCTGTAATGAGCTAATATTTTTCTTGGAAGCTTTTGTTGCAGGAGTTCTGACTTCATCGTCTTCCCCCTTTTTCATGCTTTGATCCTTTTTGTCCCCAAAATATGAGTGTAAAGTTGGGTTGCTCTCTTTGTTGTGCTTCCCTTGTTTGCTCATGTTGCCGCTTAATTACTTGACTTTTGGGCTATTTGCCACAGTAGGACTCTGCTACCAAATAGGGGAGCTTGGTCCCAAATGCTGGGGTTTTCTCAGCTGCTGAAGCTATTAGTTGGGTGCTCTCTCTGAAGCCTGCACACACTCTGGCAAGGTGGTCACACATCCCAGGACCTCCACTCTAGACTGTGATCCAGATCCAAGAAGGTTAAAGCAAGAGTGATTACCCCTAAGACTGGTCACTTGGTCCCCCTAAAATCTCCAAGCCAGGAGCTGAAGCTGCCACGTGGCGGTGGCTACATGGCCATGGCACCTCAGTGGCTTCTCCCTCCAGGGGATAAAGGCCAACCACATTCCCAAACTACCAGATCTCAAAGTCCACACTGCATTGACCTCTCACTTTGTCCTTAGCCTCTATGGGTTGATAATTCTGGAAACCACCACAGCTCCTGGTGATCTGAAGACCCTCCAGCCAGCAGCTGGTCAGGCCCACCCTGGGGTAAAACTTCCTGGGGGGGGAGCTGGGGTCAGCTCCCGAGCACTGTGCTGGCCACTTCCTGCCAGCCTGCCAGGCTGTCCTCAGTGGGAGGTTAGCTTCTCTGTGTCATTTTGTGGGTTCTATAGCTCCAAAGTTTCTTCAGAGTCACCTTTTACATGAATTGGAGGAGGTGGGAACCAGAGATCCTCAAGTCCTGTTTCTACTCCCTAAACTCATTCTTAAATGATTAAAAAATTCCCACTACATCATACCCTCCTTATCCCAGTGATTCTGAACACTCTGGGGTGGTAATTGAAAATGTTAGTCCTTCACTGCCCAGTTGTTATGGGAATGTGAATTTAACATTTTCCCTGCCCCTAGGCCCTTTGATAGGCTTACTTGCACTTGGAGCCTTTGGGGGGAGGCTTGTTTTTCAGGAGATACTTTATGATTGGGCAGTGGGTGAAGAGGGTTGTGACATTCTCTGAGCCATCTATAAACCCTGATGTGAGGCTTTGTTTTAGTGCTCACTTTGAGAAGTGTTGTGTGAGACTCTGGGCAGCTATTAAGACCCCCAGCTTTGAAAATCCAGATGTTGATGCTGAAGAGGTTACCCATAAAGAGGGTTAGGGTTGCTCTGGAGACCCCAAAATAAAAACGCCCTAGGTCCTGCCAAATGAATTCCACTCAAGTCTTCTCTCAGCCAAAGAAAAGTAAAGTTTATTAAAAGTTTGCTTATATTAGACACAGAGTAAGCCTGTGCTAGGTCATTCTATGGCACTCTCACAGACATGGAGACAAGATGGAGTCTTATATACAGAAGGTTGTGGGAGGAATCTAGGGGTGATCTAGAGGAGGAGTTTGGGGAGGGTCTTCAGGAGTTAATGAGGTCAATGAGTGATTAAGGGTGGGAAGTTGCTGGAGGCTGCCTGGAGACTACAGACAATGGTAGGCTAGGCCAGTTCAAGGGTGGATTGATATTTTGATAGGCTCAAGGGTGGGAAGTCTAATAACAGAGGTCTGGGCACAGCCACAAAGTAAGGCTTATTGCCTCATGCAGTGCCTCATCAAATGATATGATTCAATCAGAGTTCAAGGAGGGTTCCCAGAGCTTGTACGTCAAAGACTGAAGGAGAATTTAAGGGGGCTCCCAGAGCCCATACCTTATCAGATGCTTCCCTCTCTGGTAACTGTGACTAGGTATTCATACAGCTTGGAGTTAGCAAAAGCAAGAGAGAAAAGAGAGATTTAGTATTTTCAGTCTTTTGGGGCTGTTTCTGGCTTCTAGATTAGAGAGAGTAGGTGTGCTATGTCGACCTCTCACCATGTTGCTGAAAGGAGAAAGACTTTGGGAAGAAGCTGACATGTAGAACTCCAATGACATCCTCATTCTTAACTTGCCACACTAGAGACTTTTGAGCATTTTCTCTTTGGGTAAGATTCTCTCTTTGGGTCAAGCTTAATTAAATTGTTCCCAATGAGAGAGTTACTCCAACCTGTATTGTCAGGTATATTTTCTCATAGGTATATTTTCTCTGATTTCTGTTTTACTATTGACTTAGATAAATGGGTTTCATTGCAATTGACTACATGTGTTCATTGTGGAATTGGTATTTGATGGGAAGGAAATCAAGGCTTGAATATAAAACTTGGGGCCACCCTTTCCCCATTAATGAATATTGATAAGAAGTTTAGCTTGAACCTTAAAATTACTTCCCCTAGACTAACAGTATTTAAGGAAACACACACGTATAATATATAATTGTTAATTAATTATTAAATAATAAAATAATTTATTATTTATTTATATAAAATAACATTAATTTTATAATATAATTAATTCTATGCTATATACCTAAATATATATTATAATTTTACATATGTATATATAATTTCTAGTCTGGTATCCCCTCTCTCTGAGGAAAGCACAGTGCCCAATCTCTAGCCCCCTTTTACCTTCTCCTGACAAGATTATAATATCCCCAGAGATGGGTGGGGAGAGGAGACAATAGAGATGTCTACTTCTGTCTCTTGCATGTCTCAGAGTAATAAATTGCCTGACTCGTAATCCTTTGAGTGTTTGTGTTCCTTCTCAGTACCTCAGCTATGATCTCCCCATAAGGAGGTCCTTAATCTTTTTTTGTTTATTGTATCTATTTTAATATAATTTTATTGATAGCTTTTGTTTTTATGTAGCCTGAATTTCCCCTTTATAATTCTCTTATCTCACCCCAAGAGCCATCTTATAGAACAAAGAATATAAAAAAAAAAAAATAGGAAGAAAACATTTCAACATGCAGTACAATCATTTCCTGTCCCCAATTTTCACCTTGGAACTTCTGTCAAAGACTGGACCAATGGCCTATGGAATTAATTCTATGTCATATTCCTGAGGTTTTCACATATTTACCTCTGAGTTTCCTTCATCTTCTTTGCTCTCCAATCATCCTGTATTCTGCTTCCCAAGATAAAGTTCAGATTACGTGATCCTCTTCCACAAAAGCTTTCAATAACTCCCCAGTGCCTGCTGAATAAAACCTAAACTTCTTAGCATGGATTTTAATTCCTCCCATGATTTGGCCCCAACCAGCCTTTCCAGTCTTATTTGTCACTACCTCCTTACTTATTCCCGTGGCCTGCTTGGCTATTTGCTTGAATCAAACATGAACCATACTCTTACCTTTGAAATGTTTTTCCCATCACTCCCAACTCTTCCAATCCACTTTCTATATTTCCATACTGAACTGGACCTTCCAGTTCAGACTACGTCCTCCATGAAATCCTCCTTAACTCCCTCAGCTGGCAGCCCTCTGTGCTCTGTGCCAGAACAGAATTATCTAGACCTCATGGACTGCAACTCTCCCAAGGATAGCCCACGTCAGATTAAAATATAATCGAGATATATTATAAAAGTAAACAAAAATACAATAAAACATAATGCTATTATGTGCTCTTCTAAGTCAATGTGTTTCTGCAGGGTTCTTAGTGATGTTGCTTATTTTTTATTTTGATACCAGGCTCTAGATGACCATGGTACTTGGATCAGACTTTCAAATTTATTCTTTGTAGTAACACAGCAGACCCACCAAGCTTCCCTACATGATTTCTAGGAGCCATAACCGAGGATTTTTTTAAAACTTGGGATGAAAACAGTTGAGGGCAGAGGAAGGAGAGGTCATGATGCAGGTGATTGGCCATGCCAGAAGGAGGAGTAGATCATCTAGAATCTTTGGAAGGGTTGTGGGAGAAGGTTAGCCTTCATGTAGAGCTCTAGGCCAGAGTCTGATTGTTCTGCAGAACAGTGTGAGTTGTGAGGGAACTCAGATGGAACATAGCATGAGGACAGCAGTTGCCACAGGGAAGGGGCGCCTCTCTTGAGGACATCAGCACCCTGGGCCAAAACCCAATTTGTCTTCTGCCAGTTACAGTTCTCTGAAAGTCCTGGAATGCTTAAGTGACTTAGCGCTCTTCACACAGAAAGGCTTTGAAACATTTCTCTAAATCACTCATCCTTGCCACTTTCTCTTTTTTTCTTCGTTCTTTTCTTCCTCACCATTTGTTTCCTTTATATTTGGCTGCCTGTGAATAATTTTTACTCTCAGAGGGACTTTCACCCCTAGAAGTCTCATCCTTTCATACCAAAAGACTTTTGAGTGATGAAGAATGTGGATTGGATAAGGAATAAAACTTGACTTTATCTACCTGTGACAGCCTCTGATGAACAATCGCTTCAGCAGCTTACTTACCACTGCTACTATGAAGGCCATGAATGGTGAGTTTACATTTTGATGGATTCTTAGACTGGGAGCTTTCTTTTCTTGTTTGGGGTCAAATTTTGGTGGTAACAGGACAGGAGGCAGAAATGGAATGAGTGGGACAGTGAGGATGGGAAGTTGGGAACAGAGTGTGTGTGTGTTTGTGTCTGTCTGTCTGTCTCTGTCTCCCTCTCCCCTCTTTGTCTCTCTTTCTCTGTCACTCCCTTCTCTCTGTATCTGTATTTCTGTGTGCATGTCTCTCTCTCTGTCTCTCTCTCTCTCTCTCTGTCTCTCTCTCTGTCTCTCTCTCTCTCTCTCTCTCTCTCTCTCTCTGTCTCTCTCTTTCTCTCTCTCTCTCTCCATATATGTATGCATGTATGTATGTATATCACGTGTGTGAGTATGGAATTAAAGGTATATTGGCAACTATTTGCTCAATTTCTAAGGACATTCACAGTACAGGCATTCTACCCTGATGGAACAGGTATAAATGAAGCAGGGACAGATACAGCAGAAGAAAGTTCAGCCCATAGGTAAGAATGTGAAGGCATCAGGAAGACCACATCCTGTGAGCCCCCATGTCTGTCTGTTCTCTATTTGGCAGACGTTCCTAGGCACAATTTAGGGATGAGAGTGGTTGTCTTATGTGATGCTATCCTCAAACATTTCACATGAAATAGTCTGACTCTTGGAAGAAACAAATCATCCTTCTCACCATGTAATATAAAAGTTGTGAAACTAAATTCAATATCAATTGTATCCATCAATTTAGAGTTGGGAGGGATCAGTGAGGTCACTTAGTTCAACCATCTTCATTTTATAATTAATAAAACAGGCTTTAAAAGTTTAAATAAAACTGTAGGATCATAGATCATAGATTTCCAGTCTGAAGGAACCTCAGAAGCCAACTTGTCTAACCAATTAAAGATCAAGAAACTGAAGATGAGGGAGGTTAAAAAAAACTTGCCCCAAGGACACACAGATGGTGCCACTGGCACAATTTGAACCAACCATGTCAGACAGTCTTTCCACTGCTCCAGACTCTGAGTTATCCAAAGTCACAGAGGTAGTAAACAACACCCAGGTGGTATAATGGATGTGGAATGTTAGACCTGGAGTTAGGAAAATCTGAGTTTAAATATTTCCTCAGATAGGTGCTAACTTTGTGATGCTGTGTAAGTCAGTTAATCACTCTCAGTCTTGATTACTTCTTGTATAATGGGCAGGTATGTGGTGCAATGGATAGAATACTGGGCTTGGAATCAGGAACACTCATCTTCCCGAGTTCAAATCCAGACACTAGCTGTATGACCCTGGGCAGGTCACTTAATCCTGTTTGCCTCAGTTTCCTCATCTGTAAAGTCAGCTGGAGAAGGAAAGGACAAACCACTTCAGTATCTTTGCCAAGAAAAGTCCAAATGAGGTCACAAAGAGTCAGTCACAACTGAACAACACTAATATTTACCTGATAGGATTAGTGTAAGGATCAAACTAGATAATATTTGTAAAAGTGATTTCTAAACCTTAAAGCTTTAAACAAATGCTAGCTATTATTATTTTTGTGGTTCTTCAAATGTCTGACACCAAAATAAGCTCTCTGGTTGCTGTACCCTTAGCCACACCCCAAATCCTAGAGAGATGCATAGAGCAAAGAAGACTTCCTCAGTATCAAAGAAAGTCTCCTAAGTGTTGTCCTTTTGAGAAAAAGAAGGAAGTAGGACCCAAGGTAGTCACTGGCACTTTTGAGGGAGATTTGCTGATGTTTCTCCCTTCCTCTGAGTATCATAGCTAGGGCTGCCTGGCCCCATCTTGACGTCTTCCATGAGAAAACTGCACACATCTAATTTCCCCTGGTGCCTGGTGGATACGCATGAGTCCCCTGCTGTTCTGCTCTGGAATGCAAGAGGAGGTGAGTAGGAAGATAAACTCTCAGGCTTATTATCTCCCCGACTGCACCTTGCTTTGGGCCCAAGATGGGGAGCAGGGAGCCCAGGGGATAAACAGAATGCTGGATTTCCTGCAGGTATTTTGGAGTATCTGTGAGAGCACATACAAATGTATGTGCTGACTGATCTTCCTCATGCCACAATTAAGCTTTGTTCTTGTTTTCAAAGTGTGCTTTGGGTGCAGGGAGTACAGTGAGTCTTTCTGGGAAGGGTACTAGCCCCACAGTAACCAGAGGGAGTTTTCAAGTTCTCCACCACAGCTCAGATCCCAGGGCCTGTCCTTTAAAGGAGACCATGTGGTCCTTGTGAGCCAGAATATTATGCAATCTTATGGGAGAATATTAAAAACATGGACACTTCAATGCCCCAGTGCTTTCCTCAGAATTAGTTTGGGCCTAATGCTGGCTGCCAATCTCTTCTAAGGAGTCTGGGCTCTTTTGCAGACCGTGGCAAGGCAGCTTGGAGGTCAGGCTAACTCCTGTGGGGTTGAGGATCACAGTGTTTAATGAAATGCTGCCTTCAAAGGCCTAAGAAGCCCCTTAAAGTTGGCTGTTGGCTGCCGGTGCTATCTGTCAAAAAGGGTAGAAGCAGTAGCAGATGTGAACTACCCTTCTCTTCTGTCCAACAAATGAAGATGCTTCATGAGTGAAGAGCCCGGTCAGGAACCACAGATGTGCATGGATGGTTCTCTCTCATTAAGAGTCTGAGTGCCGATGATTGCAACCTAGTGCTAATGACAGCACTAATGCAGGCCTGCATGGAAAAAAAGCCAGCCCTGACCCTAGTTTAGCATCTTACAAATGCATGGCATTAGTCCCAAAGGGGATTGAGTGAGAGAGCGTGCCTGGCCTAAAATCTAAAGAACAATGATGCGTTCCCATGGAGGGTGTGAAAGTCGGCTCACCTCGACCTCATCATCATTAAAGGCATTTTAGAACTCAGGGATTTCAGCCTATCCCTCTGTAGGAGCCCCTCCATACTGTCCCTGAGAACTGGTTATCTGCCTCCTTTCGAGACCCTCGGGTGAGGGGGAACCAGTCAAGCTCTCCATCCCACATCTGAGAACTCTAATTGTTGATGAGGGTTTATTACACCAACCTGACATCTGCCTCTCTTTAACTTTCAGACATTTATTCTTTGTTCTTCCTTCTGTAACAAAGCGGGTCAATTAAAATACGTCTTCCAGATTTTAGCCTTGCGAAAACTTAGAAGAGAGCTTTTGAACCCATATGGAGCATGGTGTCCCTTCTTTTCAACCCACCACTCATCAAGGGCCTTCCTAATATGTGGAAAGGCTGGCCACAGAGGACTGGACCTGGAGGCAGGAAGACTCATCTCCCTGAGTTCACATCTGGCCTCAGACACTTATTAGCTGGGTGACCCTGGGCAAGTCACTTAACCCTGTTTGCTTTAGTTTCCTCATCTATAAAATGAGCCAGAGAAGGAAATTGCAAATCACTCCAGTAGCTCTGCCAAAACAAAACAAATTCCAAATGGGGTCACAGAGTCAGACATGACTGAACAACAACAAAATGTTGGTCTGACTAGGACAGAGCATAGCATATATATCACCTTCCAGGGGAGCCATCATCTCCCTGGAATAGCCTTTCTAAAGGACAATATCTGTTACTGGTGAATTCTTTCTTTGAATTATAGCACTGGACAAAATCCTTAGAATTGTGTCATATAGTATCTTGCATGATTCTGTGACAGCTAGCAATTATACAATGTTTTAAGGTTTACAAAGCACTTTACAAACCCTATCTCATCTTCACAACAGCCATGAGAGAAAGGTGCTATCATTATCCTCATTTTTACAAAGGGGAAAACTGAGGCAGACAGAGGTTAAGGGACTTGCCGAGGGCCACACAGCTCAGAAGTATCCAAGGCTAGATTTGAACTTAAATCCTCCTGACTCTAGGGTCCAACTTTCTCCTCACATTATCACCCAGCTACTTTGAAAGGCAAGTAATTGTTTAACAAGGCTGAGTGCTCACAGCTGCCAATACTATAATTGATGATATTCCACCCACCTCCCTCCCCACCCCAGGCTATGTGAGAATATTAGGACATTCGCCAGAGGCTGGTTTTTGGTGGGGTAGGCCTGTAACAAAACTGGTGCCTATGTATTATGATGAAGTTAACGTGAACAGAGTCTGAGAATATAGAAAATGGAGACCATGTCATTAGTTAGTTTGTATACAAATCGTGATGCCCTAAGTCAGTGCTTTGGTTTCAGCCAATATGTGAATGAGAGTTTATTTCTAACCCTGAACACTTTGAGGCTATTTAACAAGACTTCAGGTACATCTCCTAGTTAAGTCTGGGGGTGCAGAGACAATGAGGGATTAAGCAGAAATCCACAGGTTTCTCTAAGTCCTAAGATTGGACATACTGTTCACTGGTGCTATGGTGGTAGGGGGTCTGTGATTTTAAAGACCCGGAATGTGTAAATATCTGATTGGGCCAAGTTGTTCCATATGGAAAAGAGAGTGTTTGGGGGATCCTAAATAACACAGAGCTTAGTAAGTTATTGCGTTTGGGAGCACTATATGTGATGGATCTGAATGAATGAATAAATGAATAAAGGAAAAAGCATCTAAGTACTAATTACATGCAAAATTATTTCCTGTGTCTTGGTCTTCATTTAGAAGACTCCTCAAGGGCACAGGTAGTTTCTTACACTCCCAATGGTACCTATCACCATGTAGGCACACAGCAGATATTCAGTAAATTCTAACTTGCTGATTTTATCATAGCCTTCAAGATAATGCCTATGTTTTCTCTTTCAGTTTTCCTGGCAGGCTATGGTAAGAACTATGACATCCTAATCGTCAATGAGAAGAAGAATTTCCATGTGATTGTAGGATTTCTTCATCAACTTCCTCCCCATTCCACAGATCACTTTCTTGTAGGAACTTAAGAAGTACTAAGTCCATATATAATGGAGGGGGGTGGGGGGACAGGGAAGATGGGAGGGGATAACTATTCAGTTTCTTTCCAGTAATTCAAAGGTTCTATGTAGCTGGATTGATTAGACAAAACTCACTTTTATTCAATCAATCAATCATTCACCAAGTTTGTCCTAAGCACCTGGAGTATACCATCTCTGTGCTCTTTGCAAAGACTCAGGCATGGTACCCGCCAAAAAGGAGCTTACAAACTTGATTGGGGTCTGTATTAGGCAGTTGATTTAATAACCCAGAACTTAGCCTGCTAGAGTCTGAAGGGACTAGAGACCATGTCATCTCAAGTGCGCTGGGTACTTTTAGTCACTGTTATGTTTCCTTTTATTCTTTGATTTAAAGCCATTTGTATTAAATTAATTTCAGGAAAAGACAGCCCCAGTATCCACGTGGCCCATTAGCACACATGAGTCAGTTAGCACACAATATGGGTAATGTTATGGCACTAATGGACTTGCAGGCTGAGTGGATATAATTTTCTCACTCCTAGGTCAGGGACAGGGAGGAGAGGGGAACCCACGGTGACATCAAGGTGACTTATTATGCCTCCATTGCTGACATATCACACTGTTCCACAGATCACTTCCTTGCAAGGAACCCTAACCAAAGGGGCAACTTCCTCTCTAATTCATTTAGCAACAATAATAACTTTTCAATTATAAATTATAATTATAAAGAACTTTTCAATTTTTCAAAGAATTTGCTATTTGGGCCTTACCCAAACCCTATTCAATAAGAGCTATAGGCATTCTCATCCCCATTTTACAGATGAGAAAGTTCAGGCCCACAGAGGTTAAGCAATCTCATGTGGTCATCTGTGGACCACACAGCTAATGTCAGGACCAGCATTCAAACCCAAGTCCAGTATTCCAAGTATTTGATCTGTTATACCATGGAGCCTCTCACTATGCGTGCTGGGTCATCCTGTAAGTATGCAGAGGTTATTCACAGCCTGTGAACAAAGGTTACCTTTGAGTACTCTGATTCTTGGCTTTCTTGAAAGTCATCCTCCATCCTCCCCAGCAGAGTGTTATCGCCTCTTAATCCATCCCTTCCATCCCCTCTATCCCTTGAATCCCAATCCATCTTCCATCCCTTCTATCTTATACGTAGCTAAGTACTTACACTTTGTCTCCCACATTAGGATGGGAGGTGTTTTTGCTTTTTATTTTTTTCCCCAGCCTTAGCACAGAGCCTGGCACATGTTGTTTTTGTTCGATCACTTCAGTAGTGGTTTTCTTGGCAAAGGTATTGGAGTGATTTGCTATTTCCTTCTTCAGCTCATTTTACAGATGAGGAAACTGAGGCAAACAGGGTTAAGTGACTTGCTCAGGGTCACACAGTAAGTATTTGATGCAGGATTTGAACACAGGTCCCCTTGACTTCAAACGCAGGGCTCTATCCACTGTGCCGCCTAGCTGCCCACCAGCACATAGTAAGCATTTAATAAACCACTTGTTGACTGATGGGCTCAATCAACAACTTCTTTGAGTGAAGTTATTATAGTTCGATGAAGGAGAGCTCCCCAGGGTCTTATCTTCAGTGTGTTGGAATAAATGATTGAAAAGAAATCCCTCTCAACCTCACCCCTCACTAATAAGGTAAGCCAAGAGGCCAAGTTTCTCAAGAATTCTGCATGGTGTGTGTGTGTGTGTGTGTGTGTGTGTGTGTGTGTGTGTGTGTGTGTGTGTGTGTGTGAGAGCGTGTGTGTGAGTGTGTGTGTGTGCTTGTTTGATTGGGTGTTTTGTTTTTTGTTTTTACTCCAACCTCAAGGCTTTTTACATTCTGTCTTTGAAAAGATTTCAAAGTCCATTGTCTGTAGGTTGTATGGTCTTTTATTTACTGTGCTCTCCCAATTTCTCCACTCCCTTCTAGAGGCACTGTTTATAGTAAGCATTATGATGGAATATACTTTTGAAAAAGCTGTGGTTCAAAATTACCTTTCACAGGGGAGGGAAAAAACAATCCCTGGGCATTTTCCCCCTCTGAGAGCAGTTCTGTATTCTATTTTCACATTCTGTTCTGAACACTGTTCAGAGACTGCTGGCTTCAGTGTTGTTATTTATTGATATGTGAAAAATTAACTTTGCACTCAATCAATGCGTGTATTCTGATGGGGCCATCAGGGATCAGGAGATGGATGTGAAGAGAAAGTGATTAGAAGCCTGATGGGAGATACTGACTGCCTCTCTCTCACCCTGGACTTTTAACATTATCCTGAGGTTTTTTAAAAAAAGAAGAAAAACAACCTGCCTTTTTTATCTCTCCTCTAAGGGCCAAAATCACACATAACGGTTTTTCCAAAAAGACCTTTTGGAAATATATCAAACATTTATCTGAAAGACACATGATGAATAAAATGCTAGATTTTAATGTTAAGAAAGCCTAGGCCCCAATCTCAATCCTGACACTAGCCATGTGATCCCTGTGCAAAATACTTAATCTCTCTGAGCCTCATTTTGCTTCTCTGGAAAATGGGGCTGCTAATACATTTAGTAGCTACCTCACAAGGCAGATGGAATGCTGAACGGTGATGAAGTATGGATGTAAAATGTTCTGCAAACCTCAAAGCTCTAAATGAAAACCTGTTTTAATTATCTTTGTCACAAAATTATTCTCCTAGGATTATCAGCTTCCCACTGCCTCCAAATGTCAATTTGAATCAACAAACAAATGGAAAGTTCCCAGTTAATTCCTACCTAGCAACAGAAACATAACTAGGGTTGGGTAACTAGGCCTTTGTCCTGAATGCCAAACTATAGATGGTGTTGACAGTAGTTGCAATTCAAATCCCGTGCTAGCTTGCTACCAAGTTAGTAAGAATAATTAAGGTACCATCTTCTTTCTCATCTTTCAATGGTCACTACACAGATGAGCTTCCTCCTACCCTAACCCTGCCTTGATTGCCAACTGAATTTGACATAAGAATTTGACTTCAAAGAGTGTTTGGGGCTATTTGTTCTGGGAATAAAAATTGCTAGTCATAGCTCTCGGGAATACCTCTGGTTATACCTTGGGAATTCCTCTAGACCTAATCCACTCACTCACCTTTAGGATTGCATTCTGATGGAATACCCATGGGGAGACAGACATATAAAAACAGGTTGACATGCCTTTGCCAAGTAGTGTAAACTTAAAGAAACTCCAGGTAAGCAGTAAGAGGGGCTATGAGTCACTGGGTCCATATCCAGGGACAGATGACACTAAACAGGAAACCTTATATATGACTCAACAAGGTTTTTGCTTGCATGAAGTAATTGGTCGTTGGGGATTAACGGTATGCCAAATAGGAAGTTGTGGGAATTGAGTTTAAGGTCGTAGAGGTCTCACTAGCCAAGGTTTGTCGAACTGTTTCAGTTATGTCTGACTCTTTGTACCCTATTTGGGGGTTTCTTGGCAAAGATACTGGAGTGGTTTGCTATTTCCTTCTTCAGTTCATTTTACAGATGGGGAACTGAGCCAAACAGGCTTAAGTGACCCTATTAAACACAAGGGTAGTTGTGGTTAACCTCTTTTGGCAGAGGATCTAAGGGTTTCAAATAGATTTATGAGTCGATGAGAACATGGCTTCCCTCCTGACTGGAGATTTGTTGAGGAGGGAAACACTGGGGAGTGTCTTTATGGAGGAGTGGTTGTCAATAGGAGTGGTGTGGGAAGAGGTGACATTAAAGGGGTTTTATGATGAATGCTTTACCTTTGTCTCTGAGAACACATCAACTCCCTCTGTATTTTGAAGCTTCACATGTTCCCTCAGGCTCTGAAGAAAAGACAACATTAGAAAGAACTTTAGTGACTATCCAGACCATCCCACACCTCAAACACAATTCCCTCTATAATCCACCTGACAAATGGCCACCAGGGGTAACCCACTGTCCCTCAAGGTAGCCCATTCTCCCATTGACTATAGTTATCTCTTCCACATTGTGACTTTCCCCATGGTGGTTTCCATATATCAGAGATGGGCATAAGAAACTTTTGGGGAGTTTTGTGGGAGCCACAAACAACACACAAAGGCCAGCAGATGACACAGAAAATGTTTAGAAACTCAGAAATGTATAAAATATATGTACAGCATTATATAATATCAAGATATTTTATCTTTTAATACCATAATAATTCAGACTTCTTCTCTGGTACAAAGGAAGGGCCAAAAAATCTTATGCACATTTTTCAGATTGTTAGGAGCACCATGCCCCTAAACTGCCATGATGTGGAAGGGATAACTGTATTCCTAAATGTTAGGATAGGCAGCTAGGTGGCCCAGTGGATAGAGTGCTGGGCCTGGAGTTAGGAAGATCTGAGTTCAAATCTGGCCTCAGACACTTACTTGCTGTATGACCCTGGGCAAGTCACTTAAGCCCATTTACCTCAGTTTTCTCATCTGTAAAATTAGCTGGAGAAGAAAATGGCAAACTACTTGGGTATCTTTGTCAAGGAAAACCCCAAATGGGGTCACAGAGAGTTGGACTAAAACAACTGAACGACAACAAAAAAGAATGTTAAGATGCTTTAGCTTACACCCAGTCCAAATTTGCATCTTTGTTATTGCAAACTGTTAAATGAAGCCTGCCATTATTCACTGCCCAGTGTCTGGTTTCTGCTTTCTCTGACCCTTCTTCATATATGTGTAAGGATATGTTTGCTGTTTGGAATTTTCTAGCTGCAAGGGAATTGTGTAACTTCATTCTCCAGAGTAGTGAGAAAGTAAATGACTTAATACTACTTGCGAGACATCTGTACATGCACAACCACATTAACAATTAAGACCTTGTCTTCCCTTGTTACGTTCTTTGTGTATTGGAAATTTGCTCCCTGTCTATGGCCCTATACGATCTCATTTAGCATCCCTGTTTGAAATCTCAGGGAAAAGTCATAAGCACTTCCATAAGGGCCTTCTCCCGCCACTGGTCAGGTAACTGAAAAGGCAAAACTTCTGGAAAGAGCCATGTTCCATGAATGGCTCACTTTCTTTTGCTTTCACTTGGGAAACCAAAGGACTCCATAGATAAATGTCTTCATGGGCCCCAATAGCCCATAGCACATGGGACCAGAGCTAAGACCCTCCACATGTCCTGTGCTGTTCAACCCTTGAGCAAATTGCTCAGCCCACTGCCTTGATCAATGGCAGCCCTCAAAGAAGAAAAGGCATAGCTCTGGAGGCAGAGGGAGCAGGTAACACCTTGCTCCCCACCAATCACAGCCCAGAAACATTAAGAAAAGGAGGGAGTATTGCAAACACATGTCAAAGAAGGGATTTCTTTTCCCATAGAAGAGTTGAAATTGGGAAGTCACCTTTGAAGGAGCTGTCATACTATTATATCATTCTAATCTGGATGAAGATTGGAAGGAAGGAAGGAAAGAAAGAGAGAAGGAAGGGAGGGAGGGAAGGAGGGAGGAAGGAAGGAAGGAAAGAAGGAAAGAACAGAGGGAGGGAGGAATGGAGGGAGAAAGTAAGGGAGGGAGGGAGGAAGGAAGGAAGAAGGGGAGGGAGAGAGGAAGGAAGGGAGAAAGGAAGGAGTGGAAGGAGGGAAGAAGGAAGGAAGGAAGGGAGGGAGGGAGGAAGGGAGGTTGGAAAGGAGTGAGGACAGGAGGGAGGAATGGAGAAAAGAAAGAAATAAGCATTTATAAAGTGCCTACTATGTGTCAGGTACTGTGCCAGGAATTTTACAAATACTATCTCTTTTGATCCTCACAACACTCTGTGAGGTAGATACTGTTTTTATTCCCATTTTATAGTTGAGGGATCTGAGTAAAATAGAAGTTAAGTTACTTGACCACGATCACACAGAACCACTAAGTTAGTCCAGATTTGACCTCAGATCTTCCTTACTCTATGTACCACCTAGCTGCCTCAGCAATTGTAGTACATGTGCATGCATACAGCCTTCTTCCATCTCCAGTCAGCTAGAAAGAATATCCTCAAATACATCTCTTTGGTGTACAAGACTCTTATGCATCAGTTTTCTCCTTTTCCTTTGTCTTGTGGATGCTGGGTTATCACACTGAGAGAGGAATCTAACACAAAATATAGACTTTGAAATGGGTGGGAGAAGCTGAGCAAGGGTCCTAGTCTTTCGAAAACCCCTCCAGCTCACACCAAGAACCTTCTGTACACAGCATAGACTTCCTAGGGAGAGCCAATTATTAGATTTTCACTGTGGAAAACAAACTATCAGTCAGGGCTTGATTCACTGTTTTCTTGATTTCTAAGACTTAAAAAAAAGTGATGGAGGAAATGTTCACAATGCAGATATCACTCCAAAGTGTGTCATGCAAACATTTCCCCCCTCAGAGAGCCAATTAAACATCTGCCAGCATACTTGTGGAGCTCTCATTTTCATAGCTGCAGTGAGTGGCTCTAACTGAAGTTTCTACCCATTGCTCCTACTTCTGCTCTCGGGTAAAATAGCACAGGTAGGATGGTACAGTGCAAAGAGCACTGGCTCTTACATCAGATGACCTAGCTTCCAATCCTGCATCAAACATGACTGTGAATAAATCATTTCATTTTCCTGTGCCTCAGTTTCCAAACGAGGGGATTGTATTCCATGGCATGTGAGGTACCTTCCATCTCCATATCTAAGATCCTATGAAATCAAAACATTCTTCCACATGAACAGCCCTTAAAATTATTTTTTAAATTTTATTTATTTATTAGCTTTTAGTTTTCAACACTCACTTCTATAGGATTTTGAGTTCTAAATTTTCTCCCGCTCCCTCTGCTCCCCTGTCCCCAAGGCAGTGCACAATCTGATATAGGTTATACATGTACAATCATATTAAACATGTTTCCATATTAGTCATGTTATAAAGAAGAATTAGAACCAAAAGGAAAAACCACAAGAAAGAAAGAACAAAAAAAGAAAAAAATAGTATGTTTAGATCTGTACTCAGACTCCATAGTTCTTTCCCTGGATGTGGAGGGCATTTTCCATCATGAATCTTTCAGAATTGTTTTAAATCCTTGTATTGCTGAGAAGAGTTAAGTCTATCAAAGTTGTTCATTGTACAGTATTGCTGTTACTGTGTACAGTGTTCTCTTGCTTCTGCTCACTTCACTTAAGTATCAATTCATGTAAGTTTTTCCAGATTTTTCTAAAGTCCACTGGCTCATCATTTCTTTCAACAATAGTATTCCATTACATTCATATACCACACCTTGTTCAGCCATTCCCCAATTGATGGGCATTCACTCAGTTTTCTATTCTTTGCCACAATAAAAAGAGTTGCTATATTTTTGTACATGTGGATCCTTACCCCATTTTTGTGACCTCTTGGGGATACATACCTAGAAGTGGTATTATTGAATCAAAGGGCATACACAGTTTTTTAGACCTTTGGTCATAGTTCCAAATTGCTCTCCAGAGTGGTTGGATCAGTTCACAACTCAACCAACAATGCATTAGTCTTTCAATTTTCCCACATCTTCTCCAAAATTTATCATGTTCCTATTTAACATTTCAAATTCTTGAAGGCAGTAATTATGTCCCCTCTGAGTCTTCTCAGCTCTAGTTTCCTTCAGCTGATACTCATATGGAATGAATTCAAGACCTGCCACCAGCTTTCCTTTGCACACTCTCCATTTTATCAGTATCTCTCTCTAAGTGAAGCCCACAAATGAACATAATAATCCAGGCATGATCTTAACAGTGCAGAGTACAGTGGAACTATCACCTCCTTATTCCTGGCTATGCTTTCAATATCATATTATTAGGACAACTAAGTGGCACAATGGATAGAGGGCCAGGCCTGGAATCAGGAAGGCTCATTCCTGAGTTCAGATCTGGACTCATACACTTACTAGCTGTGTGACCCTGGGCAAGTCACTTAACTCTGTCTCAGTTTTATCATCTGTAAAATGAGTTGGAGAAGGAAATGGAAAATCACTCCAGTATCTCTGCCAAGAAAACCCCAAATAGGGTCACAAAGAGTCAGACATGATTAAAATGACTGAAGGACAACAAAATCACATTTGAGTTCTTGATTTCCATGTTACATTTTGGAGTCATGTTGAGCTTACAATATGATAAAACCTCAAAGTCTTTCTTAAGATGAACTACTGGTTAGCTATTTTTTCAAATTATATATTTGCAAAGTTGATTATTTGGACCCAGGTATGACTTTACATGTATTCACATAATTTTTGTTTTATTCACTTCATTCCAGTGAACCAGTTTGTCGAGATCTATCTGAATCCTATTATTCTGTTAATTATTTCTTCCAGCTTTGTGTCATCTTCAAATATACCATATGAGTATGCCACAAACATCTTTATCCAAGTCATCAGTAAATATGTTACAAAGCTCACAGACAAATACAGATCCCTTGTGTACGCACTAGAGACCTGCTTCCAAATTGACACCAAACCATTACCATTTTGGGTCTAGCCATTCAATCAGTTTTGAATCTATATAATTATACTAGTAGTACCCATATCCTTATGGTAGAATAGAAGTTCTGTTGGTTTTATAGACAGCATTTATTTCTATCGTAGGGTCTCCTAGATACAGGACAAAATGATGTTACAGAATAAGGTAAACCATTTTCCTAGGCAGAACTCCAGACTGCCAAGTCTTTGGAAGGCAGCAAGGCATTCTGATTGGACGGCATGTGCTATATAATTTAGCAGAAATTAAACAAGAAACAATTTAGTAAGCACATGCTATATGCCAGGCAATGTGTTGGGCATTGTGGAAACAAAAACAGAAATAATATAGTGCATGTCTTCAGCACTAGACAGTACCAGAAGACCTGTATTCAAACCCTGGCCCCAAATTACAAGTTCTGTGACCTTGACCAAGTCCCTTTACCTTTTTAACACCCATTGCTGCCTGTATATAATGAGGGAATTCGATTAGATTACTCCTAAAATTCCTGGCAACCCTGAGTGTCCATGATCCTTTCAGGACCAGAACTCTGATCTATTTCTCAGGAAGATATTGAAGTATCTTTCTCTCTTCCCCTCTCTTGTTCCTACTGCCCCTTTGCTGCTTACCAAGATCAATGTCAGATGACTATTACATGGCTTATTCTTGCATGATGGGGTTTCTCTGGCCACCTGACAGATGGAGGAGCCATAAGTCATGGACAATTAAAGCTTTCATGAAACTGAAGCCATAAAAAGAGCTCAGTCTGCTCCTAGTCATTGCTGGGGGTTAAAGGATTGGCAAATTGTACTGGGGTCCCCAACCTCTGCTGCTGGAGGAAGCACCAACCCTTCCTGAGAAGTACAACCAGGTGGCCTGGAACACCTCCAGGTCACTGGCCTGACTCATGTTTGTTTTATCCCTATTTAAAATTAACTCTCTTTTTTGGTAAGTACCATCACTTTGCCATTGCAAACAAAAACTTTAGACTCTTACTGCAGAGAATTGGCCTCAACTTTTCAGGATAGAAATTCTCGGCTTTAGTTTTTTAGTTTTGTTGGTTTTATTTTTTTTTTAATTTCAAGGGAACTGGATTTAGGTTTGGAATCTGTGAGCAGAAAAGAGTTTTTTTGAGTAGAAGGCAATTACAGTTCTGGAGACAGGAACAGTAACCTGAGCTGGGCAGATGGTCTCCCCATACCCCAAACTCTTCAACTTCTCAATCCAATTTAGCTGCTGATCTTTTTCCAATTTCCATTACTTTGGGGGGTTGGGGGAGGGGTGTCTATTCTAATGTTTAACAGCAGGGCTGTCAGCCAGGATGAAGGCAGATATGATGCTAGCACATGGGTCAATGACTAGGTCTCCCTTTGTAACTTAATGGTTCTCATCCCTCTCCGCTTAGTTTCCTCATGTATAACCAAGTAGAATATGACCAAAAGTTCCAATATGTTGAATTCGCTGCAGCCAGCCTACCCACAAAGTCACGGTAAATCAGAGAGACCTCCCATCAGAAATACTTTAGCATCACCCCTCCACATTGGCCCCACAGTTTATCCATTGCTGGGCTCTGTCTATTGCAAGGGATAAAAAGGTATATTCATAAAATCATAAATTTAGAATCAAAAGGGACCTTACAGCCCATCTAGTCCAACTCCTTCACATTCCAAATGAGAAAAATGAGACTCCGAAAGGTTGAGTGATTTGCTCAAGGTTACACAGGAAGGGAGGAAGTGGCAGAACTAGGATTTGATGCTGTCACTTGATTGCAGAACCTGAGCTCTTACCCCTGCTCCAGCTACCTGCAAAGGACTTTTTTCTGATGCAGCTAAATATGGTTTTCCTTACTTGCCCATTTCTAAAAATCTGATGTTTATGAAATCATCTAAACACTTCTTGCTGCACTTGGAGTCAGTAGAAGTATTCAGATGAGAGAGAGTTTGAATCTCCCCTCAAACATTCACTGGATAATCATAGAAAAGTCACTTTGCTCTTCTGATCATCAATTTCCTTATCTTTAAAATGAAAAAGTAACATCGAGTTACTCTTAGGCTCTTGTCTATGAAGCAGATTTATTTAAAAAATGGCCTGCCTCCATGATAAAAAGTGTGCTTATGAAATGTCTCATGGTATGCCCCCAGGTAGAGGGCAAAATACCCCAGTAATGGACTGGAAAGAGGAAGATGAGCTCTGAGCCTGGATCTACAAAGATCACTCCCCTGGTGACTCCCACAACTCCTCAGGTCACAATAAAAGGACACCACGCAATGTAAAGACAAGGTTGAACACAACCTTTTATGAGAAATAATGTTAAATCCATCAAATGTATCTTAAAAATACAACTAAGTATAGGTAAAACAGGAGCAGAATAAAGACCCTTTTCCTGTGGCTGGTTTTTCTCTAGTAGCTCTTACTACTGAAGTAAGGGTCCTTCATGAAAGAGAGAGGGGAAGGGAGAGGGAGAGCGAGAGTGAGTCACCTCACCTGGCCTTGAAGACTAAAACTGATTTCTCATATATCAGCCACCATGGGACAGTTACCACCTTTTCCTCCTTCTCCCCTCCTGGTTCTCTTTTGAGAGTGCCTCTAAACTCCATATTCTGCACATGAAAAATCTCCACTTCCCATTTGAGGATTGATCCTACATTAATTTCTTCTCTTTCCAAACTGGGAACTATAACTTCCAGATTCTTTGTGACCAGCCAACTCCTTTTCAGATGTTGTTATAAAAATAATACCTTCCCCATTTATCTCAAAGGGGTTGTTATGAGGAAAGTATGAAACCCTTAAAGTACCATAATAGCATGAGCTATTATTGGTGTTGTCTTATTTATGAGTACCAATTCTGACAAGTTCTAAGTTTTGCATGGTGTAGAAATTATCATTATAGGCACTAGCTCTGACATGTTCCAAGTTTTATGTGCTATAGTAAATTTTAAAAAGGGGGAGGATACTACAATGAGTTAGGATACCTGAGTATCCATCCCAATAAGTTGGGCACACTGACTTAGAGCCCAGTACACTGCCTTGCATATGGTTGTTTCAATGACTTTCTGACCTTGAACAAGTGGATCCAGAGGAAGGTGACCAGGATGTTGAAGGGCATCAGTTGCAAATGAAGGATTGGTTAAAGGAACTGAAGATATTTAGTCTAAAGAAGAGAAGACTCAGGAGGGACATAAGTGTCTTCAAGAGCTATTAGATGAAAGAGGATTTGATTTGCTGTTCCTCCCCCTGGGGAAAGAACTTGGAGCAATGAGTGGAAGTCTCCAAGAGGCTAGTTTAGGCTTGATTTAAGGAAAACACTTCTAATAATTAATAGCAGACCAAAGCGGAATGGGATGCCTCAGGAGGGAATGTGGGTTTATTCAATGAAGGTGTTCTAGCAAATGTTGCTTGATCACTTGTTTACTGTGGAATAGAAATCTTTTTCATGCTTTGGTTGGATGGATTGACACCTGAGGTATTTCTCAACTCTGAGATTATATAATTCTGTGATGTTATTGTCTTCTTCTTCCTGTCTATACTGCAACTGCAATCTTGTACTAGTCTGTCTGGAGATCCATAGTCAGGAGGTGGCCAAGATTATTCTATGGGAGACTGAGGCTCTCATCACACTAAAACCAGGCCTTCTTTCTGAGTGACACCTAATTGATCAGCCTTGCTCTCATTACCTCTTTCCGGGCTAGGTCTTCAGAAAATAAACACAAGCAAGATTAAGCTTGGTTTAAATTGATATCTTGGTCCCTGAGCTTGATTACTAGTTTGAAATACAGGCAGGCCTTGATTTCAGTGACTATTACAAGCCATTTAACATGAAAGAGCAGTGACTACAAGTATAGGAGCTGCACTGTCCTCTCTTAACCCTCTTTGTTTCTCAGTCATTTATATCTTCTGTTCTTTTTGTGATTTCTCTTCTTGTCCTTTCATTGCACTCAAGTAAAGTGATCAAAGTTCTAAACTTTTGTTCCCACTCCCTAAAATGCCCACACTGATAGGAACCTGCCTGCTTACTTATCCTTGGCCCTGTGAATTTGTGATTGACATCTCATTACCTTCTAGACATTTGGAATTGGCTGTTCCCTCTGAGATCTAGCCAGAAAACAAACAAACAAACAATATGGATCAGCAAAGAGGCCAATAATTCAACATGACTTTGCTGTTTTGTTTTGTTTTTTGGAGCAGGGGAAAGCAAGACAATTGGGGTTAAGTGACTTGTCCAAGGTCACACAGCCAGTGTGTCAAATGTCTGAGGTCAAATTTGAACTCAGGTCCTCCTGACTCCAGGACTGGGGTTCTATTCATTGTACCACCTAGCTGTTCCTCAACATGATTTTGTAAAGGATTCAGTATCCTTGACTCAAAATTAATGTGTCCTTTAAAAGGTGGCAGTCCCTCTCAACTGTCTTTAGATCTGGCACAGTGTATGGAACACAGAAGATCTACTTTTACTTCTAATCCTCAATGAATCCTCAAAGAAATTCTGAAATAAGGAAGGAAATTTTGTATGACTTGCCTAATAAAGACTTTAGGGAGTCACAGGTCCTACTCTTTCTCCTGTTTTTATCTGTCTTTTCTCAGAGGCTAAAAGAGAAAATTGAAGTTCTCTCTGTCTCTGTCTCTCTCTGTCTCTGTCCTGTCTCCTTCTCCCTCTCCTTTCTCTCCTGCTGTCTTCTCTCAGTGGCTAAAGGAGAAAATGAAAGTAATCTCTTTCTCTCTCTTTTTCTCTGTCTTTCTTTGTCTGCCTCCCTGTCCCTCTCTCTTTCTCCTTGTCTCTGTCTCTCTCTTCCCCCTTTTTCCGACCAGTTTTTTGAATGGGGATTTCTGGGATCAACTGAATCCCAGAAAGGTAATCGAATTCCATACTATTTTTAGTTATACTTGCATATCTGTGTCTTTAAGATTGTCATTAAAAATTACCTCAATAATTTGATGGACCCATTAACTCACTGATATGGGCATTCCCTTCGATAGCAGTGATTACAAAACATTCAAGAAATCTCATCCTGTGCAACTCTTGTCTAAGCCTTTCAATAAATCCTTCATGAAGGAGCTGTTCAATGTTATGAAGTTCTTCCTTTAGGTCTTTTAATATTTCATAGATGCCAATGTATCCCTCAGGGTGCTTATGTATTATCCCTTAGTCTTGCTATATGACAAACCCACCTCCTTTTCTAGACTTGCTGATAGATTTTAAATTATTTCTTGTACTTTCATCATTGATAATATAAGATAGCCTACCTGCATTCATCATACATCTCTGTACCACCATCATCATCATCATCATCATCATCATCATCATCATCTCATTGGAAAACAAGTTCCTTTTGGGTAGAAACTTTGGTTTTTGTCTTTACATTTCCAAAATGCATTTTCTTTGCCTGACACATAGCAGGCACTCAATAAATGCTTGGTAAATAAATGAATGGATGGATGGATGGATGGATGGATGGATGGATGGATGGATGGATGAATTTCTATATTCTCCGTTTAATCATCAACAATTTTCATTTGCCAGAGGTCATGTGGATACATGATTCACTGGAGGGAATATTAGTATTGAAAAGGTGAACTTTATAGATGTTTCTAATGTATTCTACTCAAGATCCATATGCTTACAAGTTCTCATTAAACCCCTCTCTCTCACTTGATTGAGCAAAATTTCTTTTTCTGTATATCCAGTGGAGTTCAGTCAGCCTCCTGTCCTATTTTATTCAATTTAAAGATCCAGAGAGTTACTGTGAAAGAACTTGGAACCAGTCATGCCCCACCCCCTCCAAATCCCTGCCTGGAGCACTGTCATTAGTGAACCTGGTGTATAAGGCAGTAGCAACATACCAGGAGAATCCCATGGAATCACAGAATCTCAAAGTCAGAAGGACTTTCTGAATACATTTGGCCCAAACTGTGCTGGAACAAGAATTCCCTTTTTGCCATTCTCATCAGGTCATCATCCATCCATTCATTATTTATTTGTTTTTGCTTGACATTTCTACCAAGGGAGCCCTACAACTTTTGGATAGCCCACATCACTAGGAGGACTTTCCTTACCTAAAGCTGAAATCTGCCTTCATGTATCTTTCATATATTGCACTTACTTCTGCCCTATGTCAGTTCTCCAGTGACCCTGGGTTTGTCTGATGGCTCTTGCTAGACTGAGTGTCTCTTGGTTTTATTTTGTCTTAAAGAGAGATGATGTTTAAACTGATGGGGAAATTAGGAACATTTTCACTTCATGTACTGCGTGGCATTTGGCTAAAATTTCAAGAGCCCCTTAGTAACTGCTTTTGAAAGTAATCAAGCAAGGAAGAAAGCAAACAAACATTGATTAAGTGCTCTTCATGTGGCACAGAGAGCTAGCATTAAGGGCACAAAGACAAAGATGAAAATCACTGCCCTCAGGGAGCTTGCCTTCCAATAAGGAAGCACAACATTCATATGTATTGGTGTATATGGAATACATATGAAATGTTTACAAGGTGGTTTGGGGAAGGTGTGCCCTCGGAGCTGTGGATGACTGGAAAAAGCTTTGTGAAGGAGTACTTGAGCTGAGTCCTGAAGGAAGCCAGAGATTTTAAGAGGCAGATGTGGTGGCCTGGAGGATAGCCAATGGAAAATCAGAGGTGGGTGATGGAGCAGTCATGTCTGCAGAACAGTATGAATAGACTAGAGTTCATGGAAGGGAAGACTGAAGAAGAAGGGAAGGGCCAGTTAATGAAGGTCATTAAGTGCCAAATTGTTGAAGTTTCATGTACAATCTTTTTTTCCTATTCTACTTTGTTATGGGGATGCTTCTTTTATTTCTCAGGTTCAGAATAAAATAAATAAAATGTCAAGTTGAACAATTTATATTTCTTCCTAGAGGCAATAGGAAATGACTCGTGTTTGTTGAGGGTGAGATGATGGGCTCAGATTTGGGTTTTAGGAAAATCATTTGGGCATTTGGATGGATCAGAGTAGGGAAAGACTTGAAGCAAGAAGACTAAAGAAGGGACCATTAAATTTACTAATGGTCATTGCAAGGAGGAAATATCAAAGATTCCTGGAAAGGATAGTCCTAAAGTTACCCTGGGAAATTCAATTGCAAATAAGTTTTTCCTAGAGCTGAATTACTGATTATATAGTAGAAACGAGGAGTCATTCTGCTGCTCAATAAACTCTAGTGACTCTCTATTGCCGCTAGGATAAAAAAAATAAGCCCCTCTGTTTGGCCCCTCTGTTTGTTTTTTTTACAATCTGGCCCCAGTCTCTTTCCAGTCCTGCACATGCCAGGTCAACCTTCCTGGCATTCTCAAGACTCTGAGTTCCTGTTTCTCTGCTTTTGTATTGACTCTCTCACATGACTGGAATAAATGCTCTCCTTACCTCAGCCTCACAGAATACCCCACTTCCTTCAAATCTAATACGAGACCTTTCCTGATCCTCCAGCTCCTAATTTCTTCCTTCCCTAACTACTTTGCCTTTAATGACCTGGGAATAATAATGTATTTATCCTGCATATACTTAAAAATGAACATGTTGTCTCTCAACAGAATGTGAGCTCTTAGGCAGCGGACTACTTGATTTTTTGTTCCCTCTCCCCCACTTTTGTCTCCCTTGTTCCTCTAGCTTAATGCTTGACACTCAGTAGGTGCTTAATAAATGCATACTGATGATTTGGATAATTGCCCATTGGGAAAGAGTGGAACATGATGAAAATATTGCTGGAGTTGGTAGGAGAGGAATAGAATTCAAGACCCCAGTTCTTCTACTTCCTAGCTGTGTGACCTTAGTTAAACCCCAGCCTCTTTAGGCTTTGGTTTCTTCCTCTGCAAAATCAAGACATTGAACTAGAAGGTCTCAAAAGTCCTTCCCAAGTCTAAATCTAGGATGCTATAGAGAGAGAAGCAGAGCCAGGTCCCAGGTCTTCAGATCCAGCCTTGATGCTATTGTACCAAGCTGCCTCTGAGGCCCCAGTCATGGCCCCACTGCTTCATTTCATCTCTCTGTATCCCTCTCTCTCTCTGTGTCTCTCCCTTTCTTTCTATCTCTTTGTCTCTTTTTTCTTCCCTCTCTCTCTGTCTCTCTGTTTCTGTCCCTGTGTCTTTCTCTACCTCCCTCCCTCTGTTATTCTCTTTCTCTCTGTTTCTTTGCTTCTGTCTCTTCCTCTTTATTTCTGTCTCTATTTTTCTCTATGTCTCTGTCTCTCCCTGTTCCTCTTTTTCTGTCTTTCTGTCAATCTGCCTGAATCTCTCTCCTCTGTCTCTGTCTCTCTGTCTCTGTCTCTGTCTTTCTCTCTCTTTGTCTCTCTCTCTGTCTTTCTGTGTCTCTGTCTCTCTCTGTGTCTCTGTCTGTCTCTATCTCTCTCTCTGTCTGTCTCTCCCTCTCCCTCTCCCTCTCTCTCTCTCTCTCCTTCTCTCTCTTTCTCTTATTTAGAACTACATATAAATTTTTCCTTTTGGCAATATGGACATGGTTGTGAATTTTCGGAAAAGGCACTATTTCTGCCATCCATTTAAATTTAGTGTGGGAAAATTTAACTTGCCCGACCACATGGGGAAAGTTGAAAGAATGATTTGGCTATATTGAATTATTTATTGGAGTCAATTGTGTCCAGACACTTGTGGGAAACAGGTAAAAGCATTTGAACAAAGAAAGGGAATACAAACAGGTAGAGAGATAAAAGGCCATCCTGTGGGTAAGAGACTAAACTGGAAAAAAAAATGGAGGCAGGCTCATGAGAAGAGGCTTTCCATCTGATGAACCAAAAGCTGACTTGTTTGAGGAACGTGAGGAATTTTACAAAAAGCAGAAGTGACATGGAGGAAAAAGGAAAGCACAGAGACAACTTGACTGGTATGGGCAGCCAAGGACAATTGGCCCAGTACAGCAATGCACTGGTTTGCAAAGAAAAGATGTAGTAAGAAAAAGGAAATGTGATGATCCCAGAATGGGGCCAAGCAGGCAGCTAGGTGGCATAGTAAATAGAGCACCAGCCCTGAGTCAGGAGGACCTGAGTTCAATTCCAGCCTCAGACACATAACACTTACTAGCCACATGACCTTGGGCAAGTCACTTACCCCCAATTACCCTGCCTCCAAAAAGCAAAAAAAAAAAAAAAAAAAAGAACGGAGCTAGTTACCCAACTGGCAATGAAGAAATGAAGAGACAAGGGGCCTGGCAACAAAGCTAGAAACTATGAAGCAATGTTAAGGCAGAAAAGCAAAAAGAATTACCAAAATGAAAGTGAGCTGTTAAATCAAAGCAGATAGATGGACACAGGCAAAGAGGGCCTCTGTTGCACAAACTGAGAAAAACTGGGTAGGAGATCCAAAGGCAGGGAAGAGAAACAGGATTGGAAGGGGTTAAACATGACTTTGAAACAGTTTGGCAATGATCTTCAACTCAAGAAACCATCAGCAGAGTGGGGGACTAGACATTAGAAGGGGGCCAAATATAAAGCCTAGATAGATAGATAGATATAGATATAGATATCTATATATCTATGTATCTATCTATCTATATATATATATATCCTGCATTTATAATGCTTTAGGATTTGCAAAACCTCTTACAAATACCATCTGATCTGATCTAGACAACCAGAATTGGAGGGAGGTGCTATTGTTATCCCCATTTTACAGAGGAGGAAACTGAGGCAAAGAAAGGTGAAGTTTTTTACTCAGGTTCGACCAGTAAGTGTCCTGAGTATGAATTTGAACTCAGATCTTCCTGACCATGGGTCAAGCTCTCTATCCACTGAGGCTCCTTATATGTCCTTAAGTAAATGGAAATTTAAATGAGCTGTTAGTCCAGGAGGCTAGACAGAAACAATGACAGCTAGGTGGCTCAGTGGATAGAATGCCTGCCCTGGAATCAGAAAGACTCATCTTCCTAAAGTTCCTTCCTAAGGTTCTAATTTTTTATTAGGTTGCCCAAGTTTGGGCAACTTAGAAGTAAATGACATAAATTACATCTCCTAGCCCTTCATTAGAATGGTTCTACCTCTCATTATAATATTCAATCTTTTTATTAATTGTTAACCAATAACTCAGAAACACCTACTCTTCCAAGGGCATATAAAGTATGAGCCCACCACCATGATTGTCTTTGGTCCAAGAGAGAGATGACCAAATGACCATTTTTCTATTAATAAAATGCTAGTATCATTAACAAAATTTATCCTGTATAGAGTTTGCTTTGTATACATTTGCTCCATTAGATTATAAGTTCCTCAAGAACTAGGACTGATTTTTGCCTCTTTTTGTATCCCTAGGACTTAACATAATGCCTGGCACATAGTAAGTGCTCAATCAATGTTTACTGAAATTAATTGAAATTCTGCTCTGAAGCATGCATGCATTCTGGCTACGTGACCCTGAGCCAGTCATTTTCCAGTGTCTCTAGCAACTCTCTAAGATGACAGAAACTTCAAAGAAAGTGCCAGTGGCCATTGGTAGTGAGATCTGCACTGTAGTTCCTGGCACTAATTAAATCATAAGACCAGTCCAAAAACACAAAACTCACTACTTCAAGAATCTGCAATTTCATCAATGTGGGCACTGAGCTAACAGGTCACAATCCCTCTGTGCCGTATTAGTCTGCCTTTAATGAATTTCTCTAGCTGAAAAAAATTCCCTACCTGGTGACTAGTTCTCTGGTGATGAGCTTCTCTTTGAATTTGACTAGGCTAGTTCTAGGACAACAGGCTTGGAGTTCATTGCTGGGCCTGTGTTGGAAGTCTTTGAACTTGGTGAAATGTGCCAAATCTGGTGTTCTTCTAAAACAGTCTTCAGAAACCTGGGAACACAGACTGGAGCATCTCCATCTCCATGGCATGACAGTGGACTCTAGGGAAGGATTTACAATAATCTTAATTATATCTTACATATGTGCAGTTCTTCACAATTTCCAAAGCATTTTCTATGAGAAACACATAACAATATACACTTATTATAGATATAATTTATATATTATATTACATAACTCTATATAATATACAGTTCTATATAATTGATACATTATATTCTATACATTATATTATATAATGCATATGTAACAACATATCACATATAATAAACTTTTATGCTAAATGCATATAAAAACTATATAAACTACAAATATAAGTGTGTATATGCATGCATATGTGTATATATGCTTATATGCCCTCAGTGAGGCAGTGATCTGGATCATAAGGACACTCTCTTCTCTCATAGCTCCCTCTACTGGTAAATTTAGGTAGGGCCTCAGAATCCTGCTTTTAGTTAGGAGTTTACCCAGACAATCTTGAAAGTGGCTCTAATCAGTGACCACTAGGCACTTTGTCAGCTCTGGACTGGAGCCTGAATCCCTCTTGCCTCCACACAGGCTCATAGCCAAGTCGTCCTCCCCTCCTCCATAGCTTTGTATTAGCAATCCCCTATTTTAAGAATGTTCTCTTACTCTTCACTTCCCCCTCCCAAAATCACTTTGTCCCTTCAAACACCACCTCCTTCATGAAGCCTTTCCTGATCTCCTCAGCTCCTAAAAGGCAGCATGATACAGTGGATATGATGGGGTACAGGCTCTGGAAACTCCCTTTAACTCTCCTTGAATCTTCCCACTAGATTTGGCATTCCCCCAAGTAATCTATCCATCCCAGTCACATGAACTTTCATTGTCTGCATCTGGTCCCATCCTAGGCTTCCCACCCTTGATCCTATCTAGACCTCATTCTCCCTTGGCCTTGTGCTACAGGTCCCTAGTATTCTGGCCCTTCTCTGTTACCTCACAGTCACCTGGCTTATTGGCCATTCCCATCAAGATCCTCCCTAGACCCTTCTTCCAGTCATTCCAGACTACTTGGCCAACCCTAGATCCCTCCAACAATCTTTCTCTATACAAGATCCATCTTGTTTCCATGAAAGCATTCAGATTCAATCTGGCCTGCTTGTATTAGTTATACAAATGTTCCGATTCCTTAAGTGTCTATCCAATATGGTGGATCTTTAATAAATGTTTTTCTTTGACTGAAAAAAGGCTTGGGTGGAATTCATTCAGGCAGGACTCATGCGTTGCTATTTTGAGGTCCTAGTACCCCAAAACATCAATAGATAAAGCATTGAATTTGAAGTCAGGAAGATCTAGATTCAAATCCTGCTTCAGAAATTTACTCGTAGACGTGTCATCCTGGCAAGTCACTTAATCTCTCTAACCTCAGTTTCCTATTCTGCAATGTGAGAATGTTGGATTTAGTGACTTCTAAGATCTTATTCAGCTCTAAGTCTATGATTCCCACCTAGTTTATATTTATTCTTCATATAATTATATATGCCCTTGTGTCTACCATTTCGAGGTAAACTCCTTTGTGAATGTAAAATATTTTTTTCATTTATTGTATTTATGTCTTCACATCCTTCTCTACTATTCCAGTGGCTCCCCATATCTTCAGGAACAGATATAAAATGCTATTTGGCATTATAAAGCTTTTCATAATCTGTCCCCTTTCTATCTTTCACATCTTCTTACAAATTAAACTCTTCATTGTATCCTAAAATTCATCTACCTGCCCCCCTTGCTGCTCCTCACATCTGACATTCCATCTCCTGAATCTGTGCCCTGTCATCCCCTCATACCTGAAACACTTTTCCTTATCACTTCTTCCTTCTGGCTTCCCTGGCCTTCTTCTAGACTCAGATCAAATCTTACCTGCTGAAAGCTGCCCAGTCCCTTTGGGTGTTTGTGCCTTTCCTCTGACATTATCCCCAATTACACTGTACCTACATAACTGCTTGCATGTTGTCTCCACCATTTGAATGTAAAATCCTTGAAAACAAGGACCATATTTTTGGCCCCTTTAAAAAAAAACTGTAGTGCTTTGCATATAGTATACATAAATAGTAAAAATAAATGCTTATTGACTGAATAACTGAGCACAGTGTTTGCATATAGTGGGTACTTAATGAACTCGTGTTTATCAATTGACCTACTGAAGTACCCCACCTTGTATCCATGATGTCCATTGAACACGAAAAATATGTGTATCCTGGAAACCAGTACCTGGTGTATGAATGCAGTATTTGGTGGGAGGCTAGGCCTGGCCTGGCCATACTTCAGGGAGAGAGTTTCTCAGTAGAATGGATTTTAATGCAAGCTCCTCAGTGCTATATCTCTCATAATTGCTGCCTCCTTAGACGACTTCCCCTTGAAGCTGTCAAGGAGTTAAGTCAACAATAACAGAATAAAAGATAGTTCCATGACTAGCTCTAAAACTACCAGCATGGACCCTTCCAAATGGAAGAGTGGCTATCCCCGAGGCATGACTACAATTGGCTTTTGTCCATTTCTTATTTAAAGGAGAAGCAAGGAGGTTGACAACTCATTCAAATGGTCCAAATAAGGGTTGTTGGAATTATATTCAGGATCTTCTCACCTTTATCCTATTTTAAAGGGCTTAAGCACAGTGCCTGGCACATAATAGACCCTACCTAAATGCTAATTCCCTCCCCCTTCCCTTCCCTTCTAATTGAGTGTTTACTGGGACCATTGCCCTAAGGTCCTAATGATCTAACTATGCTCCAAGAGCCTGGCCCTGAAATGACTGCTACTTCCATAATCGACTATTTCTTCTCTATTAAGATATAGTTGATTTCATGTATACTATTTGGTGCCTGACAATTCCAGTACCTTCTGAATTTAATTAAGTTCAACAAGCATTTCTTAAATATCAGCTATGGGCAAAGCACTGTGTTAGGAGCTTGGGATACAAATGAATCCCGCATACCCTTAGGAGCTTACAAACATACAGGATAGCAGAGAGCTATAGAATACCACTTTTAGTGACGATGACACAATCTAATAATCGTTCTTTACTGTGGGAGAGTGTAATAAATGTCAGTGAATATAGTACTGTTTGTTTGGTAGAGACTCGGGTCCTCTGGAAATCACCCATGTGGTCTTCGGGTGTGGTGGGGAGGGGAAGAGAAGGGAGGTAGTTTATGGGTGTGGAGGAAATGGGAAGAGACAAAGGAAGAGGTAAAGAAGTGAATAGAGAACTAGGCTTGAAGTCCAGAAGGCCTGAACTTGAATCCTGCCTCAGATATTAGATCCTGGACATGTCACTTGACCCTATCTCAGTCTCAGTTCTTCATGTGTCAAAATGAAAGGAGTTGGATTCATCAGACTCTAAGGTTCCTTCCAGCTTGATGATCCTGTGAAAGGAACTAGCTTCTCCTGAACTCATGGTGCTGAGCAGGTAGTCACCAATCAGGAGAGTGGAGAGCACTGGCAGAGCTTTCTCCAGGATACTAATGCAACTGAGGGGCTGGAGGAGGAAGAGGAAGAACAGAAGTCCAGAGAGTGATGAGTGATTCTGTCTTACACATTTTTCCTGGTTCTGCACAGTGGGGTCAGACAGAATAAGTCTAATCTGTCTTCCATGACAGCTCTTTAAATGTCTGAGGATTGTAATGTCTTCCTCCTGTAGCTTCTCTTTTCCAGGGGTTGGACTAGAACCGAATGGTCACATGATGTAAGTATTGTGACAGTTTGGAGAAGGGGGCAGCCCTGAGGACAAGAGTTATTGATTCAACCCATGGACACAAGACCTTTAGGAATAGCTAGGAAGCAGAGATTTGTCACTGATGAGGCAGTTGTACAAACCAGATTTCCCAGAACCAGAAGTCTCCCTCCTTCCTCTCCAGGCTCACACCAGTTTCATCCCAGCTGCATGGCCATCTTTCCTTGCTAGCTGGCTTCATCCCACAGCCCCGCCCTCCACTGCCCTCACAACTTCCCCATTATGTTGGACTGCTCTGGGCAGCAGCTGCACTTTTCACATCCATGCTGAGCCTACCAGGAGAGGTTGGTTGAGCCATAACTTCAGCCAGCCCAGAATCTGTTCACCAGAACCCAAATGGGAGTTATCACTACAGGAGAAAACCAGGAAAGCAGATGGCCAGGTTAGCCACAAGGAACGGGGCAAGACACCCAGAGTGATGGCTGACGAAGAGAGCAGCATGGGGCCAGGGCCCTCAGCTACCCCGTCTGCTTTCAGGGCCTGAAGCTTTGATCTCTTTCTTCTGCCAAGATACCAGTTGGCATTTACACTGGCACTGCACCTGAGGTCGCCAAAAGGCACGCATCGTTTGCTTTTTTTTTTTAAGGTGGACCAGGATCACAGGACAGAGCTGCGGAGCTCTGGTGACATTCCCAGATAAGGAACAGCCACCCTGCCGGACAATTCCATCTGGAAGAAGCTAAGATGGGCAGCAGTTCTGTGGCTTATTCTGATGCACCCTGCATAAAGCAGAACCCACCTACCCATGCTCCTTTTTCACAGTTGCTCAACACAGCTTTTGTTTTTCAAGCCTTATGTGCTCCTCCATCCCTCCCTTTCCAAAATAAAGGTGAGGGAAGATTTTTTTTAAAGCATTTAAACAACCTCTTCATTTTATGCATTCTCTGTCCAGCAGAGCTATTGATCTAATACAGCCACTACTAACAAACATTAATATTCTCCCTCACCCCAATATGTACAAACTCCTGCCCCCTGCCACCAAACCCCCACCTGCATATACTTCAAAATGGAGTAAAAAGTCTTAGATTGGGTGTGAGATGTGATTCCGGGATAGTATTCCAGTGATAGGTTCCCGGAGGTATGGAGAATATCTCTGGCCCTAAGAAGCTGGAGATTTTGTTGGCCTGGGACCCAGAGACAGGTCCAAGCCCCATGCAACACTGAGGTGGAAAGTTTTAAGGCATACAAGAACACTGTAATTATCTCATTTGATCTTCACAACAGCCTTATGAGGTAGGGACTATTGTAAATACATTTTACAATGGAGGAAATTGAGGCACAAGAAGAAGTTAAGTGACTTGCCAACTGTCACATAGCTAAGTGTCTGAGGCTGCATTTAAACATGGGTCTTGAATTCAGGTGTCCCATTCTATCTACTGCATACTTAGTTGAGAATGAGAAGCAGAGGGGGTTATGCAAGATGATCTCTATGTTCCTTTCCAGATCTACAGCTATGGTCTTAGGATACTAAGGAAATGAATTTCTTTCATTTCTTTTTCCCTTCCCTTTATTTTTCTTTCCCTATTTCCTTCCCTCCTTTTTTTCCTTTCTTCTTCTTTCTCCCTCCCTTCTTTCCTTTCCTTCCACCTCCTCTTCCTTCTTCTCTTTGGAACCCCTATCTTTCCCTTTCAGGATTTCTTTCTTCATACCCCTCCTCTCTTTCTTATCTTGATCTCAGAAAAGAAGCTGATAAATTCATTCCTATTAAGATATAAATGACTGTTAAGTGGGAGCAAGCAAAGTAGGGCATTAACTGGTGGTGGCCAGGTTTTCTTGGTTCTACCAAATACCATCTTGAAAGCTACTGTCTATTGAGTGGGATCAGCCTTGTCCAGCTAAAAGGATCTTACTTATTATCACTTGCAACTTATTTGGCTTTGAGCAAGTCACTCAGCCTCAGTTTCCATATTTGTAAACTGGCTCAATGGACTCTAAGATCACTTAAATCTCTAAATCTATGAACCTGAGATAAGAAAAAAAATGTTCTCCTCCATCTTGGCAGTCATTGAAGCTCTTTGAGCTGAATTTTACCCATGAAGGAGACAACAAAGGGGTCTATCAGGGTGCCCCAGGTGGCCTTCTCAGAAGTCATGAGGTTTGTTTTTTGTCTTTAGCCACAGTGAAGAGAAGGGAACTGAGGAGGTTACCCATAAAGAGGGCTAGGGTTGCTCTGGAGGCCCCAAAATACCAACACCCTGGGTCTTGCCAAATGAATTCCACTCAAGTCTTCTTTCAGCCAAAGTAAAGTTTATTAAAAGTTTGCTTGTATTGGACACAGAGTAAGCCTGTGCTAGGTCATTCTATGGTGCTCTCACAAACATGGAGAGAAGATGGGGTCTTATATACAGAAGGTTGTGGGAGGAATCTAGGGGTGGTCCAGAGGAGAAGTCTGGGGAGGGTCTTCAGGAGGAGTTAATGAGATCAATGAGTGATTAAGGGTGGGAGGTAGCTGGAGGCTACAAACAGTGGCGGGCTAGGCCAGTTCAAGGGTAGACTGCTATTTTTTTAGGCTCAAGGGTGGGAAGTCTAGTAACAGAGTCTAGCCAAACAGAGGTTTGGGCCCACAAGGTAAGGCTTATTGCCTCAAGCAAGTGCCTCATCAAATGAGATTATTTAATTGGAGTTCAAGGGGGTTTCTCAGAGCCTGTACCTTAAGGACTCAAGGAGAGGGGCTCCCAGACCCCATAGCTCATCACCACCCCCCCCAAACATAATGGACCCAAATTCTTTTGGAGTAAAGGGTGCAGATCTCAGCTTCTGAAAGTTCTTCTGCTGGCAAGAGGAGTAGAGCTGTCCCTGCCTCTCTGGGTACCATTCAAGGGGGTCAGACTTCACATTCAATGGGTCAGACTCCAGAACGTGGATGATGCCAGGTCCAGTGGGCTGGAGAACTTGGATTCAGTTGGAGATTTGCATAGCCTTAGAGGTTGATGGCTTGAACTCCGGAGGAGACAAACCTGACAAGGAGGTTAAGCAAATAAAGACCAAAGAGGCACCAAAAATAAATAAATAAAGATAATCTCCCTGGTAGGAATTAAAGAGGACTGTGGCAAGGTGACTGTCAGATAGCCCTTTCCTTTCTAAATTGCTCCATGGACATTCAGCACATGGAAAAGAGGCAACAACTCATCAGAGAGGAAAAGATTTTTCCTAGATTGGGTAAAGCTGGAGCGGGGGTCAATTTAGCTTTCCAAGTCTCAAAAGCTTTCACCTGGTGGTCTGGGCCTTGAGTAGCGATTAACGATTGCAGTCCCTTGGGTTTAATTGGATATACACCACTCTGGGGGAACACTTTGAGGATCTAGGAGTCAAACAAATGCTGGCATGGCAGAAGTAGCTCACCCAGGAATTTCCTGATTTCATCTATTGACTCAACTATCTCCCACACTTCTGAGAGAACATGGGGAGATCTGGGAGGCTTAACTAGAGAAAACTGGCTTCCCAATTTCACCAACAGGTCCCTTCCCAACAAGGGGACAGGAGAAGAAGAGAGCATAAGGGAAGGAGTGTTTAAATAACAGATCCTCAAGTAGGCAGGGGACTGGGTATGTCTGGAGTTTCCCCTTCCATGCCCCTGACCTGACTGGTCAAGGGGAGGGTAGAACCAGTTGTTTAGAACAGAGAACTTAGCCATAATAAAGTGGGTAACCTTACCTTCAGTTTTGATTCTTGCCCAGAGTTCAGCAAGGGAACTGGAGAAGGTGGGAGCACTGCCAAGCCCCAGGCTTCCCTGTCATTCCAAGTCTTGAGAAGACTGGAGGACAGGGTACTGGGAAGTGGCTCTACCACTTTTCCAACCTCAGTGACCATCCTTCCTCCAATGTCCCTCTTGGTCAGATGGGCACAGTTTTAGAGGCATTGGTTCCTGGGTCTCCCTTGGAGGGGGGGGGTGCCCTGGAGGGGCACTCCTTGGACCAGTGACCCTTCTTGTGGCATGGAAAGTAGGTTTTTCCCCTGCCCAAGTGACTGGGCTTCCTCCAAGGGGACCCCTGGAGGGGTTCTTCCTGGCCATGGCAGCAGCCAAGAATCAAGCATGTTCTCTGTCTCTGGCTTGTTCCTTTCGTTCTTTCTCCTCTGTTGCAACCAGGTCTCTGTTATTAAAGACTCCAAAAGCTGTCTCCAGTAATTGGACCTGAGGTGTCTGGGGTCCCAATGCCAATTTCTGCAGTTTCTTCCTAATATCTGGGGCAGACTGACTAACAAAATACATGTTAAGGATTGCTGCCCCTTCTATAGAGTCAGGATCTAAATTTGTATACTTTTTAATAACTTCTGCAAGTCTATCTAGGAAAAGGGCGGGCTTTTCTTGATTTGTCTGAGAAATTTCTCTAACTTTCTGATTAGTTACTTACTTTTGAAATGCAGTTCTCAGGCCTTCTAATAGACAAAGTACCGTACGGTCTCTCTTCTCCCTGTCCTCCCAGATCTGATAATCCCATCCTAGGTCCCTAGTGGGAATAGCAGCTGGTCCTGGGGAGTATTTTCTAGGGTCATTGCTAGCCAAATGATCCCCAAATTTGGGGGCTTGTTCCTAGATTCTCCTCCTCAGTGCAACAGGTAGAGAAGAGGATATGTAAATCACCCCAAGAAAGTATAAATTGCAGGGATAAGTCCCGAAAGCCTTCAGTAAACTTTGTTGGGTTTTTGGAGAATTTACTCAACTTTTCTTTAATTTGAGATCCAAAATGGAGAATGGGGCATGCAGGCTAGTTGTCCTACCGGAGACAACCACTTCCCTTAAGGGAAAAAGTCCTGAAGGTTCTATGGGGACAGGGGCTTGGGAAGGGAGATTGGAAGTCCCACTTCTTGTGACAGAGTGACTGAGGGGTGCTGATGAACTGGATCAGACTGTAAGACTGGGAGATCTGGCTGGCAAGGGGGAAAGTCAAGCCAGCACCGGAGCAGTGAAAGGGGTCAGAAGAGGAGATACCTCTATCACTGCCTCAGAGGTAGGACCTGAGGGCTGAGTGGTTGTTGCCTCGGGGGGAGGGGCCACAGAAGGAGGCACTTCAGCCTGACCAGTGGCTGGGACCTTAGCAGGGGTCTCTGAGGGGGGAGGGGCCATGCTGGGAGATGCAGTGTAGGAGAGATGGATGGTGTAGAAGACAGGAAATGAGGGGTATTGGGCTAGAGGAAAAGGGAAGGGGAACTAAGGGGAAAAGGGTTGGGGTATAGCAGAAGGGCTGGGGGAGCTGCCTCAGCGACCTGAGCAGGAGTTGCTGAGGTGCTGAGGGATGAGGGGCTGGGGATGAAGCCATAGGAAAGGGGTCATTTAATTGGTTCCTGTTGCCCCTCAGGGGAGGGGTTCTAGCTTCAAGCATCTCACAGTCTTTCCTGAGAACCTTGTTCTGAGAAAGTTCAACAAAAGCCATTAAGTAGGCAGCTTCAACCCATCTTCCTTCTGTGACAATATGATTCCAACCACAAAAAGTATTATCTTTTAAAGTCACCAAAACAGGCCACAATTCATCGTCTTCTAGGCTATACCTAGGCCAAACAGTGTTGCAAAAAAAAAAGCCAACTTTTCCTTTTTAAGGTCTCCAGAGAAACTAAATTTTTTCCAATGTTGTAAAAGACAACCCAAAGGCGAACTTTGGGGAGCTACAGGCATAGAGCCTGGAAGTCCCTTCCTCCATAAAGGAAGGTTTGAGAGTAAGCCTCAAAAACAAACAAACCACACACACACACACACACACACACACACACACACACACACACACACACAGTACCTGAAGTTTTCCCAGTTCCCTAGCACCGAGAGAACTGAAAGAATTTGGCTTACACTTCCAGATGGGACGACTGTCCTTATCTTCCATTCTTCAGAAACCGTGCACATGTCCACATTCTCCAAAATAACCAAACAGGACTGAGAACTTGAGGTCAGGCTGAGCATGAAACAGCTTCCTAGCTATCTGATTTAATGGGACCTGATAGGTCAGGCCCAAAAAAACACACACAAAAAAACCCCACAAAACAAAACAAAAAAACTCCTGAACTTCCCATTGTACTAGGTTAAGAGAGAAGCTTACATACCTTCCAGTCCTGGCTGGAGAAGGGATTAGCGGTGTTTACGGTATCAGGGAACCATAAAAAATGAAGAGGGTACCCATAAAGAGGGTTAGGGTTGCTCTGGAAACCCCAAAATACCAACATGCTGGGTCCTGCTGAATAAATTTGACTCAAGTCTTCTCAGTCAAAGAAAAGTAAAGATTATTAAAAGTTCGCTTGTATTAGACATGGAGTAAGCCTGTGCTAGGTCATTCTGTAGAACTCTCACAGACATGGAGACAAGATGGGGTCTTATATACAGAAAGGTTGTGGGAGGAATCTAGGGGTGGTCTAGAGGAGGAGTTTGGGGAGGGTCTTCAAGAGGAGTTTATGAGGTCAATGAGTGATTAAGGGTGGGAAGTTGCTGAAGGCTACCGGGAGACCACAGACAATGGTGGGCTAGGCCAGTTCAAGAGTGGATTGCTATTTTGATAGGCTCAAGTGTGGGAAGTCTAGTAACAGAGGTCTGGGCCCAGCCACAATGTAAGGCTTATAGCCTCATGCAAATGTCTCATCAATTGAGATGATTTAGTCAGAATTCAAGGGGGGGTTCCCAGAGCCTGTGCCTCAAGGACTCAAGGAGAGCTCGAGGGGGCTCCCAGAGCCCATACCTCATCAGGAACTTTGTCTCATTTCAACCAACCTTTGCTGGACAAAACCAGATGTCTCTTAGTGAAAGACTCTTCCTCCCCTCCCCACCCCCGTGCCATTTCCTCCAATGGCTGGACTTCTTTTCAGAGAAATAGTTTTGGTTTCAGAGCTCCCAGGCACTGGAGGCATTGGATTTCTTTCTACAGGCAGCAACACTTGCAAACAAGCTCCTAAGTCTTTGGAGAGTAGGCACTGGAGGGGCACGGAGGAAAGCCTAGACACCAAGTGTTTAGTTGAGCACCACTACCTTACTCTACTGATGTCAAATCCACAGTTCATTCATCATATGCCTTTGGGCAGCTCCCTCAAACTTTCTGTATTTCACTACTACCTTTTTATAAAATAATAATGATAATTTTATTTGACCTCTTAGATATAACTTCCCCCATGAGTTTTTATCTGACTACTGTCATCCACAATGATACTTCTGTCCTCTCAACTCATAAAGCACTCATGTTGCAAAATATTAATCATCTTGTGATGCCTAATGTACTATTATCTGGTTTGGTTACTTCACTCTTAGACTATTATTTAACTCCATGTGTGGATAACTTCTCAACTAGAGTGGAAGATCCTTGATGGCAGGAACCATCTTTGTTATTTCTTTCATCTACTATGAAATTTGGCACTGATCTAGGTACTAGAGCCAATCAGATGGGAATCCAGACTTTAAGTTAAAAGATATCCTCAAATTTTGGAGATAACAAAGAATTATGCACAATAATTAGGGCCAAATAGTTTCTTCTTTCCTTTGGGTCTCTATCAACTACTCAACCCCTACACTTATACCAAATGACTTATCATGCTATTCCACTAGGACTGGTTTCTCTTGACTCATCTGCTCTGACCCTAAATACTTTATATTACAACTTCCTCTCTCTTCCTTCCCTCCAATAAAATGACAGAGCCCATGATCTATTTTCTTCCACCTCCCCCAGGAACTTATGGTGGTAGTTATCCCCATTGTCTTTCTTTATTCTCTTTCTCTTCACTAATTTTTCTCATCTGCCTAGAGACATACTTAGGTCTCCCATTCCTAAAACAAACAAGCAAACAAAACTTACTTTGACAATTTTATATCATCCAGCAATCATCTTCTCTCCACAGCTAACATTTTTAAAATGTTGTCTACAACTAATGTTTCCACATCCTCCCTGTACGTTATTTTCTTGATCCCTTACAATCTAACTAATGTACCAAATACACTACTTATATGGCTCTTAGAAAGATCACTATGAACTAATAATAGCCATATTCAATGCCCTTTTTTAGCCCTCCTCTTTCCTGACCTCTTTGTAACATTTCATATTTTCACCTATCCCATACCTTCAGGGAGCTCTCTTTTCCCTTTGCTTCATACATTGGAGAAGCTCCTACTTTTCTAACTTCTATTTTTGCTTTCTTTAACCACCTTTTTTCCCTTTTCCTTAAAATAAGTGTTAATTTCTAGCCTTAATTCTGTTCTCTTTATTCCCTGTGTGCTCCCTCCTTAGGCAATCTCATTCAAAACCCATGTTTCACCTATCACAATTATACATTTAGTTTCCAAATTCATATCTCTATTCATATCTCTCTTCTGAACTTCACCTCTATCACAATTCCATCATCAATTCAGTTCAATAGATATTTATCAAAAGCTTACTATGTGCAAAGCACTAGCAACACCTCAAACTCAATATGTCACAAACCAAACTTATCCACTAATGGTCATAGGAAGAAGAGAAGAGTGATAAGGGTTGATCATTATCCAACCAATAAGGCAAGTATGTTAACAGGAAATAAGCTACAGAGCAAACCTTTGACTTCCCAAGTATCTTGAACAAAACAAAGAACATCCCCAGTCTTGTCAAAACTTATAATTACTCTTAGTGATTATAAGTTTTATTATAAGATTTTATTATAAGATTATACATGCCTAGTGACTTGTGTGAGGATAGATAATACTGCCAGATAGAATCTGGAAAGTAATGCTAAGGATTATGAAATCTTATTTAAAAAACAAATACAAAACAAAAACAGAAAAAGAAAAAAAGACCTTAAGGATATTAGCGTCACTTGCTAATTAAAGGCTGCAGAAGAGAAAAACAGATTTTAAAAGTGAATAACTAGATTATCGAATGGTATCTGAAAACAGATTTTGAATTATAGACAACAGCTTAATATATAGAAAATAGTCTTTTGGCCAAGAATGGAGTAAATAAAATAAGGGCCAGGAAAACACATATTTGTCCGAAAGAAATGGAATCAGAATAGTTACTCTTGGATCTGAGGAATGGTGAAACAAATTGCGGCACAAGAATATAATGGAATATTATTGTACTGTAAGAAATGATGGAAAAGAATTCAGAGAAGCACAGGAAAACTTGTATAAAGTGATACAGAGTGAAGTAAACAGAATAAGAACAAAAAATATTTACAATTACTACAATGGTGCAAATGAAAATCACAAAAAAAGAAATCCAAATTGAATCCTGTGTAATTAGAATAACCAAATTTGGCCCTAGAGAAGAAATGAGAAAATGTGCCATCCTCCTTTCTTTAGAGACATGGGCAATTATGGGTGTATAATATTACATATGCTAATAGAATAAATTTCAAAGGGTTCAGAGAAAGAATAGTTACAATCCAATAGTCTAAAATTCTTCAGGGGGAGTTGCCCTCTGAAGACCATACCGTATGAATATCTATTGAGGGGACTGGCAATGTTTAGTTTGGAGAAGAGAAGACATGATATGGAAGGGTGAAAAGATAGTGACATGATGACATCTTTCAAGTATTTTTTAAAATTTAATGTAGAAGATAGAATAAACTTATATTCTACTTAGCCTCTGAGGGCAGAGCTTAGAAGAAGAGTTGGTGGCTGCAAACAGGCTAATCTTTTCATTCACTCATTCACTCACTCACTCATTCATTCATTCATTCATTCATTCATTTGCCTGTATGTTGTTTTTAGTTTACAACATTCAGTTCCACAAGCTTTTGAGCTTTCCCCCTGCTATCCCTTCCCCTCCTCAAGAAGGTTTGCAATCTGGTATAGGCTCTACATATACAGACATTAAACATATTTTCACATTAGTCATGCTGCAAAGAAGAATTATAACCAATGGAATGAACCATGAGAAAGAAGAAACAAAACAAAATGAAAAGAGAGAGCAAACAGTATGTTTCCATTCCAAAGCATTCAGAATCCATAATGCTTTCTCTAGATGTGGATAGCATTTTCCATTATGAGCCTTTTGGAGTTCATACAGGCTAATCTTAAAACAACAACAACAACAACTTCTTAAAATTAGAACTGTCCAAAATGGAATGAATAGGCTGCCTTGAAAGGTAGTGGGAATCCCCTCACAATGAATTTTTAAACAGAGGCTATATGATCACTTGTTAAGAATGCAGCAGAGAACATTGTTTTGTTCAGGTGTGGGTTGGAATGAAATCCTCCAGTTCTGAAATTCTGCTGTTATATATGCACTTGGGCCTCTTGACTCTCTTCTCCACCTCACTATATTGCCTGTTATATATTTTAAATTTTTATTCCTTAGAGTCTCTTGAAAGAGACCTTCTTTAATTATCTAGTCCCATAATAGAAAACTTAATAAAATGGAGATGTATATGGCTCTTCTAACATTCTCTCTCCCTGTCCAGAAGCTGTGTGTGGGTGTGATGATGGAAAGCCTCTGAGTTCTTTATGAGTTCATACAGTCATGGGTTGCTTCAAAGTTTCTGTGTTTAATTACCTTCCCCAGCACACTCCAAAGGGAGCAGAGTAAACTAGGCATTGGAGAGGGCTCTGTGATTGAGTGTTTTGATTAATTCTGCAGGGACAGCTAGCTGTAGCCAATCACCGTGATTTTCTGCCAAGTCCCAAACTCATTGTTAATTATTAGTATTAATATTTCTTGTGTCTTTCTATCACTTTCAATACCCTCTCAAGCCATAGGTCTCAATTTAAACTCACGGATCTATTGTTTGCCTGCTAAAGAGATCAGACCTCAAGGTTTGTCATTTTGACTCATTAATCAATCAATCAACCCATATTTATTAAGTTCATACATGTCAGACCCTCTGTTAAGCTCCAGAGATACAAAGAAAAAAAAAGCTAAAACATTCCTACCTCCAAAGAACTTATATTAAGTAAAAGAGCCTGTATATAAAAAATTCAACAAATGAAACCCATCAATCATGTGCCAGACTCTAATCTAGGGTCTAGGGATATAAACACAATGCATAAAGGATTCCCTACTTGCTAGAACATTGTACTATGGTGGGTCACCTTCCCCTGAAGAATTTTAGTCCATTGGATGACAACTGTTATTTCTTTGAGTGCTTCAAACTTTGTTCTATTGATATATGTAAGCAAGGTCTAATAAAAGTGGCACATGCCAACCCTTGGCAGAAACTTACCCTCAGGTTTAGAAGCTTTATTAGTATGGCTTTATTGGGGAGAGGACTTCCAGGTTCCTTAGATTAAGAACTTAGACCATTTTATTGCCACTGCAGATGCTGCTGACCCTGAAAACATTCTGAGAATCCAGAATTTTGACCAAACCATTGTCCAAGACCATGCATGGCTCATAATTTGTCCAATTTTTGATTCTCTCTACTATCACTTGAAATATAATTAATTCTCAGATATCAATTTACTCAGCTTCAGTCAATCATCCCAAGGCCCTGAACCTCTCAAGCTCACAAGGCTACTTCCAAACCTGGACAGAACCACTTTAAGTAGGTACTTGGTCACCTACTCAAGGAAGGAAAAGTAAAACAGAAAAGGCAGTCAAGAGCCCAAGAACAAACTCACACAATAGAATCCCCCTATTCTAGCTTCCACGAAAGAACCATTGCCCTGATGATGAGAAGGGGAAGGACCAGATCATCCTCTACCCATCAGTGAATGTCTCTCCTTTCAGGTGGCTCTCTATTCCTTTGACACTCTAGGTATCATCATTCATCATTCATTTCTCTTCCCTCCTGGGGCGGTAATGTTATATGTGACTTTTTGAGTGAAAAAAATTGGGGCTTTAAGACATTAATCAAAGCTGAGAATCTCAGATAAGGAAACAAAAAGTGTCTTATGAATCTTGGTTTTCAGGAAGAGATAAGACCACCAGTTCATAATAAAACTGGGGAGAAATATGGGTATATTAGCAATGCAATATTCACAATGCCTATGGCAATTATAATAGGCTTATGTGGTTATTAACAAAATATACCAGGCTCTATATATGGGGGATAAAGCTAGAACATTTATTAAAATACCAAATAACTGAGTCCCAAAACCAGAAAGTCAAAGCCATCAGAGTAGTTATGAAATTGGCATGTGTAGTTAATGTAGTAAACAACCACATTCTCAAGCCTTCAAAACAGAACAGGCTACCTCAGGCAAAGGTCCTTCTCTCCCCACTTACAGCAACTGCTCAGCATCCAGGAAGCATGCTCCCAATAGCTCTGGCCCTCTGCCAGTCACTGGCAGTCCCCAACAAGAGTCCTTAGCAAAAATTCTGGCTGGCTTAAAAAGGGGTTTTCGCCTCCACCTCTACCTCGGCCACTACCCCTGCTGCTGCTGCTGCTGCTGCTGCTGCTGATACAGCTGCCAGTCAGCACAGGAACTCTAGCTTTGCTTCAGCATCCTCTTGCCCCACCCCTTCCTGCTATGTCAGCAAGTCCAATAGGGCATGGAAGATCTTTAAATCCCAGAACCCTTACAATGGGTTCAAACTTTTGGCAAGTGATGGGTGAGGAACAATGTTGAGGGTCAGAGTTGGGAGAGCTGGTTCAGATTTTTTTAAAGAATGCAGTAAGGAGTGGCTAGGTGGTGCAGTGAATGAAGCACCAGCCCTGGAGTCAGTTCAAATCCGGCCTCAGACACTTAACACAAAAACTATCTGTGTGACCTTGGGCAAGTCATTTAACTCCAATTGCCCTACCTTTCCTCCTCCAAAAAAAGAAAAAAGAAAGAAAGAATTCAATCAGACCTTCACTTTAGCAAGAGGGAGCTTTATTGATGCAAAAGCATACAGGACTGAGATTCAGCAACGAGCAAAACAAAGGCAATAATATAGGAAAAGAACCAGACTTACATAGCCAAAAAGCTACACAGCTGTAATGGAAATGCAGATTTAAAGATCTTCCCTGCCCCTAGCTTAAGTGCACCTGGAGCTTGTGGTGGGAGGCTTGTTTTTCAGGAAAGCCCACACCTTGATACTTTGTGATTGGGCAGTGGGTCAAGAAGGTTGTTACATTCTCTGAGCCAGGAGAAGGCTATATAAACCCTGAGGAGAGGCTTTGCTTTGGGGCTCACTTTGAGAAGTGTTGTGTGATTTGACCAGATGAGACTCTGGGAAGCCGTTGTTGAGAGCCCCCCGGCTTTGAAAACCCAGATGTTGATGCTTCCCTCTCTGGTAACTGTGATTTGGTATTGATATAATGGTTGGACAGTTTGGAAGCCTGTCTGTTTGATCTGTAAGTTCTGTAACTCTGAAGTTTGGGGTGCTGACCTTTTTCCCCTGAACTAGGTAATGTATGTTTGTTTGATTAAAGTAAGCTTGTTAACCCATTTTGAGTTGCTTTCCTTTTGAAAAGCAGATCTAAGAACCTGTGTTGGCAGTCACCCTGGGGATATTGGGGTGCTTGCTGCTACAACAGCATATAGGATGATAATGTAATTTTAGGGTTTCTAAAGGGGGTTGGAGATTTAGGGATCTAATAAGTACAAACAAGGTGAGGAAGGTGGTTGCTTGCAAGATAAGGAAAAATTGTCTTGACACAGGATGGGGAACACAGGATAAGGGGGACAAAAGCAATTATTTTGGTACAAGTTGGTATTTTGAGATAAGGGGAAGGGGCATTAAAGCACTCTCAAGTAATAGGAGAGGCTAAGAATAAGCCAGAAACCCCCCTCAGGGGGCCTGGGAAAGTAACCGTTACTATTAACCCTTAGGGCACCTTTGTATCCACATCAATGTCGTGAAGCACAATGAAGTCCAGATTGGTCTCCTCTCCTCTACTTAGAATAACAGCCCAGAGACAGAGGGATTCAGGATAGGAACTCAGCCTAGGTCCTAGGAACCTCAGTTAACTCACGAGTAAAATGACATTGGTGTCATTCATTCATCTGCTGACTACCTACCAAGGGTGAAACCATCAGTACTCAAGCTCTGAGCTGCCTTGCTAAGTCTTTCTCTTCTGTAATCTGCCAATTCCAGATTTAGAATCACTAAAAGCAAAGGGGATTCTCTCCAGGCATAGGGTTTGAATAGCTGGTGAGCCAGGTCAGCTCTAAGGCCCAGGATGAATCTGAGGAGTCTGATTTTTCTAACAGACACAATAAAGCAATGAAAACAAAAGAAAACAACACTTTTTTCCCCTTCAAGAACATTTCTTGACATTTTCTTCCATCTGGAAAGCCTTTCCCACAGATTTCTCTTTTTTCACAGTAAATACTAGAATTTGTTTCATTTTATATTAAATAAGGCAAAAAGGAAGTTTTACAAGGGCTATAGGACTGGAAAAAGTCGAAATCTTAGGAGCTCAAAGGACATTCTATGAAGAAAATGAAACACAAGTTTATGGAAACCATAACCCTTATGTGAGTTTTTTTTTAACTGCTAAAACAGGATTTATTGTGAAAGTTCACAAGCAGACAGGATCCAGGGAGGATAACAGCATACAAAAACATTTGGGAATAATCCCCTTTGGCTTGCTGTGTAGAAGGTAAGTCTCCAGTTGCTGAGGAGGAAGCCTCTCCTTCATAGGGAAGCAGGTGACAATCATCCTTTCACAGGGGAAGGCTGGAAATCAAAGGATCAACAGTCAGGGAGCCTGGTGGAGGGTTCACAATTTTTCCCTGGAGAAATGGTCAGAAAAATCGATAGCAGCAAAGGCAAAGATGAAAGTCCACTGGACAGAGAGTCATGGGGCCAGCCTTTGTTCCCGGAGGGGGAGGACCTGGAAAAAAGATGGGTATAACAGGTGCTGTGAAAGGAATACGGTGGTACTGATAAATAAGGGAACCAGAGAAATATTCCAGGTACACCCCAATCCTGGGCACTGGGCCTTTTACTTGATGATTCAATGGTCCGTGTGTGGTTTGGAAATAGTAATCTTCTTTCTAGACACATTGAAGCAGGAAAAAAGAGGAGGAAGAGTTCACATTCCTCCCCCTTTACTCCTCAAATAAGGGGCGTAGATCCCCAGTGTCCACTCAGATAGCTGAGCCACATCCACCTCCCAGTACTGTCTGCCTGAGCTGAAGGCCTGCTTAGCAAGGACACCATAGCAATCAGAGTTCAATTCAAGATCCTGCCGGGCTTCTCTGGCTTTCACACTCTTCAGATCCTCAGAAATAGTTATATAGGGACTTTCTGGTATAGGATGCAGTATGATGTCAATTCTGGATTGGCTGAGCATCTCTATCTCGCCAGGGATAGGATATTCTCTCAGCTCTAGGAAGACACCCTTGGGCCATTGGGACAACACTGACTCACTCCTTCCCAGCAACTGCTTGACATCCTGTAGTCGATACAAATTGGGTTGGTCTTCTGCTTCCTGCAACTCTAGCATGAGGTCCTGAAGGGTTTGCATATGCTGGGATATTCTGTCCTGACTTGCCCTTTGCTCTTGATCCATTGTTTCAAGACACTGGGATATTTCCTCCATCAGGAAGTGGTGCAGTCTGCAAAATTCTCCTGTGATCATCCATTGCCATCAATATCAGGCTTCTCCTGAGCAAGAAGTTTCTCAGTTTCTTCAAAACACTTCCCCAAGTGACTCCACATGTCCTGGATCTTTTCCCTGAAATTGTGAGTAGCCTCGTCTACAGGAGAGAGTTCATGAGTCCCATGCTCTGGGCTTTGGGAGCATCTCACGCAGAGCGGTGTCTGGTCTTCTTCACAAAAGAACTTGAAGGCTTCCTTGTGCTTGGCACACTGGCTCTGCCCTTGAGTACTCTGTAAAAGCTGGGAGCAGAGCTGTTTGCTCAGCTCAGTCAGCTGGCCTAGGTGCCCATTGACTCCTGGGGATTCTCTGACCTGGGACACCTGCCTGCATTCAGGACAAGAGAGAGGTGTAGCTTCAGCTCTTTCAATAGAGGAGAGACATGCTTTGCAAAAGCTGTGCCCACACCTGATGGTGACTGGCTCAGAGTAGTAGCTCCTACAGATGCTACAGGTGATATCCCTCTGCACTTCCTGCAGCATTTCCTTAGCAACAACCATTCTTCTCTCTCCAATTGCTTATTTTCTGTAGCTGCTGAGATGAAGAGACTCCTTCCTTCCTCCCTTGCTCCCTTCCCCTGATTTATACCTTCCTGCACATTCTGTGCAATGTCCATTGTTCCTATAGAACTTTGTGGGAACCAAACTACTAGCATTTCTCACAATGACCTACCACAAAGGAGTGAATCTAATGAAGTTTTCTACAGTGGCAGGCAGATATGGAAAGAGACCTGGGAGTACAACATAGCCTTCAAATCACACCAATAGGCAACTTCCATAGACAGTACTCTGTCTATGAAAGACGCAAAAAGGGTCTTGGGATACTCTGGCATAGCTCAATGGTCATCATTAACAATTTTTTGAAGAGATTTGAGAAGTTATATCTAAGCATTCAACAACCACATAGACCCATTTCAGGAAGCAGCTAGTGTCTCCACATTAGATCCTTGGAGGAAGCAGAAATACCTTTTCAGTAGAAGACAACTAGCAGAAATCAATGACTAGTTCACTAACAAAGGACAACTGAAATGTTAATCACTTCCCCCAGAGACAAACTCATAAACTTTTCCCGTGACTTGAGGCAGAGTTATAGGCAGTATTAATATAGCAACCATAGGTCCCCCACCTTCACTGGATCAAATTTAAGAGAAGAAAATATTTTTAACTATACTTTTCAAAAGAAATATCCTTTGTCAGAGTAAATGATACAGTTTTTAGTTCATAAAATATGGTGACCCTGTTATAGAAATGCCAAAATTTGTCTTTCAATAGATTAATCAGTAGCCATTTATTAAGCACCCACTATATGCCAAGCACTATGCTAAATGCTGGGAATATAAAAAGAGGTAAAAGACAGCCCCTGCCCTCAAGAAGTTTATAATCTAATGGGATTTCTCTTTTAGTCCTCCAATTCATGTCCGACACCTTGCAGAAGCACCAAACTGAAAATGTTCCTCTATCTGATATTTGGCATATTTTAAAAAGGGCCTATAGATAGCAAAGCTGAACCCAAAGGAATGAATCCTAATGGCAAAATCTGAAGCACTGTGATAGGCTACTGGGAAAAGAGTGGTTGCAGTGCCTTCAATTTAGAGATTGTGGCTGGGTCTGCTGTCCCCACCTGTTGGAATGACTGGCCTTGACATTTGGTCTTGGGCATTATGTGAGTCAACCCATTATGAAGCATTTATTAATCACTTACTGCATACTAGACATTCTATTAAGATTCTATTGAGATATGAACATAGAAATGGAATCATTTCTATTCAAGGAATCATGAAAGATTTCCTATAAGAGCCGAGTTTTGGGAGAAGCTGAGAATGAAGAGGGAGCACATTTCAGACATGAAAACAGACTGACAGGAGGGAATATTGTGGATGAGGAATAGCTAAAGGGAAAGTTTGACTGGCTGTCCCCTTTGCTGTTGGATGCAAATATTCTGGTGACATAGCTGTCCCAATGTGTCTACTTGCTTAGGCTAACATAAGGACAAAAGAAACCAGTTCTGATATATCTTAAAAGTTATATTTGTTTATGAACTATCCAAATTCACAAGAACATAAAAGGGGCACATGTCTCTAGTCACTCCCTGATTGAGCTAATAGAGAGTATAGGCTTTGAGGAGTGCCCTCTTTCCCTTTATGCTTTCTGTGATATTGCCCTGTCCTCAAACTCCATGAGGAATCATAGAATCATTGATTTAGAACTAGAAGGAATATTTGGCATTATCTAGTTCAGTTTTCCTATTTTACAGGTGAGGAAAATGAGGCCCAGTTGGGTCATGTAACTTAGCCCTTGTGCTTGTTCACACAACTTGCTGTTGTTGTTGTTGGTCCGTCATTCCCGAAGAGGACCAATGGCATAAGGAGGGTGATATGTTGACTTGTACAAGACTTGGATTTAAGTGAGGCAGTTGTACAACGTCGGTGTCACTCTCTCCTCCAGAGTGACCCATGTTCAGTGGTGAGACGAAAGTCAAGCAAGTGGCAATGGCAGAGTTGGATTTGAGTGTATGTTGTTATTACTACACCATTCTATCCCCTACAACCCATTGCTAGGACTTCATATAATCTAAATTGTCTATTACCTCAGCACCTATCATAGTATTATGCACACAAGAAGCTTAGCAAACTCTCTAAATGAGTAATGATCATTAACTTTTATCAGTATTTTCCCCCCACAATAACCTTTTAAGTTAGGTGATCTGATATCATTATGTCTATTTTATAGATGAGAAATAGAGACTCAGAAAGAGAGTCCAGGGCTATTTCTTTCTTTTCTTTTTTTTCTTTCTTTCTTTTTTTTTTTTTTGAAAAGAGATGTCTGTGGTTTATTTGGAGTTATAAACAGCTCATCTACATAAACAGGCAACTTAAAGGTGATGATTGAAGAAGAATCCACTTTTCTTCTGCTCTATCCTATAGGTCAGGCCAAGGGAGGACCCACATCATGGGGAGTTGCTGGCTGTAGCTGCTGCTCATTGGATTTCCTCACCAGCTCACAAGTTTCTCATTGAGAGCAATTTGTGACTGGGTTAGGTTGGCAAGGTAAGTTACCATCAACAGGTCATTGATGTTGCTGTTCAGCATGGTCTTGAAGTCCTCAGGGGCAATCTTGGGAACTTGGTTAACCAGGCCCATCAGGAAGTGGCCCATGGTGTTATCAGCTGACACCTTTCCAGACAGCACATCCTCAGCATACTGCAACACTGTGCTTAGAGCATCCTGGATCCGGGCTGATGCACCACCAATGTGCTGCAGATCACTTGAAAGGCCAATTACAAGGTTGGGGCTGAAACATGTCTTCATGATGAGATCAATTCCAATTCGCTCAGTATCATAGTAGACATTTTTCACTGTCAGTGGAGTGAACATCACCCCCATTGTTTTTCCAGGAACACCCATGGAAGCACTTATGTAGGCTTTGATGCTCATCTGCCCATTCTGGAGGCTGGTGTCCACAGTGAGGTGAATGGGGCTATGGGCCTCTGGGCTGTAGTACTCATGAATCAGCACTGAGTGTTCTGTGATGTCATGGCCTGTGGCATACCAGCCCAGAATAAGTTCACTTGGAGAGACTTTCTTGTGTAATTCATACATGTTCTTAGCAAATTCCATGTCTACAGCAACCTCATCCTCAGACTCATTATGTGGCACTGAAAAGCAGTTGGTGACTTCTGAGTGTTTGTCAGTTGTTCCCAGCAGAGTGCCGATAACGCGGCCCGCACCCTCCTTGCGATGATCCTAGCTGTCCACGATGGAGGTGAGGATGACCGGGTGTAGCCGGACCACGGGGCCGCCAGGGAACAGCCCGGGGAGCCCAGGCCCGAGGGAGGCCGGCGCCAGAGCTGGGGTCAGGGCAGCCGGTGGAGGCGCCGACGCCGGGACCCGGCACAGGCCCAGGGAGGGAGCTGGGGCGGAATCCGGTGTAGAAGCCGGGGTTGGGGTCAGGGCGGGAGTCGAAGTCGGGGAGGAACCCGAGGCTGCAGTAGCAGCCGCCATGCTGCCGAAGCGCGAAAGGCCCCGGGGCTATTTCTACAATCTTTCTCTGATGTCTTTGTCCACCCTCAGGTGCCCCTATCACCTGACAGTTTCCTCTCTCTCTTTCTGAGGAACGAATGTGAAACATTCACATTTGGGTACAAGGGATTGATATCATCTATCATTTAAATTGGGATCAAGCCAAATCAAATGTCATAGATCCCTCTGTGATCCCTTCTCACTCTGGGATGTTGTGCTTCTCCCGTGAATCACTAAGTATTTATTAAATACTTACTGGGTGGGAGGCCTTGGAAGGCTCAGTAACCCGGTATCAGTAGTAGAATCTAAGGGAAGCAAACTCAGTGACTTCCAAAGTCTCTTCAGCTCTAAATAAATCCAAGATCTTTGAAAGGCTCTTCCATGTGGCACGAGACTTGTTTTCTCCTCAATTCCCCCTCCTCTTTTTAAAATTATTTTTTATTTTTTTAATTAACAAGGATTTGTTTTCTCTTCCTCTCACCTTTTACTACCCTGCATTGAAAAAAAAAATCCTTGTAACAAATATGCACAGTAAAGCAAAGCACATTCCTTATTGGCTATATCAAAAAATGCTTGTCTTATTCTGCACCCGCAGGCCACCACCTATCTGTTAGGAGGAGTGTAGTGTGTTTCATCTTCAGTCCTTTGGAATCATGATCAGTCTGTATTTATGAAAGTTCTTAAGTCCTTTAAACTTGTTCATCTTTGCAATGCTGTATAAGCTCTTCTGAATCTTTTGCTTTTTGAAGCCCTCCCTGCCCTTAATGGACTCTCCCTCCTCTCCCCTGCAGAGTATTCTTTTCCCATGTCTCCAAACTGGCATGTGGCATTTTTAATGAAGTAGAGCAGGTTTCTGTGTGAAAGAATTCACCTAGACCTTCTCTGTAACCATTGGGAGCTTTATTGATGCAAAGGCAGTATGGTATTCCTATATTTGGGGAAGTTACTCTTATACAGAGGTTTCAGAATGGTGAAGTAGTTTTAGAGGTTTTTATGGAGGTTAAAGATGAAAGACAAGACAGGATGACCATAGCACGAGGGAGACAAAGGGAGTTCTTTATGGTTCAAGGATTTAAGGACAGGACAGGAGGACACAGGTTAAAAATTAAAGGTCAGGGGGAACACAGGATAAGGGAGACAAGCAATTCTTTTGTTACAGGTTTAAAATAAGGTGGGGGAAGGACTTGAGGATAACTTCAGTTTACAGAATAAACTAGGAGCATCACAAAGTACTGGAGTAACCCTTAATACTATTTTTAACTCTAAGGGCACTGTTTGTATCTGTATCGATTTGATACCCTATCTTGTTATTTAATTATTCATGTATTTACATCTTTCCTCCTAACTATAAGATCTTGAAGGACAGGAGATTTATTTTTTTTATGCTTCAGTATTCCCAGGAGAAGCAGCATGAATATAGTGAATAAAACGTTGGTCTAGGAGTCAGGAAGACCTGGGTTTGAATTCCACCTCTGAGATTTACTAGCTTTATAACCTTGGACAAGACACAGCCTCTGTGGGCTTGAACCCTTAGTAAGTTGTGGAATGGAGTTCTTCAGCTAATAATGTTACACAATTTTCTTTATTTGTGTATCCTCTGTACTTAACACCTGGGCAGCTAGGTGACATAGAAGATAGAGTCTCAGTCCTGAAGTCAGGAGGACCTGAGTTCAAATCTGGCCTCAGACACTTATTAGCTGTGTGACCCTGGACAAGTCACCTAACTCTTTTTGCCTCAGTTTCCTCACCAAAAAAATGAGCTGGAGAAGAAAATGCAAACTACTCCTATACCTTTGCTCAGAAGACCCCAAATGGGGTCACAGAGATTCAGACACAACAGAAAAGACTGAAAAATAATAACAGTACTTAACACAGAATTGGTCATAGAATAGGCACTCAGCAAATGCAAAATCAGTACCTAGAAAATAAAATTGAGTCTTGCTAGATCTGTATCTCCCTCACTCTAGCTTCAATTATTAAATCTTTGCAGTGAAATACTGTGATAACTTCACTTTGCTGACCATGTAATTAGGCATATCATGTGCTTGTTTCTGAGGGCTTCCAGTTGTCTAGACTGGAGAAAACTTTCCTTTGGCACTGAAAATACACTCAGGAGCTGCCATTTACCCAGAGTCAGCCACCTGGATGGAAGATAGAGTAGCTAGGTAGATACCAAGCAATTTCTTCTAGAACTAAAAAGAATCATTACAATTCTTCTATGCAGCATAACTAATGTTATATTAATAGGAATGTATGCATAGAGCCCATATCAGATTGGTGGGAGGGAAAGGGGGAAAATTGAAAACTTATGGAAGTAAATGTTGAAAATGAAAAATAAATCATTTAATTAAAAAAAGAACTAGAAAGAAGAACTCTTTCTCTATGAATAGACAACCTAGAACCTTGATTAGGGAAGCAAACCTTCTCTGAAACATGACTTTATGATTGAACTATGAAGCCATTTGGCATTAAAACTCAGAAGTTTTACAGAGTTCCACTGCTCAGAGAGGGAGCTGGTGTGTAGTGTGGTAGATAGAATGCTGGACATGGAGTCAGGAAGACCTAAGTTCATATCATAGCTGGGCCATACTCCTACTGGTTGTGTGACCTTGGGCAAGTCTCTGGCCTCATTTTCCTTATCTTTAAACACAGGAAGTTGGGTGGACAATAAGGTTAAGATGCCTTCTGGTCCTAAGTACATGATCTTACAAGTCTTTGTGGAGAGGGGAAAGAAAGTGCTGAAAAATGATGGCAATAGGAAGACTTGAGCTCAAATCCTGCCCCAATTACTAGTTTTGTGACCCTGGAAAACTCAGTGAACCTCTCTAGGCCTCATTTTCCTTGACTGTAAAATAAAAAGGTTTATATTACATGGTCTCTAAAGTCCCTTCCAAATATAAATCTATGATCCTGTATTCTTACACATCCTTATCAGGAGGAGGTAGGAATTGCTAAGGAAATGATGATGATGATGATGATGATGATGATGATGATGATGATGATGATGATGATGATGATGATGATGAAGAAGAAGCATTTTTAGAGATTTTATTATGCACCAGTCACTGTGCTAAGCCCTGGGAATCCATATACAATCAAGCAAGATAGTAATTGCCCTCAAGGAGCTTACATTTGAATGGGGAAGACAGTTTATAAATGAATTAATTTTACTCAGAAAGAACATTTTGAAGGCATTCTTAGTTATTTGGATATTAGTTATTATGTGGGGAGAGGAGAAGGCATTTTAGAGGCAAATTCAGGGCAGCAAACCAAGAATCCTGAATAAAATCATTGTAGATTCACCAGGAGCTGTCTGATATGGTTTTTCCCCCATCTCTGTATATGTCAGGGATTTAACAGGCGAAGAGATTTCGGCGTGTTTGCTGCCAGTTCTACTTAATTTAACAATCTTCTCTGCTAATGAAATGCTGTTTGCTTGGGAGCAGGCTGTCATGCCATTGGCTGACGGGTCATTGGGCTGTGAAGACAGCAAGGAGACAACCCCTCCTCACCAGGACTTCAGGAGTAGGAAGAATGGAACCCCTGACCTGAGGTTAGGAACTAAATTCGAGCTTGGCTCCTGGAGGCTATCTGCTCACCCATCTGAGCTGTTCCTCCAAAAGGCATGTGTTGAGACAAGCCTCTGAGAGTGCCCAAAGTGGATGAAGCCACCCCTCAGCGTGTGAATTTCCCATTAGATTGTGAGTTACTCCAGGGCAGGGACTTTTCACTTTTCTTAGTAGCCCCAGTGCTCAGCACATCCTTATAGTAGATCCTTATGAATGTTCATTGACTAACTACTGAGCCCTGTGGAAGAAACTGGGTGTATTCATGTCAGATGTTGGTAGTGGTGGTGGGGTGAATATAGGAGGATGAGGAAACTCTGTGCCTGCCCTCAAGTTGGGGAGTCGAGATATGTGTAAGAGAATGAAATGCAAAAGAATGGGGAGTGGGTGACAAGGGATGAAGGGAATGGATCTGGAATTCGAAGTTTTAAAGTGAAATCTTTCAAATATATATAAATACTATTATTAATACAATTTTGCATGTAATTGGGAGATAAGATGTGCAGGCATTGGGGCACAGAGTCACTTTGCCCTAATGGAAAAGTCGAAGGGGGTATGGGAGAAGATATGGGAGAGAGCAGATTGGATGAGGGGATATCCTGTGGTACTGCTATTCTGCGGTGGTGGGTAGGGCAAAAATGGGGAAATAATTGTAATTCAAAATCTGGGGAAATGAATGATGTAAACCAGAAGTTAATAAAGCATTTGAAAAAAAAAAAAGAAATGCAAAAGAATGTATAAGCAAAGATTTAGAGCCTGAAAGCATTTTAGGGATCATCTAATCCAAATCCCTCATTTAGTTGTGACCCTGGGCAAATCATTTAATATGATTGTCTCATAAAAAAGGAAGAGAGAAGAGTGGAGGGGAGGGCTGGGGAGGGGAGGAGAGGGGAAGAGAGGGGAGAAACAAAGAAATGAGTAATTGGGGTGCAGCTAGGTGGCATAGTGGATAAAGCACCAGCCCTGGAATCAGGAGGACCTGAGTTCAAATTCCAGCTTCAGACACTTTATATTTACTAGATGTGTGACCCTGGACAAGTTACTTAACCCCAATTGCCTCACATACATATACACATACAAACTTGAGTAATTAATTGGCTTCCCCAGGGTCACATGAGGATCAAATGGTAAACCTAGAGTTTGAACCCAGGTCCTGGAATTCCAAATCCAGCATTCTTTCTGCATCCCCACAGAACCCCATCCATGGGATAGGGTTCTAAGTACTTTGGATTTCCAAGAAGAGAGAGATCAGTGGGGACTGGAGTGGTCAGGATATTGAACTTGGTCTTGAAGGATGAATGTCTTTTTTTTTCTTTTTGGAGGAGGGAGGGCAGGGCAATTGGGAAGTGGCTTGCCTAAGGTCACACAGCTAGTAAGTGTTAAGTGTCTGAGGCCAGATTTGAACTCAGGTTCTTCTTACTCCAGGGCCAGTGCTCTACTCACTGTGCCACCTACCCACCTAGGATGAATAAGTCTTAACAGAAGCAGAGATGAGCAGAGCATTCCAGGTTCAGTGAACAGCATAAGTAAAGGGTAAGGCATCATCAGACATGCTATATTTTATAAAAAGCATATGTGATTGGCTATTTTAGTGTCAAGCAGAGATGTCAAATCTGACCAGCAACAAACACTCTCAAATCTCCTGTCTGAGCTGAGCCAGATTAAAATGTTATTTGGAAATATCCAATAAAAGAAATAAAAATATAATAGAACATAGGTATTTTACATATATCAAATATTATTAAATAAAATATATGTCAATCATATCATCAGTAACATATTACATACAATATATTTATATATATTTCTTGTATATCTAATATTACATATCAATATATCAAATAAAATATTACATTTTCAAACTGTCTGCAGGTCACCCAAAGGAGAACCTTAAGTAAGGATTTTGATCCCCGTTTCTATTTGAATTTGACATCACTGATATAAAGGCCTTCCTGTCATGATGAAGGAAGGTCACTTTTAGATCTTCACGAGGGACAGCCCTTGAGTGCAGATGAATCAGACTGAAAGAGTTAATCAAAATTATAAGTATTCTCTCTAACTCAGAGTCCTCTGACTCAGTCTTCTTTACCACAGTGATTCTCCCTCAGCAAGATGGTAGAATCAATGAAATTTGTCTTCAGTTGTCTTTCCGCAATCTCTTCCCAGCCCCTTTGTCAGTCCTTAGACTCTCCATGAACAGACATCTTATAATCAGGAAAGGATCTCAAATACATTCCCATTTACGTATAAGTGATTGGATAAGGTCTACCATTTAAAGCGGAAACACAAGTCAATACCCGAGCTGAGGCAAGAGAGGGAAAAACCCAGCTGATTCTGATTTGAGCTTTGGCTCTGACACTTATTAGCTGTTTGACTTTGGGATGTCACCAACATCCCAAGCCTTTTCCTCGTTTTTGAAGTAGAAAGGACAATAATCCCTGCACTATCCACCTTGACCAGTTGCTATAAGGAAAAAACTATGTAAATGTATGCTACTATAATTATCTATGCAAATAGGCAAGGGCAGAAGGGCCCAAGAATACTGCCAAGTGCTTGTTTCGTGCCATCTCTTTGCTGAACTTGTCTGGGGCAACCGTGATCACCTTACTTTTAATCTGAGACTACTGGAGATTGTCACATGAGAGAAAAGAGGCCAACAGAACTCATATCTGCCATTTTGTTTAACCCTTTCAGTTCAGTTGGATTTAGTTTGATTAAATTTAACAAACATTTATTATATTTATTGGTGTATTGTGTGCATTTCAGGCATGGGGACAAATGACATGTGTAAATATAAGAAAGTGGGAGATGGATCATTAAGTCTGGAGGAGAGCCAATAATCCACTTGGGCTGGGATTTTTCAGTCATTTCAGTCTTGTCCAACACTTTGTGACCCTATTTGGGGTTTTATTGGCAGAGGAACTGCAGTGGTTTGCCATTTCCTTCTCCAGCTCATTTTGCAGATGGGCTAGAGGCAAAGAGGGTTAAATGACTTGCCCAGGATCACATAGCTAGTAAAAGTCTGAGGCTGGATTTGAACTCAGGTCCTCTTGACTCCAGACCTGGAGCTTTATCCGCTGGGCCATTTAGCTGCCCCTTTAGTTAAGTGGATTAGTACAAAATAAGCCTGAAAAGGTAAATCAGATCCAGACTTTGAAAAGCCTTAAATGCCAACTGGGTCGTATCCTAAAAGTAATGGAAAGCCTTTTGAGCAGTGAAATGAGGATATAATCATAAAGATTACAGACAGAGATGTGGGAGGCTCCTCTGAGAGCATCTTGTCCAGCTGCCTCATTTTCCAGATCAGAAAACTGAGACCTAGGAGATTTAAATGACTTAGGAGAATACATTTAGATCTAGAAAGGACCTCAGAGGCCTTTAGGACCAACCTTCTCCCTTTACAGATGAGGAAACTGAGTCTGAGAGAGAAGTGACTTGTCCAGTGTCACACAGCTAGTGTCTGAGGCAGGATTTATACTCAGGTCCTCCAGTGCTATTTGTCCAAGGTCATACAGATAGTGGGCATCAGATGTGAGATCTGAACCCAGCAATGAGGGAACAGAGGATGGAGGGAGCTGGTCCCTGGCAGTGAGTGAGCAGAATTTGGAGGATGCCGCTCCATACAGCTTGCCTGAAGTCTTCTTTGAACAGCTTCACAATCTTAATGATTCCTTCTGGGCGTCATCATTAACAGTAGCAATTGAGGGGGAAGGGAAGCTGCAGCCAGAGAAAAGCAAATGCCAGATCCTAATCACTTTGTTCCTCAAAGCAGCATGAAGCCAGGGCCCAAAGAGCCCTTCACACAGTCAGTGGGGAGAGCTAATTAAGACGAGTGAGCTGGCAAAAATCCCCACAGCCTCCCAGGCATCCATTGATTTGCCCCATCCCTTGGCAGCTCCCTGGTCTTCTAGATGGCTCTTGTAGAGAGAGTCCATAAACATACATCATTCAGGAGAGTCCCATTCTACTTCATATTGTCAAAATTAAAAATCATTCGCTAAATTAAAAGTTACTTTTCAGGGGCTGATCCAACCTGGGGATTAGATCAGTTTTCCTTCTCAGACATGTTCATAGAAGCCCAGAATCTATGATTGGAAGAAACCTCAGTGGCCATCTGCTCCATTCTGAAATGCTCTACATTCTGAATCAGCTCTACAACACACCTGGCAGGTCTTTACCTGGTCATCTAGCCTTTGAAGTCTTCCAAGAAGTAAGAACTATTACCTCCCACTCTTAATGAAACCACACAGGTTCTCCATCATCACTGCTTTCCTTTCTGACTGTCTATATTACACACACACACACACACACACACACACACACACACACACACACACACACACACACACGCATGTGAGGATCAAGTGAAATAATATTGTTATCTCATATTTAATGATTATACTCATAATTAACATTAGTACTGGGCCTAGAATATAGTAAGCACTTAATAGATGCTTATTCTCTTGCTTTTCCTTCTACTTCATAACCTTTGGTCAAGATGAAGTGAAATCAATTCTATCTACACACACACACACACACACACACACACACACACACACATGCATGCAATAAATCAAAATAGAATATAGTTATTTTTATAAGGAAATTTGTATTCAGTGCCCAATGTTTTCTGTTTTTTGGCACATAAAATCATATTAGCATTACTACTGGAGGAATATTTCAGCAGGATAATATAGTTATTTACAGATATACCCTGTATTCCAATGACAAGTTTCTAGTACACTCTAAGGATTTGCCTGATCCAGACTGGGAATTCCTGGCTTTATAGATCAAATAGCTGCCTTTGTGAGGTCATACAGTCAAAGCAAAATTCATACCTGAGGGACCAAGCTACTGCTGGTAAGCCTTTCTGACCATAGCTCAGCCACCCCCTGGATGGTAGGCACATGGTCTATCCCTGACTCTCCTTAGGAAGTCTTTCTCAATTGGTAGGACCAGTCATGGCTTTCCTTCAATTGGCATAGCTTTCAAGATCCAACAGTCATGGGGCAGCTAGGTAGTGCAGTTAATAGAGCACTGGCCCTGGGGTCAGGAGGATCTGGGTTGGAGTCTAGCCTCAGACACTTAACACACACACACACACACACACACACACACACACACACACACACACCAAAAAAAAAAAAAACCAACCTTGGGCAAAAACCTTGTGACCTTGGGCAAGTCACTTAACCCCAATTGTGCTCCAAAAAGAAAAAGAAAGATCCAACAGTCACCTTGATACTCAGATAAGATAACTAAGGATGACAAACTTGAAAATTCATTAATTAAACTTGTTTTGATAGTGGGTGTAGCTCTGGAGGCTCAGGGTAAGAGGGCCTTACTGACCATTGAAACTGACCCTAACTTGAAACTTTTTATCAATCAATCAATAATTATTTACTATGCTTATAATAAGCGTCTGCTGTAATGTGCCAAGCATTGTGGTAGGCCCTGGGGATGCAAATGAACAAATGATACTGTATATGCAACTGCTTTCCCTTCTCATCTTCTAAATAGTCACAAAGAGACTTCCCCAGAGCTCTCTCCTTCCTTGGACACTTCCACCCCTACCCCTACCCTCGCCCCCTGAGATTTACAGTTTACACACGCTAGATTTGAAGTAAAACCCTTTCCAGGACAGTGCCATCACGACCTGGAGCAGGACTTCCTTCTCTCCCACCCAGCTTCTTAATTCTTAGTAAGACCCAGTTCTAAGACTAGGCTGTTGCCATGACAATGCCGAATACCTGCTGAGGACTGGTATGTACTGTCTGGGAAAGCCCAAGAAGCATCTTTAAATGAGAGGTAACAACAAGTGGGATCCAACAAAGAGAAAGGCGGGTACCAGGGGCAGGTTTCGGTGTCATACCTCAGCAATGACTCGTTTATACTCAATGTCATTTTTAGCTTTAAAGTGTCAGGGGAAAAGGAGGGAAGGTCGATATTTTCATGCTCTCCTTGTGGTTTCATTATTGGTCACCGATGTTTCCTCAGTGTATTTCTTTCTCTAGAAGACCTCTGCCACTCAGAATTTCTCTTTGGGGAAAGAGGGAACCCAGTTGCCCTATTTTGTTCTTTCTCATAATGTTTGGAGAGGTTTCTAGATCTTCCTTCGGATCAAGAAGATTAGGAGGTCAGTAGAAGCTAGGTGTATAGTGGGTAGAGCACTGGCCCTGGAGGTTCTGAATTCAAGTCCAGTCTCAGACACTCACTAGTTGTGTGACCCTGGGCAATTCACTTAACCCTAATTGCTGGGAGAAAGGAAGGAAAGAAGGAAGGAAAGAAGGAGGGAAGGAAGGAAGAAAGGAAGGAAGGAAAGAGAGAAAGGAAGAAAAAGGAAGGAAGGAAGGAAGGAAGGAAGGAAGGAAGGAAGGAAGGAAGGAAGGAAGGAAGGAAGGAAGGAAGGGAGGAAGGGAGGAAGAAAATTAGGAGGTCATGGGTCCAGAGCAATGGGGGTCAGGGGTCATAGATCCAGGGATTCAGGGGTCATAGATCCAGGGAGTCAGAAGAACTCAGAATCTGGTCTTAGCTCTGCCACTCAATGACTGCATGATGTTGGTGTAGCAAATCACTTTGTATCTCTAGACCTCAGTTTCCTCATTGTGAAATTAGAGAATTGGTCTCATAATAAATGACATTCATATAGCACTTAAAACTTTCTGATGTGGGGGCAGTTAGGTGGCTCAGTGAATAGAGCACTGGCCCTGAAGTCAGGAGGACCCGAGTTCAAATCCAGCCTTAGACACTTAACACAAAAACTAGCCATGTGACCTTGGGCAAGTCATTTAACCCCAACTGCCCTCCCCCCAAAAAAAACAAAACCAAAACCAAAAAAAAGCTTTATGATGTGCTTGCTGTGTGAGCCTCAAAACAACCCTCAAAACAAAAATAATAGCTAAGATATTATTACCCACATTTTACAGAAAAGGAAACCGAGGCTCAGAAAGGTGAGAAGTTTGTTCATAATGAGAAGCAGAGTGGTGCAGTGATTAGATCTGCTAGCATGCTAGACCTGCAGTCAGGAAGACCTAGGCTCAAGTCCCACCTCTGGACCTTACTAGCTATGTGATTCAAGACAAGTTGCTCAACCTGTAGAAGCCTCCATTTCCTCATCTGTAGGGTAAAGTGGTTGAATGAGATGGTCCCTAAGGTCTCCTGCAGCTGTAAATATAGGAGTCTCCCATCCTTAGTTATAGGACTAATTAGGATTGGAGCAGAGAGGGAGAGGCGAGAAGAGAATTCAAGCCTGGGTTTTCTTTGACACAGTCCAGTCCAGGATTTTGTCCACTGTTCCTCATTGCCTCTGGCTGCCCTTCCAGCTCTGTAGAGCACAGCATGAGTGGGAGGCTGGCCAGGACTGCTTAGATCATATCTTACACTAAGATCCTGAGATTTGTCTCCAGGGCTTTCCAGGGAGGTGTTTTGGCTTTGTTTTGCTTTATTTTGTTTTTACAGTCTCCTGAGAATCTGGATTTTTCCCTTGTGCCAGACTTGCACGAATCCTTCCAGAAGGAACTGCCCTTAATTGGAAAGCTGATTACATTAACTTCTTTAATGTGGTAGGAATGAAAATGGATCACTTTTATTTCCCATTTACAGCCTGTGGTTAAACAGGCTATTGAAATGTTCTGGAGAGATTCAAGCCTTAGTAACTGATGCTTCCCTTCCCCAAAGGCACATTTAGGCCATTCCAAATGTCCTGTTCAAGTAAAGAGGGGACTGGTAAGGTCACTTCCTTAACACAAGAAAGCAAGAAAACCCAAAGAAATCTAGAATCTTAGGGCTGAAGGGACATTAGCTTAAGGCCCACCTCACTTCCCCCCATTTTATAGATAAATAAACTAAAGTCCCCAGAGGCTCAATGGATGGAGTGCTTCAAAACTGAGGCCTCAGACTTTTACTAGCTGTGTGACTCTGGGCAAGTTACTTAACCTCTGTTTACCTTAATCCCTGCAAAAGAAAATGGCAAACCATCTAGTATCTTTGTCAAGAAAACCCCATGGACAAAGAGTCAAACCCAAGAGTCAGACCCAACTGATGTCCAGATGGGCTATCACTTGCCCAAGGAACTGGGCGTCAAGAGATAATTAAACAGTCACTTAACTCTTAGGACAATGCTTTTTGGTGATATGCAGATGAAGGAAGAACACAAAATCCTCACTGAGCTTGACTTCTCTCATATACCCAAGGGGCCAGGAATGAGGCTTGGGTGATAGAAAAGGCCATGACTGCCTGCAAGATACACTTTTCCTCACAAACCCACTAACACGTTAAGCTCATTTTGATGAGGTTTGGGCTCTGGGATGGGTTTGGGAGCCCCCTCAAGCTCTCCTTGAGTCTGGAGGTACAGGCTCTGGGAACCTCCCTTGGACTCTTGATTAAATTGTCTCATTTGATGAGGTATTTGCATGAGACAATAAGCCTTACATTGTACCTAGTTACTAACTGCTACTTATTAACTACTAATTCTAGCCTAGTTACTAGCCATGTCTATGAGAATGCCATAGAATGAGCTAGCACAGACTTACTCTGTGTCTAATGCAAGTGAACTTTTAATAAACTTTACTTTTCTTTGGCCAAGAGAAGACTTGAGTCAAATTTATTTGGCAAGACCAGGCATGTTGATATTTGGGGGTCTTTGCTAGGTTATTCTATGGCACTATAACTATTCTATGGCACTCTCATAAATATGAAGACAGGATGGGGTCTTATATACAGAAGGTTGTGGGAGGAAACTAGGGGCAGTCTAAGGGAAGAGTTTGGGGAGGGTCTTCAGGAGGAGTTAATGAGGTCAATGAGTAATTAAGGGTGGGAAGTCTCTGGAGGCCACCTGGAGACCACAAACAATGGCGGACTAGGCCAGTTTGGGTGGGAAGTAGATGAACCATGGAGGGCTAGGCTAGTAACTAGGCTAGAGTTAGTAGTTAGTAGTTAGTAACTAGGCTAGAGGTCTGGGCTCAGCCACAGTGTAAGGCTTAGTGCCTCATGCAAATGCCTCATCAAATGAGATGATTTCATCAAGAGTCCAAGGGAAGTTCCCAGAACCTGTACCTCAAGGACTCAAGGAGAGCTCAAGGGGGCTCCCAGAGCCCAAACCTCATCAATTTGATATTCTCAACATTGTGAAGGAGAAGATAGGATCATGAATTTAGATCTGGAATGAATCTCTGAAGTTATTGAATCCAACAGGACCAAGGAGATGATCTAACTTGTTGAATTAGCAGAGCTGGGATTCCAATCCAGATATCAAATCTTGCTTTTCCCCCACTATACCCCATAGCCTTTAGAATGTCAAGATTTATGATTTAGTTGATGGGGGTAGTCTCTCCACCACTGTAAATCACAACCCTTCAGCCACTTAATAGGTAGTCTTCAAGAATTGTGGCCACAAGTGGCCAATCTAGAGGGATTTGGCTGGTCTGCAACTGACAGCCCATCACTGCACCTAGACTCAAAGCAACTTGGTAGGACCTACCAGAACTTGCTCTCCACCAACCTAGGCTTTAAGACCTGGGGTCACTACCATACTGCCCTGGTGCACCAGAGTAGGACTTCAGTGGAATAGGGAGTTAGTATTGATATGTCCTCCTTTTATTTCATAGAAGGAAACTGAGGGTCAGAGAAGTTAGATGACTTCCTTGCCCAGGGTCACAAAGCTAATGAGTGTCTTTTCCCTTACCCTGTGATGTGAGCACCTGGCAAGTATGTGGATCTTCAAGAGGCCATGATTTAGCCCCTCCAGACTTCTTGAGCTGCTCCTCTGGAAAAAGAGAGGATCACTCACCATGACCCCTAAAGTTCCATCCATTTCCATGATACTTTTCCATACTTTCCTTTAGATTCCTGTTTTTATCCTTCCTCATGTTCGCTCTTCTATCTTGCTCCCTGAGATTCTCTTATTCTTCCTTTCTCACTAGCTCAAGTGAAATTGCAAAGAACCTTCTAAAAAGGAAATCAGAATTGTTGTTACTCATAGTCTGCTGAAGGTCCTTTATTTTTTTTCCTTTAAAGGGAGGATACTACTGTGGTACTCTTCATGGTTAAGAGAAGTGGAGAGTGAGACAGAGAGCAAAAGAGAGAGAGAAAGAGGGACAGGGGGAGGGAGAGAAAGAGGATGGCAGGGGAAGGAAGGTCTGTGGAGTACAGGGACCCAAAAACCCCCTGCCCAAAAAATTAAAAGCCAGAGGTGCCTTGAGGGAAGAAGAGGAAGTTTTATTCAATTCTCTGGAGAAGAGGGCATCCCTCCCAGGAGTATGAACCAGTGGAAAACAGAGCAAGAATTTACACCCTAATGCAGTCAAGCCCCCTCCTACCGCTGTTCCTTCTCCCATTGGCTGGGAGGTGGGCTTACAGTCTAGGCTCAGAAAAGGCCACAAACAGGGAAACAGGGTATTGTTTATGTCCTTATTTGGTAAACACTAAGGCAAGGGATGGGGGGGGGAAAGGCTGCAAGTCAGGCTGGAGTCGGAAAAACCCTTCAAGGGTTTAATGCTGATAAGGCTGGTGTAGCAAGCTAGGGTGGAGGTGGAAAGACTCCTAAAGGGCTTAGTGCTGATCTGGCTGTAGTAAAGAAGGGGGAAGGGTGAAACTGAAACTCAGGCCTGTTCCCACAAAAAAAACAAACAAACAAAAACCTTACTAGACTTTAGGATATAGGCTGAGAAGTTTTCACCTCTCCCACTCAAAGGGAATGAGGGAAAGAGGGAGAGGCAGAGAGGCACGGAGAGAGAGACGGGAGAGGAGAAAGGGAGAGAAAGACGAGGAGAGAGGAGAAGAAAGAGAAAGAGGGAAGAGAGACAGATAACAGAGAGAGAGACAAAAACAGAAAAAAACCAAACAGAAGGACAGAGACAGAGAAAAGAAAGTCACATAGATAAGTAAGAGATAGATAGAAATACTCAAAGAGGTAAACAGAGGTTTTGAGAGAGATTACAGAAGGAACAAAAAAAGAGTAAGCACAGACAGAGTCAGATAAAGACAAAGAGCAAGAGAGAGAAAACTTAATGTCCAACTATTAGCAAAGATTCCTCAGACGAGATAGCATGTCAATGCCCTTCACATCTGTCTGTGCTGCAGATGTTAAGAAAAGACCAGAACTCATGGGCCTGCTCCAGAATGACAGCATCCCATTGGCAATCAGTCACTCCCATAGACACAAATGCCTAGAGTATGGGGGGGAGGGGGTGGTCCTTTCTGGTTTCTCTGAAACAGTCATTATGTAAATATCTGGAGCCCCTCACTGAGCACCATGAAGTGTGCACATTGGAGAGGGGTGATATTGAGGTAGAAGAGGCAGATAATAAAGGTGAAGTTACACTCATCTTCCTGAAGGGGATTTTATTTTTCATCTAGTCCTTAACATTGGCCTGGCTTTTCCTTAGTGAAGAGAGCCTATCCTCCTGAGAGTGTCTCCAAAATGTTGCCTTTGTCTTTCATCTACTCTAGTTCACACTCCTTTGCTCTGTGCCCTTGTTCTCCAGAGTCCTTCAAAAAAATCTGTCCCCTTGAAATAGTAACTGAAGAGCATTTTTCCAAAAGTAGAGCACATAGAGTTTTCCCATAATAGCTCAACATTAGAAATCATTTTTTTGTAAAATTATGACTCATTACTTAATCTGCTTACTATAGAAGGGAAAAGGAGTGTGTGTGTGTGTGTGTGTGTGTGTGTGTCTGTGTCTATGTGTTTAGAATATTATATACATGGTTCCAAGAATCCATTTCATAGACTATTTGCTTTAAAAAAGAAACACAAAACAGCATCTAAGCCATTCCCCTGTCTCTAGACTGAGCTACACTGAAGCCAGTCCAGGTAGAAATATGCTGCTCTGACACTCATCTTTTTACATAATTCTTACTGTCTGTTGAGTTACTTTTTAAAGTGTTTTTTTTTAAATTTGTTACAACAAAACACCACTTTAAAATCTCTCATCCAACAAGGTATCTCTTCTGTCATTTGTGCAAGATTCTTTGAGAGATAATATAGATCATTTAAAAGACAAAAATACATCCCTCAAATCTGTTCACTAGTCATGCAAGGGATCCAGAACACAGTCTAAGTTGAAAAGGGATGCATTGCAGATGTCCCCATTTGTAGATGTCATTATACCAATTGTGCCGAACAGTAGGATATTCCAGAATCTCTTAAAGGAGATTCATAATCACTCAAGAGATGTTTGTCTAACCATTCTCAAAGGAAAAACCAAGTGGATGAAGAATGCTTATTGTATGTATTATGAATTTGGGTGGATGTTCTGATGAGTTTCCTCTCAGATAAGTCTTAGATAGACACACATGGACAATGAGACAGTCCTAGAATTGAATAGGAGGAAGAGAATTGACCAGATTTCCTATGAGAAAATTTGACATTTCTTTTATGAGCTCAAACAAAATTCCATCCTTTCAGTGCCAATACTTTTCCTTTTTTAAACTTATCGTTACTTTCTTTATTTCTATATTGCCTTCACTTCCAATTATACTTTTCCTTTCCCCAACTATTATTACAAGGGATGCTTTGTAATAAAGATTTTAAAAAGAAAGAGGAAAAAAATCAATTCAACAAAGGCAAACAAATTAATCATGTTTGACACTATGTACAATAATCCGTACCCACAATTCTCTATAAAGAGGAGAGAGAGGCACAATTTTTCAACTCTTCCCCAGGGTCAAACTTAATTGTTCTAACTATATGACAGTTGGCAGTAGATGGTACAGAGGATAGAGCACTGGTCCTAAAGTTAGGAAGACCTGAGTTCCAATCCTGCCTCAGACTCTTCCCAGCTGTTTAACCCTTTCCTCATCTATTAAACAAGGATGATAATAGCATCTACCTTACAGGGTTGTTTTGAGGATCAAATGATTTAAAATATATGTGAAGAGCTTTGCAAACCTTAAAGAGCTTTACAAATGCTAGCTGTTATCATGATATCCAGTCATTTTTGGTGTTATTCTTTCCATCTATGTTGTATATAATTTCTGTATTTCTGCTTACTTCTCTCTACCAGTTCATAGACATCGAGCCATGATTTTCTGAATACTTCACTTTTTTCTTGTCTTACAATACAGTAACAATACAGACATTATGTTCATGTGCCATAATTATTAAACTATTTCCCAATCAATAGGCATCAGCTTTGCTCCCAATTCTTTGCCACACAAAAGTACTGCTAAGAACATATTGATGTATGTGGGACATTTCTTTCTTTAGCTTCCTTAGGGTATATGCCTAGCAGTGGGAGCTATGGTTCAAAGGGCATGGAAATTTAATTAACCTTCTTTTTCTTTAGTATAACTCCAATTTGCTTTTCAGTATGCTTAAAATATAATCTCTCCTAGTGCTAACAAAAACAGTGACTACCCAGGTCCCCACTGCCTAAAGGTCAGGTATCTTATATTTTACCCTCCTCTAGGGTTCTCTGACACCCTTAAGGGCTCAGGGTGTCTAATTTCTGCCATTGGCTCCAGCTCTTATCAATGATATTTTCCCAATTGGAGGAGGATACCCTGTACCCCAGTTCCATCTAATTTCTTAACCACATTAGCTTTTACAAAGAAATCTTTACTTCAAAGTTCAGTGAGACCAAACATGCTAATATTCCCCTGACATCTGGAGGCATATGCCTCCCTAGAACATTCTCAGTCTCTGAGGAGGGGAAGAAACTCTGAAGAGTTTCTAACTCAGTTTATTCCTATATAACATATTCCCACCAAGTTCCAAGCCCAAAGCCCCACTTGGGCTTAAGTCCTAGGTACCCTGGCTTCTCAGGGCTTCCCTGCTGGATGGGCTGGCTGAATCATACTTCCAATGTTGTCATGATTCAAGTTCCTATGTCCAATGGGGATTCCACCTCCTGTTTGTAAGACTGAGAAAGACAAACAAATTAGAGCCATTTAAGCACAAAAATCTAACTCCAAGACATTTCTTGGGTCCATAGGGCAATAGGGAGAAGAGGGGAAGGTAGCCCTTCCCTTCCCTACCAGCTCATGGTGTCGTCCTGTGGGTAAACTTTGACATTCACTCTTTCTCGATGGGACTGGAAAAAAGAAAATGTCTCAGTCTGGTAGTATTTGAAGATAGTTTTGGCTACACAATCATTGGGGAAATTTCCATGTCGGTATTTCCACCCACGTGCTAGTGAAATGCAGGATGTCTTCTAGAAGCAGAATGCTTCCATCTAGGTGATCTAGGCATGTTAAAAGTATCACTGATATTTGTACTGGTTTTTCACTGTGGGTCATGAAACAGCACAGTCTCTAAAGAACAGAAATTAAAGCTAGCCCAAAAGACAATGGAGAGACCCATGGTGGATGTGAGCAGGCAGCAACTCATTCCAAATAAGGAGGTACGAAGGAGCAGTAGAGTAACAGCTACCATCAAACAATGTGTCACCAATGCCAGGCATTGTGCTATGTGCTAGAGCTACAAAGGGAAAAACGAACAGTCTGATACCTCAGGGAGTTTATATTCTATTGGGGGATATAACATGTCCTAAGTAGATTATAAGAAATTGTCACTAGCAATTGGGGAGAGATCACAAATGATCTAATTTATTAAACAGCACTTGAGTTTAGCTTTGAAGGAAGGCAGGGGATTTTGAGAGGCATAGGTAAATTAAGGAGATCAGTGGTAGGGGAATTCAGTGAGACAAAGAGATACCAGGAAATGACCTTGATATCAAAATTAAAAGGTATCAATAACATATATACTTTAAAATCATGATGTATCTATTCCAAGCCAAAGGAAAATTCTGAAGAATCCTTGAAAGTGAAACTCAATCTCTCTATTTTGCCCTAAAATTCCTCCTACATTGGATGTTTTGAAGTTACAAGATCCCAGATTGGCCTATTGTACCAACAGGGTATAGAATAGAGAGCCTATAGAGAAACTGTCCAAGTTATTCAAGCCATTCACTAATCATTAGCATGATTTTTCTGCCCATAAATATTTCTCATATAAGTTGTTGTTGTTGTTGTTTTTTCAAATGGAGAGCTCATCTAATTTCAGAAGTTACTGATCATAGTATCTTGGACACATTGACTGTACATCTTAGAACTATTCACATTTAAGTATTTGGCAGGAGCTCTGTCTGAGGGACCGTGGTGGATTCAGATATAGAAAAACAGATTATGGTACATGTCCAACTCCTTGCATTAACCACCAAAAATAAGCATCAAAAATTTGTGTAAAACAGGAAGCAATTTATAAAAAAGAAATGCTTTTGTTCTCAGCTTTCCAAGCTAAATGTGCTTAACTAAATAAAAATTTGTTTGAAAAGAATTTGGAGTTTTGCTGACTCAACTTGATTTAGTAGTATAACACTACAGGTAAAACAAACTAATGAAATCTTTAGTTTATGGAGCTAAGATTGTAGAAGGAACATTCCAGACAATTTCTCCCAACAGTCCTCTCTAAACAACTTTAAAATAACACTCCAATCTAATTCTGGAGTAAAATAATCAACAAAAGGACAGAATCAGTCATTTTTCTAGTCTAAGATAATTTAGATGATCTGTGACACTGAGTATGGCCCAGAGCACATGCAATAGTGACACCAGTTGTAGGCCATGGAGGTGGCTATGATAGCAGCAGCAGCTTTGAGAAATCTCAGCCTAGAGACAGTAAGGAAACTGAACAATTGGTCAAAAAAGGGATTAAAAGAGACTCCTGTGCTAGCCCAGGGAAAGGACCCAATGCTGTTTGGCAATTCCACTGTCCATTACCCAGTACTGAGTTGCAGTTCCAAGATGAAGAAGAACATTTGTGATAGCAAGGGATTAGGGGCCCTAGTTGTAGTTCCAAGGTGGAGAGGATGGCTAGTTGTTGTGCCTGCAAAGGAGCAAGTGCCCTTCTTGGGTAATGACCAAAGGACAGACCAGAAGAGTAATAACCACACCTCTCCCTGGACTACACCATCTTGGAAGCACCAAAAACTTACAGACTGAGACCTAGCTATGAAAACAGCAGTGCAAAAAGGCCCAAAGCTTGGCATAATACCACCACTACCACCACCCACAGGTGAGCAAGAACCCATTTTTACCATAAAGTTCAAAGTCAAGAAATAGGTTGTAAAATTGAGCAAACAACAACAACAACAAAAAGAATCTGATCATAAAAAGTTACTATGGTGACAGGGAAGATCAAAACAAGACATTGACATGAAAATAGGTACGAGCAAATCCTCAAAGAAAAAGGGAGATTGGACTCAAATCCAACAATAATTACTAGAAGAGATAAAGGAGTAGAAAAAATGAGCAAAAATTATTTAAAAAATCAAATGAGTGGTAGAGAAAAATTTGGGAAAAGAAATGAGAACAACATAACCAATTATGAAAAGAGAATTAACAATTTAGTAAAAGAACAAAAAAATTCTAAAGAAAATAACACCTTAAAAAAGTAGAATTGGTCAAGTATTACAAGAGTAACAAACCTTCACTAAAGAAAATAACTCCTTAAAAATCAAAATTGACTAAATGGAAAAGAATATACAAAAGCTCAATGAAGAGATTCTAACCCCACCTTTTTTGTACCATGAATCCTTTTAGCAGAATAAAGACATCTAAAGGACCCATTCTCAGAATAACATTTTTAAATTCATAAAATAAAATACAAAGAATTAAAATGGAAACAAATTTTATTCAAATATAGTTATCAAAATACATACAATTTCAACTCCTAAGTTAAGGACCCCAGCTCTAGAGTCATATTCTATTTATGAGTCTCATTCCACAAAGACATAGTAATAGCTATAAAGTCAAATTTGTCCCCAGATATGAAGATTTAATTCATCTGGCTTTTCATCCACTTTTTGTGTATAGAAATCTGAGACCATAGTATATTTGGGTCTGTACATTTATGAACTGTGGGTCCTTTCTTCTGCCTTTGCTGTATTGAGGGAAAAACATGGTAAACAAACTTTTAAATTATTAAATCTGCACAAAAATGCAGTAAATACCCTGTGAAAGTGATAGTTTCCCCTTCAGTGAAGTGCTTAATGCAAAAGTTGGATAATTATTTGTTGGGAGAGTAGTGTACAGGTCATGGAGTCAAGAAAAACTTGAGTTCCAATCTAGCCTCAGATTCTAAGTAGCTGGGTGAGTCTGGGGAAGCCACTCTGACATCTCCCATCCTCAGTCTCATTATCTGTAAAACAAGGAAAATAAGAACCCAATCTCCCAGGGGTATTGTGAGGATCGAAGTTATTTGTAAAGTGCTTTGTAAGCTTTAAAAAGCTATCTAAATGCCAGCTAACTAGAGGAGATTCCTTTTCACATTTCAATTATTCTAGGTAACTTCTGAGATACTGTGATTCTACTATTCTGGTTTTGTATTGTAGTTATTCTTGTGTGCAAAACATTCCTTTAATAGATTGGAAGTTTCTTGAGGGCAGATATAGCATCTTCTTTGACATTCCAATGAATCTCTGATCTCATTGATACAAGTAAATGTTGCAGAAAACAACCCATCTATACTTGTCTAACTTCTGTGGCTCTTTTCACCCAAAAACCTTCCACAGGCAATCCATCCAACCTGATGGGGGACTACTTTTGGATCTTTTTATATCAGATGTGTATCAATGTGACACATGAGCTAACCATCACATACCAACCCCCCCATTTTTTTTTATTTTATACCATCCTTTATTTCTCCTATCTAGTTCTTCATTTGCAATGTCTTATAGGTTGCACCCTCATACCATGAAGTTCTCCATTGCCTTCTGCATGACAGTTCACTTTAATTCTTTGGAAACCTTGATATTCCATGACAAGTAGGATGATTGCAGCCTTAACAAAACTGTTTACTCTCCTAGTTCTCTAAGGGCAAATGCTTAACAATAGCTTATTGAATTGGATTGAATTGAAACAAGACTTATTTCAGATTACAAATGAACTGGATGTAAGCTTTCTTTCTAAAACCCTATAATCTGTTTATTTCTCTCTCCCTCATCCTTATATCATCATTAACTAAACATCTTGAATGAGGAAAAAGGTGTGAGAGGACTGCCTGAAAATGCAATTCCTTTAAGTGATTTTGAGTTGGGATAATTCTGTCAGGGAGGGATATTGATGGTTTTCCAGGTGAGCTGGGATATTATTCTCTTTTCTTTTCTTGGGATAGAACTTGTACTTGTGAATTCATGAGTGCTAGAAACTCCTAGAGAAGGGAAATTGTTTGAGTCCAGAACAATAGCTTTACTTTAACTTATGCTCTTAGAGTTACCTAGAACAATGAGAGTTTAAAAGACTTGTTGAGGGTCACAGTCAGCATGTTGTCAGAGGCAGGTACTGAATCCAGGTCCTGGATAGCAGGCCAGTGCTCTCCCCATTAAACCTTGCTTTTTTTCTATATCCTCTATTTGCATCTCAAAAATGCTTTGAGTCTAGAGTGTAGTAACTTCCGTAAACTCTTGTTTACTCAAGTACACAAGAAACATTTGCTATATTGAACTATTAAAATAGACTTGTCCCTTGAAAAACAAATCCTCCAACTTCCTTGAAGCAAATTCTCAGAGGCATTGAGCAATGAGATCCTAGATGGAAAGACAGCATATAAAGTGAAAACTCAGCCTCCTGAAAAACTGTACTGTGAGCATTCCTGTGGAAGTGGAGGCATTGAATACCTTTGAGCCACATTCTCCATTCTTCTCTCAAGCTTTCTTGTTGATCATTCTACTGCCTGGCTAACCCAGGCTGACCGTTGGACTTCATAGACCTTGGGTAGCTGGTACAGGTAAGTACTCATAACTCCATACTTGGTTTGGTTTAGTTCTCTTATGTATTTCAGGAAGCATGAGTGAGTAAGTGCTACCTGCTGCCTCCAACCCCCTTTGTAGGTCACACATAATACATTGCTTTCTGAGTTGGGTGGCATTTGATTTGAGACTCTGAAGGATCATTTGCATTTGTACAAGACCTGTATCAGATTTGTATTGATATGTGCAGGCTGTGGTCCACTGGCCAGTGGACCAGCCCGTTGGCTTTTACCCTTGGACCCAACTCTGCCCTCAGTCCCCTTTCTGTCTCAGCTTCCTGGTGTTTCTCAAGTTAATCTGTAGGACAAAAGCTATGTCATGGGACACCCTTCCACATATGACCTTGCACTGGGGAAGTAGGCAAGGCAACCTATAGAGCTAAACTAAACATATTAATTAAGGTGTATCCTCCAGTCAAATACATATTATATCACAATGCCCTGAGTAATGGTTGGAAACAGTTAAGGTTCTGAGACATAGGTCCCAGAATAATGAATGACAGAAAGGAAACTATTGTTACTACAAAGAATCTCAAATGTCTATTTTAAGGTTAGATTCAGTCTTGAATTAGTACAATGTCAAATTCTAAGGACTCAAGTAAAATAAAAATAGGAAATAATAGAATCACAGGGTTTTAGAAGGCAACTGGTCCAATACTCTCAGTACTGGATACTCCAACACTCAGAGTGCTGATCTTGTTCTGGGTTCAATACCAGCTCCAAAGTTTTATTTACTTAAATTCTGAGCCCAATGGAACATATGGCCTATCCCTTAGCTGTCCTTCTCTCTGGATATGCATCTGTCTTATTGCTTTTTTTCTGGTCTTACTTGTTCAATGACATCATTTTGTAATTTACAGGACTTTTCCTATACAATTTCCTTGTATGTAATGTTTTAGCAAGCTAATTTCTACATAGGCCTTCATCACCCTTTGAATAATCCTCAACTTTAACACTTTAGAAACTATAAGTTGACTCACAGTCATATCAGTTCAGTGGAAGAGTATCCATGTTAACAAAAGATGGGTCTTTGCTTCAGAGAGCTTTTGGTCATTAAAAGAATTTTGCAATTTTCCAATGATAATCCAGTCCATTCTCTTCCTTTTTATTTCTGGACCCAACACGAGGTTGCTTTGCAATATATATCTAAGATATCTTTGTCTATGTCTATAACAATCTCTAATTTTGTTTATATCTATATTTATGTCTTTTACCTGTATCTTTATGTCTTTATCTTTGTCTACGTCTATATCTGTGACTATGTCTATATCTTTATATTTATATCTATCTCTGTAGTCTATATATCATTATAAATACAGATACACACATATGTGATGTGTGATTGGATGGGCAACCATTATATAAGTAACAGTCTAGTTAGATACATATATAGAAAAATAGGAAAAATTCTTTAGGTTGTGTATCCACTATCATAAACTATTCCGGACAATAAGCAATCTTTATCCACTTGGTTTTTCCTGTACAGAGAATTAGACTAAACTTATCTGAGTGTTTCAGGATTTCATTTCGCAAAACTCTGATTGCTCTGGGACTTGGTGAAATCATCACTATATCGCCTACAAAAAGAGACATCTGGAGAATCTTATCATCCCAAATAAGAACTATATTATTGGAGGCGGAGCCAAGATGGCGGAGTAGAAACAGCTCGTCCAAGCCTCTCTGCCCCCAGATTCTCCACAAACTATGTAAAAAAGGACTCTGAAAAACTTCTGGAGCCCCAGCACCCACAGAACGACACAGAGAAGCTAACCTCCCGCTGAGGACAGCCCAGCACCCTGCAGGAAGGACCAGCGCAGTGGTCTGGGAGCCGGCATCGCGCAGAGCACAGGAGCCGAGCCGAGCCCAGGTCCACGTGAGCCGAGGTTTTAGCCCCAGGGCGGCAGGGCCAGAAGCCAGCTGGAGGAACCCCAGAACACCAGGAACTGTGGAGATTCCAGAATTATCAACATAGACTTGCCTAGGACAAAGTAAGAGGTTAGTGTCCTATGGACTTTGGGACCTGTATTTGGGGAATGCGTCAGCTCCCTCCCCTGGGGGCTAGAAGCTGCTGAGGAGACACGCCACTGTGTAGTTTTCAGAGGCATTTCCGGCTCCCAGCCTACAAATCCTGGGGAGATCCAGCGATCAGTCTTGGGGGGTAATCGCTCTTGCTTTAACCTCCCTGGATCTGGATTGTGATCTAGGGTGGAAGTTGTGGGTGGTTTACAGCTTACCAGAAACGGAAGTTGCCCCCCACACGTTCGGGACGAAAATTCCTCTAGCTGGCCTTAAAGCCATAGTGTGGCAACAAGCCCAAAAGTCAAGCAATTAAGTGGCAACATGCCAAGGCAAAGGAAACAGAAAAAATGCAACCCTAGACTCCTATTTTGGGGGCATAGAGCGGGAAAAGGACTGTGAGGTCAGAAGTCCTGCTCCAAAAGCCCCAGGGGAAAACATGAGTGGTTGCAGGCCATAGAGGACCTTAAGAAGGACTTTAAAAATCAAATAAGAGAAGTGGAGGAAAAATTAGAAAGAGAATGAGAAGGATGCAGGAAAAGTATGAAATGAGGGTCAACAGCCTGACTGAGGAAAACAACACCTTAAAAAATAGACTAACTCAAATGGCAAAGGAGGCCCAAAAGGGCAATGAGGAGAAGAATGCCTTAAAAGTCGAATTTGCCAGATGGAAAAAGAATCTCAAAAGTTCACTGAGGAGATTCATTCCTTCAGAGTTAGACTGGAGCAAATGGAAGCTAGTGACTGTATGAGAAATCAAGATGCTGTTAAGCAGATCCAAACAAACGAAAGATTAGAAGGCAATGTGAAATATCTCATGGGAAAACCACTGACCTGGAAAATAGATCCAAGAGAGACAATTTAAAAATTATTGGACTACCTGAAAGCCATGATCAAAGAAAGAACCTAGAAATCACCCTTCAAGAAATTCTCAAGGAAACTGCCCTGATGTTTTAGATCCAGAGGGCAAAATAGAGGTTGAAAGAATCCACAGATCACCTCCTGAAAAAGATCCCAAAAAGAAAACTCCCAGGAATATTATAGCCAGGTTCCAGAATCCTCAGATCAAGGAGAAAATACTACAAGCAGCCAGGAAGAAACAATTTCAATATTGTGGAAACACAATCAGAATAGCCCAGAACCTGGCAGCTTCTACACTGAGAGATCGAAGGGCATGGAATATGATATTCCAAAGGGCAAAAGAACTGGGAATGAACTCAAGGGTCACCTACCCAGCAAAACTGAGTATTTTGTTTCAGGGGAAAATATGGTCATTCAGTGGAATAGAGGACTTTCAAGCATTCTTGAGGAAAAAAACAGAATTGAATAGAAAATTTGACACCCAGACACAAGAAGGAAGAGATGCCTGAGAAGGTAATCAGGAAAAGAAATCAAAAGGAACTTATCAAAGTTGAACTATTTACATTCCTATATGGAAAAAGCAATAACTGTGACTGATGATATCTTTCTCACTATGAAAATAATGGAAGAAGGGGGTGTGGTCATATGAATACATATGTGAATGTGTGTGTATATGGTTACAGTTATATATGGATAGAGGGCATAGGTTGATTTTGTTGGTAAGGGAGAGTACTCAAGTGATGAAATTATGAGGTGAGAGAGGAAAGTGGCAAGAGGAGATGGGGAGAGACATGGTAGGGTAAACTATCTCATGTAGGGGAAGTGGGTGCAAAGGAGGGTGAGAATAAGGAAGGCTAAAAAGGCAAAACCACATTCACATTGAATTTGGTTCAGGGAGAAAATGACATACATACTAAATGGGATATATCAACCTGCAGCAGGATAGGGGGAAGGGGGATGAGAGGAGGGATGATGGATGGGAGGGCATCCTTGGGGTGAGGGAGGTTGGAAGTACCCACTATAGAAGAGGGACAGGATCATGTAGGGAATGGACCAGGTCGGGGGTGGGATGAGTGGGAGGGAATTATAAGCAGCCTTGTACAATATATCTACCATGATAATGTTTTGCATAGCTAGACATGTACAACATATACTGAATTACTTATATCCCAAGAAGGAATGGGTGACAAGGGAGGAAGGAAATGGATCTGAAATTCAAGGTCGTAATATTAAATGTTTCAAATATATATATAAATACTATTATAAATACTCTTTTGCCTATAATTGGGAGATAAGATGTGCAGGCATTGGGACACAAAGATTCATCTTCCTCTAATGGAAAAGTCGATGGGGGTATGGGAGAAGGTATGGGAGAGAGCAGACTGGAGGAAGCGATATCTTGTGGGATTGCTATTCTGGGAGGGTGGGTAGGGGAATAATGGGGGGAAAATGATTGTAACTCAAAATCTGGCGGAAATGAATGATGTAAAACAGAAGTTAATAAAGTATTTGTTTAAATAAGAACTATATTATTATTTCCTAATTAGGAAGTTGAGATTCAAGGAGGTAACTTGACCAAAGTCACAAAATGATTTAGTAGCAGAGTCAGAGATAGAAGTTAATCCTTCTTGGTCACATTCCAAAGCTTTTTCCCCCTGTGATGGGCTGGGAAATACAAGTATTTTATTGTCCATCTGGGTTTTGGGTCATTGTTCTATTTCAGGGAGGGCCAAAATAGAGGCAGATATAGGGGAACATACAACCTAGTGAGAAAAAAATTTATTAGGATGTTTGATAGGTAGAGGGTCATTTGGCTGAAGTGAGAAACCCAAACACAACATTTTCAAAACATTCACAAATGCCTCCTGTTGACACTTTTAGTAAAGATGTCCTTAAGCTGTCACTATGATTGGTCCTCCCCCCCCCCCCCCCATCCTGGAATAGATGATGAATTAAATTAATCCTCCTTCTCCCACTGTGGGTCAGAGTCAAGGACCATGCTTCTTCTCTGCCTCTCTGCACTGGCCCTCTTCAAACCCACCCTGGCTGCCCCAGATGAAGAGCTGTCACCCTCCTGCAATAAAGAAATTCCAAATGCCTGTGCCCTCATCACATGTGGCCCTGTGGCAAATGGATTGCCTGGGAAAGATGGAAGAGATGGGAAAGAAGGTCCCAAAGGAGAAAAGGGAGATCCAGGTAAACAAGTGTCTATGGGTTTGACTCACTAGGAGACACGTATATTCTGCTGGCAAGGTTTCTCTCTCTCTTTTTGTGTTATGATCTTAGTTGGATTTTGAAATTAAAAAAAATAATAATTTCAGAGCTCTTAAGAAGTCTTTCCACTTCTCTCTGCTCCTGGTAGAAGGTTGATTTTTAGCAGTCACTCAGGTTCCCTTGGCCTCAGCCTCACCTGAGAAATTGCTTCCGTAGTAGAATAAAGTTGTTTGCCCATGTATACAGAGAAATGACTTGAAAGTCCTGTATGAAATCTCCATAGATGGTAAAAAAAAAACATGAATTAACCGGAAGAGCAGAACTAATCATTAAACTAAATGTGAAGTCAAAGATTTCTTAGGGCTCCCATTGGCCCCCTTCAGCACCCTCTCCCTATTGGTGGCCATCCCTATTTCTGTCAGGCAGCCAAGTACCCTGTGCTCTTCCCTATTCTCCCTTAATAAAGCCTGCTCTCAAGAAAGGCATTGACATTGGTCATTTGTATTTTATACACAATGACATTGGGATCAGAAGATACTGTTTAAGTCCCAACTCCCATTTTTTACTTACATGATCAAAGGCAGCTCACTTAAACTCTGGAAGCTTGTTTCCTCAGCTATAAACTAAGGATGATGATAATATTTGAAACTAACTAGCTCACAGTAGAGCAGTGAGAAAGGTGTTTTCCAAAGAAATGTGGGCTGAAAGGCTGCATGGTATAGAGGAAGAAGAGCTGGTCTTGGAGTTAGGAAGGGAAAGAAAAGAGAATAAGTATGTATTTATATAGTGCCAGGTACACACTAAGTAAGTATTTTATAAATATTATCTCATTTGATGCTTACAACTGTGAGAGGTAGGTGCCATTGCTTTCATACCCATTTTGCAGCTGAAGAAACTGAGGCATACAAAGGTAATCTGCCTGGGGTCACACAGTTAATAACTGTCTGAGGCTGGATTTGAACTCAAGTTTTCCTGACTCCAGGCCTACGGCTGTGTCCACTCTGCCATCTACCTGCCTACATTAGGAAAATCTGAGTTCAAATACTGCCTTTGACTCTTAGAAGCTGTATAACTCTAGACATGTTATTTAATCTTTCTCCACCCCAAAAATCCTCTTAAAATTCAAAGAAGATGCTGTTCTGCATTGGTAGACAGTGTACTTCAAATAGAGTTCCATCTATGGATGGAATCATCAATGAAATTACAAGTCCAGAAAAAAAAATCACTACCCCCGGGTTTTCAGCATTTTAAGTCTCTCATTCTATAATGGAAATCTTTGCCTTCTAACTGCTAAAACAATCTCAGATATCACAGAGCTGGAGGTAAAAGAGTTTGGGTCAAGGAGGCCTTCCTGGTCTGACATATGTGACCACGTCTCTGCTTGTGGCTAAGTCTGACCTTCTACCTAAGCAGATGCAGGCAAACCTCTCCCAGGTGGAGTGGAAAGCCTCTCAGTCCTCCCAGACCACAAGCTGCTGGTTCAAAGAAGGTCTCTTAGGGTGCTTTTCATGCTGTCTTCGATGACCCAGACCTACCCCTCATTAACCAGGCCAGTCCAGAGCCACTCTAACAAAGTCCTAAGGGGCAATGCCTTGAATGAATCAAGGCTCAAATATACATGGCTAGTAAGTGATACAAATAGAATTCTATATCCAGTCTCCTGATTCAGCACCCTTTCCATTACACCATAATCCCTTTTTCCCACTAACCTGAGTGCCAGCCTTCCTTCAGACCTCACATCCTTCATGCCTTCCTTGACCAGCTCACCTTTACAGAAGAGCCTCCCTCTCTGAACTAATAGCATTAACTGTCTGTACCTTTCCCTTGGGACTGTTTTTATGAAACTTTTTGCTTTGTTCTGCTGCTTAGAGAGGGAACCAGGTGTTATGGAATGAGCATTGATTGAGAAACTGAAAACTTGGGTTCAAAACCCCATTCTATCATGTAATACCTATGTGACCTTAGGAGAGTAACCTAACCTTTCTGTGCCTTAATTTCCTTATTCATAAAAAATGTGGACTTGGTCTAGATGATACATAAGTTCCATTTCCTATGATCACAGCTATGTTATCTTACAATTCTAGAGTTATACCTGAAAGAGATCTTAGAACTCTACTAGTGCTAATTCTGTGTTTTAGAAATGAATGAATGGAGGGTGTTTGCCTAAGACCACACAGTCACTGATCAGCAGAAAATGGATTTGAAGCCAGGCCCTCCCAAATCACTTTCCCTAGGTGTATTTGCTCATATTCACAAAGGTCCTCTAAGTTCCTAGGGGAAATGAGGCCATAAATGTCTATGATTTAATATCTATGAATATCTATGATTATTACAATTCTCTGAATACACTTTGTGGTCAAGAAAGACATTTTGAATAATGGCATGTTTTGGCAGCACTTTTAGCTACTTTCTATTAGAAGTGCGTTTGCTTTAGGAAAAGGGAGGCAAAAGCTCTCTCAGCATGACAGGTTCTTAGCATATCCTACAAAAGAGTTTCTCTTGTCTTTACACTGACACTGATCAAAAACCTATTTCATTTTTTTAAACAGGGTTGCCAGGACCTAGAGGCCCACCAGGACAAAATGGTCCCATTGGACCCAAAGGGGACCAAGGGCCCCCTGGGGATCCAGGCCCAAAGGGAGATACTGGAGAAAAAGGTGAGTGCCAGGATAGGAAGAAGCTTTAGTATAACTTTTTTTAAAGGATCTTTTCTCTTCACTCATTCTAGTGTTCAACAGCCTTTATTGTTAAATGTTTTCCTTTTTATTTGAATTCTTTTTTTTTTTTTTGCTTTTTTTTGGAAGGGGAATGTAGGGCAATTGGGGTTAAGTGACTTGCCCAAGGTCACACAGCTAGTTTTTATGTTAAGTGTCTGAGGCCAGATTTGAACTCAGGACCTCCTGACTCCAGGGCTGGTGCTCTATTCACTGTGCCACCTAGGTGCCCCTAGTATAATTTTTTTTAATGGTGTATTTGAAGCCACACGATCTGACTTCAACTCCTGATTCTAGCACTAATTAACTCTGTGAGCAAAGTCATATCACTTCACCTTTACAACTCTGAGACTTTTCCCTCCATTTCCTACATCAGGTGATATTAAAGGACCTTCTCTGTTCTCTCCTGCTTTATCTCCTCAATTTCCATTCTGCTTAGGGCCAGTTCCCTTCACCATCACTGAAGCGCTGTCATTCTGTAGATCACATTTAATATTTTCCAGGGGACCAGCTTTCTAACTCAAACTAATATGGAAATGACCCCAAGGTATATTCACAGTTCAAATATATAGCTCCATTTTTTTTAAGTTCTATGTTGTGCCATTTTCCCATAGTTTCATGCATCTTGGTATTAAAGAAATGATATTTTCGGGGGGCGGAGCCAAGATGGCGGAATAGAAACAGCTCGTCCAAGCCTCTCTGCCCCCAGATTCTCCACAAACTATGTAAAAAAGGATTCTGAAAATCTTCTGGAGCCCCAGCACCCACAGAACGACACAGAGAAGCTAACCTCCCGCTGAGGACAGCCCAGCACCCTGCAGGAAGGACCAGCGCAGTGGTCTGGGAGCGCAGGAGCCGAGCCGAGCCCAGGTCCATGTGAGCCGAGGTTTTAGCCCCAGGGCGGCAGGGCCAGCAGCCGGCTGGAGGAACCCCAGAACACCAGGAACTGTGGAGACGCCAGAATTATCAACATAGACTTGCCTAGGACAAAGTAAGAGGTTAGTGTCCTATGGACTTTGGGACCTGTATTTGGGGAATGCGTCAGCTCCCTCCCCTGGGGGCTAGAAGCTGCTGAGGAGACACGCCATTGTGTAGTTTTCAGAGGCATTTCCGGCTCCCAGCCTACAAATCGTGGGAGATCCAGCGATCAGTCTTGGGGGGTAATCGCTCTTGCTTTAACCTCCCTGGATCTGGATTGTGATCTAGGGTGGAAGTTGTGGGTGGGTTTACAGCTTGCCAGAAACGGAAGTTGCCCCCCACACGTTCGGGACGAAAATTCCTCTAGCTGGCCTTAAAGCCATAGTGTGGCAACAAGCCCAAAAGTCAAGCAATTAAGTGGCAACATGCCAAGGCAAAGGAAACAGAAAAATGCAACCCTAGACTCCTATTTTGGGGGCATAGAGCGGAAAAGGACTGTGAGGTCAGAAGTCCTGCTCCAAAAGCCCCAGGGGAAAACATGAGCGGGTTGCAGGCCATAGAGGACCTTAAGAAGGACTTTAAAAATCAAATAAGAGAAGTGGAGGAAAAATTAGAAAGAGAAATGAGAAGGATGCAGGCAAAGTATGAAATGAGGGTCAACAGCCTGACTGAGGAAAACAACACCTTAAAAAATAGACTAGCTCAAATGGCAAAGGAGGCCTAAAAGGGCAATGAGGAGAAGAATGCCTTAAAAAGTCGAATTTGCCAGATGGAAAAAGAATCTCAAAAGTTCACTGAGGAGATTCATTCCTTCAGAGTTAGACTGGAGCAAATGGAAGCTAATGACTTTATGAGAAATCAAGATGCTGTTAAGCAGATCCAAACAAACGAAAGATTAGAAGGCAATGTGAAATATCTCATGGGAAAAACCACTGACCTGGAGAATAGATCCAGGAGAGACAATTTAAAAATTATTGGACTACCTGAAAGCCATGATCAAAGAAAGAACCTAGAAATCACCCTTCAAGAAATTCTCAAGGAAAACTGCCCTGATGTTTTAGATCCAGAGGGCAAAATAGAGGTTGAAAGAATCCACAGATCACCTCCTGAAAAAGATCCCAAAAAGAAAACTCCCAGGAATATTATAGCCAGGTTCCAGAATCCCCAGATCAAGGAGAAAATACTACAAGCAGCCAGGAAGAAACAATTTCAATATTGTGGAAACACAATCAGAATAGCCCAGGACCTGGCAGCTTCTACACTGAGGGATCGAAGGGCATGGAATATGATATTCCAGAGGGCAAAAGAACTGGGAATGAACCCAAGGGTCACCTACCCAGCAAAACTGAGTATTTTGTTTCAGGGGAAAATATGGTCATTCAGTGGAATAGAGGACTTTCAAGCATTCTTGAGGAAAAAACCAGAGTTGAATAGAAAATTTGACATCCAGACGCAAGAAGTAAGAGATGCCTGAGAAGGTAATCAGGGAAAAGAAATCAAAAGGAACTTATCAAAGTTGAACTATTTACATTCCTATATGGAAAAGCAATATCTGTGACTGATGATATCTTTCTCACTATGAAAATAATGGAAGAAGGGGGTGTGGTCATATGAATACATATGTGAATGTGTGTGTATATGGTTACAGTTATATATGGATAGAGGGCATAGGTTGATTTTGTTGGGAAGGGAGAGTACTCAAGGGATGAAATTATGAGGTGAGAGAGGAAAGTGGCAAGAGGAGATGGGGAGAGACATGGTAGGGTAAACTATCTCATGTAGGGGAAGTGGTTGCAAAGGAGGGGGAGAATAAGGAAGGCTAAAAAGGCAAAACCACATTCACATTGAATTTGGTTCAGGGAGAAAATGACATACATACTAAATGGGATATCTCAACCTGCAGCAGGATAGGGGAAGGGGGATGAGAGGAGGGATGATGGATGGGAGGGCATCCTTGGGGTGAGGGGAGGTTGGAAGTACCCACTATAGAAGAGGGACAGGATCATGTAGGGAATGGACCAGGTGGGGGGTGGGATGAGTGGGAGGGAATTATAAGCAGCCTTGTACAATATATCTACTATGATAATGTTTTGCATAGCTAGACATGTACAACATATACTGAATTACTTATCTCCCAAGAAGGAATGGGTGACAAGGGAGGAAGGAAATGGATCTGAAATTCAAGGTCATAACATTAAATGTTTCAAATATATATAAATACTATTATTAATACTCTTTTGCTTGTAATAGGGAGATAAGATGTGCAGGCATTGGGACACAAAGATTCACCTTCCTCTAATGGAAAAGTCGATGGGGGTATGGGAAAAGGTATGGGAGAGAGCAGATTGGAGGAAGCGATATCTTGTGGGACTGCTATTCTGGGAGGTTGGGTAGGGGAATAATGGGGGGAAAATGATTGTAACTCAAAATATGGCGGAAATGAATGATGTAAAACAGAAGTTAATAAAGTATTTGTTTAAAAAAAAAAAGAAAAAAAAAAAGAAATGATATTTTCTCTAGCTTCCAAAACATATCTCAGTCAGACAACCTGAAAGGACTCATGATGAAAAATCTGTCCGCCTCCAGAGAAAGAGCTGATGGCATCTGAATATGGACCAAAGCACACTATTTTTCACTTCCTTTTTTTACTTCCATCCTTCCTTCCTTCCTTTTTTTTTCTCTTTTGATTTTTTTTTCCACAAGATGACTATTATGGAAATATATTTTTACACGATGGCACGTATAAATCCTGTATCAGATTGCTTACCATCTCCGGGAGGGGGAAATAGAAGAAGGAAGAGGTAGAATTCAGAACTCAAAACTTTAAAAGATACATATGTTAAAAATAGTTTTTACACATAATGGGGGGAGGGGATAAAATATCACTTAAAAAAAAACAAAAACGTGTCTCGGCTGCCAGTCCCACGTAGTCTCATTGTGACATTACCATTTTCTCCCTTTCTCCTCTAGCACCTAGACATTATCTCTAGTTAATATCAACATTTCTTTATGGGCTTACTCTCTCCCTGCCTATTTTTCTATTCTCTTTCACTAGAGCATCTGAGTTCAGTTATTCAAATTACCTAAGACTGCTTTCTGGCACAACTAGAAATTGAAAGGGGTAGGAGGAGGCAGCAGGGAACATAGCACCAGATTCTCCTAATTTGGATAGCCACATGCTGCGAGAGAGGTTAATAATCTCTACTATACACAGAGAGATAGATACACACACATATGTACACATGCATATATGTGGGAGAACTGAATGGAATAAATAATTTTCCTAGCATCCTAGTACTATGGGATATTGATATATTTTAGCATTTGGGACACATGAGTCTGTAGGTACACTGGGTGTGTGGTCAGTTAGGTAATGCAGTAGATAGAGCACTGGGTTTGGAATCAGAAAGATTCATCTTCATGAGTTCAAACCTGGTCTCAGATACATATTAGCAGTGTGACCCTGGGCAAGTCACTTAGCCCTGTTTGCCTCAGTTTCCTCATCTATAAAATGAGCTGGAGAAGGAAATGACAAACCGCTCTAGTTGCCAAGAAAACCTCAAATGGGATCACAAAGAGTAGGAAATGACTGAAACAACGCAATAGCAAAAGACACACACACACACACACAAACACACACACACACATACACACACACACACACACACACCCCAAAAAGAAGAGGAAGTAGTTTGATATCAGATAATACTAGAAAGTTATTTGGGTATGTGCTTATTCTCTCCAATAGAATGTAATCCTCTTGAAGGCAAGGACTATTTTGGTTTTCTCTTTCTCAGAAACCAGCAATATCTTATAAGTAGAGTATAAATATCGGCAGAATTGAAAGTGAATTTGAACTGGAACTTTACTCATGTGAAATACTGCTGACTTCCCCCATGTTGTTCCTTGAATGTTGCTCTCCATCTCACTTCCTAACTCCAACTGGGAACAAAATGATGGACCTAAAAGGACTGACTACAGATTATCTTAACTGTTTTTCCTTCAGGATCTCCTGGAGCTCCAGGTGCTCCTGGTACTATTGGAAGCAAGGGTTCCCCTGGACCCCAAGGGGAAAAAGGACCCCAAGGTGAACAAGGACCCAAGGGAGAAACTGGAGCCCAAGGTAGGTGGTGCAGCTAGGCTAGGGAGTACATTTATTCCATGATGCTCCTCTATAGGTGAAATAACAGTGACTAGAAGTCATCCCAAGTATTTGGTGGTAAAAGAGGTCAGGACTAGAAATGCAACAACCCACCTCTGCCACTAATTAATACATCATTTCTTATTGGCCCCTAGAAGTCTCCATTTTCTAATCAGAAAAGGAGAGCATTAGAACAGATGGCCTATAAAGTTCTTCTTCAGGTCTATGATTCTAACATAGGAGTCTTTCTGTTGTCAAGGGATCTGGTAACTAAGCATGCTTATTCTCCTCAGAGATTCTACCCTACTGGAATGAAAGATGCCATTATCCTTTCTAATCATCAACCCATGAACTGAAGGGCATAACTGTTACTGCCCAGTCTTTGTTCATTCATTCCAGCAACATTTATGGAGTGCCTACTGTATGGCCAGACCTTTACTAGAATCCCATAATAATCCAGCATGGTGCAGTAGAAAGAGTGCTGGGTTTGGACCTGTGTTCAAATTCTAATTCCGATTTTGCTAATTTGTGTGATGCTGAGGAAGACACATCCTTCTCTGTGAACTCCACTGCCCGCATCTAGAAAATGAAGGGGTTGGACTAGATAAATGACTTCTTGTGTCCTTTTCAGCTCTAAATCCAAAATCCTCTCAGTATCTTCAGTATACAAGAGAAGTATCAGACACTGTCCAAATTACAGTGTGGTTGGAAAAGCAACACACACACACACACACACACACACACACACACACACACACACCATAGAAGTCAAGGACATAGAAGAGTCAAGTATGAACGTTAGCTAGAGAATAGAAAGCAATCAATGTAAAGAACAATTAATAAGGGAAAGTTTCTAGAAGAGGTATAGCTTTAAGTTGGAAGAGATCTCACAGGCTATCTAGTCCATTCTAGCCCTATCCACCCATTTTATAGAAGGGCAAATTGAGACCCAGGGAGTAGAAGCACACACCAGAGGTGAGTAAAATCATTTAAATTCAACTCCAGATTCTGTGATAGAAGATTGAGCTCTTTTCCCACCATCATCATGGTTGGTTGTCTCCCATTGTCCCTCATTTTCCTGCATCCCACTGAAGGGCAGATTCAGCACCAGGCCCACTATGAGAAATAGCACGTATAGTGTTTAAAAGGACGGAGTCAGGATTCACAAAAATCTAGACCCAAGAATTCAAGCCCTCCCTCTGCCACCTGACTGCCATCCTTGACAAGTCATTGTCCTTCTCAGGACTCTCTTAGTGGCCTTTAAAACTTTAAGCTTCAGAGCAGGAGCTTGTTTGCATTTATAGAAGGATTTCTTTATGACAATTAAATCACTGGTCTGATTTAAAAAAACTCATAGTTGTTATGTCTTTTTTCTAATGGTGCTACACAAAAATGCCCTTCTCTTCTCCACCTTTCCAGATCTCACCTAAAAAAGAAGCAAACCCTGGCTATACCAATCTCTCCAGTCTCTACTCCATAAATACCATAGTCAAGACCAGCAATTTTGACACATGTTTTGAGACAGCAGTCCTGTGCTGTTCTCCCTATTTTTTTCCAATATGTCCAATGGTATAATGAAGGTAGGGCACATAGGGCTTTTCAAAGGACACAAAATTGGGCAGTTTCTGAGTAGTTCGGAAGTAGTAATTCAGTCCTACTAAAGTGTGTTTTTTTTTTTAAGTAGTTCAGTAGTAGTTCTTCAACAGAGCAGAAATAACAGAGCTTAGAATATAGTTATCTCATAAAAATAGGAAGTTAGATCATGGTTCCTCTGGGGTGATCACCCCTCCTGAGCCATGCCTATTCCCATTCCTCCCCACATACAACCCCCCCCAAAAAATTGATGATGCCCTTCATGTCACTGGCCTGGGACATCTGTGGCTCAAGTGCAAAAATTTCTAGTTATACTTCTATGTCAATCTCTTCTCCCCATAAAGCAAAAAGTTCCTTTAGAAAGAGAATGCTGTCAGCATTGTACTCTAGAGTGAGAGAATTTGGGATCAACTCGTACCTTTGACACTTCCTACCTTTTTTACTTTGGGCAAATCAATATCATTGAGCCTCAGTTTCCCCATTTGTAAAATGAAGGAGTGAGACTAGATGGTCTTTGAGGTGCCTTCTACCTATGGTGTTATAATCCAATGAATTCTTCTTTCTTTCTCCTATATTCCACAATGTCTATGGGGCCAAGGACTGGGTATATATAGTCAATGAAAACTTGTGAGCTGGTTTATTGAATCTGACCCAAAATCATTTGTAGGCTAAGTAGAGTTGGGACCCCTCTGGCAGCATCATTCTGGATCACCTGTCTCCACACAGAGGAGATACAGAAAGATGAAAATGTAACCTTGTTGTTCACTAACAGGCCACTTCCAGAGAAATGTTCAAGGCACGTTCTGAGTGTACATTGTCACCAATTAAAAAGGAAAAGACAAGAGAAAGCAATGACCCAAACATTCCTAAGTAATTTTTGTTCCACCTTCTGGAGGATCTAGAACACTACTTGCATAGGTCCCCCAAACCCAATAGTCACTCATGTTCCCCCAGGCCCGATGAAAGAGAAAGGAGAATCAGGAGAATAAGAACCTACTGGAAATCCTAGAGCCGGACCTGGGACTCTCCAAAAGTCACCTGTCTTTAGGTTCCCCAAACTCTGAAGTCTCTTTTGTATAATATTTAATTCAGACTCACACCTTCTTATGCTGAAAGGTTAAGGAAGGTTGGAAGACTCAAGGTATCCATTGCTCAGAGAGGATGGAGAACATTCTGCTAACAAACAGCCAGATCCCATGAACTGATTCTTTCTCAGTCTCTTTCTTGTCATTCAACATTAGGGACCCCTGGAATCCCTGGTATTCCAGGCATCAGTGGACCAAGGGGCCCCCCTGGACCAAAAGGGGATAAAGGATCACCTGGGGAGGAAGGAAAATGTTCTCTGGAAGGTAAGTCATCAAACCCTAAGGGGTCCACTATCTGTCTTTGACATGTGTCAGTTTTCTTGCTCGGTGCTTCCCCTATTTTCTGAAATTTTAGAGAATGGGCAAAACAATACTAGGAGATATCAAAGCCAAACCATCAAAGGTCACGCTAGGTAGGAGATTCGGAATTCCTTCCAACTGGAAGGTGATGGAAGAACTGTACAAAATGATCAAAACAGACATAGTAAACTTTCCTCACATGTAGATCAATGAAGCTAACCTTTCACATGACACGGGAGTCATCACAATGCATAACATGTTATCAGACAAGTGTACATTCAAAGGACCTAAGATCATACTTACTTTATTTTAATTTATGGAATAAAACTAGCATTTCGTTAACAGTACAATAAAAAATGATTGCATATGAAACTGCAAATCTACTATGTACAACATGCTATTCATTCCAAATATACAACAAAATTATCACATAAATTTCTTTTTTCTTACCCCCACCAATATCATATTTAAAACACATTTGTATCATGCTAACATCAAAGACACAGGTGCAAATAATTAGCACTAAAAACTAGGAACCAACACTGCCAACTGACCAAGGCATCCAGGTCTTCACAGCCCTGTTGAATGACTCTCAGTATCTTTTTCTTTGTTCTGCCCTCACTGAAGAAGAAAGATTAAAAAATTCTCTAAGAATGCTGAAGCGTTTTGTTAAAGAAGTAGGAGGTTAGGGTTATAGTCTCTCTCCCTTCCCTACACCTGCCTTGAAAAAAAGCAGAACTTTATGAACTTTACTGCGTTGTTTTTTTTTTTTTTTTAATTTTTCAAGGGGGGAAGGCAGGGCAATTGGAGTTAAGTGACTTGTCCAAGGTCACACAGGTAATTGAGTGTCAAGTGTCTGAGGCTGGTTATGAACTCAGGTTCTCCTGACTTCAGGACTGGTATTCTCTTTACCGTGCCGCCTACTTGTTCCCCCGCCCCCCACAAACTTTTCTTTTACTAACTTTTTTCTACATTAATTTTTTTTTTTTTGCTTTTTGGAGGGGTAAGGTAGGGCAATTGGGGTTAAGTGACTTCCCAAGGTCACACGGCTAGTTTTTGTAGAAGTGTCTGAGGACACATTTGAACTCAGGTCCTCCTGACTCCAGAGTCAGTGCTCTATTCATTGTGTCACCTAGATGCCCCTCTACATTAATTTCATAGCAATTTTCTGTCTATAGAAGAAATCTAGAGGGTCTGAAAAGTTCTGATCTACTCCACTATCTTCCCAGAATGCAGTCTCTGTTCATTTATTTTTAAGATGATGGAAGCCTGGATAATAAGAACTTTCCTCTGTGTCCCCTGTAGCATCCTAAAGTTGCTTTTCCTAAGTGTCTCTAGTTTGTCCTCAATTCCCAAAGCAGACACTTCTACTAATCCCTACTCTTCTGGGGATGCTGCTAGGTCAGGTATGAAGAACAGCAAGAAGGACTATTGACTGAACTAAAGAATTAGCATGGAGGACTAATGTGTGACAAGGTAATGTGTTAGAAAGGTAGGCTAGACCCAGGTTATGAAGGGTAAGTGACAGAAAGTTTACATCTGATCCTAGAAGTAAGTAGGAAGCTACTGGATTTCATTGATTCAGGAAGTGAAAAGATCAGACATGGGTTCCTTAGGAAAATCATTTTGGATCAGAGAGGAAAGAGACAATACATGAAGACTGAGTAGGAAGCTGTTGCAATAGTCTGGTAAGCAGATGGTGAGGGGCTGAAATACGGTGGTGGCGATGAGAGCACAGGGGATGGGACAGATGCAAAAGATCCTGCAGGAGTAGGATCAACAAGATTGGGTGAACAGTTGAATGTGGGGGCAGTGACTTAAAGATTGCAAACCTGGAAGGAAGGAAGGTTGGTGGGACTTTTGCTAGGGAATCCCTCCTCTGCTTGGACTCTGCATAGTTTGCTCTGTCATATACTTCCACAGAGCATAACCCTTATTTATGTCTTGATTCATGATTCTTTGAGGATTGTTAAAGAAAGCTTATGGGCATCTAGGTGGCATCATTATGCACAGAGCACCAGGCCGAGAGTCAGGAAGACTCATCTTCTTGAGTTCAAATCTGGCCTCAGACACTAACCAGCTGTGTGTCGCTAGGCAAGTCACTTAACTCTGTTTGCCTCATCTGTAAAATGATCTGGAGAAGGAAATGGCAAACAACTCTAATACTTTGCAAGAAAACTTCAAGAAGTGTCATGAAGAGTTGGACACAACTGAACAACACCACAAAAAATCAAATTATTTTTGTGGAAGTATTTATCATGGAATCTTATATGATCTTAACATACATGCAGGAGACACTTTGCAAAAGGAGAAACTTGAAGGTTACATTTTGCCCTGTTGAGACACATGCCTTGGATTTTTAAAAAACTCAATAAACACAGTAGGAACTTCTATATTATGCACATAAAATCTCTACTTGTATATTGTGTACCTTACAGTCAATCTTATGACCATGAAATGTGGTCTCCTATTGAAAGTCATCTATAGACACACACCTCTTTCCTTCCCATAGCTTTTCTTTCTTTCTTTTTCTTTCTCTTTCTTCCTCCTTCCCTCCCTCCCTCCCTTTCTTTCTTTCTTTCTTTCTCTCTGATGCTTTTGTCCGTTATCCTCAAAAACCATTGCCATTTTCTCATATAACTCAACACTTTAAGTTGGTGTTAAAGATTAGAAGTGGTGATTGGGATTAGATCACTAAAGAAATGCCAGCAAAACTATTATAGAATAGAATAGAATGAATGTCCAGTTGGGTACTAACTCTTGTCAAATCCATGGACCCCACATCTCTTGCATGTATCTTCTTCTCTGTGTTTACATGGCCCACACATTGGTACAGACCCCAATCTTGTCTTACCTGGACTATGGCAGTAACTTTCTGATTGGGCTCCCAGCCTCATCTCTCCTCACTCTGAGCCATCCTCCCCACAGCTGCTAAAACAGATTTCCAAAAGAACAGATTTTACCACATAACTCCCCTGCTCAGTAAACTAATAATGTCTTATTATCTCTAGGATCAAATCGAAACTTCTCAGTTTGGCATTTGATGCCCTACACAGTCTGATTTCAATTTATCTTTCTAAATGTATTACATATTCCTCTCCTCCATATAGTCTACAGTACAGTCAAACAGCAGAATGTCAAACTGGCCAAAAATCAGCTCCTCAGAAATGACATCTCATCTTCGATCTCTGTCCCTTTGCAGTTACAGAATGTACTCTTCTCATTTCTACCCAAAATTGTAGCTTATTTTATATTTTTATTGTATCTATATATTATGTATATGTTATCTCCCCTCCATAGACAGGCAGTCAGCCAGCCAACATTTATTAAGTGTGTAAGTGCCATATGCTGTGCTGATCACTATGACACAAAGACAAGCCAGAAAGAGAGACAGTTCCTGCCCTCAAGATGCTTACATTCTAATGGCAGAAGAAAACACAAAGAAAGGAAGAGAAGAAGTTACTGGTCCAGGGACATGGAGGAAAAGTCTATAGAGTACAGCCAGCAGGGGAATGAAGCATGGTTAGCCTGTCCACAAAATGGAGGCCTCCCAGAAAGAACTCACCAATGGCAGAAGGAGGCTGGCAGAATGGATAGTAGTTTCAGGGTGAGAAGGTCCTAGATCAGAAGTGGGGAACCTGTGGCCTTCTAAATCTTCACATGCAAATCCAATTAAGCTGCACTTAAGGATTTAAAAGGCCAGATGTGGCTTTAAGGCCAAAGGTTCCCCACCCCTACCCTAGATGTTGAGTGAAGTAAAGAAGTAAAGAAGTCTTCAACTTGGCATTTAAGGGCTGTATGGTCTGGTTCCAGCCTACCCTTCCAGACCTTTTCACATTACTCCCCTTCATGTATTCTATATTCCAGTCAAACTGACCTATTAACTATTCTCTGTGCAAATAATTTCTTTTCCAGCCTCTCTATGCCCTTGAAAAAGCTATTTACCCATGCCTGGAATGTACTCTTCCTTTTCTCAATTCTTTAGAATTTCTATTTTTTGTTCTATGTGAAACATACTTAGGTGAGAGGACCTGAGAAATCCTGCTTCCCCTAGTTACCAGGGTCCTCTCTCTCTTCCAATTATAATCAATTTATTCATCCTTTTCATGTTAAATCCCTCAGTAGAATGCAAGTTATTTGAAGTCAGGGACTTTTTTTGCCCCCCTTGGGGCAGCTAAATGTCACAGTAGATACAGTGCCAGAAGACTCTTCTTCCTGACTTCAAATCCAGTCTCAGACACTAGCTGTGTGAACCTGGATAAGTCACTTAACCCTGTTTTCCTCAGTTTCCCCATCTGTAAAATGAGCTGGAGAAGGAAATGGCAAACTGCTCAAGTGTCTTTGCCAAGAAATCCCCAAATGGGTTCATGAAGAGTCAGACACTGAATTGAGTCAGCAACAACAATCCCCCCTGACTACATCAGACACTTTATAAAATGCTTGTTGAATTTAAAGGCTTATGGGGTCTGGCTTATCTGTGCCTGACAGCATGTTTTCTTTCTACTCTTTTCCCCCCTCCACTGCTCTTTCCTGTTCTATAAGGTGATACGGCTAGTAATCTGCCGTCCTCCTCCTCCATAATGTTTTTGTGTAAATGAACATATACACTACTCTAAAGAGATGTTGATCTTGGCTTTCAGCTTTTCCCCCTTGGCAAGGAGCTTAAATGCTTTCTGTATGGGGCAATTTCTCAGGTCCCTTGCCACCCTACCCCCACTTTGGAAAAGATATGGGTTTATAGTTAAAAGATTCTTTTAAAATAGCAGTAATTAGAGCTAATGTTTATATTTTTATTTATTTTCCTTTTTCTCCCCAGAGTCAAAAGCTTATTTGAATGAAAGGGGCTGGAGCCCCTATAAGGGCAGGACCTGTTTCTCTCACTTTTGTATTTTCTCTCAACACTTTGGTGTTGATTTTGATTTTCAGTCTCCACAGGTTAGTTGTCATTTCTTGTCAAGCTCTACTCAGGGTCTTTCTCTATACCTGTTGTCAGGTACCCTAGAAGCTTCTTCCTCCCTTCTAGAACATAGCCTTATTAATGAGAAACAGGTTTCTCAATATTCATTTCTTGGTCCTGAACCATATTTTCTGTCCCATTCACTATCTCACCCCTCCCTCCTTATCCCAAGCCCAACTGGCCTTGAAGTCACCACTTACCATGGTATCTATAAGCTAGTATAAAGGACCTGGTGAAGTTCTTCATGGACTTTCTCCTTTTCTTTATCATCTACAAGAGATGCTAATACATAAACTCATCTTTATGATGGTCTGTCTCCTCACGCTTAAAAATAAGTACTTTATGGTAGGGTGACCAAATAACCAACAAAAGAGTGTTTTTTGTTGCTTTTAAACAAATGATTAAACCAACTAATCATTAGACAGGCATTTTTAAGCCCTATTATGTGCCAGGCACTGTGCTTGATGCTAGGCATATGAAGGCAAACATGAAAGAGGCCCAACTCTCAAAGAGCTCACCTTTTATTGAAGAAATAGTATTTAACTTAACTGCCATGCCCTTTATTTGCTTCTCTGAAGACAACCTGTGAACTATCCTTCACTAAGATGCAATTTCTCATATCTCCTCATTCCATTTGCAATAAGAATGGGAGTGTTGATGTGGTACTTTCCCCCCAAAGTTTTGGTTGGCAAAGACCTCAAATTAAGAGTATCAATAGAGAAATTAATTGCTGCTTGGAAATATAAGCTCACTCAAATTTATAGAGTAAAAGAACAGTTTTAGGATAAAGGACCACTTTGTACCATGGTCCATTACCAGAGAATCCATCATCTCAGCCACCATTCTGATGATGGTCTCCACATTTAGCCACATTGATCCTCTGAAAGTAGACAAGGCTATCAGGCTTGCAATCCAAACATTTCAGCTCTGGAAAACCTACCAGACCTTTTGCTTCGTGTTGACAACCCAGGGCCATATCTATGCCATGATAGGACAGATAAGTAGGCTGCTTATGGTGAAAAGTATGATGTAAAATGAGAGAAATATGTAACTGAATGGGAACTTGGAGAGTAATAGCCTAAGCCCCTCTTGAACTCTAAATCTGTGATCCTATGAGCTGATCCAACTTCAATCTCCAATTAAAAATAAGGAAACTAAGAACCAGAGAGGGTAGACAACTTGCTGAAAAGATCTCAGCTAATTTGTGACAGAACTGAGTCCAGAAATCAGGTCTCTTGACTCCTAGTTCTGTGTATTACTAGAGGTATTATTATTCCCATTGAAAAGATCTAGAAACTGAGGCTGAGAGAAAGAAGGTAGGATTTGAGTTTTCAGATCTCTTTAACTACAAGTCCAGTATTCTTCCAAAATGAATTTTATGAAATGTGTTGAATTTGAAAGACCAAGGGGATTTCCAGACTTAGATGTCTGTTGTTGATATTTGAAATGGAGATCAAGAAAGAATTCCCTCATCCCTGAAAAATCCTCAGTGGGACCTCATAGTACTCATGCAAGTTTGCTCTCCAGTCTATATGATCCCAAAATTAGTTGCCCTATAAGAAGGCTAATACTTAACTTCCCTCAACTAAACCATTGCTGTCTTCATATTCAATGCAGGTTGATTGTTGACCTCACCCTAAGCACTGGGTCTTGCTATAGGGTAGAGCTCTAAACTTTTTGGTGATGCATCCCATAAGTAAAAAGAAGTTTTGCACATATATTCCCATTAAGTATATCTATTTATTTATAAATTAGATATCTCTACTATGATGCTAATAGTTATTCATATTTTTTAAACTTAAAAACAAACCAGAAATTAAATATTTAATCATAGAGTCCATAGGGAACCACTAGAGTTTATAAACAAACTGGTTAGGCCTGTCCTTCAGGAAAATCACTTTGGTTGATGGATGAAGGATGGATTAGAATGAGGAAAGATTAGAAAAAGAGAGATCAATCAGGAAACTACTACCATGAGAGGTAATGAGGCCCAGAACTGTGGCTGTGATGGCAGAGAGGAGACAAATGCAAGAGATGTTATAGTGGTAGAATGGACTTAGTGAAGGAAGAGATCTTAGCAGCTGTCAGGTCCAGCTGTCTCATTTTACAGATGAGGAAACTAAGGCATAGAGAGGGAAAGTGACTTACCCAGTTCATATAATTTATGTGTCTAGGATAGAATTTAAACATAGTTCTTCCTAATTCCAAGTCCCAGTGCTTTATGCTGTTACTCTGAGGGTGACTTCGGGTAGAAACATAATGGTCATCACAACCCATCCCTGACTGTGTAGTGATTAAAGTGTTTTAAAATATTCCAAGGCCAAATCAATTCCGACAAATACCCAAATAGGTGTCTTCATAGCTGTTCTCACTCCACCTTGTGGAGAAGTCAATGAATTCTCATTTCTTCAGTCAAACAGACTGCTTAGTGGGAAATGATTGAAATTCAGGCATAGGCTAGCAGGGGTGGGGAACCTGCAGCCTTTAGACCATATGTGGCCTTCTAGGTCCCCAAGTTCAGCCTTTTGACTGAGTTCAACTGTTACAGACCAAATTCTTTCATTAAGTGGATTTGTTCTGTGAAGTTTGGATTCAGTCAAAGGGCTGTGCTTGAGGAACTAGAGGGCCACATATGGCCTTGGATCAGCAGACTCTTCACCCCTGGTTAGGGTTTCTCAACTCTTAGGATCTCCTGGAAAATTGTACTACAGGGCAGCTAGATGGTGTAGTAGACAGAGAAGAGGGCCTGGAGTCAGGAGAACCTAAATTCAAATCTAGCCTCAGACACTTACTAGCTGTGTGACCCTGGGGAAGTCACTTAAACCTTGATTGCCTTCCACCCTCCCCTCCTCTGGAAAAAAAAAGAAAAAGAAAATTGTACTATCCCTCTGTTCACTGTAGCTGGTGAGTCTTTAGGCAGGATGGGGAAGGAGGTATAGAAAGCCTCGCAGGCAGATCTACAGATGCCAAGCCTGAGGGCCTCTGCCCAGCATCAGTCTTTATCCCAGGCTCCTCTTGGCTCCCTGAGTGTCTTCAAGGACTATTCTGTCTCACTTCTGAAAGCCTCGGGTGTTAATCCAAGAAATAACCTATGCTAGACTGAGGATCTTTCAAAACATCTCTCTCCTTATGCAGAAATCAACAAGCTGAAGCAGGAAGTGGCTGAATTGCACAAAATAATTGAGGGCCTCCAAAGACAATTCTCCAAGCAACAGAAAGGTAAGTGCTTTGGAGCTGAGGCTGGGCCAAGGTCTTCTTTTTCCATTGACTCTTCTTGCTTTTCAAACCTTGTTCTTGCTACCTGGGCTGCTCTCCTGCCTGGCGATGAGGAGAGGATGTTAATAAATCCATCTGAAGGGAACAGAAAATTCTGCCAAGGGAAGAGGAGAAAAGTGTATGGGATTCTAGACTCAGAGCTGAAAGGAATGTTGGAGGTTATTTAGTCCAATCCCCTTATTTTAAAGATGAAGAAAACTAGACCCAGAAAGTTTAAGGGATTTGGCCAAGACTAGACAGGGAATGGGTGGAAGCACTAGAACACAAAACCAGTTCTCTGTCTCCACCTAGAGTATTATTTCTCCATTGCACCCCCTGCCATAACACCAAGGGTCTCAGACATTTCTGACTTCATTTTCTTAAGGGTTTGGGTTGGCAGTAAGACTTTGCATCTTCTCTTAGTGGCCCAAATAATAGCCTCAAACAGGTTAAATAGGGTAAGAGGAAGAGTCTTTCAACATGCAATTATGTTAATGCCCTAGGATGCCTAAGTAATAAGGCATCCAGGTTTAGACACAAAAGTGGGGCTTGTGAACTACCCAGGGCAGATGAGAGTGACTTGGTTTTAGCAAGTGCTGGAGGCTTGGTTTAGCACAATAGTCTGGGCGGTTCCTTCGCCCATGGGCTATTCCCCAACATAAAAGCTTACAGAACTGCAGCTGGGCATTGTGGAGAGAGAACTTTATTGTGGGGGCCAAGGTGCCTGGAAGCCAGAGTGATGATGGCACACTGCACCCTTCTGTTGGCACTTAGGGATTCTTTTCTACTGCAAGGCTTTCAGAATAGGCAAAAAGGTAAAGAGATGCTAACGCTGATCATGCCTCAAGTCAAATCTCCTCCCATGCTCCAGCCTGGAGAGACTTTTAGATGATTCTAGAAGCTCTCCAAGTCTCCCTTCAATCTTTATCCAATCCTCTTCTTATGGTAATTAGTTGGAATGAGTTAGTTGAGTGAAAAAAAGAAATTTTAATGTGTAAAGCAGCTAAATGGCTATGCATGGATAAGAAGAAACACAATATGCTGGGGAAAATGCTGGCTGAGAATCAGAGACCCGGGTTTGAGTCTGAGCTTTGCCATTTACCACTTAGGTGACTTTTTTGTTGTTGAGTCATTTTCAGTCATGTCAGACTCTTCATGATCCCATTTGGGGTTTTCTTGGCAAAGATACTAGAGTACTTTGCCATTTCCTTCTCCAGCTCATGTTACAAATGAGGAAACTGAGGCCAACAGTGATAGATGACTTACTTAGGGTCACATAGCTAGTAAATGAGGCTGGACTTGAACTGAGGTCTTTCTGACTCTAGGCCCAGTACTCTATCCAGTGTACTGCCTAGCTGCCCATAGGTGAACTAAGATAATGAATTTGACCTCTCTGAGACTTTTGTGAATGAACTAGATTAATTCTAAGGTTGCTCCTGACTCTATAGGTCTACAATCTAGAATCCAATCTCTAGAAACAAAAATACCTTACGACCTGCTTAAACTAAAGGATAGAAAGATCAGAATAGATAATCATAGTGGGTTTGGGGGTGAGGATGGGGTGGTGAGCTTCAAATAGTAATGTCAAAGACATGTGCTAACAGAGCCATTGGTACCATTGACTCATGTACATGGCATCTTCAGAAATACATAAAGCATATGCAAATCTAAGAGATTCATAGTGTAGCAGAAAGAATAAAGGATGAGGAGTCTGAGGGTCGGAAGTTAAATCCCAGCTCTACCACTGATTTACTATTTTATAGTAGACAAGTTCCTTAAATTCTCTGGGCCTTACTTCCATCATCTATAAAATGAGGAAAGTGGGACTACAGGGCCATTCAGTCTTTCTCTGAGCTCATGATCTTCCTTGAATATGGAGGAGACATCATATAATAGTGGAAAGAATATTTAATTTGTATTTGTAAGCCAAGAGTTTCAATTACTAGCTCCAATGCTAATCTCTAAGAGTTAAGGTTCCAATAAACTTTGGAGCTACACAACCCACAAAATGACACAGAGAAGCTAACGTCCTGCTGAGGACAGCCTAGCAGGCCAGCAGAGAGCAGCCAGCACAGCACAGCACTCTGGGAGCTAAGCCCAACCCTGCAGGAGCCAGAGGTTTTAGCCTGAGGGCAGGCTGACCAGCCACTGGCTGGAGGGACTTCAGATCACCAGCAACTGTGGTGGTTTCCAGAATTATCAACCCATAGACGCTTAGGACAAAGTAAGAGGTCAGTACAGTGTGGACTTTGGGATCCAAAAGTTTGGGAGTATGGTTGGCCTTTATCTCCTGGAGGGAGAAGCTGCTGAGGGCCCAAAGCTGTGCAGCCACCTCCACATGGCAGTTTCAGCTCCTGGCCTACAGATTGTAAGGGGACCAAGTGACCAGTCTGAGGGGTAATCACTCTTTCTTTAACCTGCATGGATCTGGATTGTGGTCTAGGGTAGAGGTCCTGGGGTATGTGACCAGCTTGCCAGAGTGTGTGGAGGCTTCAGAGAGGGTACCCAAATAATAGCTTCAGCAGCTGAGAAAACCCCAGCAATTGAAACAAAGCTCCCCTGTCTGGTAGTAGAGTCCTACTGTGGCAAAAAGCTCAAAAGTCAAGTAATTGAGTGGCAACATGAGCAGGCAAAGTAAGCAAACCAAGAAGAGCAATCCAACTTTACACTCTTATTTTGGGGACAAAAAGGATCAAAGCATGGAATAGGAGGAAGATAGTGAAGTCAGAACTCCTGCACCAAAAGCTTCCAAGAAAAATATGAGCTGGTTACAGGCCATAGAAGACCTTAAGAAGGATTTTGAAAACCAAATAAGAGAAGTGGAGGAAAAATTGGGAAGAGAAATGAGAACAATGCAAGAAAATTATGAAATGAGAGTCAACAACCTGACTGAAGAAAATAACACCTTAAAAATAGACTAACTCAAATGGCAAAAGAGGCTCAAAAAGTCAATGAGGAGAGGAATGCCTTAAAAAGCCAAATTTGCCAGATGGAAAAAGAATCTCAAAAGCTGACTGAAGAGAATCATTCCTTCAGAATTAGATTGGAGCAAATGCAAGCTAGTGGCTTTATGAGAAATCAAGATACTATTAAACAGATCCAAACAAATGAAAGAATAGAAGGCAATGTGAAATATCTCATTGGGAAAACCACTGACCTGGCTTAGGGAGTGAATGACATACACACTAAATAGGATAACTCACCCTACAGGAGAGTAGGGGGGATAGATATGAGAGGGGAGATGATGGAAGGGAGGGAAGGCTCGGGGGGAGAGAAGTTGGAAGCACCCACTTTTGGAGAGGGACAGGATCAAAGTAGAGAATAGAACAAGTGAAAGGTGGGATAGGAGGGAGGGAAATATAGTTAGTCTTTTACAATATACCTACTCTGGAAATATTTTGCATAGCTACACATGTACAAACTATATTGAATTGCTTATCTTCCCAGTAAGGGTAGGTGACAAGGGAGGAAGGAAATGAAGGGATGAATATGTAATTCAAAGTTTCAAAATCAAATGGGTTTTTTTTGCCTTTTTTTTTTTTTTTTTTGCTTTTTGGAGGGCAACTGGGGTTAAGTAACTTGCCCAAGGTCACACAGCTAGGTTTTTGTTTGTGTGTGTTAAGTGTCTGAGGTCAGATCCGAACTCGGGTCCTTCTGACTCCAGGGCCGACACTCTACTCACTGCGCCACCTAACCGCCCCTAAAATCAAATGTTTCATATGTATACAATGATCAGTATTATTTTACATGTAAATGGGAAATAAGGTATACAGGCACTGGGGTGTAGAGATCCACTTTGTCCTACTGGAAAGTCAGAGGGGTGTAATGGAAATGCAGATTTAAAGATCTTCCCTGCCCCTAGCTTAAGTGCACCTGGAGCCTGTGGTGGAGGCTTGTTTTTCAGGAAAGCCCACACCTTGATACTTTGTGATTGGGCAGTGGGTCAAGGAGGTTGTTACATTCTCTGAGCCAGGAGAAGGCTATATAAACCCTGAGGAGAGGCTTTGCTTTGGGGATCACTTTGAGAAGTGTTGTGTGATTTGACCAGATGAGACTCTGGGAAGCCGTTGTTGAGAGCCCCCGGCTTTGAAAACCCAGATGTTGATGCTTCCCTCTCTGGTAACTGTGATTTGGTATTGATGCATGTAATGTTGGGACAGTTTGGAAGCCTGTCTGATCTGTAAGTTCTTTAACTCTGAAGTTCGGGGTGCTGACCTTTTTCCCCTGAACTAGGTAATATATGTTTGTTTGATTAAAGTAAGCTTGTTAACCCATTTTGAGTTGCTTTCCTTTTGAAAAGCAGACCTAAGAACCTGTGTTGGCAGTCACCCTGGGGATATTGGGGTGCTTGCTGCTACAAAATGGCGACGAGGGATGGCATCTGCTGAGTAAAAGGAAAGTATGGGGGCTGGGATAATTGTTTGTTTCCCAGTTGTGGTAGCTGTGATTCTGTGGAGCCATGGAGCAGGAGAGAAGAATGTCCTGCATGCTGACTTCACTGAGCTGAGAGCAGGAATGGTGAGCTGCCTGCATGGAGACCTGTGGAGAAGCCAGGAGCTGCTACCTTCTGCTGGAGGAGAAGGAACCCAGGAGTTTGGAGTTCAGCCACAGGACAAGATAAGGACTGTGAGGCAAAGCAGGGGCACTGAATGTGTTTCCTTGTTGCATCCCACAGTTTGGGACCCAGGGGGAGGATGGACTTGTGACTATGGTGGGTGGGGTGAAGTGCCATGGACCCCAAGGACCCCACTTTGGTTTTGTTGCCTAGTTCCCTCTCTGGATTTGGAAGCAGGGGCTGGAGCAGTGTTATGGGAAGGACACTGCCCCCTCCCAAGAGTACTTTATGTGATAATGCTTTGTATTTTGTGAATTGATGTGAAAATGCAATGTACTTTGTTTAAGACCCAGTGGCCACTTTGGTAACTTTATATGTACCTTGAAAATGTGACCTAAGAGATGTTTTAGTGCTAATTCAAATGTAAATTGTGTATGCTATGGGCAAGAAAGATCTTGGGGCCGAATGTAATGGAAATGCAGATTTAAAGATCTTCCCTGCCCCTAGCTTAAGTGCACCTGGAGCTTGTGGTGGGAGGTTTGTTTTTCAGGAAAGCCCACACCTTGATACTTTGTGATTGGGCAGTGGGTCAAGGAGGTTGTTACATTCTCTGAGCCAAGAGAAGGCTATATAAGCCCTGAGGAGAGACTTTGCTTTGGGGCTCACTTTGAGAAGTGTTGTGTGATTTGACCAGATGAGACTCTGGGAAGCCGTTGCTGAGAGCCCCCCGGCTTTGAAAACCCAGATGTTGATGCTTCCCTCTCTGGTAACTGTGATTTGGTATTGATATAATGGTTGGACAGTTTGGAAGCCTGTCTGTTTGATCTGTAAGTTCTGTAACTCTGAAGTTCGGGTGCTGACCTTTTTCCCCTGAACTAGGTAATATATGTTTGTTTGATTAAAGTAAGCTTGTTAACCCATTTTGAGTTGCTTTCCTTTTGAAAAGCAGACCTAAGAACCTGTGTTGGCAGTCACCCTGGGGATATTGGGGTGCTTGCTGCTACAAGGGGGTATGGGAGAAGATATGGGAGAGAGCAGAGTGGAGGAAGGGTTATCCAGTGGGATCAATATTTTGAGGTGGTGAGTAGGGGAAAAATGGGGAGAAAATTTGTAACTTAAAATCTTATGGAAATGAATGACATAAACTGGAAGTTAATAAAGCATTTGATTAAAAAAAATAAAAACAAACTAACAAATTAATTAATTAAATAAAAACATTATTCTGAGAAAATGTCCCAAACATCCCAAGAAAATGTTACCAGTTTGTCAAAACTGATCCATGACACACAAAAGGTTATGGACTTCTCCTCTATATGCAATGGGGAGAAGTAGAGATTGTTGAGTCAGGGCATGGTGCAGTCAGAATTGAACTTCTCTAGTCATTCTAACCCCAGATTAGCCAACTCCTCTGTTTATGCTTTCCTATGCTTTTTTCCCTAGTTGAACTCTTTCCAAGTGGTGAAGCAGTTGGGAATAAGATATACAAGACCAGCGGCTTTGAAGGCAGCTTTGATAAGGCAACAAAATCATGCAAAGCAGCTGGTGGTATAGTGGCGTCCCCCAGAAATGAGGCAGAGAACAAAGCTGTACAGAAGATTGTCTCAAGATATGACAAGATGGCCTTTCTTGGCATGACTGATAGCAAGACAGAGGGGAAATTCACCTATCCAACGGGAGGTTCACTAGGCTATTCCAACTGGAACTCAGGAGAGCCCAATAACCAGGGTGGTGGAGAGAACTGCATTGAGATGTTTTCTAATGGCAAGTGGAATGACAAGCCGTGTCAGGTGCCACGTCTCATCATTTGTGAATTTTGAGCCTTGTGGCTGGAGGAGGTATGGTTTCTGTGGTGTGAGTTAAGGAGAGGATGTGCTGCTTTGGGTTATGGGTGGGGAGGGGGAGTACCAGGGGATCATAGAAAATCATCAGGTGGAGGGCCATTTTACTGCTTACAGCAAATAAATAAAAATAGCAATACTTTGTGCTAGCTACAGCTTCTCTAAATGTGACTCCAGTTAATTCCACCAGGGCCTGAGATTGGAAAGTTTTGATGGTGTGGCCACCACCTAACTTGGAGCTCTAAATCTGCCTTCCTAAAAGTCTTCAAGCTGAGTCCTACATTTTCAGCTCAATAGACATTCATTAAATGCTATTTGGAGATCACTATGCCAGGTCATACTCTTTTTTAAAAAATCATGAAGTCTTACCTTCCTGGCAAGTACAATGGAAGGCTAATGAAATGGAGCCCTCTGAGATGGCTTCTCTCACAGTTAGAAAAGAGGTCACTTGAGGACAGGGACTATCTTGTTTTCCTATTTGTAACTCTAACACTTAGTGCCTTGCTTGGCACATAGCATTTAATAAATGAGTTATCATTCATTCATTCAACTAAGCTTTTTATTCAACAAGTGCCTACTTTGAGTGTCTGTAAGGCCCTTTGAGACTTTACCCGAACTCTGAGAACTCACAGAGAACTCAGGATGGCAGTGCTACTCAGGCTGGGTCTTAGAGGCAACTGAGTGTGTGCTTCTGCCCTCCCCCCCACCACCATGTACAGGTTCAAGGATTACGGGGTATTGAGCATGTGCTGCTAACAGCGGAGCACTCCCCTCCCGTGAGGAGCCTGTTGCTAAGGCACGTGAGGGAACAGAATCGTCGGGAAAAGGGGATAAAAGGAGGGAGGTGAGGTGAAAGAGGGGGCGGAGAGAAGAGGGGGTTGTGAATGAGAAAGAGAATAAACGGCAAGAGACACTACACCTTGGTATTGGACTCCTTTGTCTATTCGGGGGAGCAGGTTCTCCCAGGGGTCGTAGGGGCGACCAGAGTTGTAGAGGAGACTGGAAAGGAACTCTCCGAGGGGTTTGTGGATGCAACCTGGGTCGTAGGGGCGACCAGAATCATGGAGGCGATTGGAGAGGTAAATATAGGCGCCAGCCCAGTACAGCAGAATCCGTACAAATATCTACTTTGATAAATTGATGAAAAGGCATTTATTGATTACTATCTTCCAAGCACCATCTGAATCACTAGGGACATGAGTAGAAAAAAGAAATAGCCCCTGTTCTCATTGAGCTCACATTCTAAAGTAAGAAGTCAAAACACATGCCACAGAATTCAGTGATAGGATAGATGGAAGATTCTGGTGGTCCTAAGGATGTAGGAGTAGTGCAGATGGCCAAGTCAACCTTAGGGTTCATTGATATGTCAGATGACAATATGTATCTAAAGCAGGGATTCTTTACATGCTTTGTGTCATGGACCCTCCTGGTCATCTGGTAAAGCCTATGAACTTCTTAAAATGTTTTTAAATGCATAAAATAGAATATGCAGGAGTATAAACAAGCCATTTAAATGGAAATAGCTATCCAAATATTAAAAATATAATTTCAAAGTCCCCAAATTAAGTAACTATGGTCTAGAGGATATGGAGATAGAGCACATGGCTGAATGCTGTCCCTCCCACCTCCCACCTCCACCTTTCCTTTCAGAGGGAACCAAGGGTCACTGTATTAGCAGGAAGGTTGGGAATTGATTGGTTCTGTATAGGCTACAAAAGAAGAGAATGGGATTCCTGAACTCAGGAAGCTCTCAATTTCTTTAAAGAAACACAATTTATACTTGTTGTTTAATCGTTTCAACCATGTCCAGCTCTTCCTGAGCCCATTTGGGGTTTTCTTGGCAAAGACACTGGAATGATCAGACATTTCCTTCTCCAGCTCATTTTACAAATGAGGAGATTGAGGCAAATAGGGTTAAATGGCTTGCTCAGGGTCCCACATTTGTAAGTGTCTGAGACCAAATTTGAACTCAGAAAGATGAAATCTTCTGTCATAAGTTAGAGAAATGGAAGGCTGAGATTTGAATTGAAGTCCTATGACACCTAGGTCTATTCTCTATCCCCTTCTCCACAGTGCCTACCCAGTGCTGGATAGCCCTAGCAGAATGGAACCTTCTTAATTTCCTAGCAGGTTTAACATACTAATTCAATGAAATGTGCAGAAGAAAAGCTAACAGTCGCAGTAAAGATGGGAAAGAATTTTAACCAGATTTTAGTTTGGAAAAAGTGAAAAGTTGGACCATAAGGTGAAGTGGAATGAAGGCACTTTATCCAATAAATTAATCTCTAAACCCCCATTGTGAGAAAGAAAAAAATAGATCTATTGTCTTTCATTGTGCAGACTGCCTATATAGATCACGTACATCTGGTTGTTACTGAGTCACATCACAGTCATTTAACCACTAACATAGCCTAAAAGCAGAAAAATTGCTCCCAGATTCTGATATTGTTGATGCACTGGGTGGCACAAAAATAGCCATGATTGGTTTATCTTGCTCCACAGAAAGTGGACAGAATGTAATCCATGGCAGCCCGTATGGTTCACTTTACATCACAGACTTCATCTACAAGGGATAGCTTCCAGAGCCAGAACACAGCATCCATGCTGGACCCTGAATTAATTACCCAACTTCTTTTCTAAAAATGGTCTGGGGGTGGCTAGGTGGCACAGTGGGGTGGCTAGGTGGCACAGTGAATAGAGTACCGGCCCTTGAGTCAGGAGGACCTGAGTTCAAATCTGGACTCAGACACTTGACACAGTTACTAGCCATGTGACTTTGGACAAGTCATTTAACCCCAATTGCCCTCCAAAAAAATAAAAATAAAAATGGTCTGGAACCTTTGTTCTCTGAGATCACTATTAGCTGCTCAGTGAGGTTGGGATAGCCCAGCCACATTCTAACTGCTTCTGTTGACATCTGTTGATTCTCTGGGTAGAGAACTCTGAGTTCCTAAGATGGACAGTCAAAGGACAGGAAATCAACTCCTTTTAGAATAAAGAAGACAAACATGGCAAAAACCAACCAAGGACCAATACTACCTTGCTAGAAGGACCCCAGAAGCCACAAGGTACAGGTGTTCCTTCCTACTAGTGTATCCTATTTTTCAACACAGTTTCCCATATTTATCATTCCCCTGACTCATCTGATGTAAACCTGCTTTAATAAAGTCCATCATCAACAGGAAAGTGATGTCAATGTCAGTAAGAAGATTAAAGGAAGATGTTTGTTATTATGTTTAGTGTCCATGGTCAGTGCTTTCAGAACTGATCAGAATGGGCGATTTCATTAAAGGGAGAGATAGAATGAGATCAGACACGACCAAGGGGACCAGGTGAGACTGACACTTTAAGGGATGGGCCAGTAGGTGGAGACAGAAGGATAGAAATTTTGGAGATTCTGCCTCAGTATTTACCTTCGCAGGGGCTAGAGAAAAAGAGCATAGTTCTTAGGCTATCTAGAGAAAACAGGATCTTGAGTTTCTGAAAAATGGAAAGTAACACAAAATATGGAAACTTTTTATGTAAGTTGTTCTAAGTGATCAAAGGTTGTCGACCAGGATGATAACAAAGGGAGAAAGCAAAGAAAGGAAAGGACATAAGCGATCGATGACCATTGCTCAAGGGTTCTAATCAAGAGAGGAGGAAGTCAATGGGGAAGTATGTCAACTTCTTCAACTAGGAAATAAACATGATAAGTGTTCACCTTTAAACATTTGATAATTTTATTAAAACAGTTTGGTACTGGTTGAAAAGTATAAATTGACTGATGGAACAGATTAGGTAAACCACAGAAAGAAAGAAAAGAGCAGAACAAGATAATGTTGCATAAACCTCCAAACCCCAGGTCCTGAACTCATTAGCTCACAAACAATGGAAAACAGTTTGGAAGAAATTAATATAGATCAATAGGTCACACCATAAACCAAGAAAAAAATCCAAATGGATACATAATTTAGATATAAAAAATCATTAAAAATTGGAACAAATTACCTTTTGGATCTAGGGACAGATGAAGAGACAAGGGATAAAAAGGATCACAGAAAAAAAATGGATAGTATTCTTTATATAAAACTGACAAGTTTTTGCACAAACAAATGTAATACAGTTAAAATGAGAAGGAAATAAAACTAGGAAAAATCACTACAATAAAGTTCTCTGATAAAGATCTCATAAACAAGATATAGAAGGAAATGATTCAAATTTATGACTAAGCCATTCTCCAACAGACAACCAAAGGATACAATAGGAAGTTTTCAAAGAAAGAAATTCAAGGTATTAACACCTATAAAGGAGAAATATTCTCCAAGTCATCAGTAATTAGAAAAATTCAAATTAATGTAATTCTGAGGTTCCATCTCACACCCATTATGTTGGCAAAGATGGCAAAATAGGAAAATCACAAATATTGGAGTGGCTATGAGAAAACAGGCCTACTAGTACACTGTTGGTAGAACTATGAAACTAGTCCTGACATTCTGGAAAATTTAGAACTATGCCCAACATGTTAGTAAACTGTGAATATTCTTTGACCCAGTTAGGCCACCACTAGGTCTACATCACAAAAAGATCAAAGAGGGCAGCTAGGTGGATCAGTGAACTGAGCACCAGCCCTAGAGTCAGGGACACTCGAGTTCAAATCTGGCCTCAGACACCTGACACTAGCTGTGTGATGTTGGGCAAATCACTTAACCCCAATTGCCTTGTCTTCCCCCTGCAAAAGAAAAAAAAATCAAAGAAAGATATAAACAACCCATGTTAGAAAGATATTTATTGTAGCTATTTACATAGTAGTCCCAAACTGGAAATTCATGGACTGCCCACTTATTGGAGAATGACTAAAAAAATTGTGGCATGTGGAAAAAATGTCTTACTGTATCACCAAAAAAAATGACAAAATAGGAAGTTTCAGAGAAAATTGAGAACTCTATAAATTGATGCAGAGTGAAGTGAGTGGAACTAAGAGAACAGTGTATGCTACTTATGAAGAAAAATAGCTTTCAAAGACTTTGGAACATTGATCAATGCAATGACAAATTAAGAGTTCAAAAAACCCCATCTAGGAAACATGGTGTTGCCTTCCTTTTTTCTTTTACTTTCTTTTTCAGCTGAACCAAAATGATGAACACTGACTTTGGAGTGAAAAAGTTTAGATTTGTCTCCTGACTCTGCCACTCACAACCTATATTGGCTTAGGTAAGTCACTTAAACACTCTTGGCACCGATTTCCTCTTGTGTACAGTGTGGGAACTGGACTATGGTCTATAATGTCTAAGGTTCTAACTAATATCCCTGACAAGTGGTTATCTGACCTCCATTGGCTTCAGACCTTTTGCTGAATATCTCTAGTGATGGGGAACTCAGTGCTTCCCAAAGTAGATCTTTCTACTTTGGGGTATCGCTAGTGGTTCTGAAACTTTCTCATATTTTAAGAACCCTTTGACAATTTGGTGAAGCCAATGGACCCTTTTCAGAATAATGTTTTAAATGCATAAAAAATAAACAGAATTATGAAGAAAAAAGTATCTTTATGAGCAATTATAAAAATATTATTTTACTATTTATTTATATTATTTTTTAAAAGGTCCCAGATAGCAGGTTCAGAACCCCTGCTCTAATTTTTAAGAAGTTCATCTTTATACAAAGTGAAGTGAGTAGAACCAGGAAAATATCGTACACAGTAACAGCAATAGTGTTTGACTATGAATGATCCAAGACAATCCCAAAGGACTCATGATGAAAAATGCCTCCAGAGAAAGGACTGACGTCTGAATACAGACTGGAATATACTATTTTTCACTTTCTTTCTTTTTAAGTTTCATTAAAATCTTCTTATAAAAAACTACTAATATGGAAATACTTTACATAATTGTACATACATAAAACCATATTAGATTGCTTACAATTGGGAATGAGGGTGGGGAGATGAGGGAGGACAGTATAGAATTTGGAACTCAAGATTTTACAAGGAAAAAACAAATGTTAAAAATTACATGTAATTGGGAGAAAATAAAATATTATTTCAAAAGTAGCTGTTTATGTTTACATTGAGCTAAAATCTCCTTCTTTTCCACTTAAATGCATTACTCTTAATTCCACATTCCAAATCTAAATGCTATTCTCTATGATTGCCCTTCAAATACTTGAGGACAACTATCATGTTCAAGACCCCCAAGCTAGACAAGATCTCAAGAGGTTTTTGACTATAATCCCTGATCTTTAGGCAAGTATAACTCAAACTGTTTTAGAAAGATGATAGCTGAAGCTATTTTTAAGTTTCTGGGATTTGCATTACTGCCTCTCCTAATTCTTTTGCCTTCTCAAGAGAATACTCAAATTGTTCAAGTCTAACTGAAATCTTCCTGGTAGCAATTAATTTGCAGTCAGTGAAGTGATGAGGAACAGTGATTCAGCTCTCTCTCTCTCTCTCTCTCTCTCTCTCTCTCTCTCTCTCTCTCTCTCTCTCTCTCTGTCTCTCTTCCCTTCCCTCTCTCCCCCTCTTCTCCTTCTCCCTCTCCCTCTTCCTCTCTCTCTCCCCCTCCCTCTTTCTCCTCTCCCTATCTGTAATTTTTTTAAATTTACACTTGAATACAAAATGAGAAAAGGAAAAAATACCTAGCTATGTACACAGCAGATCATAAGAGAGGATTCTATATAATACAGTAAGTCTCCATTTCACGAAAACCTAAATACCACACATTGTTTTCAGGACTGCCTGCCCAATTTTTCTTTGCTTCCTTCTTGGTTTTCTTATATTCTATGTTGGTGTACTTTGTACTTGTTTTTCCCTTCTCCCCCTACGCCCAAAGAAGGCTATGATTAAGCATGGCTATATATACACAGATATCTATAAACATAAACATATATACTCATACATATATATGTAAGACTACTATGTTTATTTCCTCCTGTCTTCTGTTTCTCTGGAGGTGAATAGCATCTTCCATCATAAGTCCAAATCTTTCTATGTTTTTCTAAATCATTCAGCTCATCATTTCCTTTTCTGAATTCAAACAGTATATTCTTTCATAGGATCTTTGAGGTTAATTTTGGTATTTATAATAGTCAAAATGACCTGGTTACTCAAAGTTGTTCTTAAAATAATGCTGCTGGGGGCGTCTAGGTGGTGCAGTGAGTAGAGTGTCGGCCCTGGAGTCAGAAGGACCTGAGTTCGGATCCAGCCTCAGACACTTAATGAACACACCGTGTGACCTTGGGCAAGTTCCTTAACCCCAATTGCCCTCCAAAAGGCAAAATTTTGGTATACAATTTTCTCTTGGTCTTGTTCATTTTGCTCTTCATTATTTCACAGAGGTCTCCCCATGCTTTTCTAAAATCATTAAGCTCATCATTTCTTATAGCAGAGTAATGTTCCATCGTGGACATATACGACAATTTGTTTAGCCATTCCCTAATTGATTGGCACCCCTGCAATTTCCTGTTCTTTACAACCACAAAGAGAGCTGTTATAAATATTTTAGAACATGTAGGTTCTTTTCCATTTTTTCTAATCCTTTTGCAAAGCAGGCCTAACAGTGGTATGGCTGGCTCAAAGGGTGTCAGCAATTTAATAACACTTTTGGCTTAATTCTAGCTCTCTCTCCAAAATGGCTGGATCAGCTCACAGATTCACCAAAAATGAGCTAAGGTTCCAATTTTTCCACAACCCCTCCAACAGCTGTGACTTTCCCCTTCTCTCATTTTAACCAATCTGATAGGTGTAATATAATATCCCAAGGTTGTTTTAATTTGCATTTCTCTAATCATTAATGATTTAGGACATTTTTATATGACTACAAATTATTTTGATTTGACTATCAAATGGGGAACGACGAATTCTTATAGATTTGATGAAGTTCTTTAAATATTTGAAATATGAGGTCTTTATCTGACAAATTGACTATAAAAATCTCTCCCTGGTTTTCTGCTTTCCTCTTAATCTTGGCTACATTTGTTTTATTTGTACAAACCCTTTTTAATTTATTGTAATAGAGATTGCCCATTTTGCAACTCACAACACTATCTCTTGCTTGTTCATAAATTGTTAACCTATCCATAAGTCTGATAGGTAATATGTTCCATATTCTTCAAATTTTCTTGTAATAGCTCCCTTTATATAAAGGTTATGTATCCATTTTGACCTTATCTTGTAAATGGTGTAAGATGTTGATCTATGCCCAATTTCTGCCAGCCTGCTTTCCAACTTCCCCAACAATGTTTACCAAATAATGAATTCTTATCCTCAAAACTTGAGTCTCAAATACTGGGTAACTATATTAGTTTGCTGTTGTAGATCTTATGTTTACTCTGTTCCATTGATCTACATTTCTATTTTTTAACCAATACAGGATAGCTTTGATAATCATTGCCTTATTATACAGTTTAAGATCTGTTACTGCTAAACCTCATTCCTTTACATTTTTTGTCCGTTATTTGCTTTGATATTCTTGTCACTTTGTTATTGTTTTTTCTAGTTCCATAAAATGTTTTTTTTTTTTGTAATTTAATTGGAATGGCATTGGATACATACATTAATTTTGGTAAAATTATCATTTATTTGTATTGGCCCTCATTGCCCATGAACAATTAACATTTCTCCATTTAATTAAATCTGATTTTATTTGTGTACAAAGCTTTTTATTATTTTGTTCATATAGGTCTTGGGTTAGTTTTGGTAGGTATATTATTCCCAGGTATTTTATACTATCTAGAGCAGGAGTAGGGAATCTGTGGACTTGATGCCATATGTGGACTTCTAGGTCCTTCGGTGCAGCCTTTCAACTGAGTCCACATTTTACAGAACAAATCCTTTTTTTTTTTTATAAGCAATTGGGGTTAAGTAACTTGCTCAGGGTTACATGGCTAGTCATTATTTATGTGTGGGTGCTCATTTTCTGAGGCCGGATTCGATCTCGGGTCATCCCAACTCCGAGGCCGGCGCTCTTACTCACTGCGCCACCTAGCCGCCCCAACAAATCCTTTTTTAAAGGGGATTTGTTCTGGGAAGTTTGGATTCAGTGAAAGGGCCACACTTGAGGACCTAGAGGGCCACATATAGCCTCAGGGACACAGGTTTCCCACTTCTGGTCTACAGTTATTTTAAATGGGGTATCTCTAGCTATCTCTTCCTGCAGGATCCTATTTGTAATATATAGGAATCCTGATGATTTATATGGGTTTATTCTATATTCTGTTACTTTGCTGAAATTATTGTTTCAAATAACTTTTTATTTGAGTCTTTAAATTTTTCCAAGTATATCATTATATCATCTGCAAAAAGAGATATTCTGATTCCTTCCATTTTTTTCCTTATTGCTGTTGGGTAGGACTTACAATACAATATTGAATAATATGAGGTTACAGTGGGCATCGTTGTTTCATAGCTGATTTTACTGTGAAGGCTTCTAGCTTATCCCCATTACAAATAATGCTTGCTAATGGTTTTAGGTAAATGCTTATCAATTTAAAGAAAAAATTATTTATGCCCATATTTTTTATTGTTCTTAATTGTTTTAAGTAGATATGAGTGTTGCACTTTTTTTCTCCATCTACTGATATTATCACATGAATTTTGTTATTTTTATTATTGATAAAAATCATTTATGTTAATAGTTTTTCTAATGTTAAACCATCCCTGCATTCCTGATATGAATCCTGCTTGGACATAATGTGTAGTGTATAATGTGTAATCTTTGTAATATATTGTTGTAATATTTTAATATTTTATTTAGGATTTTTGCATCCATATTCATAAATGAAATTGGTCTATAATTTTCTTTCTTTGTTTTTACTTTTCCTGGTTTAGGTATCAGCATCAAATTTGTTTCAAAAAAGGAACTTTGTAGGACCTCTTCTTTGCCTATTATTCCAAATGATTTGTTTAATATTAAAATTAGTTGGTCTTTGAAATTGGTCACTTGTAAATCTATCTGGTTCTGGTGCTTTTTTCTTAGGAAGCTCATTTATGACCTATTAAATTTCTTTTTCTAAAATTGGTCTATTTAGATATTCTATTTCCTCTTCTGCTAATTTGGGCAGTTTGTATTTTTGTGAATATTCTTCTATTTCATTTAAGTTGTTAAATTTATTAGCATATAATTGGGCAAAATAACTATTTATAATTGCTTTGATTTCATTTTCTTTGGCGATGTACCCTTTCCCTTTTTGATATGAGTAATTTGGTTTTCTTTCTTTTTAAAAATCATATTAGCTAATTGTTTATCAATTTTATTGATTTTTTTCAAAATATAAACTCTTAGTTTTATCTATTAGTTCAATGGTTTTCTTACTCTCAATTTTATTAATTTCATCTTTAATTTTTAGGGTTTCCATTTAGTTTTTAATTGGAGATTTTGAATTTTTTCTTTTTCTAGTTTTTTTTTTTAATTACATACCCAGTCCATTGGACTGCTTCTTTTTCTATTGATATAAGTACCTAAAGATATAAATTTTTCTCTAATTACTACTTTTGCTATATCCCATAGTTTTTGATATGTTGTTATTTTATTTAATGAAATTACTGATTATTTCTATTATTTGTTCTTTAACCCATACATTCTTTAAGATTAGGTTGTTTAGTCTTCATTTGGGTTTTTGTGTGTGTGTTTACATGGTCCCTTTTAAATATAATTTTTATTGCATGGTAGTCTGTAAAGGCAGCATTTAATTTTTCTGCTTTTCTGCTTTTAGCTATAAAAATTTTGTGCCTTAATATATAGTCAATCTTGGTAAAGGTACCATGTACCACTGGGGAAAAGGTGTATTCCTATTTCCATTCAGTTCTCTCCAGAAATCTATCATATCTAGCTTATTTAAAATTTTATTGAGGGGCGGCTAGGTGGCGCAGTGAGTAAGAGTGCTGGCCTCGGAGTTGGGATGACCCGAGATCGAATCCGGCCTCAGAAAATGAGCACCCACACACAAATAATGACTAGCCGTGTAACCTTGAGCAAGTTACTTAACCCCAATTGCTTAAAAATAAAATTTATTGATTTCTTTTACTTCATTCTTATTTATTTTTTGGTTAAATTTGTCTAGTTCTGAGAGGGAAAGAGTAAAATCCTCCATCATTATAGTATTACTATCTATTTCCAACTGTTATTCATTTAACTTTTCTTTTAAAAGTTAAAAAAGGATAGGGGCGGCTAGGTGGCGCAGTGAGTAGAGCGCCGGCCCTGGAGTCAGAAAGACCTGAGTTCGGATCTGGCCTCAGACACTTAACCCACACAAACAAAAACCTAGCCTTGTGACCTTGGGCAAGTTACTTAACCCCAATTGCCCTAAAAGGGGCGGCTAGGCGGCGCAGTGAGTAAGAGCACCGGCCTTGGAGTTGGGATGACCCGAGATCAAATCCGGCCTCAGAAAATGAGCACCCACGCATAAATAATGACTAGCTGTGTAACCTTGAGCAAGTTACTTAACCCCAATTGCTAAAAAAAAAAAAAAAAAAAAAGTTAAAAAAGGATATTTAGATGCTATGGTATTTGGTGCATATAAGTTTAGCATTGATATTGCTTCATTGTGTTACCTTTCATTATAATGTTTCCCTTTTATCTCTTTTAAATAAATACATTTTAGCTTTGACTTTGATATCATGATTACAAACCCTGCTTTTTTTTTTGTATTGTCTGAAGCATAACACATTCTAATCCAGCCCTTTATTTTAACTCTGTGTATATATCTCATTTTCAAATGCATTTCTTTTAAGTACCATGTTGTCAAATTCTAATTTTTAATCCATTCTGCTATATGTTTCTGTTATATGGATGAATTCATCCCGTCCACATTCAAAGTTATAATTAATATTTGTGTATTTCCCTCCATCCTATTTTCCCCTCACTATTGTCCTTCTCAGCCTCTCTTTTTACTCTATCCCTCCTGTAGTTTACTTCTAACCACTACTACCCCATTCTACACACTTTTAAAGAATCTCTCTCTCATCCTCTCCTCTTATCCTCCTTTCCCTTATTCTACCCACTCCTCTAAGGGATCTCTTTCTTTCATTCTCCCATCTTCCTAGATCTTAATCTACACACATTCTATACTCCCCTTATCCTGTTCTCTCACCCTCTTATTTCTTTAGAAATTTAGGAGTCTTTTATACCCTTTTAGATGCATGTATTGTTTCTTATTAACCCAAATCTAATGAGATGTTCTAGCACTACCAGTTCTTCATCCCAGTATGATTCTGCCATATCGGTTCTTCCTTTTTGTGCCTCATTTGTATGAGATCATTGAACTTTTTACTTTCTCCTGCCCAATTTTGCTTTTTAGAATTACCACATCATACTCAGCTCTTCCCCAATCTTTTTTTCAGACTACACAATTACTAATGACAATCTTAAGCATACAGTTTAAATTCCACATATAAAAGTAAGCAGTTAGTCCTTATTAAATCCCTTGTAACTGGTCTTTGATGTTTACCTTGTATTTCACCTGGATCTACTATGTCAAATTTTCTACCAGGATTTTTGCAACAAAATCCTGAAAGTCTGTCAATTAATTAAATATCCTTTTTTTTTCCATTGAGGATTACACTTAACTTTTCTGAGTAAGTTATTTTTGGCTGCAACCCAAGTTCTTTTGTTCTTTGGTATATAGTGTTTCAAGACCTGTGGTCTTTTAGCATTGCAGCTGCTAGGTCTTGTGTAATTCTAATTGTGTATCCATAGTATTTGAATTGTTGTTTTTTCTTTTTCTTGTTGCTTATAATGATTTCTCCTTAACCTGGGGGTTTAGGAATTTTGCTACAATATTCCTGTAGATTTTCATCCTGGGATCTCTTTCAGGTGGTGATCAGTGGATTTCTTCTATTTCTACTTTCCCTTCTTGCTTTAAAACTTCAGGGCAATTTTCTTTAGTTATTTCTTGTATTACTGTATCAAGTGGTTTTTTTTTTTAAATCTTAGCTTTCAGGTAGTCTGATTATTCTTATGTTTCCTCTTCTTGATCTGTTTTCTGGATCATTTGTTTTTCTTATGAAATATTTCATATTTTCTATTTTTAAATTTTTTTTATTTTATTATTTCTTTGTCTCTTATAACATCATTCACTTCCTCTTGCCCAATTCTAATTTTCAAGGAGTTGTTTCCTTTCTTAAGATCCTGGATCTCCTTTTCCAGTTGGTTGACTTTCTCTTCATAATCTATTTTGTTTTTTCTTGGATTGTTCTTATGGTTTTTTCCCCCTTATTCTTCCTCAATATCTATTATTTGATTTTTTCAACTCCTTTTAAAAGTTCTTCCAATACCTCTTTTCGGGCAGATGGTCATTTATCATTACTCTTTGGGGTAGCAGAGGTTGTTGTTGGGTTTTTCTTTTTTCTTTTTTCTTTTTTTTTTTTTTTGCTTCTGTATCCTCCTCTTAAAAGGAACCCAGGTCTTCTCTATTCCTACAGTAACTGTCCATGGTTGGGTTTTTCTCCTTTGCTTGCTCATTTTTAAAAATTATTTTTAGCAGCTTGTTATTACATTATATTCCAGGGGTGTGGGGGATGGTGCCTCTGGCCTCAGATCCTTTTTACTGTTGTTTTTTGAGCTTTATCCAGGGCCCAACCTCAGCCCTCCTTTCCTCCTCCAAGCCACAGCTAGGAGCCCCAGGCACATTATGCTGAAAACGTTCTTTTTCCTGGAAGGCCCTCCAATGGCTATAACCTTCAGTTCTTCCCTCTGGCCTGGAACTGGAACCAAGAACTCAACTGTCCTATAAGTGCCCACAGCCAGCAGAATCCTTGCATCACTGCTTCATTACTTATGGGGCATGTCCTGGTTCCTCCTCAGCTTCAACCACAGCCTGGGACTATGTCTCAGCAGCACAGCTAGGTCTGGTGTCCCTTGGCAGCAAAGGGTCCTGCAGTCTTCTCCTGCTCAGATGTCTGACCTTCTACGCTGTCTGTGAGTGAGTATTACTGTGGTCCAGGTTGAGAATACCTTTCAACTCAGCTGTCCCCAGGGCATGTTGTTTGTTTTTCAATGGAGGTGTCTGCTGTTCACTCAGGTGGAAACTTCATCCTGGGGACTTTCCACTGGTCTTCTCCAGTAGTCCCAGGAGGACCACTGCTCTGCCCCAACTCTTGTTTATTTTTGATACTCTATATTCACCCTAAGGCACTATTTTTTCTTGTTTGTGGAGGAAATCTGGAGAGTTCAGGGTTCTCTTTGAAAGAGCTTCTGTATCTTCTCTCACTCAGTTTTCTCTTCTTAAAGGACTCAACCCTTTTTTTCTGCAAATAGCATGTTTGCTCTGGCCTTATTCTCTTGAGGCCAGGCTTCCTATCATGTCCCTCAGGGTCCCAGGATGTACTAAGTCTTTTGTGGGGTGATATCTATACATTCCAACTTTGTGCTCTCTGACATTTTGGTAAGAATATCAATTATGCTTTGGTACATAAAAATGTCAGTCTTCTTTGGCACAAGCCATTGGAGATAAACTCTGAGATTGACACCAATGTATTAATGAATACACTTGGGTACAGCCAATCAATCAATGGTGCAGCTGCATAACTTTTATGTGTCTATCCTAAGCCTCTTCATTTTCCGTATAAATAACATGATAGATTTTGCTAAATGGTTTCCTAAGTGGAGGCATAGTTTATCTATAGCATTTCCTCATCTAACAAACATTGTTAAATATTTTCAGTCTAATAAACCATTTTAAAAAATGAAGCTAGTCTGGCATGATCTCCTCTTGATGAAGCCATGTGGGTTCTAGTAATCATTGCTTTCCTTTCTTAATGCTTACACACACACACACACACACACACACACACACACACACACACACACAAACAATTTATAATGATTTGGGTTTTTCTAGGAATAAAAATGAAGTGTGCTATGTTATAGTTGAAGACTATCATCTCCCTTTTTTTCTGGGGAGGAAAGGGGAGAACAAAAATAGAAACAAAACCAGAACTGAGTAGTTCCGCTGTCTTTGCACTGAATTCCTATCTCCTCTCTGATCCTTTTGTTGGGACAACTTTCACTGATAACATCTGGAATATATCCCTCTTTCTTCTCCCTCATTTAATTTCTGCTTATCTTTTAAAATCCCAGCCCAGTCCAACCTCCTCTGATCTCCAACTAATGTAGCCCACACTGATTTGATCTTCCATAACAATTTTAATCAGGAACTACTTCTTTAGCATTTAATGGGTTCTAAATCTTGTTTATTCCTCTGTCTAGGCAATAAGCCCCTTGTGGGGCAAAGATAATATTTCCAGTTTTTACAGTCCACATGGTGCTGTATACATAGCTGCTTCAGATCTTCAAAGATGGATTTCACTCCTTCTGACAATGAAAACCTCAATCTTTCTATTCCATTATAGAGTTAGGTATCTTTGCAAAGTGCTTTAGCCCAAACAAAATTCATCACCTAGGTTCATCCTTCTGGTGAGGAGTATTTATAATCAGTCTAGGTTGCTCCTTGGAAGACAGACAAATTGTCCATCCCTGGCTCTCACACAAGGTAGGACTCACCAGAACTTCCCTTCATCTGGTACAGCCTTCCAGAACCTATAGTCACCTTGATGCTGATGGAGACACCTGGGGAGAAAACAACAACAACAAAAAAGAAATCCTTAGACTTATTCATTGATTAAAAAAAAGATGGGACTATGGAAGATCAGCATAAGAGGGCCTTACTGACCATTGAAACAGACCCTAACTTGAAACTTTAGATCAGTCAGTCAATCAATAAGTATTTATGAAGCTTCTTCTATGTGTCAGGCATTGTGCAAGGCAAGAGAATACAAATAAAAAATGGATGCTCATATTTGGGGGAAGAAACACCCTCTGCATATCCATTGACTTTCCATTTTTGCTTTCTCAATAGCAAATAATACTCAGAGACCTAGAAAGAACTTATACTTCTCCCCCACCTTCACCCCACAAAATTTGCAATTCCCACATGCTAGAGCAGAAGTGAAAACTTTGCCAGGGTATTTGTATCATGACCTTGAGTAATCTTCTCTTGAAATTTTAATGCAAAAATACCTCTTTATTGAGAGACAGAAACTTGAGGAATGATCATCTTGGCACTTTATAATATGATAAATCCAACATGGGGAAAAAATAGTACAGGTCACCTTGGCGAGATGATAATCCCAGTGACTCTGTCCTGACAATATCTCATCTAGAGTATTGAATTCTGTTCTAGGAGTAACATTTTAAGATGGAAATTGTCAAGCTTAAGTATGTAGAGAGTATGGTGACAAAAATGGAGAGGTAGCTAGAGACCATGCCAAAAACAAAATTGAAGGAATTGAAAATGCTTAGCCTGGAAAAAGGAAGACTTCCCACCAACAGGATAGCTATCTTCAATGATCATACAAAGGAACAATTATACTTAATCTGCCCAAAGGGAAGAAATAGGAACAGTGGATAGAAGTTGGAAAACAGCATGGGGTATTTGAAAGAGGATACTTGGAGTCACAGTAGCTGAGTTTAAAACTCAATTATGCCACTTATTACTTGTGTGACGTTGGGCAAGTAACCTAACCTCTCTGCAACTCAGTTTCCTTATCTGTAAAAAAAAGAGTTGCATTAAATTATCTCTAAAGCTATTTTTAGTTCTAAATTTATGATGCAATAAATTGCAAAAACAGCAACAGCGATCTAGATTCAGGTTCAGAATCACAGAACTTCAGAGCTAGAAGGCAGTTAGTTCAAAGGCTATCTAGTTCAACCCCAACCTGGTCAAGAATTAAAATTTAATGGGGATAAATATGAAGTTCTTCTCTTGGTTTTAAAGAACCATCTATAGAAGTACAACATGGGATATGTGTGTGTTGGGAAAAAACTGGGAGTTTTAGTGGACTATGAGCTCAATTTGAATCTGTAGTGTAACAGTAGACAAAGCAAACCAATGCAATCTTAAGTTGTATCAAGAGGTGGCAGGGGGGTGGCTAGGTGGCGCAGTGAGTAGAGCGTCGGCCCTGGAGTCAGAAGGACCTGAGTTCGGATCCAACCTCAGACACTTAATGCACACACAAACAAAAACCTAGCCGTGTGACCTTGGGCAAGTTACTTAACCCCAATTGCCCTCCAAAAAGGCAAAAAAAAAAAAAAAAGGAGGTGGCAGGGTTCCCAGAACCATGGCCAAAAATCACTGATCATGCCACATCAGGAGTATTAGAATCAGTTCTAGGGCCAGTATTTAAAGATGGACATTGTCAAACCTAAGCATGTCCAGAGGAGGTGATGAAGAGGAACACCAACAGAAAATTCCATGAGAGCAAAAATGATGTCTTCATTAATATTCCAATGGATCTGTGATTTTGTCAATGTGATGCAAATTGCAACCTACCTATGCCTCTCAATCCTGTATGACTGATGACAATATTCTTCCATAAACCATCCACAAAGAGTCCAACCAACACGATGGGGACTTTCCTCTAAATCACATGGATACCAATGGAGTACATGACAATGTCAGTTATGACTCAATGTTGCTCCATTTTTGCCCCATAATTTTTTCTATTCAGACATTTCCTTTATGATACCCTTTACTCTGCTTCTCCCACTTAATTCCTCATTTTTAAAGTGTTGCAGGCAACACACTCCCACTATATACCTCTCTGCTGTACATAGGATGACCATAAATTTTAATTCTTCGGAGACTGACACATCTATTCCTGGACTTGCGGCCAAACAGCTAAGACTTCCTTTTTAGAAACTTTTTATTTCTCCAGTGTCCAAACACTATTCTACATACAGAAAGTACTTAGAAACATTCATATAATTGGAATGAAGTGAAATGCAACTTTTCTCAGATTGTGAAATGAATCTGAGATAAGCTTTCCTTCTTCTAAAATTACATAATTATATCACCTTTTCACTTCCTGAAGTCACCCTTCACCGAGTAACCTGAATGAGGGGAGTGGTGTGAGAGGACTCCTCAGTCCAATGAAAGTCATTCTTGCATTTAATATTGAACTGGGGCAGCCCTGATGATCATGGTTGTTAGAAAACTTTTCAGAAGACCCAGGAGTTTTCTGTACCTGCTCCCTCAAAACCTTTTATGAGCCTGCTCTGTAATTACTTCCTTTAAAACCTTGCTTACTCAAGTTTCATAAGACATACTTGCTATGTTGAAAATGAACTTGTTAATAAAAAAAAAGTAAACTTTGCAACTTCCTTGAGGTAAGTTACCAGAAAGGTTGGGTGATGAAAGCTAAGGTCAAGAGAGAGAATATAAATTAAAACACAGCCTCTCTTAAAACCTGTTTTGTGAGCCTTCCTGGGAAACTGGAGGAGTTTAATATCCCTGTGTCCCATTCCTTACTCTTTTCTTCAGCTCTCTGTCCATCACCCTACTGCCTGGCTTCTGGATCCTCTAGGCTCAGGGTAGTTGGTGGAGGTAAGGATTCATGGATCCATCTTTGGTTTTGATCCTCTTGCTTGGTCCAGGAGGCACAAGCGAGTGAGTACTACCTACTGCCTCCTGTTATTTAGTACATGTGGAATTTGCTTTCTAGGGTGGGTGGCATTCAATTGGAGACTTGAAGGAACCTGACGCAGCATAGTGGATAGTATGCTGGCCTGGGAGTCCAGTGGACCTTAGTTCAAATTCTTTCTCAGAGGTTTGCTAGTTATGTGACCCTGGGCAGGTCTCTTAACCTCTATCAGTTTCAGTTTCCCTTATCTGTAAAGTGGGGATAATAATAGCACCCACCTTTCAGGGTTGCTGTGAAGAGCAAGTGTTCTATAAACTTTCGGGTGATATGTAAATGTTAGATATTATTATCACTACATATACTTGAAACATACTCCTATTAGACTTCTAGTCAGATATCTATGCTGCCAAAAGAACAAACAGAAAGCTTTACCCTGGATGCTATACCTCTCTCAGCTCCCTCCCTGTCTCAGTTTCCTGATGTTTTTCAGGTTCTTCTGGGGAACAAAAACCATGTCATGGAGATACCCTACCCCAAATGACCTTCCATAGAGAAAGTAGCCAAGTCACCTCATAGAATCAAGTTAAGCCTATGTTAATTAAAATATGTCCTCAAGTCACTAGTTATTATGTCAGAAAGCCCTGAATATTGGCTGGAAACAGCTAAGATACTGAACATAGGTCCTCGAATAATGAATGGCAGAAAGGAAACTGTAGCTACTGCCAAGAATTTCTATTTTAACATTAAATTCAATGTTGCATTAGCAACAATGTCAAGTCTCAAAGACCGGGTAAAAGAAGATGAGAAATAATAAGATCCCAGGGTTTTAGAAGCTGACTGGTCTCACCCCATGGTAGAGTACTGAACTTGGAGACCAGAGAGATCTGGTCTTCAATGTACTGTTTCAGGAACAAATAAGATAATGCATTTCTGAGACGTCATCAATATTTATGTTCCCTCCAAACATGCAGCTCATGGCCCAGTCACGTCTACCTGGGTCTTTTTAAGTTTTCAGGAGGTTTGGGGAGGAGTTCTACCCAGTATACTGAGTGTCTTGCCAAGTTCTCTTGCTAGTGTCTTTCTTCTTCAAGGACATTTGTTTACATCCTTTTTCCTATATTACCTCTTTATCCTTTAGCCTATAGATTTCCACCAGACAGGCATCCATTGCCCCTTTGGGTGACCTTCAACTTCAGTTCTTCAGAGGCTATAGTATTCCATGACTCACGATCACACAAGATCACTGGAAGAATACTGGTGGGGTTTTTTTTAAAGATGGTTCAGGAAGAAGTATATGATTATTAAAAGAAATTGGCTATTTCCCAAAGGTAATCCAGCCCATTGTCCTCTTTCTGTTCAGTCCTGAACCCAGATCATGATTTCTTTGCAGTGTATATCTAAGATATATGACTAGTTAGAGATAGTAGGTAGATATACCGATACACATACACATGCATATATATACACAAATGCACGTGTGTGTGTGTATATATATTTACACACACACATAATGCCCAAGATACATGGTTATGTCTATAGATTATATAGATAAATCTGTTTTATCTTTAGGAAATTGCAAAGAGTTTTCTAAAATTCTTTATTCCACTCCATGATCTTCCATATTGACATAAATGTACATACATGTATACATATATACCATATATGTATAATCTTGTGTGTGTGATTCCACATACATGTAGAAGTAAATAGAGTGTCAGGCTTGAAATTAGAAAGACATGGGTTAAATGCTCATTCAGATATTTATTTGCTAGTTCTACAACTCAAGAAAAGTCATTAATCTCTCTAGGCCTCAGTTTCCTCTAAATGAGAATAGTGGGGTGGTTGATTCAATGACCTCTAAGATCCCTTCAGACTCTAAATTTATGACCCATTGTAACCCAATAATCCCCCACAAGACTGAACACTCCCACATTATCAGCCTCTACTTGTGTGGTCCTTATGCAGAGTAAGAAATTGACGGACATCATATTCAAGTATGGCAGCACATAATAACAGGGAGAACTTTAGACTGGGAACAAGGAAATGTGCTTTCTAATTGTAGCTTTGCTATAAACTCACCTAGTGACTTTAAGGTAAGTCACTTAATTGTACTGAGTGTCAGTTCCCATATTAGGAAATAATAATGTAAATATTATTAAAGATGGAGAGGTCCTCCACCTGCTTCTTTTTGCAGTCAGTCATTATTCTATTTGTATCAAGGCCTAGAAACTGCAAAACCTCATAAATGAGATCCACAATCACTCAAAAGTTCAGTCTAATTATCTACACACAAAAAAGCAAGTAGCTGAAGAATATGTATTGTTTAGACGGTGATACAAAGTTGGATAGACAACTTATGCATTATTATAATCTAGATAGACAGGAGAGGGAGAGATAGACAGACAGGAAAGACAGATAGATCAGACAGTCAGGCAGATAGACAGGAAGACAGACAGACAGATAGAGCCCTAAAAAGTCTACCCCATGAGAGGAATGGAGTCAAAGACTCAGCAAGATATGGCAAAAATCTGACTTCTCAGAATCCAGGGGCAAAGCACAGGTTATTGGTGGGGATGTGATTCTAGAATAGAGGTATTGACTGAAGCAGCCTGGGAAGAATGCATCATAATTCAGTTTCATTTTTTTATCCCTCTACTATAGAAGGCTTAACATTGAGGCAGATATTAAAGGCAGTAAATGTAGGTGGACACATTCTCAACATGTTAAGATGTCTGACACATAGAGAGTGCCTCGAGTGAAGTGAGAAACATAGCACTTTGCTAAATATGTTAATATGTACAAATTCCTCCTGTAGGCTCTTACTCCTCTGATGTCCCAAATGAGGGATCATAATCCTTAATAAAAAGGGAGCATAGACTCTCTGACCACAAGCTGCTACTGTGATTGACTCCTCCCTCTATCCTGCAATGGACAATGAGTTGAATTAACCCTCTCACTCCCTATGTAGTTCAGAGCCAGGGGCCATGTTGCTGCTCTGCCTCTCCGCATTGGTCCTCTTTACACAGACCCTGGATGCCGAGGCTGCAGGAATGACATCCTTTTCCAAGAGAGCAGTTCCAGATTCCTGTGCCATCATCATGTGCCACCCTGTGGAAAATGGATTGCCTGGAAGAGATGGGAGAGATGGGAGAGAAGGCCCCAGAGGAGAAAAGGGAGATCCAGGTAGAGAAGTATCTTTTGGTTTAACTCTTTAGGAGACATGTACATTCTGCTGGCAGGGTTTCTCTCTTCCTTGCTGCATTAAGTGTCTTGATTGGTGGGGGACGGTGGTTCCCTTTATTTATTTATTTCTGTGATTTCTTTTTTTTTTTAATTTTACACACAAATGAAAATGAGCAAAAATATTGCCATGTACATTGATTAGGTTTTAAAATTAGGCAAATATTAAATTCAGAGCTAAAGAAAAAAGCCCTTCAATTCCTCACTCCTCCTGGTAGAGGGTTGATTTTTCAGTAGTCAATCAGTTAGTCCCCTTGACCTCAGCCCTACTTGAAAAAATTGTTTCCCTAATAGAATGAAAGTTTTCTGCTCATCTACAGATTGAAATGGCTTGAAGGTTCCTTCTAAATGTCTCAGTGATGGTGAAAGATATAAGCCTGGAAGAACTAGATCAGGGCTGGGCTTTAAACAAAACGGGAACTAGTCAAAGTGTTCTTAAAAGTGCTTTAACAAAATTTCTCATCTGTAGAATTCTTTGCCTCTGTATCAAAAAAAATAATAATGAAAGCTATTTTTCTTCTTCCCATCTGCCCCCCTATTGAGAAAAAAAGAAAGAAAAATAGATTTCTTAAAGCAAATACATACAATCAGGCAAAACAAATTATTTCAATGGTTAGTATACAAAAAACTATCTGCACCTCACTTAGGCTAGATAACATATAAGTTCCATCCCCCCCGCCCCCACAAATCCTATGATCAGAGCTGTTTTATCAGTTACATTGTGTTACAGTCCTAAAGTTATACCTGGAAGAACCTTAGAGCTCCTCTAGTCCTAACTTAATGCTTTAGAGGGTCACAATCTGAGGGTCCTTGGCCCAAGATCACATAGTCATTAATTAGCAGAAAAGCAATTTGAAGCCTGACTCCTAAATTCTGCACTTTCTCTTATACCCCATATACATTTGTTCATATCCACAAAGGTCCTATAAGTTCCTGGAGAGTTGGAGTCACATGTGAATATTTATGACTATTACAGTGCTCTGTATATCATAGATGATCAATAAAAAACATTTTGAATAATATGCTTTAGCAGCACTTTTTGATCACTGTTTCAATTTCCTTTAGGAAAAAGGGAAGCAAAAGCTTACCTGGTATTGTGGGTTCTTAGCCAACATATCCCACAAAAGAGCTTTTATTGCCTTTATACTGCCTCTGATTGAAAATCTATTTAATTTCTTGGAACAGGACCATTAGGACCTAGAGGTCCAGCAGGGTTAACTGGAGAAATTGGTCCCATTGGACCCAAAGGGGAAAATGGATCCATGGGGGATCCAGGCCCAAAGGGAGACACTGGAGAAAAAGGTAAGTGCCAGGATGGAAGAAAGCTTTGGTCTGGTGAGAGAAATGCTATATTTTTCAGTGAAAAGAAGACCTGACTCTAAGTTCTGGTTTTATTAATAATGAATGAGAATGAGCATATCTCTTCACCCTTTTGGTGCTAGTTCTCAATTTCTTAAACTTAAATGGAGAAGGGCAGACTTAATGATTGCTCAGGTCCCTCTAGAGTTCCATGATTCTTTGACATTGGTAACCTCACCTTTCTGAACCTCAGATTCATTACATGTCAAATAGGAATAATAACATTTTTACTCTTTATCTAACAAGGTTATTGTGAGGATTAAATTAGATAATAGAAGTTAAGACCTAGGGGCGGCTAGGTGGCGCAGTGAGTAAGAGAGCTGGCCTCGGAGTTGGGATGACCCGGGATCGAAATCAGCCTCAGAAAATGAGCACCCACACACAAATAATGACTGACCATGTGACCTTGAGCAAGTTACTTAACCCCAATTGCTTTAAAAAAAAAAGAAGTTAAGACCTAAATAATTGTGTTTGGAATCTGACATTTTTTATAAATTTTATTTATATTAGTTGCATGATATCATATCACATCATATTATATAGAATTTTTAAAATAAACATAAATGCATGTGAATATACAGACATATATATGTTTGCATATTTGCATATATGTAGATACACACACATAGTTATATATATGAGGCAGTGTGGTATAGTATTTATTGAAAAGACCCTGGAGTCAGGAAACCTGAACTAAAGTTCTGCCTCTGACAGGTATTGACTTTGTGACCCTGGGCAAGTGATTTAACCCTGTTTGCCTCCGTTTCCTATTTGTAAAATGAGCTGGAAAAGAAAACGGCAAACCACTCCAGTATCTTTGGCAAACAAAACAAAACAGAAATGGGGCCACAAAAAGTTGGAAATGACTAAAAAAAATGGCTGAACAAAAACTCACTGTGAAATACTACTGACATCTGCCATATTGCTACTTCTATGTTGTTACCCACACTACTTCCCACCTCCAAATGGACACAAAGTCCTGACTACAGTTCTTTTTGTCTGTTTTTTCTTGTCATGTCTAGTATTGACAATTTCTCTTATCTGTTCTTCCCTCAGGAGTCCCTGGAGCTCCAGGTGTGCCTGGTCCACCTGGAAAAATTGGTCTCCCTGGATTACAGGGGAAGGCAGGAGCCCAAGGTGGACAGGGACCCAAGGGAGAAGCTGGAGACAAAGGTAGGTACTGGGGCTAGGCTAAAGAAGTATTGCTTAGTCTGTGGCAATCCCCTGAGATAATAGTTAATAGAAGTCATCTGAAGTATTTGGCAGTGGGAAGAGGCCAGGACTAGAAATCAGACTGAACTCTGCTGCTAACCAGTGCTCTGATTTTGAATGCATCATTTCATCTTTGCCCCTGTGAGTATCAGTTTTTTCATCTATAAAAGGGAGGCACTGGAATAAATGGCATTTTAAGTCTTTCTCCAGATCTCCTGTCAAGAAAGCTGATAGGTGAGCCATACTTTCTTTCTGCAGTGGTTCTGACCTCAAGAGATGATAGATACTATCATCTTGTTAATACCCACCCATGACTCCTAAGTCTTTTATTTATTAGTTCCTGCAACATTTATATCTGCTGTATGACCACACTTCTACTGAATGCTACAAAGGAATCCCCCAATCATTCATCATGGTACAGTGGAAAAAGTGCTGGTTTTGGAGTCCAGATCCTAACTCTTACTTTTACTGTTTGGGTGATACTGATCAAGACACTTAACCTCGCTGTGAGCCTCGGTGCCCTCATCTAGAAAATGAGGAGGATGGATGGGATGAACTTTCATGCCCCTTCTAGCTCTATGTCTGTAATATGTCATTATATTTCAAGATATAAGAGAAATATCAGGCACTGTGCCTGCCCTTAAAGAAGAATATGCACGAGGAAGAAGTTGAGGATATGTTAGAAGAGTATGATTATATATTAGTGTATATGTACATATATAGTATATATATATATATATACATAGAGAGTATATATATATATATATATAAAACATATATATATATACACACACACACACACACACACACACATACAGAGAGACAGTATATATTAGAGTATGAGCTCTAGCCAAGTACTGAAAGAATGGGAAGTATTAGATGCATAGAACAATTAACAAGGAAGTACTTCTGGGAGAATCAGAGATTTAGGGCTGAAAGGGATTTCAGAGACCACCAACTCGCTCATTTTATAGGTGGGGAAATTGAAACCCCAAGAGGAAAAGGGACTCACCTAGATTCACACAGCAAACCAGTGTAAGTACTAGAATTCATTTGGTCCTGGGTCCAAATCCAGCATTCTTTCTACTATACAACTGCTGCCTTCTCTAAGCAGTTCTCCTGCCACATCTGACAGGTACTGGTAATCATGGCTCAATGGCAAGATCAGGCCATTGTTAAGCCTTTCTGTACACTTCCACCAATTAAAAGGAGAAAGTGAGAAAGCAATGACCAAAATATTCCTAAGTGATGAGTAGCTGTTTTGTTCTACCCTCAGGAGCTGAAGGAAAACAAGGGGCACAGGGTCCCACAGGCCCAATAGGCCCACCAGGCCCTAAGGGGGAAAAAGGAGTATCAGGTGAAAGAGGGCCTCCTGGAAATGCTGGAGTAGCTGGTGAGTGATGGGAAGCAGGACCTGGGAACCTAAAAAAAAAAAAAAAACATTTGTCTTGCAGCTCTGAAGTCTATTTTATGTAATATTTGAGTCAGGCCCACGCCTTATATTGAAGAGTCAAGGGAGGTGGGAAGGCTCAAGGTTATTCAGGCTCAGACAAGATGGGGAGCATTGTGCAGACAACCAAGTGCTGTAACTTGACTCACTCTTGGTCTCTTTCTTGTCATCCAATATTAGGCATAATTGGAAGCCCTGGTACCCCAGGCCCCTCAGGGCCAAAAGGCTCACCTGGGCCAAAAGGTGATAGAGGATTACCTGGGGAGAAGGGTGCCAAAGGTGAAAGTGGTCTCACAGGTAAGTCAGCCAAGCAGATGATGGAGAGGTAGCTTTCTTCAGCTCCATGGTCCTCCTATTTTCTTAAATTTTAGAGAATAGACAAAGTAGCATCAGGGGGAATCAAAGGCAGGCCCTCAAGATGGAGTCAGAATTAACAAGACTTGGTAACTGATTGAATATGTGGGGGGAGGACAGTGAAGAGAGGAGGATTTCTTAAACGTTGGAAATCTCAGAGACAGGAAGAAGGGCAATGCCTCTTCTGGGGAATCCATCTGTTCCTTAGACCATATACAGTTCACTCTGGCAAACACTTTTACAGAGAACATGCCTTCTTGTTCGTTCTTTCTTTCATGATTCTCTTAGGATCATAAAAGAAAGTTTCTTTGTGGTTGCTTCTATCATGAAATCTCAACATACACAATGTTAGAGAGAGATGTAATTTTGCCTTATTGATTCATACAGCTTTTAAAAAAATCAATACACACTCAAATATCTACTATTACTTGTATTTCATATCAAATTGTATAGCTATGGAAATGTAGTCTGAATATTGTCCATGAAAGTCTACCTATTCCCTTCTCCCATTTTCATCAAGGATACCTTCAGTGTATATATGTATAGACCATTCTTATATATAATCAGTGCATGGCTCTTGATATTTTCTGTTCCTTTGATATCTTCCTCTCTTTAATATGTCTTGTTACCTTCATCACATGTCTTCTGGGCATCTATGACAAGCTTTAGCTGCTCTTTTTGAGCATCATCTTTACAAATGCCACAGGCATATTCTCACATTCTACAATGGTTAGGCAGGTAGTTGAGGCCAAAAGAGATGGTTCCACCAATCAAGTAATAAGAATGTGTTAAGAACCTGCTTTGTGCTAGGTGCTAGAGATTATTCGTGCAAAAAAAATGAAATAGTCCCTACTCTCATTTCATTAATGATGAGGATACATCACTTCTATTGTCTATGGAGTTAAATAGAAGCTCCTGACCATGGCAGTTGAGCCCATTGTGGTTCAATCTGTTTTCCAGGCAGTCAATCAACAAACATTTATTAAAAGCCTACTATATGCCAGGTCCTATGCTAGCCATTAAGGATAGAAATATGAAAGATAAAATAATCTCTACTTTCTTGTCATTAATGGTAAGGATGGACCTCTACAGAAATGCTAACAGATATTTCATCCTGTTCTACTCCTCCCCCTCTCTAATCCTGTATTTCCAGTTAATTATGCAGTCAACTCACTTTGACTGTCATAACATTTCATATGTCTCTCCCCTTTCTTGGTATTCAAATGGTTGCTACTACATTAGTTCAGGTTTTCATTACCTCTCACGTAAATTACTGCAATATCCTTCTAAATGCTCCCTCTGCCTCAATTGTCTTCTCAACCTGATCCATCCTACAAAAGTTACCAAGGTAATTTTCCTAAAGCACAGATCTGACCATGTTTCTCCATTAGAATTTAACCCCTCCCCCCAATAAAATGTAAGTCCTTGGAAGGCAGAGACTTTTTTATTTTTACTTTGTTTTGCATTCCCCAGGACATAGCAGAATGCCTAACACATAACAGGTACTTAATAAGTGCTTGTGATTCATCAATAGCTCATTTTTATCCTGAGGATCAAATAGAAACTCCTGTGATTGACATGAAAAGCTCTGCACAGTATGAGTAAAATTCACATTTTCAGTTTTATTATTAATTTCTCCTCTTCACACTATGGTCAAGCCAAAATAGCTTTAATGCTATTGCTCAGACATGACAAGATCTCTCCACTCTCTTATTTTGTGCAGGCTGTCCCACATGCCCTTTCATTTTTCCTTTTTATCTCCCCAGTTGATAGTGTCCATCTAATCAAATTACCTTGATTCTATCTTGTATATATTGTGTATGTACATTTTATCTCCCCTAATAGAATGTAAACTCCTTGAGGGCAGGCACTTCTTCATTTTAGTCTTTTTATCCCCAGAACCTAGCTCAGTAGCTGGCACACAGTATGAACACATATTTAATAAATGCTTATTAAATTGATCATTTGAAATATATTTATTATACTCTTTTTAGCTGCATCTAGAAATGCTTTCAAAACAGAGTTCTATCCATGTCACTCCCTTGAACAAAACAAACAGAAATTTTAGTCTATTGTCTCTACTATAAACTTCAACTTTGTATTTAAGACTCTATACCATCTGGCTCAAGCCTGCTACGTGCCTAATTCCATCTTATTCTCCTTGTGTATTTCACATTCCAGCCAAATTGGCCTATTAGCAATTCCTCATAGAAATGATTCTATCTCTTGCTTCCATGCCCTCCTACAGCCAATGCCCACACCTTGAGAAGACTCCATACTCCATCATCATTCAAGAAGCTTAGGATCCATGACCTAAAGGATCCCTGATTCCTCTAATTGCTAGTGTTTCAATTCCTCCCCCAAATTATCTTCTAATTAGCTTAGAAGTTTTTAAAAATTCAAGACCTGTTTTCTTTTTGTCTGGCACCCAAGAGACTGGCACATAATAGGAACTTTATAATTGCTTGTTGAATTGAAAAGCTTATTGAATCTAGCTCAGCTGTGTTGATGGCAAACTTTCCTTGGGCTCATTTTCCCCTCCACTGCTCTTTCTTGTTCTTTGAGGTGATACAGCTTGTAATTTACCATCATCTTCCTCTCTAATGCTTTTATAAACAAGCATGTATTATCAATAAATGTTGCCTTTGACTACCACTTTTTCGCACTTGTCATTTAAATTTGCTGCCTGAGACAATAGCTAGGCTCTTTAGCCCCACTTCCCTCATCCCTGCTTTGCAAAATATATGGATTCAGAATTCAATGATTGTTTTAAAAATAATAGCAACCAGAAGAAATGTCTTTATTTTTCTTCATTTCCCATTTTTTTCTCCAAAGACAAAACTTTCTTTGAATGAATGAGGTAGAGCTCCTGTAATCACTCATTCTATTTCTCTCACAATTTTATACTTTCTTCTAATGTAGTATTGATTTCCATTTTTGGTCCATATGGGTCACCTGTCAAGCTATAGTCAAGTTCATTCTCTGTATTGTTTTCAGGTATCCAGGGTATCTAAGAATCTTCCTATTCTCTTCTTGAAAAGAATATTAATAATAACCAGGCTCCCAAATCCTCCTTGGTCTTTAACTGCTTTTGTTTCTTGATATTGAATCAAATTTTCTGTCCCAGTTTTCATTGTCCCCTGACCTCCCACCTCCCCAACCAACCTGGCCTTGAAGTCACCAATTACTGAGATAACTAGAGAATCGTAAGTATAGAGATAATTGAATCCAAGGGAGTTGATGAAATCAATAAGTGAAAAAGTATAGAATGAGAAAAGCAGAGGGCACAGAAAAAAAGTTGTTTTATTGTTTTTCAGTCATGTCTGACTCTTTGTGACCCTTTTTGGGATTTTCTCAGCAAAGATACTAGAGGGTTTGCTATTTCCTTCTCCAGCTCATTTTATAGATGAGGAAATTGAGACAAACAGGGTTAAGTGACTTGCCCAGGGTCACACAGCTAGTCTGAGGATGGATTTGAACCCAGTCAGAAGAGTCTCTCTGACTCCAGGAAGAACAGTCCATCCACTGAGACACCTAGCTACCCCTACAGAGACCCAAGTTTAGAAGGTGTGACATGGATGAAAATCTAGTGAAGGAGAGAAATGTGGAAAGAGAATCAGTGGAGGGCAGAGTTCCAAAAACCTAGGGAGAAGAGAGAATCAAAGAGAAGGAAGTGATTGACAGTGTCAAAGGTTGAAAAGAATGATAACTCAGAAAGGTCATTGATTTGGCAATTAAGAAGTCATTGCTAACTTTTGTGAGAGCAGTTTTGGTTGAATGATGAGGTGAGAAACCAGATTGTTGAGAGTTAAGTGAAAGGAGTGGAAGTGAAGCCACCTGTTATAGACAGCCTTCTCAAGGATTTCAGTCACAAAAGGTAGAAGAAATTTAGGATGATAGTAGGGATGAACTGATCAAGAGAGGACTTTTTGAGGATGGGCATGTTTTTAATCAATAAAGAAGCAGTCAGTAGACACAGAGGGATTGAAGGTAAGTGAGAGAGTGGGGATTAGAGAGGGGGGAATCTGTTTAAAATGGAATGGAACAGAATCACTAGGGCAGCTCGAGGGCCTTGTCTTGACAAGAAGAAGGCCCACTTCATGGGAAAGAGGGATGAACAATGGTGTGAATAGAGGTCTCATGAGAAATTTTCCATACAAGTGAAGTTTTATCTTCTTAAATGATGAATGTGAAATTAATCAAGTATCAAATATACTTATTACATATAACAATTTCTCAGTGGCAAAGAAAATTTTCGCCAGAGTTCCCTATCTCTTTTTTATCCCAAAAGTATTAAATCCCACTCTGAGCAGCACTTATATATAATTCTTATATAAAAGGAGTTATACATGTTATTAATATAGTCCAAGAAGAAAAAGGTTCCATGGTCAAATCACTTATCCACATGTCTTCTCAATTATTGCCACACAACCCTGTGGGGAAGTCAGGGAGTTTTCATGTCTACAGGAAACCCGATGCTACCATGTGAGAAATAGCTGAAGTTCACCCCCATCTAGGACTTCTTAATCCTTTGACCATACTGGAAAGTTGCACTACCCCCCAACTCACTGCAGCTGGTGCCTTGGGCCTTACCCAAAGTTCCACCTGTGCTGAGCTGAGGCTCTTCCAAAACCTCTCTTCTCATGCAGAAACCAATGCTATGGTGCAACAAGTCGGGGCCTTACAGGCACAGATGAAAATCCTCCAAACAAGTTTCTCCAAGTACCAGAAAGGTAAGTGATTTCAGCTGGGGCAATGCCTTTTCTCAATTTCTGCTCCTTCCCTGGTTTTCTGCACACAGACTGCTTTTACTGAGCTTTCTAACTCTGCTTATGTGCTATTCATTCTCAGAGCCAGGGATGCTCTCCTGCCTGGCGATAAGCAGAGGATGTTAATGACTGTAGAAAATTTGTTCAAGGAAAAGAAGAAATTCACTTAGAATCCCATATTTGGAGCTGGAAGGGCCCTTGTTTTTTTCAGTCATTTTCCAGTCGTGTTCGACTCTTTGTGATCTCATTTGGGGTTTTCTTGGCAAAGATACTGTTTTGCCTTTCCTTCTCCAGCTCATTTTACAGATGATGAAATTGAGGTAAACAGAGTTAAGTGACTTTCCCAGGGTCACACAACTAAAGTATCTGAGACCTGATTTGAACTTAAGGTTTCTTAACTGGAAGACCAGCACTCTATCCACTGTCTTCTAGCTGCCTAGGACCCATAGGGGTCCTTTCAATCTAAGTTAAATTCATTTAACCTAATGTCCACATTTGGGGGGGTTAACAAGCTTACTTTAATCAATCAAACATACATCATTTACTTAGTTCAGGGGGAAAAGGTCAGCACCCCGAACTTCAAAATATGTAGACAGAACTTACAAGACAGAGAAACAAACAGATCAAAGCAGACAGGCTTCCAGACTGCCCAACCATTATCAATACCAAATCACAGTCACCAGACAGGGAAGCATCAACATCTGGGTTTTCAAAGCCGGGAGGGGTCTCAATGGCTGCCCAGACTCATCTGGTCAAATCACACAACACTTCTCAAAGTGAGCCCCCTAATGTCCACATTTTAAAGATGAGGAAACTGAGACCCGAAGAGCATAAGTGGCTGGCCCAAGGTCACACAAGTAGTGAGTCAAGGACAAATCAGGTCCTCTGTCTCCATTTTCAGCATTCTCTGTCCATGGTGCCCCACTACCTCAGAGATCCAAGAATCCCCATCACTTAGGAAATAATTTTTAAGTGGATAGGTTGGGAGTGATGCTTTGTATCTTCTCTTAGTAACACAAATTTGTGACTTAAAGGAGAGGAAAAATTTCAAATGAGGTGAAATTAGAGAGAATAGGACTTTGTTTCAAGGTCTTCCTTCTGTAGCAGGGAATTATGTTAATGCACTAGAATATTGTTGCAAGCCTGAGGAACAAGGCCTTGTGACCTACCCAGAGCAGTTTGGTCTTGGCACAAGGTGCTGGAGGCTTGATTTAGCTCCATGGCCCAGAGTGAGAGTCTTCTGCTATTACTTGGTCCTGGGGCTTCAGATTCAGAACAGGCAAGGCAGCAAGTATACTATTCTGACCATGACTTTCCCTGGTTCAGGGTTCCCATCTCCCATGTTCCAAGCAAAAGGGAAAGGGACATTCAGACTTTGGGATGCTTCTCAAAGCTCTCCAAGTCTCCACTCAGTCTTTGCCCAATCCCCTTAACTGCACTGTTTTCACTGACTGCTGCACTTCATGGTCAATATTTGGGGTGAGCTGGATGAATTTTTAATGTCTATGATAGAATTTGAAGGACTACAAGTGATTAAAGGGTAATGGAAAGACCACCAAATTTAGATTCAGATTTCCAGCTCTGCCATTTATTAGCCTTTGACCTTGGGCCAATCTCATAACTTCTTTGGGCCTTAGCTTCGCCATTTGTAATATGAAGAGGGTGAAGCAAATGACTTTAAGGGCCCCTTCCAAACCTAAGTCTAAAATATTATAATGTTTGGAAAAACAAATCATCTATGATTTGTTCAAATCAAGGATTAGGCACATCAAGCCAGAAGCAATTCATGGAGGAGCTATCAGTCCAGGTGTTGCCTCTGTGTATTCTTCAACATCATATGTGGCAGCATTAGCCACGTTAAGTTATAAAAGATAGTCTATTCATCAAAAATGGGAAAGACACTTGTTTGGGAGTTAGAGCTTGTGAGCTCAAATGACACCTATTGTCTGTGTAACCTTGGATAAGTCATTTCTCTAAGAAAGAACTGAACCTCTCCAGTCTCTCAATCTCCTGAATGCCACCCTAACCTCAGAATTGGCTAGTCTCTCTGTTCATATGCTTTACCCTCTCCTGTGATTTTGTCCTAGTTGTATTGTTCCCAAGTGGTCGAGCAGTTGGGGAGAAGATATTCAAGACCAGTGGCTCTGAGAGCAACTTTGAGAAAGCATTTGAAACATGCCGCCAGGCTGGTGGGCAAGTAGCCTCCCCCAGGAATGCAGCAGAGAATGAGGCTGTTCAGGAGATTGTCACAACATACAATAAGGCGGCCTTCCTTGGTATGACTGATGATAAGACAGAGGGCAAGTTCATCTATCCAACAGGAGAACCCCTGGGCTATTCCAACTGGGCCCCAGGAGAGCCTAACAATGATAGAGACAAAGAGGACTGCATTGAAATATATACTAATGGCAAATGGAATGACAAAGGATGTGGGGAATCACGCCTTATCATTTGTGAATTTTGAGCCCCTGGTAAGGAAAGAGCTGTGCTTTGTCTGCTATGACCTAGCAAAGAGATATAGGTGATACAGGCTGCTGCAGCCTAGAGGTGGCAAGGACTGCCTGGCTCATGACTAATAAACAAAAATATCAACATCTTGTTCCAGCTGTGGCTTCTTTAATTGTGGTTCCAGGGTCTCAGATGGGAAAGGGTTGATGGTGTGGACTCCACCATACCTGAAGCTCTAAATCTGCCTTCCTAAAAGCTGGAGAGCTGAGTCCTGAACCTTCAAGCTCAAGAGGCACTCACTAAATACCATGTGAAGATGACTGTGCGGGGTACTGCTCTTTGAAAAACCTCACGATCCTGCCTTCCCTCGACCTATACTGTCACTTCTGGGCTACATTTGTCTCCAAAGCAGGATGTGAGCCACTTGAAGTTAGGCTCAGTCTTGTTTTTCTATTTGTATCTCTAGCACTTCACATGTTGCTTGACATACAGCAAACATTTAATAAATATTTTCCATTCATTCATCCAGTATAACCTTACATTCAACAACAGCTTACTGAACATTGATTGCTGCAGGAATGAAAAAGCTTTTTATTAAATGCTTACTATGTGCCAAGAACTATACACAGTGCCCGGTATACAAATAGAAAATAGAAACTGTTGCTCCTCTCAATGCGTTCACATTGTACTTGAGGAAAATAATATATCTAGGAAGTTTCAGTCGCAGGGAGAATAGAAAAACCCGATTATCCTTGGAGGGCAGACAGCAAGCCTTAAAAGTCTTTAAGGTGCATTGTAGAGTCAAAAAGAAGCCATTTTGGGTAGAAGGGAAATAAAGGTTTTTATGTGATTCTTAGCAAACCTGAGATACTACCTATAGAACAGAAACATGCTGGTAAATGTTTAACAACTGGCTGCTTAACAACAGAAATAAAGGCTTTTATGTGATTCTTAGCAAACCTGAGATATTACCTATAGAACAGAAATATGCTGGTAAATGTTTAACAACTGGCTCTCTATACACACACACACACACACACACACACACACACACACACACAAATACACACACATATGACAAGTCAGGTGGAAAGGTGCCACCATCTTTAGAGTGCAGTGGCAAATGGTCTTTTCTTTTCCCACTGAAAAAATCCTATCAGTTTCCAATGTTGAACCACTTGGTGCCAAGGACTTTGGTGGTAAGAATCTTCTTTTCCAGTTTGTCAGGAGCTATAGCTTATAGTACCTACACAAGCAAGTCCAGGCTGTATCTCTATAGGGGGTGACTGCCAGGAAAATGGCTATGGGCACTGAGCTAGCTGCATTACTATTCCCAAAGCTCCTGGGTTCAAGGTTTTGGACTATTTCTATCAGAGTCAGAGAGGAGAGTGTGTTAAAGGTGGTTTTGGTGGTGGCTTGGCCTGTCTGGAATATTCTGTCTTCTGTCTTTCTCTCAGGTGCCTTGCTATGTCAGCTAGGCTATACTGCCTATCCTGTGGGTGGCAACTTGTTAGCAATTGGCAGGGATGGTTCATCATTCTTCCACAGATTTCCCTAGATGACGGCTGTGAAGTCTATGACAGGAGAAAGATCAAGGAAGGAATATCTGTACTGTGCAAGGGAGATTGCCTTAGAATGGTAGGATCGCAGACTGCCAAATTCCCAGTCTTCAAAGATCTCAAAAACTAAAGGAATAGTAAAGGTGATTTTATGGAAAGACCATTTTATTTGGATCACTAGTCATGTGATCTTCAGCAAATCACTAAAGCACTCAGATCCAGGCCTACTGGGGGAAAAGCACTTTGTAAATGTAAAGTACACTATAAATAGGAGATAGTGTAATAATCATTATTAGCAAATTGCATGGAGAAATGGAAAGAAAACTGAACTGTAATTGATTTAGGTTCAAATGCCATCTCTATCACTAGCCTGACCTTGGGCAGGCCACTTAACATTTCTTGGACTCAGTCTTCACCGCTATATGTGCTTTATGTAACCTAGGACTCAAGCCCATTTGAACAAAACTGTTCTCAGTGTTAAAGAACAACTGATCCTCCATGCCTGTGTGAGAGACAAAGCTGGTGGGAGCTTGGAAGACGAGAGCCTAAGTCTTCAGACTTTTGGATTATAGAGTGAGGAAACATGAGATTCCAGGATATCTTCATGGTGGGATCTCTGGAGGGATTAAAAAGGCTCTGGAAGAAGCCAACATGTAGAGGAGACAGCACCTCAATCAGGTACCCAGCCTCATCTTACCACATTAGAGGCTTTGAAGAAATTCCTGTGGTTATTGAGAGCTTAATTTGGGTGCTAATTTCACAGATCTAATCTACTGTTCCATCTGTTTCCTTCTGCCTTTACAACATATCTTATTTACCTACACCACCTTCTCTCACACAGCCACCACCCTAATGCAGGACCTTTATCACTTCTCCCGTGGACTTTTGTCTCCTAATTGGGCTCCCTACTCAAGTCTGTCTCTATTCCAGAGTGATTTTCCTAAAGCTCAGATCTGACCATGTCACATACCTACTCAGTAAACTCTAAAAACTTCCTACTCAAACATCTGCTTTATTTGGTCATTGAAGACATCATCTAAAAGCAGAGAAACGGCTTCCAGACATTGCTGCTGCAGAAGATTTTGCAGACAATAACACAGAAGAACCTAGGGTTTTCACATCTTGCTTCACAGAAACCAAACAGAACCCAGATGCCCCATTCCACAGCCCAAAGTTCATCTACAGGGATGGCACCCAAAGCTACACCTCAGCATCCACAGGTGACCCTGAACTAATTACCCAACTTCCTTTCCAGGAATGATCTAGGACCTTTGTACCCTGGGATTTCTGTTGCTCACTCAGTGAAAGAAAGACAGCCTGGCAATGCTATAGATGCCACTTGGACATCTGGGCTTTCTCTGGGTGGAGAAAACTTTGAGTTTCTATGACAGGGAGTCCAAGGGCAGCAAGTCAACATCTACCAGAATAAAAGAAGACTAGCACAGCTTCAGCAGCTAAGGATCAATGCCACTTTGCTAGAAGGACCCCAGAAGCCACAAGGTACAGGTATTCCTACTAATACTGCCCATCTTTCATTAATGCTTCCCAAACATATTGTCTTCAACTCATCCTGTTTAGTGCTGCTTTAATAAATGTCATCATACACAGCCCACTGATGGCTATGTTCGTAACAAGATGAAAGGAAGGTGTTTGTTATGTTCAGTGTCCACACTCAATTCTCTGAGATCTGAGGAGGAAAGAAGTTGCTTTAAATGAGATCAGACTTGGTCAGGGGACCGGGTGGAGATTGACACTTCAAGGGCTGAACCAGTAGGGGAAGACAGAAGGACAGATGTGGCAAGGTCTGCCTTAGTGCTCAACCTTTTTAGGAGCTGGAGGATTAAATCATTGGGTCTTAGGAAGATAGAGAAAACAGGAGCTAGGGTGTCTGGAAAATGGAGGAAAACAAAGAACATAGAAACTTTCCTCTTTGGTAAGTGGTTTAAGTGACTGACGATGGTCAAGAAGAATAATGGAAAAGAGAGAAAGTAAAAAGAAGAAAGTAGTAAGCAAATTGTTGACCCCTGCTACTCCAATTGAGAGAGGGGACCATTCATGAGAAAGCAGGTTTGCTTAACTCCCAAATCAGGGCAGGAATAACCATGACAAGAGTCGTCTTTGTGAGGTACTTTACAGTTTACAACGTATTAGCCTCCAAACAAGTTTCTGAGGTAATTTATCCAAGCACCATTAGTTCTATTGTACAGATGGAGCAGTTCAGAACTACAGATTAAGAAATCAGGCTTAATCTGGTTTATCAGGAAAGTGATTGTGTGCACAGTTATCTGAGAAGTTCTCAGTGTGTGCCTTACGTCTGCTTTTCTCAAAATCCAAAAATATTTCATGGATAATCATTTGTAAACACAGTCTTGAGCAAGAGTGACCTGAATAATACGTGGAGGTGGTTGATGGCCAAGAATGTAATTTCAAACCAATAACCAGCCTGAAAGAAAAGAAGTTACAGAGGCCCCCCAACACACACACACACACACACACACACACACACACACACACACACACACACACACCCCTCACCCCTCTTCTCAATGAAGAAAAATCCCGAGGGCATTATCTAGAGTCTATAACCTTGGTGTGTATAGCAAATAGATTTTTCCCCTTCTTCACATTCTTTTTTCCCAAATTGGGCCTAAATAATGAACACTAGCTTTTAAGTGAGAAAACCTGGGTCTCATTCCTGATTCTGTTTCTCATAGCCTGTGTGACCTTAAGTAATTCACAAACCCTGCTCACCAGTTTACTCTTGTGTACAGTGGAGTGGAACAATGGATAGATAACTGGGCTTGGAGTCGGGAAATCTCATCTTCAAGAGTTCAAATACAGCCTCAGAAACTAGCTAAATGACGGTGGACAAGTCACTGAAACTTGTTTGCCTCAGTTCCTCATCTGTAAAATGAGCTGGAGAAGGAAATGGCAACCACTCCAGTATCTCTGCCTAGGAATCCCTAAATGGGGTCAGGGAAAGTCAGACATGACTGAAACAAACACTGAGGAGACTGTGCTGTGTCACCTCTAGGTTCCAATCTAGCTCTCAAGTGTAAAACCTTACTGTGCGAACAGCTGACATCCCACAGAGGAGATCGTCTCCCCTCTTCTTGCTACAACCCTTTGTCCAAATACCTCAAATAATGAGAACGTAGCTGCCCCCCCACACACACATAGCAGACCCTTCAACATTGAGATAGCTTCAGTTTTTAAGAAGTTTATTCCTAAATTGAGACCAATTCTCCGTCTTTATAATTTCCTTTACTCCCAGTTCTACCTTCTGGGGCCAAGTAGAACACTTCTAGCTTTTCTTCTGTACACTTGCCTTTCAGACACTAGACAAGTTCTCTTCTCCAGGATGAACTTCTCTAGGTCATTCACCTGGTCCTAGTTTCACATATTCTTGACTCCTCCCCTCTCTTGGTTTTCAGTGGCCTTCCTAGAACATAGCATTCAGAACTGAACATGATACTCCGGTTCTGGTCTGACTATGGCAGAGAACATTAGGACCATCAGTTCCCTCCTTCTCAGTCAACACTAGACCTCTCTTAATTCAGCCTACGCATGCAGGTCCTTTGGGCAGTCATAACACACTTTTGGCTCATGCTGAGCCCGAAGGCCACTAACCCTCCCAGTTCTTTCCCATACAAATTACTATCTAGCTAAAGTTTCCCCGATTCTTTCTTATAAAGGTGATTTTTTTTTTTTTTGCTTTTTGGAGGGCAATTGGGGTTAAGTGACCTGCCCAAAGTCACACAGCTAATAAGTGTGTCAAGTGTCTGAAGCTGGATTTGACCTCAGGTCCTCCTAACTCCAGGGCTGGTGCTCTATTCACTATGCCACCTAGCCGCCCCTATAAAGGTGACTTTTTTAAACCAAGTATAAGATTTTGGAATGGGAAATGGATCAAGGCTTCCACTGGTACAGGAAAGGACAAACAACTACCTCTGTGAGTCATAGTTGCTGCCCCACTGGGGACCTAACTGGACCTGGGCAATTAAGCAACACAACTCCTCCTTCCTTCCTTCTTTCCTTCCTTCCTTCCTTCCTTCCTTCCTTCCTTCCTTCCTTCCTCCCTTCATTCCTTCCTTCCTCCCTCCCTTCTTCACTACTTCCTTCCTTCCTCCTTCCTCCTTCCTTCCTTCCTTCCTTCCTTCCTTCCTTCCTTCCTTCCTTCCTTCCTTCCTTCCGTCCTTCCTTCCTTCCTTCTTTCCTTCCTTTCTTTCTTCCTTCCTTCTTTCCTTCCTTCCTTCTTTCCTCCCTCCTTCCCTCCTTCCTTCCCTCCTTCCTTCCTGTCTTCTTTCCTTCCTTCCTTCCTTCCTTCCTTCCTTCCTTCCTTCCTTCCGTCCTTCCTTCCTTCTTCCTTTCCATTCCTTCTCTCCACATAGGGTATCATACCCTCACATGTGGGTGCTCTGCCCAAAGGGATATACATTTTGATCACAAAAACCTTACAAAATATTTTGAGGTTCACAGATATATTTTTTCCTTAAGGACCATGCCTTAAACCCAAGTCACTCCGGCTTTCATTGACTGACCAACAATAGGTCTCCAGTCAATTTCCAGTTGCTCTTTGGGTCCTGATTGAAGCTGAGTGAATGTAAATAGCAATTTTTTGTTTTTGTTTTTGCAGCAAACACTAAGGATCTTCCCCTCACAGGTTGATTTTTTTTTTGACCAGGTAAAATAAGCTCTTCATTCTCTGCCTCATTTCTTACCTAGCCTGAATCACTGAATGGGCATTGCCTCAGTCAAACTGAGACCTGTTAAAGACCTTAGCTTAAAAACAAACCAAGGTCTCCTACTGCATCCAGGGCCATCTCCAGTCATTCTGATATACATCTGGCCACTGAACTCAGATGTCTCCAGGAGAAAAAGTGAGGCTCGTGACTTTGCACAGCCCTCCCTCACTTGCATGTCATGGTATTACCTCCCTGATGTTATGGTCCTCTTCACGAATGAAGAACAAACAACAACAATATAGGGAGCTCCTGGTGAGGAACGTCTGAGGCAAATCAGCATATACTCCATTCGTTTGAGATAATTTGAGATAGTTATCCTGGTGAAATTTCATATTAATAGATTAAGCCAAATGTTCCACCTTGCCAAGATCTGCTTGGATCCTGATCCCATCATCCAATACATTAGTGTGCCCCTCAGTTTTGTGTTTTCTCTGCACCTTGGAAGCATTCTGCCAATACTTTCATCCAAGGCATGGATAAAACCATTAAACACTAGAGTACAAGTACAAAACCTTGGAACTCCGTTTGAGACTCCATTAGAGACCTCTAACCAAACGGATATCATCCTACAAATCATATATCAGTTGAGGAACCAGCCTTTTCCTCTGGCCATCAAATTTACTCTTGGGTGCTTCCCACTAATGATGAACTCTGGCGTCAGCACCCATTCAGAAGGCCTTCCTAGAAGTATCAAAATCGGGTTTGTTTCTTTCAAAGGGTCCCCAGTTCATTGCAAGCACACATGTGCCAGAGGTAGTAAGCATAAAATAGGTTTCCTCAATGCAATAATTGAGAAGGGGCTTTCATCCAAGACCCATTAATGAAGCAATAGTTACAGCAACTCTTTGGTGAACTCTTTCCCTTTCCTCAGAGGTTCAGTCATAGCCTTGGCAATATAACAACACGTCACCATCTAACATTTAATGCAGTTCTAGCACTGTGAATAGAATTGAGGTCCCTTGATGAAGGGTACCCCCTTTTCTTTCTTCAGGATCTAGCTGCTTGGCCTCATCACCCTTGCACAATGTCTCAGGCATTTTTCTCAGTGTGGTCCAATGTTTTCTAGGACACTCAGCACACCTCTACCTGCCCTGGTTGCCACAACTTTTGGTCTGAAGTTCTCTGTCTCATTGGCTGGATCCCACATGTCTCATGCATTATGATTCCAACCAGAAGATTCTAAATTGACTTTCTGTTTTTAGTGCCTTTTGCTTTGTCCTCCAGTTTCCCCTTTAAACAGAGCTGCAGCTGTCTTTCTCATTTATTTTTCTAGATATTCATTAATATTTCCTAGTTTGCAAGATCTTTCAAAGATCTTGTACACTGATATATGTATCACCGATATTCAGACTTTCAACTTGTACACTGATATGTATAAGACAAAGAGGGGCACAGAGTGTTCAACAGAGAGATTAGGCAAATCGTGTAAGGAATGTTTGCGGAAAGAACATTAACAGCTGAGGGAACCACAGAAAGCTTCTCTAAGGAGGTCATATTAGAACTCTAGGCATTAGGTGGCACCATGGGTAGAGTGCTGGGCCTGGAGTCAAGAAGACCTTGTGTTCAAATGGGACCTCAAATACTTCTTAGCTGTGCAACCTTGGGTAACAAGGTTTGCCTCTACTAAAGGAGAATGACAATGGTACTTTCTGGACTTGTGAAAATCAAATGAGATAATATTTGTAAAGTATTTAGTTACCATATTTGTTGTTATTTTTTGTTATTTGCTACTTATTATTTTTTATTATTTGCCACCTGGAAGATGGGGGAAAGGGTTTTTTTTTTTAAGAGGTAGAAGAATTTCATAGACAAAGTCCCCCTAGAAATAGAGACACAAGAAGTCAAGGAACAAGAATTTTGGCAATGGGAATAAGGGCTATCTCTGTGACTAAAGTCAGGTCTGGGAAACACACAAAAGGTTTTAACTGGACTGCAACTGGGATGAGTCAGAAGGGCCTTGGAAAATGAGGAAAATGAAGGGGGTTCTTGCCAGCTTAATGGCACTCATTCTTTATTCATTCGGCTCTAGATCTGAGAAGATGCACCTCCAGGGTACTTTTCAGTTTCTCCTGCTGGCAATATCACTGGCTATGGCCTCTGAGAAAGACACATGTGACTGTAAGCCAAAAGCAAACACATGCAATATTGTGCCCTGTGGACTGCCTGGGAGCAATGGGCTACCAGGTCGAGATGGGAACCAGGGTCCAAAAGGAGAAAAAGGGGACCAAGGTATGTAAAGCATATCTCCCTGAGTGATTTCACTGTAGGAATGGTATTATAGAAAAAGTATTAGAGGCAGGAAGACCTGGCTCCCAATCCTGCCTCTGAAACTTGAACTGTGTGACCATGCACAAAAAGCAGCCTCTCTGAGCTTCATTTTGCTCACTTATAAAATGGGGATACTGACACCATTGGTACTTACCTCACAGTACTCTTGTGAGGCACAGATGAGATGATGTATGTAAAGTTCTTTGCAACTTTTAATGCAGTATAGAAATGTCATTTATTATCATTCTCTTCAACTTCTCAACAATCATTTACTAAATATTTACTACATACAAGACATCATATCTAAAACTGTGAAGTAACAAAGGTTGCTAAAGACATGGCCCCTGACCCAAAGAACTTGGTACCAGAATCTCACACTCCTATTACCTCCACCACTAGAGAATGGGAAGGTCTTTTTTACTGGGGGCTTGATTTACCTCTGAAAGGAAGGCTGAAGACTGAGGCAAATCCCAGGGCTCTTGAGAGAAACAACAGAAAACTGTTGCTTGCCCAGTGGGCAAGCTCATTTTTTTCAGCCCTCTGTTGACATTCCTATGTTTTAAACACCCAGCCACAGTGGGGAAGTTTCTTTGGCCACCACTAAGCCTCAGGTTCACTTCCAAAACAGGAGTTCAGTCTGCTCCTAGTCATGGAAGGAAGAGGGTCAAATTATTGACTATTGTCTTTTCTCTCCAATTTGTCTGATGATAAGGACAGAGAGGAACGCTAGGCCCTCCTGGAAAACTTGGCCCCATGGGGATCAAAGGAGAACAGGGCCCTCTGGGACCCAGAGGACCAAAAGGAGACAAAGGAGACATTCAAGGTGAGTTATATATTTGACTTGGAAGAGAATAGGGATGCAATTGGAAAAGTAGAAGGTAAGAAAAAATACAAAACAAAAAAACACCACAACCACCATCAACAACAACCAAAAAACAATTATATGGAAAAACTGAGGGAACTCTACTCAGTTTAGTTCAATATGTATTTATCCAGGATCTGTAGGCCAAGATAGTTCCATTCTCCAGATCTGACAGTCTAGCTGGCGAACTAGGACTTATGTGAAGCAATGAAACAAGAGAACTGATAGCTTGTACATGCAATATTTTCTTTAGGAATGTAGAGAAATGGAAAATCAGCATAGATTGAAATAATTTGTGGTGGCAAAGAACTGGAAATTAGGAGGATGCCCATCAATTGGGAATGGCTGAATGAGTTGCACTATGTGATTGTGTTGGAACGCTACTGTAGTAGTAGAAATGATGAACTCAATGGTCTTAGAAAAACATCAAAAGATTTGCATTAGATAACAAAGAGAGAAATGAGTGAAACCAAGAGAACATTGTTTACAGTAACAGCAATATTGTTTTAAGAACAATTTTGAAAAAATAAATCATTTTGACTACTATAAATACCCAAATTAACTACAAAGAACATATGAAGGAAGGTGCTATCTGTGTCCAGAGAAAGGACTGATAAATAAAAATATGTATAGAATATATGTGCACATATATACACACATATACATATATATTTATACACATGTATATACACACATATGCACACACACATATACACACATATGAAAGCTTTGCTAGTTACCAATGCCCTAGCATATAAGTGCTGAAGCTGAAGTCAGGAAAATGTGGGTTCAAATTCCACATGAGACATTTTCTAGCTTTGTGTTCTTGGGCAATTAACTTTTATCCCTCTGGGCCTCAGATTCTTTGGCTCAAAAATGAATTGGTTGAATACAGTGACTGTCTCAGTTCTTTCTAGATCTGAATCTATGGTTCTATGATCTCTAGGAAATACTTTTACCAAAACTTTTAGAAGACAGAAGAGACAAAAGTACAGAGAGGTAGAGTAAGAAGATGAAAGTTACACAGAAATAAAAAAGGAGAATGAATAGTTGGAAGACCAATTATACATATACACATATGTATGTATGTGTTTCTAATGGTAGCCATCCCTAGAGCAATGGGACAGGAGAGGGAAGAAAAAAGAGAAAAAAATTTACATGATAATATATACATATATACACATATATATCAAGTTGGACATAATAGATTTGCAGTTTCATGTGCAATCATCTTTTTTTATTATATGTTATGGAAATTCTTGTTTATTTCATAAATTGAAAATAAAATTAATAAAAAATTTTAAAAAGAACTAATTACAAGGAGTCTTTATGAAGGTGCTGGACCCTGAAGGATGGAAAGGATTTTAATGGGGAGGGGAATTTTAAGCAGATGCCTTTCTAGGCATCAACAAAGGTAAGGAATAAGCAGTGAAAAGATAATGAAGGCTGGTCCAACCAGAGTGGAAGGTGAAAAGGAGAGAAGCTTAGTGGGTTAGATAAGAGTTGATAAGTTGACAGCAGACAGCTTTGAAGAATGAAAAAAAAATGAACTAGGACTTGAGCCTCTAGGTAATGAGGAGCCCCTAAATGTATGGTCTCAGGAGAAGGATGTGGTAAAAATAAGTAGAAGGAAAATCTAGTAGTATTGCACAGGCAAGAGGGAATGGGAATGGAATGTAATGGAAAGGAAGGGAGGACAAAAGTGAGGAAAAGAGGATAGAAATAAAAGGCTACTTAGTTTATAATTATAATTTCTTTTAGCCTAAACTATAGGAGGAGAAACAGGAATGGAGAGGAAGGTAATAAAGAAAGAAAAAAAATGAGTTGCGAATGCATGGAGGGAAGCTTATTAATCTTAGATCAGGAGATAAAAAGAAAACTAGAAAATGAAAGGAATCGAGGAAGAGAAGCTATTTTGCTATTATCTCTGAGACCCAGTACCACCCTGAAGGGACCGTTGGAATATCTCATGAAGTTGTCTTGTGAAGAAATCCCATCATATGACACAAGGCAAAAGATGAATTCCTTCCCTCCTCTTTTACACTTCCAAATGACTTAGGTCTTTGATTTCAGGGCCAGGTCTGTTCCAATGTGATGTGGAATGAGGGCCCTGGTATTGAGCTCCCCTATGGATGGGATGTATCTTTCTCACTAGGGTAAAAGAAATCAAACAACCTTGGCCTCTCAGAAGCATTACATAAGACCCAATGGAAATGACAAACCATTTTTGTCTTTTAGAATTGATTTCACTCAAGGCTCAAATAACTGTTTTGCAAGAAGAAATCAGTATGCTGAAGGCTTTCATCAACAAATATGGAAAAGGTAAAGAATATAACTTTAAGACTAGAGCTAAGGTGTTTGCTCATGAGATTGGTGTCATCTACCCTTCCTCACATATTACCCTTCTAGTGGCTTTCCCAAACCTGCATGTGGCAGTCATATTATGATATATGGAGTATCATACTAGAGAGGCAGAACCACTCTTATAGCCTTCAATTAAAGTGAAAGCTTTGCTAGTTACCCATGTCCTAGCATATAAGTGTTGAACTTGAAGTCAGGAAAATGTGGGTTCAAATTTCATATGAGACATTTTCTAGCTTTATGTTATTGGGCAATTAACTTCTACCCCTCTGAGCCTCAGATTCTTTGACTCAAAAATGAATTGGTTGAATACAGTTCTTTCTAGATCTGAATCTATGGTTCCATGATCTCTAGGAAACACTTTTACCAAAAGTTTTAGTGGTTCAGAGACAAAAGTACAGAGAGGTAGAGTAAGAAGATAAAAGTCACACAGAAATAAAAAAGAAGGAGGAGGAATAGTTGGAAGCCCAATTCCAATGCCTTTTTGGTCCCCTCCTCAAGCCACAGGCCCTGACAAGTTCTTCTACAAGTCAGAATTCTGAAGAATTAGTTAAATTTCAGAATCATGATTTTGGGCGTGATTTAGGGATCATTTGGTGCAGAAGCTCCTTAATCGGATATCCAGAAAACATTTTAATGATAATTTGTAAGAAAAAATATTGTGACAACTGTGTTCACTATGATTAGTTTCTTTTAAATCCTCTGTATTTTATTTTATGTCTTTATCAACATTACTCAGAAACGAGGACCATGGCAAACAAAAAAGGTGCAGAACCCTGGCCAAGCTCTGCTGCTCTCCCCTTACCAATTAGAAAATTGCAGCCCCTAGAAGTGAAATGACTTGCCCAAGGTCATGCACAATTAGCCTGCCTCCCCAGTACAGTGCTCTTTTCTCAGTCTAGTCCATTCCTTTCCAGTCTACATACTGTGCTAGACTCCAATGGATGACAAACACCTGACTTTCTTCCAGATACCTGGTAGCAACAAGGGAGTTAGTGCAGGCACTTCAAGGGATGCATTGCTCCCCAAGCTTTGGGTGAGAGGGAAAACCATTTCTGGCTTGAAATGGTATCCCCCACTTTAAGGATCAATTTGGAACCTATGCGAGGATGCATTCTGTTGGCAGTAGGAAAAAGCAAGATGAGATCCTGATTATAACTCTGTTCTTGGGATAGGGAGGCATGACAGGAATGAGGTGGAATCAGATTCTGAGTCTCTTTCTGACACACGTGTCCATAAGTATGCTTGTTCAGAGTTGAATGTCTATCATATTCCAGACATTGGCAAAGAATCTGTCTTCTAATATGGTGTGACTAGGGTGTCTTCCTTTCTCCTCTATAGTTATAAAATTGTCTGGTATCAGAACTGTGGATAAGAAATGGTTTATGGTAGCAGCATCTGAAGGAACATTTGAAGAAGGAAAGAAAATGTGTTCAGAAGTTGGTGCCCAACTAGCAGCCCCCCAGAATGACAGAGAGAATGGAGCCCTACAAGAACTGGCCCAAAAGTTTAATAAAAACATCTTCCTGGATATAAGTGATGAAAAAACAGAAGGCAAATTCGTGTACTGGAATGGGCAAACTGTCAGCTATACCAATTGGGCATCTGGAGAACCCAATGGTGATAGGAAAGAGAACTGTGTTGAAATCTACAGCAATGGTAAATGGAATGATAGGCTCTGTTCAGAAAAAAGGCTAATTGTTTGTCAACTTTAAGCTGAACTGTAAGTTTTTAAGGGGGAACTGGGTTTTCTGGTGTGGCTGGCATTTTCTTAAAGGATTTCCTGGACAGCGGCTTTGTCTTCATCTCTAAGATATGTACAGAACTTGGCACTTGTCTTGATAAGTTAAATAGCATTGATCACAAATTTGCCTGACATTATGCTCTCAAGAGAGAGACTTATTTCGGGGCGGCTAGGTGCCGCAGTGAGTAAGAGCGCCAGCCTCGGAGTTGGGATGACCTGGGATTGAAACCGGCCTCAGAAAATGAGCACCCACACAGAAATAATGACTAGCCGTGTAACCTTGAGCAAGTTACTTAACCCCAAAAATGCTTGAGAGAGAGAGAGAGAGAGAAAGAGAGAGAGACTTATTTCAAAGGAAAAATCTGACCAAGCTGGAGTACAAGCCCTGTAGATAATGAAATAGGACTTGGGTGAGGGGAGTTTATTGAAAGACTTTAGGACTATGCTTTGAGAACATACATAAGAAACTAGTAGAAAAAATATCTATTAAGAGCTGCAAAGATAGGCTATGGCCAAAGCGGGAAAGGACTTTTCAATTTGGACTCTGAATATTGTGGATGACAGCTCAAAGAGTGGGATATCATTTTTTTTTAAAGCAATTGGGGTTAAGTAACTTGCTCAAGGTTACACGGCTAGTCATTATTTTTATGCGTGGGTGCTCATTTTCTGAGGCTGGATCTGATCTCGGGTCATCCCAACTCCGAGGCTGGCGCTCTTATTCACTGCACCACCTAGCCGCCCCTTTAGGGCAATTGGGGTTAAGTAACTTGCCCAAGGTGACACGGCTAGGTTTTTGTTTGTGTGGATTAAGTGTCTGAGGCCGGCTCTGAACTCAGGTCCTTCTGACTCCAGGGCCTGCGCTCTATTCACTGAGTGTAATGGAAATGCAGATTTAAAGATCTTCCCTGCCCCTAGCTTAAGTGCACCTGGAGCTTGTGGTGGGAGGCTTGTTTTTCAGGAAAGCCCACACCTTGATACTTTGTGATTGGGCAGTGGGTCAAGGAGGTTGTTACATTCTCTGAGCCAGGAGAAGGCTATATAAGCCCTGAGGAGAGGCTTTGCTTTGGGGCTCACCTTGAGAAGTGTTGTGTGATTTGACCAGATGAGACTCTGGGAAGCCGTTGTTGAGAGCCCCCCGGCTTTGAAAACCCAGAAGTTGATGCTTCCCTCTCTGGTAACTGTGATTTGGTATTGATGTAATGGTTGGACAGTTTGGAAGCCTGTTTGATCTGTAAGTTCTGTAACTCTGAAGTTTGGGGTGCTGACCTTTTTTCCCCTGAACTAGGTAATGTATGTTTGTTTGATTAAAGTAAGCTTGTTAACCCATTTTGAGTTGCTTTCCTTTTGAAAAGAAGATCTAAGAACCTGTGTTGGCAGTCACCCTAGGGATATTGAGGTGCTTGCTGCTACACTGAGCCACCTAGCCGCCCCGGGATATCATTTTTTAAAAATTTATTTATTTAGTTTTAGTTTACAACATTCAGTTCCACACATTTTTGAGTTCCAAATTTTCTCCCCCTTCTTCTCCTACTCCCTCCCCCACCATGGCGGCATGCATTCTGATATAGGCTCCACAAATACCTTCAGATTAAATGTTAGTTAAGTTGTAAAGAAGAAGTATAACCCATGAAATAAACAAGAAAGAAAGAACAAAACAAAATTTAAAAAAGAGAGAGAGCAAATAGTTTGCTTCAATCTGCATTCAGACTCTGTAGTTCTTTCTCTGCATGTGGATATTGCTTTCCATCATGAATCTTTTGGAGTTGTCTTATAACCTTGCATTGCTGAGAGGCACCTCTAGATTTTTAAATAAATGCTTAATGATCAATGGCTTGGTCCTAGATTCTTTCCTTCAGCCTACTGAGATCTTTTCAAATCTTACTTTGTCATACAGTAGATTAGAGAACAATCTGTGTAACCTATAATTTGATAAGCCTACTTTCAAAATCTTCATCCAAGTCACTGATAAAAATGATGACTTAGGAAGGGGCAAGTACAGTCCAGTTGCATGCTATTAACATTACCAATGCTGTCATCCTATTCCGGCTGCCTAAGATGGAAATGGTATTTTTACTGTGATATTATATTGTGCACTCACATAAAGTTTGTATACTACTACAATTCCCATATCTTTTTTGCATGGACCAGACTCTCCAATTTTTTTCACTGCTACTCTAGAAGTCTGTTCCTTCTCTTCTTTCCAGACATGAAGAACTATTGCAACTCATTAAGGAAGAGTCGAGAAGAGTAAAAGTGATGATATGTCCACAGGGCGTAAGAAAGTTAAACACTCATTAGTTACTTTGTATAATGTTTGATAAAACTCAAATATGCTATTGATGATATTTCCCAAATGCAAAAGCCTAGTTATCCTGTCAAAAAAGAAATGAGATTAGCCTGATATAATCATTTCATAGTAAATTCATGTTGGCTCCTAGTGATCATGGCTTTCTTTTATAATTTCTCACCATTTGTTTAATAATTTATTCTATCATTTTGACAGGTACTGAGGTCAATATCATTATGACAAGTCCAAAAGTAATTGGTCCCCCTAAGTCTACTCTTCTCCAGTCTCAATATCTCAAATTTCTTGAGCTGATGCTTATTTGGGGTTTTGAGTCCCCCTTGTCACACTCATCACCTTTTTCCCCCTATGCTCTCAAACTTGGCAAGGTCCTTCTTAAAACTGCTATGTATAGATCTGAACATGGTACTCCAAATATAGTGGAATCAGGTCCAATATAGAAGGACCTCATAACATTCCTCATTCACCCTTAGAGAGACACCATACTGTAGTGTAATGGATATGGGACTAGGAAGCAGGAGAGGTCTCATTCCTGATACTTAATACTACCTGCATGACCACAGGCAAGTCTTTATCTTCTCTGAGTCTCAATTTCTTCATCTACACAATGGAGATAATATCTACAAACCCTTGCATTGAGGCTCAAATAAGATTATACACACACACACACACACACACAATATAAATATCAACTACTATGATGTTCTGGTCACAATGCTTCTATTAAGTTGCCTAAAATTGAAATATTTTTGGCAATCAGTTCATATTGTCATAACAAGTTTGTAGTATACTAACACCCCCAGATCTTTTTCATATGATCTGTTGCCTAGTCATAGGTCCAAACCCTACACTTGGACAGTTAATTTAATTTCCATGCATTCCTAATAAATTCCATCTTATTTGGTTCCACCAGAATTTTAGCCTAATCAAGCTTTCAGAAAGTGGAATAAGCAATGAAAATAACTGCTTTTTAGTAACTGGTTCTTACCAACAAGGGAAAAACTGGTTACTGAAGGAAAAATGATGAGATGCTTGAGAGAAATCAGCATTCTCTCTTTTAGAATTCAGCAGGAAGAGGAGCTCATACATCAAACATGATTTAACATATACCTTAGATTTTGAGACAGCAAATGTCAAAGCCCAGAGAAAGTCTAAACAACATCCAATGACCTAAAAACTAGAAGAGAAGTTAGCCTTAGAGGGAAACTACAATTAATAACATTCTGAAGATGCAAATAGTAATAGTAGTAGCAGAGAGCATTATAGAGCATCTCACAAAGGACTTTACGCGTAGTATCTCTTTTGATCTTCAAAACAACCCTATGAGGTAAGTACTACTATTATCCCCATTTCATGAATGAGGAAATTGAGATTGAGACATAGTTAGAGACTTCCCCAGAGTCACACAGCTAGTAAATGCCTGCAGCAGGATTTTGAACTCCAGTCTTTCTGACTCCCAAACCCAATGCTCTAGCCATGGCACAACTCAAACAAGGAAGAAAAAGGAAAGTAGTAAAATGATCTTGATGTAGTACAAAAGGACTGGAAGTTTCCTATACGCATGGAATCACAGGTCTAGTCCTTATCTCTACAAAGAGTAAATACAAAAGAGAAAGGAAAGTACACAAAACATGGTACAGTCTAGATCCCAAAGAAATAAAAAATAAAAGGAGGGGAAAGAACCTATTTGTACAAAAATATTTATAGCAGCTATTTTTGTGGCTAAGAATTGGAAATGGTTTGTTCATTGGTTTAAATAAAAGCCATTTTGTTCCTATTGAAAGAAAAAGAATTGGAAATGGAAGGGAGACCAATCAATTAGGGAATGGCTGAACAAGTTGTGGCAACTGATTGTAATGGAATATTATTGTTGTATAAGAAATGAGGGATGGTATGATTTCAGAAAAACCTGAAAAGACTTAGATGAACTGATGCAGAATGAAATAAGCAGAACCAGGAAAACATTGTACAAGTAACAACAATATTGTATGATGAATAGCTGTGAATGACTTAGCTGTGCTCAGCAGTGCAATGATCCAAGACAATCTGAAAGAATTCATGATAAAAAAAATGCTGCCTCCCTTACTTAATACAGACCAAAGTATACTATTCTTCACTTCCTTTCTTTCTTTCATTTTTGAGGGTTTGAATTTTCTTCCTCAAAATGACTAATATGGAAGTATGTTTTACATGATTGCACATGTATAACTTTATAATATTGCTTACCATCTCGGGGGACGGGAAGAGAAAAGGATAGAATTTGAAACCTAAAACTTTTAAGAACAAATGTTAAAAATTATTTTAACATGTAATTGGGCAGTAAAATAAAATATTATTTTAAAATTTTGGGAAAACCTCATAGTACTGCTCCACAAAAATAATTCATTGAGATTGAGTATGAATGCAAAAGATAGAAAAAAAAGGTGGGAGAGGACTTTTTAGTTATGTTGGAAAAAACAAATAGGACTAATGGTTAATGTAGCTATATCAATGATGATAGATTACTGAGAGAAGTCAGAAGTATTTAATTTTCATTTTCCTTGTTTTATCTACAAAGGAGAATAATGTACAGAATAGGAAAGATAAAACAAAAATTGTTAATAAGGAATTGAAAACTAAGAGAAATAAGGAAATAATATTGAATCCCCTAGTGGGTGAGTTCAAGTTACCAGGCCAGATAAACTGAATGTCACAGTATTGGGAAAAAAACCCAGAAAAATATGATTACCAAGTGACTGAGAGCAATCTCTGACAGATTAGAATAGAGAGGTACCACAAAATTAGGGGATAAATATAGTATTGTCCCAATTTTTAAAAAAGAAAATAGGTTAAAATATTTAAACTACCTGGAGAGGCTTATACAAATTGATGCTGAATGAGAAGAGCAGAGCCAGGAGAAATTTGTACACAATTACAGACACAACATATGCGTGAAGACCAACTTTGATAGACTGAACTCTTCTCAGCAATGCAGGGTTATAAGACAACTCCAAAAAACTCATGATGGAGAGAGATGTCTACATCCAGAGAAAGAACTAGAAAGAACTAAAAGCAACAGAGTTTGAATGCAGATTGAAGCAAACTACCTGTCAGACACAATGAGGGTTTGGGAAATCAAGAGTGCCATTCTGAGAGTATTTTTTCCCTAAAAATATGTCCAAGGACTAGCAAAATTTCTGAAATGTATGATAGGAGATCTGACTGCACCAGAGTTAGCAAAGATGGATTGTACTAAAGTCACTGGGTGGGTGCTGAGTAGGAGAGTAGCCATCACAATCATTTCATGAAGTCAAGAGGTCATAGACACTCTGGTTCCCCATGGGGCCTTGTTAAAGCTGTAATAGTACGGATGGACCCAACTATAATATGAGAGCTATAGGACAAGCATGGATTGGTAGTTAAAGTTAGTAAAGAGGTAAGGAAACATGTAAGCCAGGTCAGGAGGTGAAAGTTGTTAGAGGTGACAAATTAATAAGGAACTGGACAATTCATCCATTTATTCATTCATCAAATAAAATGTATTAAACTACTATTGTAGACAGAGAGCTGTATTATATTCTGGAGGAGATACAAAGTTGAGATGAAACAATCTCCACCCTCGGGGTTTCCAAGCTCAGCCCCTCATTACCTCTCACCTGAAAGCCACCTAACTGTTCACTCTTTCCAATTTGTCTTCAACATAGCTACTAGATTAATACTAGTAAAGCATGCATCTGAGTAGTTCACTTCCCAGTCAAAAAAGTTGTAGAGGCTCCCTATTTCCTTGCTTAACATGTGAAATCTTTCCCAATTTGTCTCCAAATTGCCTTTCCCAATTCACTTTCTTTTTATCTTCTTAAAAAATGTCTTTATTTTTTGTTACATTTTTATTTCCAAGCTGTCTCCCTCCCTGCCTCCCAATAATACTAAAGAAAGCCAACATTTGACACAGGTGTGTGTGTGTGTGTGTGTGTGTGTGTGAGAGAGAGAGAGAGAGAGAGAGAGAGAGAGAGAGAGAGAGAGAGAGAGAGAGAAACCATACAATACATACTTTCATTAAAATTTCTCTCTGGAGGTAGATAACTTCTTGTGTCTTAGGTCTTTTGTAGTTGATTTGAATAGTCATCTTGCTCAAAATAGTTTAGTCATTCACAGTTACTCTCTGAATAATAGTGCTGTTGCTTTATATAATGTTCTCTTAGTTCTACTCATTTCACTATTTATCATTTCATGAAAGGTTTTCCATGTTTTTTCTAAAATCAACCAGTTCCATCATTTCTTAAAGCACAGTAGTATTCCATTACAATCATGTACCACAACTTGTTTAGTCATTCCCCAATTGATGGACATCCCTTTCAGTTTCCAATTTGCCATCATAAAGAGATCTGATATAAATATTTTAGAATATGTAGGTTCTTTTCCTTTCTCCCAGATAACTTGGAAATCAGACATAATAGTAGCATCTATGTGTCAAAGGGTAGAAGGTTTTAAAACTCCTTGTGTATAATTCCAGACGGTTCTCCAAAATGGTTGGATTGGTTCATAGCTCCACCAACAGTATATTAGTGTCTCTATTTTTCTACATCCCCTGCAACATCTTTCATTTTCCCTTTCTATCATTTTAGTCAATATGACAGGTGTGAGATTGTAACTCAGTTTTTAAAGTGTACATTTCTCTAATCAATAATGATTTAGAGCATTTTATATGACTATATGTAGCTTTGATTTCTTTTTCCAAAACCAGCTTATTCATAGCCTTTGACCATCTATCAATTAGAGAATGATTCGTATTCTCATACTTTTGACAAAGTTCTCTATTTTGAGATAGGCTTTTATCTTAGAAACTGTTTACAAAAATGTTCTTTTTCCTCAATTTTCTGCCTTTTCCCTAGTCTTGGCTAAAATTGGTTTAATTTGTACAAAACTGTTTTAATTTAATGTAATCAAAATTATTCATTTTATATCTCACAGTGCTCTCCCTTATTTATTCATAAATTCTTCTTCTATCCATAAATTTGATAGGTAATATGCTTTAAATTCTTCAAATTTACTTATAATATCACCTCATGTCTAGGTCATAGATCCATTTTGACCTCATCTTGGTAAATGGTGTAAGATATTGATCTATACACATGTATAACCTCTATCAAATTGCCTACTATTTTTGGAAAAGGGGAGGGGAAAGAGGAAGGGAGAAGGACAAAATGGAATTCAAAATCTTGTAAAAATGAATGCCAAGGGGCGGCTAGGTGGCACAGTGAGTAAGAGCGCCGGCCTCGGAGTTGGGATGACCCGGGATCGAAACCAGTCTCAGAAAATGAGCACCCACACGTAAATAATGACTAGCCGTGTAACCTTGAGCAAGTTACTTAACCCCAATTGCTTTAAAAACAAAAAACAAAAAAACAAAAAAAAATGAATGCCAAAATTGTCTTGACATGTAATTGGGGGAAAAATAAAATACTATTTCAAAAAATATACTGACCTATACCTAGATTCTGCCAGACTACTTTGTAGTATTCTCAACAATTTTTTTTGTACCAAATAGTGAATTCTTATGCCAAAATTTCAAATCTTTATATTTGTCAAACAAAAGGTTACTATAATTATTTAAAATTGTGTATAAAACATCTATTCCAGGGATGGGGAACCTGTGACCTCAAGGCCACATGTGGCCCTCTAGGTCCTCAAATGCTGAGTCAGTAGGTGAATCCAAACTTCACAGAATGAATCCCCTTAATAAAAGGATTTATTCTGTAAAACTTGTCTTTGTCAAAAGGCTGTACCCAAAGACCTAAAAGGTCATATGTGGCCTTGAGGTACAGGTTTCCCACCCCTGAATTCTATTCTATTCCACTGATCCACTTTTCTTTTTCTTAGCCAGTGCCAGGTAGTTTTGATAATTACTGCTTTATAATATAGTTTAAAATGTAGTGTCAATGCAGATTAAAATAAAGGGAAGATAATATTTGTTGAAGACTACTAAGTATGATTAAGGCTTGAGTTTCCTGAATCATTATTTAGAAATTCTTTTGGAGAAGCAATAATTGAACATTAAAGAGGAAAGCTTATTTTAAAAAAAGTCATACATTTATTCGCAAACAGAATGCAGACTGTACTATATGTTATAAAAATCATTATAAAAATAAATTAAAGGATAATTTTAATAGAGAGCCAAAAGTATCACTTAAAAGAGCTATTTCTTAATGGTATATTTTGAAAAACATTTTTCTATTGCCTACATATTGTTTCTAGGTAATATTTTTATTGAAGTTATATCCATATATCTTCTATTAAAATGAGAACCAGAATGCATTTACATAATGCAATACTATTTTAAAATGATAATAAATTGTGGAGAGAAATGGGAAAACTAAAAATCATATTTTTATTTTAAAAATCCAACAGCTACGAGTAAACCTTGATCTTAGAATTGTCAAATCACAAGTTGAAAAATGTTTTAGTGAATATAGCATTAATTAGGAGAGGGGAAAAATACTTATAAATAAATAACGAGCTTTAGGACCTGAATTCAATGAATGCATATAACATCATTTGATTTCCTTTTCATGTTCCATTAGTATTGCATTTGCGGATTAAAAAAAACTTTTTCCATTTTTCCTATAAGTTCTGTATTATTTAATGTCAGATTAAACATCTGCATTCCTTTTCTAATTTCATTCACTTAGAGTTCCAGTTGTTTTAGAACATCACAGTAGTCATCAAGTATATTTGAAGCCACAAGTCTAATTTTTATTCTGAGTTACAGTTAGAAGATATAATTCTAAGAATTAATTGCAGTTTTAATAGGTTTTTTAAACATTAAAAAACAAATCTCAAATATTTATGACCAAAGAAGTTTTAGAAATCTGAAAGAGGGAAATATTTTTTTTTCTCATTCTGTCCTAAAGGAGGACATTAGGTTTTTGTTGTTGTTGTTGTTGTTTGCTTTTTAGAGGGCAATTGGGGTTAAGTAACTTGCCCAAGGTCACACGGCTAGGTTTTTGTTTGTGTGTCCATTAAGTGTCTGAGGTTGGATCAGAACTCAGGTTCTTCTGACTCCAGGGCTGACACTCTACTCACTGTGCCACCTAGCCGCCCCGACCTTAGTATATTCTTAAGAAAGATAAGTCTATTTCAACGTGTTAGGGAAAGACATTCATAAAGATGAGGGAAAAAATAAAACAATATGCTTTAGAGAAGAGTATCTATATATGGCAGTGGGAATGTCCATTTCACAAGATCTGAAAGAGCACATGGAATACTCTTTCTAATCTGCCAAACATTCTAACAGGATGGTGAGGACCTCATACACTGAAGCCTATCAGTTTATACCATTCCAAGGAAATACAACAATAAGACTAATAACCAGTCTGGTTTCCTCTAACAATACTTTGCTTTTATGTAGATTTGGCAGGAACTTTAGAGTTCAATTATTTCATTTTATAGATGAAGAAATCTGAGACCCATAAGGTCTTGCACTCAGCATCTGAGGCAGGATTTGGACCCACATTGCCTGGCTCCAGCCTTTAAATTTAACCTATTAGTAACTTGAAAGAAGAAAATATCCCACCAGCCTCCAGTGTAAATATGATCAAATAAGATAGCAATGAATGTCTTCCAGATCATTAGTGAAATAATGGAGATGTAATTATAAACATCTGAGTCAGTATGATGTTAGTAAAATGGAATGAAGAGTCAGGTGACATGGGTTTTTTGTCCATCCACTCTGGGTATCAGGTTGTTTGTAAAATGAAAGCACTGGACCACATGGTCTCTAACTCTGAGATTTGGGATTTCAATATCTAATTTGAATTTCCTCAGTTGTAAAACTTGGCATAACCATATTCAAAGCTGAAAAGGTATTGAACAATTTAATGGAGACTGATGTTCTTACTGGCTAGATAAAAAAGTGTTTAAGCAGTTCTGATAATATAATAAAACTGAAGTATGAGGTCTCCAAAATACAGTGATGACACTTTCAGGGATGAGATGCTATTGAAGTTCATCTCTTTCTGTTGCGATCTTTATAACATGTAATGATTGTTCCATGTCAAGGAATAATAAATTTGTCCAGTACTCTTATTATGGGATGAGTCATTGGGAATTGTCTTGGATCATTGTATTGCTGAATAGAGCCAAGTCATTTGTAGTTGATTATCACACAATGTTGTTGATACTGTGAACAATGTTCTCTTGGTTCTGCTCACTTTGCTTTTCATCAGTTCATGTAAGTCTTTCTATATTTTTGTGAAATCCACCTACTCATCATTTCTTTTACCACAATAGTATTCTATTACATTCATATACAACAACATGTTCAACATTCCACAGTTGGTGGGCATAAGTTTCCTTATCTGGAAATGAGAGACACTGAACAAGAAGTTCAATAAGATCTTTCAAGATCTGTGAAATTCCAGATCAGAGAAATTCAACAATAGAGATTCCTCAATTTTGTTACTGGTTATTAGTATGGAATATCCTATATGAACGTTCCTTTTCTGGACTGGAGTTTCCTCTTTCATAAAATGATGATCATTGAACTATATGATCTCTGAAGTCACTTGTAGGAGTCTGTGATGCTCCAACCACATTCTTATCTCAGAATAATTTTACTTTTCATGTCCCTGCTTCTCCCTTTTCCCTCTTTGACCCTTCTCTTATTTCTTACTCATCTTGTCAGTCTTTCCCAAAAACACCAAAAAAAAAAGTGTCTGCATAGCTATATATCTGTTCTTTGCATTTCTAGTGATGAATTTCTGAATAGTTCATAAAAAACACCTACTTCAGGCCCACAAGGTGGAGCAGACATGTTAGAGAAATTGTTTAAACCTCACGCCTTTCACATTTTGAGGAGAATCATCTCAGGTGGCTCCTGTATCAAAACAACTGAGCTTTCTTTGCTTTGCCAGTGTGGATGTGGCCTGAACTTAGTACATCACTTCTATGTTTACTGGCACTTTTACAAAATTGGGTGATTTATCTGGTAGAGTAAATATTTCTTTTTGAATATCTCCCCTGTTCCCTGGACCCAACACTATTTCTGTCTTCTTTTTGAATATTTCTTATGCGTGTCAAATCATCTCTCCTCACTGTAGTTCCCAGCACATCAGTCATTCCAAACCTGAAGTTGGAGATAATTATCTCCATTCTACTATTCAATGACTAATTAAAAATGGACAACTTGCTAGAAGGTAAAGAACCACAAAGTTTATAATAGTATTATTTGTAACTCTGAGGGTTTTTATAAGGAAATTATTTTGTATCCCTTAAAGCTTTATATAAATGTGTGCTATAATTATCTTAATGTTACCAGTTGTGAGGGTGTAGATAATTCATTTAGCCACTCTGAACCTTAGTTTTTATTTTTTTTTCCTGTAAAATGGGTATTATTATATTCAAACCTACCTATTTGGCAGGGTTGCCAAAAGGAAAGTAGCTTATAAATCCTATATGTAAATATGTTATTGTTCTTTTGTTTTGAAACTACAACCACAAAGCCTTACAAAATATTCTTCTTTTCTAAACATTCTTGGGGTGGCTAGGTGGCACATTGAATAGTGCACCGGGCCTGCAGTCAGGAGGACCTGAGCTCAAACGTGGCCTCAGACACTTAACATTACTAGCTGTGTGACCTTGGGCAAGTCATTTAACCCCAATTACCCTGGCTTCCCCCCTCTAAAAAAATGCAAAAAACAATCTGGGGTCCAGGATGTTATTTTTCATTCTCTGTTTGGGAAAAAGTCTTGAGCCTTCCTCTACTTCCCAGGTTGTTTAGGGTAATGGTCATAATGTGTAAAACAGAATTCATGTTTAGCAGTACTTTCCCCTCACCTAGATTCCCTATCCTTCTTGACATTTGCTTTTGAAGTTGAGTAACTCTTTGATATTACCTCCTTTTACTTTTTGATCCTCAATCATTCCTTCTGCCTCTACTCCTCCCCCAAATTCCTGACAATGAGCCCATTGGGCTTCTCTCTTTCACCCTACTAACCCACTCATAAAATGGCTCTAAAATTGAATTCACATTTAAATGTTAAGGACTAATGTGTTTGTCCTCCCAAAAGTTTCCATGTTAATAAAAAATTCAAAGAGGGCAAGATAGAATGACAGAATTTCAAGAACTGTGGTCGATGAGTAGGGAACTACAGGGGTTAGGCATGAGGGCCTTGCAGGTAACCCTCAGCTCATACCACAATGGAAGCTACTGATTATATCTGCGTGTCAACGCAGTTTTCAGTGGTGGTATCATGAGAAAACACCATTCTATATCACCTACCTGAAACTTACTCCTCTATCAGAATTCCCCCCAGTTCACTCATTCAGCCATATCTGACAAGCCAAAGTGGTGCTATGAATTAGTATTTTTTATTTCAATAAATGTTTGATTGTTGCTTTTAAAAAACAAAACCAAAACCATTACTATCATTTCCCCCTGCCCACCCTACCCCACAGTTATCATGCCTTCAACATTTGTGTTTCAAAGATTCTACCCTGCTCCTGCTAACCTTCTATAGGTGAGTTTCCATATTATGGAAAGAAACAATGAGCTTCTCTCAATGAGTACAAGTCACCAAGCTCAGACTGATTACCTCCTAGGGGACAGAAAAAGCCAGCAGATGTGATCACTGAGCCAGAGGTGATGCAGAATTAGAGAAGGGAAAATGTTCTAATTTTCAAAAAAAAAATTAGCTATAAACTACAGGTTAGTAGGTTTGACTTTGATTTCTGGCCAAATTATAGAGTTTTTATTGAAGGGATGGTCTGTGAATATTCTGAAAGATAAAGCAATGATCACTAGAGGCCAGAATAGCTTCATCAATAACATGTAATAGTAGGAGCAATCTCATTTCCTTTTCTGACACATTGACTAGATTGGGGGATGAAAAGAATATTATAGATTTGGGAATGGGGAGTAGAAAACAAAAATTTATTAAATTATCTGCTACATATCAGGCACTATGCTAAGTACTTTATTAAATTTGATCCTGAAAACAATCCTGAGAGGTAGGTGCTACTATGATCTCGATTTTACAGTTGATGAAAATGAAGTAGATAGGCTGATACCCCATAGCTAGTGTCTGAGGTTGGACTTGAATTCATGTCTTCCAGATTATAGACCCACCCATTCTACCCACTGTACCACCTAGATTTATAATAAAGATTTCCCCAAAGTATTTGACAGCTGCTTACAGTATTCTTGGTTAGATGATGGTTTAGCTAGGTGATAAGTGGTGTCAGAACTGAGTGAATGAAATGATGATACAAGAGTAATCATTGAGAAGTCAATGTTGACTTGGGAAGTCTCTTACATTGTACTTCAGAGTTCTGTCCCTTGATATACACACATGTTATGTATATATGTCCATATGCATATATATTATCAATGATTGGATTGGCAATGTTGGATGGGAAAGTTGCAGATTAAGGGAAGGAGGGAGAAAAGCTAACACATCACATGACAGTTAAGTTCCCAAAATGTTTTGACCAGCTCTTTGAAGATGATTAATCTAATGAGATAATGTTTAATAGGAACAAATGCAAAATTCTACATTTCAGTTCAGAAATCAACTTTGCAAGCATAGGATGGGGTGAGGGGGATAATATCTAGACAAGAGTTCCTATAAAAAGTAATTTGGGGGTTTCAATGAACTACAAGCTCAAAATGATTCAAAGTATGACATGGCAGTCACCCAAATAAGTTTTTTCCTAGGCTCAGTTAGAGTGGCAGTAGTGTCCAGACAAAGAGCTGTCTACACGTCCCCTCTCATAATATAAGAAGCAATATATACATACTATGGTGTCATAAGAAATTATAAAATAAGATAGTTTTCAGTGAAATCTAGGAAGATTTGTATGAACTGGGGTGAAGTGATCAGAATAAGAAAAACTAGCATTTATATGGGGCTTTAAGGTTTTCAGAGTGCTTTACAAATATCATATCATTTGATTTTCACAACAACCCTAGGAAATAGGTGTTACTATCCCCATTTTACAGATGAGGAAACTGAGTCACAGAGAGGTTAAATTACTTGCCCTGGGTCACATTACTAGTAGGTATATGAGGTTGGATTTGAACTTAGTATTAAGTTCAGTACTCTGACCATTGTGCCAACAAGTTGTCTAATTTATAGAGTTACGACACCAACCTACAAACAAGTAATTTTGAAATATTTATGAACTAGAATCAATGAAAATCAGTTATGATTCCAGAGGACCAATGATGAAGCAAGCTACTCACTTTCTGATAGAGAGGTAATAGATTTAGGATACAGAATGTAACATGTTTATTTTGGACATGGGCAATGTGAAAATTTGCCTTGCATCATCATGCATATTTATTAGCTTGTTTTCATTGTTTTTCAAGAGGAAAGAGAGGTAGGAGGAATAAAGAAATATATATTTTATTAATTGTTTTCTAATTGGTCTTCCTGGCTCAGTTCTCTCCCATTTCCAAAACATTCTCCACTCAGCTGCCAATGTGATTTTTCCAAAGTACAGACTGAAGAACATGTAATAAACTCCATTGGCTACTAATTACCCTCAGAATCAAATGTTAAGTCTTCTGTTTGGTATTTTAAGCTCCTTCTTACCTTTTCTACTATGCCAGTCTTCTTACATTTTACTCTACTCCACTTATATTTTACTCCATAGAGTATCTGTGATTCAGCTACCATGACCTCACATACAATACTGTATTCCCTATCTCCAGGTTTATGTACTGTCTATCCCCCATCCATCTTACCTCTACCTCTTAGATTCACTGTCTTTCTTCAAGACTCACCTCAAATCTTATCTTTGACAAGAGTCCTTTCTCACCCATCAGCCATTAGTGTTTTACTCTCTAGACATTGTCTACCTATTCTGTTATATATACTGTGTATGAACCTACTTGTTGACATGTTGTCTCCTCCATTAAAATATGAATTCCTTGAGGGTAGAGATTGCTTTTGCCTTTTGATCCTTAATACTTAGCATTGTCCTTAGCATGTACTTAATACAAGTCCTTCTCACATAATTAATGCTTTAAAAATACCTTATTGGCTTGACTCTTTGCATTTTCAACTTTAAATGTCCCTAAGATAACTTTGCTTAGTTGGAAAGTTTGCCAAGTTTTCTTTAAATTGGTTTTATCCTCCACTGCTTCTCTCTGCTTTATAAGACAATTCTGCCCATAACCATCTATTATCTTTTTTTGCAAGATTTTTACAAATGAGTTCTTATTTTAGCCCAGTGTTGCCTTCAGCAGCTATTGGTCTCTATTTGGTAAGTAAATCATATATTTGCTGCCTAAGTCAAATAATAACAAGTGATCACAATAACCAATAGGGAACAATAATTTTCCTGTGACAGCGTTATACTAAAAGTTTCAGATATTTTTGGTAAAAATATGATACAAAAATAAATATATGGTGAATTTTAAAAATATCTGGCAACAAACTGATATCTTTTATATTTCTTAAAATGCTACAAATGTCCTTCATTTCCTTTACTCGTTGTTGTGAATATTTTAAGATTTTTTAATAAATAAGGAAATTAAGTTTAGTAGTATTTCAAAAGAACTGTAACCTATAGAAAATATTCAGCACTGGAAATCACTAGAAAACATGATTGGATACTTTTTGAGTAATTTAACATTAACATATTCTAGCAAGATTAATGGAGGTGCACAGAATCACATACTAAAATGATCATTTTAAGGATTTATTTTGTTCCTACAACATATCATTTCTCAGAATACCATTAATAAGATTTGTATAAAGCATACTAATTACATAAACTTATAAATAATTATTTTATTTGCAAGAATACTCAGCAGATAGAGCCTCTAACATGTTTTTAATATGGCAAGAGTTCAAGCAAGACTGATTAGATTGTGGCTGCTTCTGTCCTATGTGCATTTGTCCTGGTTCCTGAAAATGTCGATAATAACCTTCAACCCTTTCTCAATGTTTTCTACTCTTGCTTTCAACTTGATGCTAGTGTATTCCTCTGACCCAGTAATGTCTTTATGTTGATTGTTAACATTTAGTTCTTATAGATTCTAATACCTTTTCCTGATTTCTTGATTGATTTTTCTCAATTTTGGATTTGGAAAAACATAAGTTTTGTGAGAAATGTCTAGAAATAATTCTCACATGGAAGCTCTCTATGATGTCTTTCAGCATAATGCTGGACTTTCCTCTTAACCTCTTTTTTTAAATCACACATTTTTTTTTACCATTTTCTTGTATGAAATTATTATCACCATATTTGATATTTTAAAAAAAATCCTGCAGAAGCATAATACATTTTACTCCAACTCCTCATTTTAGTTTTGTGTGAATATTTACATTTCCAATGTGGTTTTTGTAAACAATATATTGTTGGATTATCCATTCTGCTATCCTCTTCCATTTAATGGGTACATTCATATCTTTGACACTAGTGGTTATAATTGCTAATTGTCTATTTTTCTCCAGTCTATCTTATTGTACTTTTCTCCATTCTCTTTTCCCCTTATTTACAAATAAAAAAATTTATTAAAGACCTATTTGCTCAATACTAGTGATATATTATTGAAGAAATCTATTTTGACTCCATTTCCCCTCTTCTCTTTTCCCTATATCTGGTCATTGATTTTTGCTCTTTATTTACTTTTAATCCACTCCTTTATGTTCCACTCATTAATTTTGGAGTTTGTTTTGATTTTTCTTATGACTACTCTCTTACCTATTCTACTCACCCTCTTTACTGCTCCTTTCTTCTCCCCTGTCCCCTTCTATTTCACAATTGAATTTAATATATATCTATACCATGCTTTATGTGTTTGAAAGTATGGTTGTGTGAGCGTGTTATACAGTGTTTCCTGCATCTGGGTCAGATGAAAGATTAGCTCATGGGAATTCCAGTTCCCCATACCTCGTCTTTTATATTTGTTGAGTCTCCGTCTCATGTGCCCTTATTATATGAGGTAGTGCCCTTTTTCTTCTTTTCCTCTCTAGTATATCCTCCTTTTTCCCCATCTCCTACTTCTAAGACTATTAAAATAGAACAAAATCATTCTCAGACCATCTATCTGTTTTATTTAACTTTATGACCATTGAAGACATTGACATTCCTTTTTTCTTCCCCCTTAGGATATAAGCAATTCATTATCATAAGTCCTTCCCTTCTGATTAATCAAATGCACTTATCTTTCTATGCATTTTTTTTCCTCCTAGGTTTTCATTTCAGTTTTTGCTTAGTTTTGACCATTCCCTAAAAATATTTATAAACCCTCTATTTAAAGATCTTTTCTTCCCTATGGTTATATAATCAGTTTTGCCAGATAGGTTATTCTTGTAAATTTTTAATCTTTTGCCTTTTTGGAATATTTCAGGAGTCATCTTCTTTTCATGGTTGTAGCTTCCAACTCTTGTGTGATTCTGAGTGTGGTTCCTTTGACTGTTAACTCTTGTTTTGGCTATTGGAAGTATGGCTTTATTTTTTAATTTGACCTAGGAGTTATAGATTTTAGCAATAACATTACTAGGAGTTTTCATTTTAGGTTTTCTTTCAGAAGGTAAATGGTAGAGTATTTCTATTTTCATTTTGCCCTCTGATTTTAATGAATCTAGACTTTTTCTACTTATAATTTCTTGGAATATAAAGGTTATTTTTTGTGATGCATGGGTGGAATATCAGTCAATAATCTGATCATTCTTAGATTATCTCTCCTTCACCTGTTTCCCTGGTTGATTTTTAAAATATTGTATTTCTTACATTTTCTTCTCTTTTTCAAGCCTTTTGATTTTGTTTTAATATTTCTTTTTGCATCATAAAGTCATTACTTTCTGATTCTGGCAGCCTTTTTGAGCAGTCCTGAAGATGGCTGAACTTATCATTGTTTTTTTTTTTTATTCCTTCTGGTTTTTGTCCTTTTAATTTCCATTTCTCACTTCATTCCTGGAGGGGTAAAGCATTCTTAGAACGTTGTTAGTGTTTTGTGGGTGATCTGGGCTCTTCTAGGACTTGACATAGCACCATCTTCCCAGAGTTCCCATCACTACTGCTTTCTGCACTAATAGTTCTGCATTTTAGAACTTGGAGCTGGAAGCTATATTAGAGATCATCTAGTTCAGCCTCCTCATTTTATACATAAGCAAAATGCTGTCCAGACATCTTGTTTTCATTGTCCTCTCATTCCCAGGCAAACAATGGTTTCCACTTCCTCATTTTTTTCTATCAGGAAGGGGAACTGATACATTTTTTCACAAAGAAGAATCAAAACTTTTCTTGTAACCTTACCCCAGTAAAGAGGAGCCTGGAGAAAGCATTGTTTAATCCAAAGGAATGAATAGCTGCTGGTAAAATTTTAGCTCTTAGCAAAGGACATATTTCAAACAAAGGGCCCTAGCATAGAATTTTAGCTCTCAGTAAGGAACACGTTTTGAGTAAAGGGCTCTATTGTAGTCAATATTTTGCAGATGAATGGTTATTATGAATTCATTTTGTGGAAAGATCAACAGGTCTGGATTCAGGAAGACCTGAGTTCAATCCTTTCTCAGACACTTACTAGTTGTGTGACCCTGTGCAAGTCACTTAATGTCTGTTGGTCTGTTTACTCAGCTGTAAAATGGGGATAATATCACTTATCTCCCAGGGTCATTGTGAGGATCAAATGCGATAACAATTCTAAAATACTTAGTATAGTGTTTGACACATAGTAAGCACTATATAAATATTAGCTGCCACATTGTTATTATTAATAATTAATAACAATAGTAATTATTATTATTATTATTATTATTATTGATGCTGTTGTACTGCTTCGGGATAAGACCAGATGTAATTACCATGTTAATTGGTTCCTGGAATTACCACTGCCAGAATTTCAGGTGTAGCAGTGGTAATTCAAAGCTGGCAGATGGAAACTAGTACTGCCCAGTCTCTTGTGTAAAAGCCTTTTCTGTCTTTCAGGTCCTCTGAGCAGCCAGTATCCTTTCAGAACATCTCTGGGTTCTCAGAAACTTGTAGTTCAATTATAAAACGAAAATATGGTCCAGGGTTTGGTTGGGTTTTTACTACTTCTTAGGTACCTTTAGTTAATATCAGCAAATTGGTGTAGAAAAGTGGAAACCCCAGACCTTTAGTAAAAATAATCTGACCCCGTTTGGGGTTTTCTTGGTAAAGATGCTGCAGTAGTTTATCATTTCTTTCTCTAGCTCACTTTACCAATAAGGACAATGAGGCAAATAGGGTTAAATGACTTACCCAGAGTCATGTAGTTATTATCTAAGTGTCTAAGACCAGATTTGAACTCGGGGAGATTCATCTTCCTGACTCCAGTCCTGGCCCTCCTTCCACTGTGCCAACTAACTGCCCCATAATAGTCTCCACTATATATACACACACATATATATGGATGTATGTGTGTTTGTATTTTATATGTGTATATATGCATATATTAAATTTTATTATATTTATAGATAATTTTCTGTTATAATATACTATATTATGTTTATTATTATATTGTATTAAATATATTATATCATATTACATTATATTATATATAAACCAATCTGGAGTTTACTTTCATCACAGCAGATTCATTGCAAAAGCATTATCAACCTCATTCAACAAATGAGGAAATTGAGTCTTAGAGAAATTAAGCAACCTGCACCAAATCACACATTTAATTAATTCAGTAGAGTTAGAAAATCTTTAGACCCCCCCAAAAAAATTATGTAAAAGGCCTACTATGTGTATATGTATGTGTGTATATGTGTATACACACACACACACACACACACACACACACACAAACCTCTGCTCCTTGCTGCCATTAAGGTGAGAAGTGGGTCAATATGGTGTGATTGACCTAGACTCAGGAGGCCTAGGGTCTGCCACAGATTATCTGTGTATCCTTAGGCAAGCCTTATCCCCAACCCCTACATAGTTACATGATAGTCACAGACAGTCCAAGAACTACATTTGCTTCCTATAAAGAACTAGCCACTTACTTGGTTATGCTACTTTTCCTAGCTGGACAACCCTTGTCTTGTCTCTTGCTTTTGCACTATCTGTTCCCCGTGAGAGGAATCCAGTATCTCCTCATGTATTCCTTTTGTGACCTCCAGCTCCCTTCAAGTCAGACCAAGTGCTCCCTTTTGGAAGATAGCCTTCTTAGTTTCCTCAATTGTTACTCCTTTCCCCAATTGCTTTTCATTTTTTTCTGTATTTACTCGCCTATTATACATTGTACCCATCACCTCCAGAAGAACTTAAACCCCTTGAACATGGGCACTTTTATTTCTTTGTTTCCCTAGCAACTAGGCAGTACCGGATACAATGTTCTCTTAAGAAGAGAAAGACCAGAATTTAAGAATACCTTCAAAGACCAAGGTGCATCAATTGATATTAGGATGACAATTTCTTTTTCAGAGTAAAATTATAACTGCTTATAATCATTTGTATTTAAAGTCACAGACAGGAGAAAGAAAATATGAAATAAATCAATGTTTGTTAAGTTGAATTGAATTGAAAGCAACTAGCTGGCATAACATTACAATGACGGGCTTACACTACCTTCTCGTTTCATTTTTTGGCCCTTCTATGCAACATGTTCATGTGAAATTCAGGTTGCTCTAATGGCATGGCAGTGTGAGCAGTTATGCAGGGCTCAGAACCACAACCCTTCTATGTGAGCCCCTTTCAAAGATCCTTTGGCCTGACAGGATACTGATGGGTTGGTCCATGGTGAATTTCATGGTAAATACTTACCTGATAATTAAATTAATCTGTAAACAGTCTCAGTAGAGGTCACCCATACAGCATGTGCTGACTTCAACCACAGTTAAGGGGATTCACCATTTCCTGAGCCACTGTCTGTGTTGCCCAGTTTAAGGAGGCAGAGTGATTCTTTTATCTTACTTGGACTTGTAAGGATGGAGAAGGAGGGAGATGTCTGAGTAATTTCGGGGTGTTTTATATTACTTGGCAAATTTTGAAGATTCAAGGCTGATGCTAAGCATCATGTTGGAGATGCTTGTTTTTCTTAAAATGTATATAAAGCAGTAAAGTAGCTCATAATTGCCATCCTTTCCCCCCGTATTTACTATCAGGCTATAACTTTAAAAGCAGAGAAGCAGCTTGGTAGATTTATGTATTAAAAAAAAACAACACTTATGAAAAACTAAACTACAGGAATAGTTAGGGCCCTAGTTTGGATGGGTAGTTTTTATAAGGCGAGTTTTTATTTCTTCAAAATTTTCTAAGTTCCATAGAACCTCCCAAATTTTACTCCTAATAAAGTTATGTTCTATTTATGTCTTTCAGTGCTGTAGACAAATAAATTCAGCTGCAAGCATTTGCTCATTGCAGGGTTGGAATTGGCAATTTTTGCGCCTGGGGCAAAAAGCAGGAGGTGGGAGGGATGGTTCAGATTTCAGTTATCCTGGGGTAAAGAAGGAGACAGGAGGGATGAAGTGCTAGAGGAGGAGAGAGGGAGTAAACCCTGGGACAAGGTTGACTATGAGACAGGATGGCCTGGGGAGGAAACTCACAGAAGCAAGAAGAGTAGAAAGCTGAAGGAGTGGTAAAAACTTTGTAAATTTCTTGACCCGAGGGGAAGGAATCATACTACAGAAGGAGAAGACCTTAGGGACTGGACTGGGGATGGGAGGGGCTAGTGGTAGGGAAGTGAGCCTGGGAAACAACACTCTAGAAATATCTTGCCTTGATACTGTTCTCTGGTGGCCCCACAGAAGTTCTAGCTCAGATGTTGAGACATTTATTTGTAAGTTCATAATTTCTTTGATTTATTATTTTAATAACCCTTCCCAATCACCCATTCATGTTTTCCCCTGTAAGTTTCCCATAAACTTAAGGAAGGAATCTATGGTAATTACAGACATCAATGTCACAGAGATGAGGCAAGTCTCATGTTCTCCAGCAAGGTTAATCTATACGGGAAGGGAACTCACATCATGAGTAGAGATTGTGTTTATAGAGAAAAAGGAGAAAGATCAGGCATTGACAATGGAACTGGGGTAAACAGGGGTGAGGTGGCATACATGGGGGGTGGAGTACACAGGGGTGGTAGGGTACACAGTGAGGTGGCAGGTACTTGACACTGATGCACTTGGTAATCACTGAGTGAAAGCATGGGGCATTGTACTCAAGTTGGTGACTTTCAGCCTTCCCTCAGAGGGATCTTGTCAAAATGTTCAGGAATAATGATCTGTTGCCCCTGAGTTCACTTCCCAGAGCAAAACAGATAGGAGTTCAAACCAATAAAAATCCATTTGCTTTGATTCAATTATTCAATAAACCTGTACTGAGTGCCTTTTGTTTGCCCAGGCCTCTGCCAGGTATCATGGAATCTACAGGAAAAGACAAATTCCTATCCCTTCAGAAGCTTAAACTCAAGTTGGGGAGATGGGTATGCCCACTTGAAACATTAAGTAATTTGACCAGGCAGTAGGTGGCAAATGATAATTTGAGTGGTACAAACTTCTATAGGCTCCAGAGTGGAGATTACTATAGAATGACAGTCATATGTGGCCACATGGGAAAGAGAAATGAAACTTTATCTAGGCCTTGAAGGATGGGTAGGACTTAGGAAGAGAAAAGGTATAGAAAGAGATGGGCATTCCTGGCAGGGAAAACAGAATTGCTTTTCATTTTGTTTTATGGGCTCCAAATAGGATTCATTAACAACTCTTCCTCATAGACTCCTCCCTGAGAGGTAGAAGATTTTAACCCTCTTTGGGCCACCAATACCCCAGCTAAGTGATTCAACCAAATTCACCAGTGAGTCCTTCATTCTTTTGTCTGGGTTGGCCAGCTCTAGTGGGGGCTCAGAGCTCACAGATAGCAAGGCGACTCTTGGAGCAATATCTATCATTCCACGTACCATCTGTGTACATTTCCACACAATTTTCACTTCCTGCCCCGTCGGGAGTTCCTGAATACCAGTTGGTGTAGTTCACAGGGGATCCATCCAGGTAATAGAACTCCCCGGGTGTTTTTCCTTCTCTCAAGCCAAGAAAGGCGTATGTATTGTGTTTCACCACGAGCTTCAAGATGGCAGCATTCTCCTCTTCATTCCTTGGAGTAGCAATAGTGCCTCCAATCTCATTGCAAGTCATGTTAATTGTGAGGAAATCAGAAGCCACGCCCCTGGTGGCAAAAAATTTTTTTCCCACTTGAACTGCAGTTCCGTATAACTCGAGAGCTGGAGATTAGAGGCAAGAGATTCAGGCCAGCTTTCCCTTTGTCCTACTTTTTCTTTAATGCCTTTTTATTTGTCTGCATTTATTTATATTTGTATAAGCATGTCGGAATATTTCTCTGTCTGGGGGTATCTTTCTTACCCTGTTTTTCTCTCCCTATCTCTATCACTTTATTTTCTTACTAACTCTTTCTGTCTCTTTCTCTGTGTGTTCCACCCCATAAAGAGCAATAAAATCCTCTGCTTGGCATTTTAAAAAATCCACTAGGAAAACCTGCATTCAAATACTACCTCTGACATTTATTAGCTATGTGACCATTATGAATTGTGTGACCTTGGACATTACTTAAGTTCTCTGGGCCTCAGTTTCCTCTTCTGTAAAATGTAGATAACAATGGGTAGGTAGGATTGCTTGATTTACCTGGAGTTCAGAAAACTTGAATTCAAATTCAACATCAGGCTTTTACTAGCTGGGTGATCCTGGGCAAATCACTTACTTTTTTTTTTCCTGCTTTTTGGAGGCAGGGAAGTAGGGCACTTGGGGTTAAGTGATTTGCCCAAGGTCACACGGCTAATAAGTGTGAAGTGGCTGAGGCCAAATTTGAACTCAGGTCCTCCTGACTCCAGGGCTAGTGCTCTATTCACTGTGCCACCTACCCCCCCACCCCCCGCCACTTACCTGCTTTCTATCTCAGTTTCCTTCTCTGTATAATGGAGATAATAATAGTCCCTACATCCTAGGATTGTTGAGGATAATTTGAGAAAATATTTAGAAAGTGCTTTACAAATCTCAAAACACTGCATGTGCAGGGGCGGCTAGGTGGCACAGTGAGTAGAGCCTTGGCTCTGGAGTCAGAAGGATCTGAGTTCGAATCCAGCCTCAGACACTTAACGCTCACACAAACAAAAACCTAGCTGTGTGACCTTGGGCAAGTTACTTAATCGAAATTGCCCTCCAAAAAGAAAAAAAAAAACAACAAAAAACAAAAAACAAAAACAAAAACACTGCATGTGCTATTAATGCCAGAGAATTGATATGAAGTTCAAATGAAACATATAAAGAGCTTAGCAAACTTTAAAGCTACTGTTATTGACCTTGTCATTGTAACTGTGGTTTTTGTTACAACTATTGCTGTCATCACAGTCTTTTATCCTATTCTTTTCCTCTTTGTACTTTCCAGTCTAAACTGGCCCACTAATTGTTCTCCACAGGTGATGTTCCTTTGCACAGGTGGTAGCCCTATATTCCTATCTGAACTCTGCTTCCAAAGCACCTTTTCTTTTAGAATCTCTAGCTCCCTTCAAATTCAGGCGTGACTTTCTCAATGAAGCCTTTCTTAATTTCCCCAGTTGTTAATAGTTTTTCACTACTGAAATTAGTTTGAGGACACTTCCGTATATACTTATCTCTGTACATATGACATGCTTCCATTAGAGTGTAAGCTCCCTGAGGACAGAGGCATTTCATATTTGTCTTTATGTTCTAAGCACCAAGCGTGCTTAGGAAGTGCCAGGAATTTAATAAATATTAGTTCAATTTAATGACTACTTATTAAGCAATTCGTGTTCTAGGTTATTCTAAGTCCTGGGAATACAAAGATGAAAATGAAATTGTTACTGTTCTCTACATTCTACTTGGCAGGAGGGAGGAGAGAAATATCCTATACATAGTTATAAAATATACATGATAAATACAATGTAATTTTTGGTGAGTCAGGAAGAGCCTCTTAGTGAGGTTAAGGCTTGAAGCAAGTGTTATGGGAATGGGAATTTAAGATCTTCCCTGCCCCTAGGCCCTTTGATAGGCTTGAGTGCACCTGGAGCCTGTGGCATGAGGCTTGGTTTTCAGGAATGCCCACACCTTGGTGCTCTGGGATTGGGGAGTGGGTCAAGAGGGTTGTGACATCCTCTGAGCCAGAAGAAGGCTTTATAATCCCTGATGTGAGGCTTAATTTTGGGGATCACTTTTAGAAGTGTGATTTGACCAGATGAGACTCTGGGCAGCCATTGTTGGAACTTGGCCCCCCACACTTTGAAAACCCAGATGTTGATGCTTCCCTCTCTTTTAACTGACTAGGTATGGATGTAATTGTCAGGCAGCTGGAAGCCTGTCTGCTGATTTGTTTCTCTGTATTTTTTGTCTGCTTGTAACCTCTGTGTTCTCTGAAGTGGGTGCTGATCTTTTCTCCCCTGAACTAGGTAAATGACATATGTTTGATTAAAGCAAGATTGTTAACCCATTTTGAGTTGCTTTCCTTTAGAAAAGCAGATCTAGGAACCTGTGTTGGGAGCCACCCTGCGGATGCTGGGGTACTTGCTACTACAGCAAGCTAGTCTCCAAATGGCAAAAGAGAGGAAGGAGAGTATTTGGGGCTGGGTGGAGTGGGTGGGGTAGTGCCTGTGAAAAGTCATGGATATATGAAATCAGTTTTGGGGTAGAGTGACATCAGATAAACCAAGTAGGCTGGAATGGAGAGTACATGGGATGAGGGGGTGGTGTGTGGAGAGTAATGTTGAAATCTGCCTAGAAAGAGAAGGTAAAGCCTGACAATGAAGGACCTTAAATGTCAAAGAGAAGTTTTAATTACTGATGCTTTCTGAGTAAGGAAGTGTCAGAACTTTGCTCCAGGGACATAAATTTGTCAGCTGGTTGAGTGATAGCTTGGAGAAAAGAGAGCCTACAAGCAGTAAGACCAAGTAATAGTCTAAGAAAAGTACTTATGAGAACCTGAGTAAGACTGGTGCTTATATGAATGGAGAGAAAGGGAGGAATGGGCAAACTGTGGAGGAAGACTCAACAAGACATGGCATCTGAATAGGTATGAAAGAGAGGAAGAGAGGAGAACTGGGAATTGACTCCAAGGTTGTGAAGCTGTGTTATGAGGAAGATACCAGTGATTTAGCAAAGAAGATAATGAATTCTGCTTTCATAATGTCGAATGCAAGGAATCCAGCAGGGAGTTGATGTGTGTCTATTGCTCACAATTAAAATACATAGATTTGGGAATTATTTGAATAGCTGATTTCATGAGAACAAAAGGTCTTCCAAAAAAGAGACTAAAGAGAAAAGAAAAGAGGCCCTGTGAGAGGTCTGGGTTATAGACAAATATGGGGGGAAAGAGATGGGGCATGGCTGATAGTCCTACAAAGGGGAGAGAATTGAAATGAATTATGATAATAATAATAATCATTATTATCATCAGTCTGTGTTTCATTATGCTGAATGACTGTGAAGGAGTATAGTATGATGGAAAAAGTGTTGGTTTTTGAATCTAAGAAAGGTCTAAGTTCAAATCACTTTGATACTTTCTAGTTGTTGCACCATGAGTAAGTCACTGAATTTCTTTGAGACCTAGTTTCCTCCTTTAAAAGTACCAGTGATAACTACCTTACTACATTTTGGGGAGGATCAAATGAAATAATGCTTATAAAGTGCCTCCAAAACTATAAAAAAATAACTGGCATTATGTAAATTTCCACTAGTTATTATTATTAGAGCTGGTTTGATGAACTGAGAACTCTTGCTGAGTGTGTCAGTCATGATAGCTCCCCCAGAAGCTACCCTGGCTGTCTAGCAAGACCTCACCACCCACTGTCATTTTTGATACATTAAACAAAGGGAGACCTTTCAGTACCTCCCATTACCTGGGAGGTTAAAATGAATATTGGACAGTTGGTTTTATCTGGTTGTCTTTTTCAAAAGAAGTAACTAGATATTCTACCCTTTCCCCAAGAGATTTTTCTTTAAAAAAAGAAAAACTCTACCTTAACCAAAATGAAATATCATTACAGGCAAGAATAACTTCATTTTTCTCACTTTCTGCCTCCATTTTCCTCTTTTCTCTTAGCCAAGATCCAAATCCAAGAACCAAAGGACAGGTGATTGACCCACTATTTCCATCCTCAGCCTGAGAACTTTCACCCTCTTGGTCCCAAAATTGCCTATTCTAGAATCCCGTTCTATTGGAAGAACCCACAGACTTACCAGTTGTCAACTTTTGGAGACGAAATTGTAAATCCGAGATGACCTTCAGTTGCTCGTCAGTTACAGAAGAACCACTTTCTGGGAAGGAGAAAATCTTTCTTTGGAGTCACTGATAAGGCCAACAACTCATATATACAATATTTATGCACAGCCAATCAATTCATCAATAAGTATTCATTAATCAGCTCTTATATGCCAGGCAAATATGTGTAATGTGGACTAAATTTTTTTAAAAAGTAAATTTTGGGAGGAATGGTGCTAGAAGGTAGAGGTATTAGAAAAGTCTTCTTGTTGGAAGAGAAAGAGGGACACTCTGAAAGTAGTAGTAGCAAGACCTGGCAACTGTGTGTGTGTGTGTGTGTGTGTGTGTGTGTGTGTGTGTGTGTGTGTGAGAGAGAGAGAGAGAGAGAGAGAGAGAGAGAGAGAGAGAGAGAGAGAAAGAGAGAGAGAGAAACTGAGGAAAGCATTAATGTTGAAAACCTGAAAGATGATGGTGCTTCTGTTAAAAATAAGAGAGGATTAGGATTTTTTTTTTGAGGAGGGGATTATAGTGGATAGAGTGTAGGGTCTGGAGTTTCAAAGGCTTGAATTCAAAATCTACCTCACATTTCTAGAGTTATGACCCTGGGCAAATCATTTGACCTCCCTTTGCCTATCTATAAAATGGAGATAATAGTATGACCTATCTACAGGGTTGTGAATATTAACTGGGTTAACATTTATAAAGTCCTTTATAAGACTTGAAGTATTATATAAGTGCAAGATGGTGAAAATGATGATGAGATTTTTGAATTGGGTTTCAGATGTCTGTGGGACATCTGGTCTGAAATGTCTGATAGTTGACAATGCAGGACTAGTGATCTGGAAAAAATATCGAGGTTAGATATATATATTTGGGAGACATCTACATAGAGATAATGGGAGATTATTTAGTAACCAAATGAGAGCATATAGAGAAAGAAAAGAAAGGAGAGAAATGATTATTAATAACTAATGACTTGGGGAGATCCAGAGTTCCCTACTTTTTCTAAAATCCTGATTTGAAAAGTTTAGTCTCTTGAAGGTCATTGCTGTTAATGAGATTGGACTAACTTTCTTGTTCAGACCCCACCCCTGTAGGGTAGCTATTGTGTTCTGCTCAGACTTGGGTGAGGCATAAATTCTTTGAATAGATTGTCCAATTCTGAGGTTAACTTAAGAAGTAAGTGACTTAATCAAAGTTCAGGTCCAGTCTCTCATTGTAAAATTAATTCTCTCATTAACACCTCATTAAGATAGAAAGCATAGAACTTCTTACCACCTGGTTCTCCTTTCATGCCCTTGATTCCTGGAGGTCCTTGTGGCCCTGGGTTTCCTGGAGGCCCCAACCTGCCTGGAATTCCCTGGGGGCCACTGAGTCCTTCACCTATTTAATATGAATGATTTTATCATATAAATCATGTATACAACATTATGTAGCCTTTCACCTATGAAAACTAAAATACAAATTCTGTTTGTTTTTTTTTTCTTTACTGAGTGTGGGAAAAAACACTGTATACTTCAGCATTTGATCTTTTCATCTTAAACTTCTTTCTTAGAGTCCTTATAAGGGCATGGGAATTCAGTTATTCCATAAAATGGAGTCCCTGAGGCCTATTAAACTTAATATTCAATGGGGTGTTTATAAGGTTTCTTTAAAAGAGAAATATCAGAAGATTCCAGAAAAGATCATTGAAACCTTGACCCCTGAGCCATCGTTGGCAGAATATGTCACCAGAATCATCAAGTCCAGTAGTCCAAAGAGCAGCTAAGTGGCACAGTAGACAGAGTGCTGGGCCTGGAGTCACAAAGACTCATGTTCCTGAGTTCAAACTAAGTTCAGTCACTTACTAGCTACGTGACCATAGGCAAGTCATTTAACCCTATTTACCTCAATTTTCTCATCTGTAAAATGAGCTGGAGAAGAAAATAGTGAACCATTCCTGTATCTTTGACAAGACAACCCCAAATGGGGTCACTAAGAGTAGGATGTGACTGAACAACACGTCAACAGGTTTCCTAGAGTAACTGAGACTTTGTATTGAAAAATTTTCAGGGAAAATATGTTGTAAAGATGTAACATGGTGTGAAAGGAAAGGCACTTAACAAAGTAATATGGAGGCCTAGGTTTTGGTTCTAGTTCTACTAACAGTTTGTACTGTGTTTTGCAAAAATCACTCCCTTTCTTTGGGCTTCAGTTTTCTTTTCTTTTCTTTTTTTTTTTTTTTAAGCAGTTGGGGTTAAGTAACTTGCTCAAGGTTACACGGCTAGTCATTATTTGTGTGTGGGTGCTCATTTTCTGAGGCCGGATTCGATCTCGGGTCATCCCAACTCCAAGGCCGGCGCTCTTACTCACTACGCCACCTAGCCGCCCCTTGGGCTTCAGTTTTCTTATGTATAAATTGAGAAAGTTGGAGATATGTTCTATAAATTCCTTTCAGTGACTAATACTGATCTTATCCTTTTGCTCTTATCTAGAAATTGTTGCTTTTCACATACCTGGGTCTCCCTTTTCTCCCTTGGGTCCGTCTCTCCCATCTCGTCCATCTCTCCCAGGCAGTCCAGTGGTCCAAGGACCTTGACAATTAGTGGTTGAGTACATCAAAGTCTGCTCTTCCTTTTCCAGTGAATCTGAGTAGGATCCAATGAGTGCCCACTCTAGGAGCAAGAGACTGAGCATGTGCCACAAAGCCATTGTTAAAATCCCAGACCTAAGAAATGTCAAGGAGAATCATCTTTGATGATGGGTCAAAATGATTTGGTGTCCCTTCCGCTTTTCCAGGATAGAGCTAACCCCATCTTCCAAATGGAGGCATGATCAGGAAAGGTTACCCAAGAAAGACTCCTAAATGAGAAATAACCATCATAGAGAGATCTACCCAGGAAAGAGAAAATTCCTGGGATTCCCACATTCTGATTCAAGTTAAGGAGCCAGGTCAACCTTCCATTTGAATAAGATCTAAACAGAAAGGAAAAGACAGCAAGAGAGCCCATCCTCTGGTCCAGGGATCCTTAATCTTTTGTTATGTCATGGACCCTTTTGGCAGTTGAATAAAGCCCTTCTCAGAATGATGTTTTTAAATAATTGAAAGAAATGCTAAATTTCAGATAGGATTAGTGAAACAAACATGTAATCCCCCCCTCCCCAAGTTTACAAACACTGGGAAATTTGGTCCATGAACCATACCTCTCTATGATTTCAAAGACAAGACTTAGCAGGACATGCTGAGGCACCTCTGTCCAAATCAATCTGATTAGGGTCAGACTCCTGTCCTTGTACTCAACCACAAATAAGTCTACAGCTGAACTTTGTACTGACTTCTCTGTTTACCAGGGCTTGTGGGAAAGCTGGCAATTTATTAGGTAGAATAAATATTCTCTCTGTGTCTCCTATGCCTAACATACCTTTTCTGTCTCTTCTTCTTGAAACTTTTTTATTGGCAAATCACATCATGAGAATTTGCTTTTTTTTTCTTTTCCTCCCTTCTCTCTTTCATTCATTCCACAATATTCTCTGAGCTCCTATTCTCTTCTCTAGAACATAGATTACCATAGCAAAATAGGAACTCTATGGAGTATATAAGAAAGGGAGAAGACATGGAAACTACTCCCCAAGGCTGCAGTTGAAGAGTTTAAAAGATAGAAGATAACTTAAAATAAAAATAGGCACCAGGTGAGTTGTACAGACATAATACAATAGAAATAGTACTAGATTTGGGGGTTAAAATCCTTTCTCTACTACTTTGCATGTATCCCCTAGGTAATCTTGGGTACATCTACTCACCTCTCTGAGGTTTCCTCATTTCTGAAATGGAGTATTTGAAATTATCTCTAACATCCTTTCTAGATTTATTTTGGTTAGTCTTATAAATATTTTATGAAGTCAGAGGTCCTTCTGTCTTTTCTTTTCCATGAATGTGAGATAGTGGCCTAATGGTGAACTTCCATTCTAGTAAAATCTTTATATCTATCTCCATACTTAGAATTTCTGAAGCATTTTACCCTGTGGTATAAGTATATCCCAGTGTTCTAACCTCTATGCCACCTAGCTACCCAAATGGGAGGCATACATTCCCACAAGTACTTTTCAGGGAAAAGTGAGCTCAAACTTGGGATGATTTATATGGCAAAAACTCACAGTTCCTGGAAGTCATTTTATTGGAAATCCCTTTCTCCCATTTGTGGGACCCTAATAATGTTTCTCTTGGGTACAATGGCACTGCTTTCTGCTGGGCTCCTTGTAGAGTCCTAGAGGCTTTCTTCAGCATGTCCAATTTGTCCTTGACTTTTGGTGCATATCCTGATGTCAGTTATTCTGGGGCCAGAAATTTAGGGAATGTCCATCATTTGGGAAATAGCTAAACAAATAGTGCTATATGGATGTAATAGAATACTATCGTTCAACAAGAAATGGTGAACAGGCAGATTTCAGGGAAAAAAAAACCTGTAAAGACTTACATGAATTGATGCAAAGTGAAATGAGCAGAACCAGGAAATCATTGTACACAATAACAGCAACAATGTGTGTGGGATGATCAACTGTGAATGACTCTGCACTACTTAGCAACATAAATGATTGAAGACAAGTACAAAGGACTCACAAAGAAAAAGGCCATCCACATCCAGATAAAGAACTGATAGAGTCTGAATGCAGATTGAAGCATATTTCTTTTAGCTAACTATTCTTTTTCATGTTTTATTTTCATTTTGATCTTTTTTTTTCCTTTCACAATTATGGCTAATACAGGAATATGTTTTACATGATAACACATTACCTACCATTTTCAGAAGAAGGAAGGGGAGGCAGGAAGGAAAATTTGGAACTCAAAATCTTGTAGAAAAAAGAATGCTAAAATTTCTTTGGTGTATTTGGGGGGAAATACTGTTTTTTTTTTTAATTTAAAAATAATTTAGAAATTAGAAAAAAAGAAAGTGTAGAGCTCAGCCTGGTAGATGGGCCCCTCTCCTGACAGAATTGGTCTTCTGGAGCTCTTCTTCTTTTTATTACTTCTCCCCTACTCCAAAGCTAGTACATTCCTCTGGTTCTGCTATGAAACCTGTGAAAGGGACTTAAGGATCTGAAGCATGAACACACTGCAGAATTAATAATACCTCCAAAAGGAATGCACATTTTCTTTTCTTTTCATTTTTATGGGTATCATTTGTTTTTGTCACCTTCATTTTCAAATTTTTAAAATTCCCCACTTAGTGAACCATCCCTTGTAGCAAAGATTAAAAAAAGAAAGATAGGGGAAAGTATTTCAGCAAAACTAGCCCACATAGGAACTGATAGTAAATATATAGGTCAAAGAGGACAATTCTCTAAGCCAAAGATTTTGTTCTCCAATGGTGGAAATTCAGGCACTGTGGTAGGTTGATACAGGAGGTATCTGGGGATATTAGAACTTTTCTTGTGCCTCTCAAATCATACCACACAGGTAGCTGCTACCTGAGTTTATAGGTAAAGTGTGCCCCCAGAAGGTTAGAGTCTCACAGAGTGAACTCTAAGCAAAGTCTCTTCCTTCAACAAAATTTAAGCCTACCCAACAAAGCAGAACACTGGACTGAATTAGAACATTTTTCTCACGAGTTTCATTTGGAACCCCTGACCCAATCTGTCTGGTTTGATGTCCATGTAGAGGTCATATTGTGCCTTTTCATACTCTTGGGTGCCTCAGGCTTCCAGGCCACAGGAAGGCATGGATCACTGAATCCTAGACCATAGCTTTGGAATAGTCCAACCCCTACATTTTATAGATGGAGTAACTGATGTTCAAAGAAGTTACATCATTTGCTCCAAGTCACAGAGAGTAAATGATAGTTAAGATTTGTAAAGTCCTCTGCTGCCAAACCTAGTGCTCTTTCCATCATACCATATGGTCTCTCTGGTGGGGCAGAAATGGGCTAGTCTTCATTTCTGTGATGACTGAAAGGGTCCTTTATGTTTGGTGACATCATGAGAAAACACTGTTCTCTGTTCTTTGTCCTATCTGGGGTCTGTGCACACTTTAAAAATCAATGCAAGTCCTGCTTTCTCTATGAAGTCTTCCCTGACCATCCCAACCTGTGGTAATCTCTTCTTCCCATTGTCTTTAGCAATTATAGCCTCCATTTGGTGCTTGGTAGAGGTGTAAGGAATGGATTGGATGGATGGATGGATGGGAAAAGCATTTCTTAAGCACTTAGCATGTGCCAAGCACTGGGAATAGAAATACAGAAGAGGAGACAATAGTCACCTACAGGCACCCTCCCTGAGCCTCAGTTTCCTCAACTGTAAAATTATGGGGCTTGACTGATTGGTACCTAAGTTTCTTTGAAGCTCTGTAGCAATGAAAATATCCTTGAGTGAATCACTTCACAGGAATGTTGGAAAGGAGACATTTTGCAAAGTCTCCATAAAATGGGGCTATTGTTGCACACTATCCCTCCATTCTATTCTACCATCCAGTCCTATTAGCCTACTTTCTGTTCCTTGAATGTCACAGTCCAAGCTTTCCCTGGGCAAAGGTACAGAGACACCTGGAATGCTCTTCTCCCTCACCTATGGCTCCTGGTACCCCCTGGCTTCCTTCAAGATCCAGATCAAATTGTATCTTGGGGATGGGGAGGGAGGAGCCATTCCCAGCCCCAATGCCCCACCTCCTAATGTCTTCTCCTTTTAGATCACTTTCATCTATTCTGCAAATAGCTTAAGTGTATTTAGTTATTTGCATGATGCCTCCCCCATTATAATGTATGCTACTTGAGGAAGAGACTGTCTTTGCCTTTCTGAATCTCCATTGCTTTCTACTGGACCTGTCACATAATGAGAGCTTAATGAATGTGTGTTGACTGACTACCCACATGCTATGCTCTTTTTGGTAAAAACAAAAACAAAACCTATTCAATGAGTAATTCCGGTTCCGTTGGTCTTCTGACTCCATAGAGACAAGTAATAATGCTTTTCTTTATAACTTTGGGTGAAGTACATCACATGAGGCAGAAGTGTTGGAAATCCCACTGGTATTGGGCAGGGCCCTTTACTGGAAACACCTGGAAGAACTAAAGGGGAAGGGGAAACAATGGGGTGGGAAAGTACTGGGAGTCTGCTGTCGCAGTCAGGTATGGATTAAGACATAGAAGAGGAAGGAAAAGTGAACCTTTGACCAAAATTGTGACAATTCTTGGAAAGTAGGGAATTTGTCATGGGAACAGACAAGGGTTCTAGTGGTTTTACCACTAATTATATGACCTTGGGTAATTTACTTTATTGGTTCAGTTTCAGTCAGTCAGTCAATAAATATTTATTAAGGTAGAAACAGCACTTCCAAGGTGCTCCAGCCCATACCACTTCAAAATTATGTAAAAGGGGACTCTGAACAACCTCTGGAGCTCCAGAATCCACAGAACAACACAGAGACGCTAACTTCCCACTGAGAACAGCTCAGCAGCCCAGAAGGGAGTGGCCAGCACAGCACTCTGGGAGCCGAGCCCAGGACCATGTGAGTCAAAGGTTTTAGCCCTAGGGTGGCTGGACCAGCAGCTGGCCAGAGGGACCCCAGAACACCAGCAGCTGTGGAGTTCCCAGAATTATCAGTACATAGATGCCTAGGAAAAAGTGAGAGATTAGTGCCCTATGGACTTTGGGACTGATTGGGAGAATGAGTCAGCTTCTTCCTCTGGGGGCAAGAAGCTGCTGAGGAGCCAGCACAGCTTGCACCACATTGCCATATTGCAGCTTCAGCTCTTGGCCTTCGAACTGTCGGGGATCTGGCAATAAGTCTGGGTGGTAAGCACTCTTGCTTTACCCTTCTTGGATCTGGATTTCAGTCTGGGGTGGAGGTCATGGGGTGTGTGACTAGCTTGCCAGAGTGTGTGGAGGCTTCACAGAGGCCACCCAACTAATACCTCCAGAAGTTGAGAAAACCCCAACGTTTGGGACGGAAGTTCCCCTGGCTAGTGGCAAAGTCCTACTGTGGCAACAAGCTCAAAAGTCAAGTAATTGAGTGGCAACATGCCTAGGCAAAGGAAACAAAATAAACAAAAAAATTCAACATTAGACTCCTATTTTGGGGACAAAGGGGATCAAAGCATGGAACAGGAAGAGGACTGGGAGGTCAGAACTCCTGCTTCAAAGCCCCAAATGAAAATACGAGCTGGATACAGGCCATAGAGGACCTTAAGAAGGACTTTGAAAATCAAATAAAAGAAGTGGAGGAAAAATTGGGAAGAGAAATGAGAAGGATGCAGGAAAAGTGTGAAATGAGGATCAACAGCCTGACTGAGGAAAACAACACCTTAAAAACAGACTAACTCAAATGGCAAAGGAGGACCAAAAGGGCAATGAGGAGAAGAATGCCTTAAAAAGCTGAATTTGCCAGATGGAAAAAGAATCTCAAAAGCTTACTGAGGAGATTCATTCCTTCAGAGTTAGACTGATCAAATGGAAGCTAGTGACTTTATGAGAAATCAAGATCCTGTTAAGCAGATCCAAACAAATGAAAGAATAGAAGGCAATGTGAAATATCTCATGGGAAAAACCACTGACCTGGAAAATAGATCCAGTAGAGATAATTTAAAAATTGTTGGACTACCTGAAAGCCATGATCAAAGAAATAACCTAGAAATCATCCTTAAAGAAATTCTCAAGGAAAATTGCCCTGATGTTTTAGACCCAGAGGGGGAAATAGAGGTTGAAAGAATCCACCGATCACCTCCTGAAAAAGATCCCAAAAAGAAAACTCCCAGGAATATTATAGCCAGGTTCCAGAATCCTCAGATCAAGGAGAAAATACTACAAGCAGCCAGGAAGAAACAATTTCAATATTGTGGAAACACAACCAGAATAGCCCAGGACCTGGCAGCTTCTACACTGAGGGATCAAAGGGCATGGAATATGATATTCTGGAGGGCAAAGGAGCTGGGATTAAAACCAGCAAAACTGAGTATCTTGGGGGCGGCTAGGTGGCGCAGTGAATAGAGCGCCGGCCCTGGAACCAGAAGGACCTGAGTTCGGAGCCGGCCTCCGACACTTAATCCATACAAAAACAAAAACAAAAAACCTAGCTGTGTAACCTTGGGCAAGTTACTTAACCCCAATTGCCCTAAAGGGGTGGCTAGGTGGCACAGTGAGTAAGAGCGCCGGCCTCGGAGTTTGGATGACCCGAGATCAGATCCGGCCTCAGAAAATGAGCACCCACGCATAAATAATGACTAGCCGTGTAACCTTGAGCAAGTTACTTAACCCCAATTGCTTTAAAAAAAAAAAAACTGAGTATCTTGTTTCAGGGGAAAATATGGTCATTCAGTGGAATAGAGGACTTTCAAGCATTCTTGAGGAAAAAACGAAAGTTGAATAGAAAATTTGACATTCAGACACAAGAAGCAAGAGATGCTTGAGAAGATAAACAGGGAAAAGAAATCAAAAGGAACTTTTATCAAAGTTGAACTATTTACATTCCTACATAGAAAAACAATAACTATAACTGAAGAAACTTTCTCAGTATGAAAATAGTTGAAGAAGGGTATATGGGCATATGAATACATATGTGAATATGTGTATATATGTTTACAGGTATTCATGGATAGAGGGCACAGGTCGAATTTGGTGGGAAAGGATGATACTTAAGGGGTGAAGTTAAGAGGTGAGAGAGGAATGTGGCAAGAGGATATGGGGAGTGACAGGATGGGGTAAACTATCTCATGTAGAAGAGGCAAGGGGAAGTGGTTGCAGGGGAGGGGGAGAACAGGAAGGCAAAAAAGCAAAACCATATTCTCATTGAATTTGGCTCAGGGAGAGAATGACATACATACTAAATGGGATATCTCACCCTGCAGGAGAGTAGAGGGGAGGGGGATGAGAGGGGGGATGATGGAGGGGAGGGCATGCTGGGAAGAGGGGAGGTTGGAGGCACCCACTTTTAAAGAGGGATAGGATCAAAGTAGGGAATGGACCAGGTGGGGGTGGGATGGGTGGGAGGGAAATGTAGCCAGTCTTTTACAATATATCTACTATGGTAATGTTTTGCATAGCTATACATGTACAACATAGATTGAATTGCTTATCTTCCCAGCAGGAGTTGGTGACAAGGGAGGAAGGGGATGGATCTGGAATTCGAAGTTTTAAAATTAAATGTTTCAAATATATATAAATACTATTATTAATACTATTTTGCATGTAATTGGAAGATAAGATGTGAAGGCATTGGGCACAGAGTTTCACCTTACCCTAATGGAAAAGTAGAAGGAGGTATGGGAGAAGATATGGGAGAAAACAGATTGGATGAGGGGATATCCTGTGGGACTGCTATTCTGGGGTGGTGGGTAGGGGGAAAATTAGGATAAAATTGTAACTCAAGGGGGCGGCTAGGTGGCGCAGTGAGTAAGAGCGCCGGCCTCAGAGTTGGGAGGACCCAAGATCAAATCCGGCCTCAGAAAATGAGCACCCACACATAAATAATGACTAGCCGTGTAACCTTGAGCAAGTTACTTAACCCCAATTGCTTTAAAAAAAATTGTAACTCAAAATCTGGCGGAAATGAATGGTGCAAACCAGAAGTTAATAAAGTATTTGGAAAAAAATATATATTTATTAAGTACCTACAATGTGATAGGCACTCTGCTAAGCACTGGGGATACAAAAAGAGGCACTCCAGGAATTCACATTCTAATGGGGGAGATGGCAAGCAAATAAATAAGTGAAAACATGTACAGGATTAACTAGAAATAGTCGGGGGAATCATACTCTCAAGTCAAAGGAAAAGAAAGCTCTCCTTAACAGATAGGATTTTAGCTGGGACTCAAAGGAAGCCAGGAAGCAGAGATGAGGAGGGAGAGAATTCCAGACAGCCAGTCAGAGAAATTTCCCAGAGTTGGGAAATGGGGTGCCCTGTTCATGTAATGACAAGGAGACCAATATCACTGGATTTAAGAGTACATGACAAGAAGTAAGATGTAAGAAGACTAGGAAAATAGAAGGAGGCTAGATTATGAAGGGCTTTGAATGCCAATCAAAGGATTTTGTATTTGATCCTAGAACCAATTGGGAGCCATAAAAGTTTATGGAGTAGGTACATGACATGATCTGACCAGGTGATATGAGGGTCCTCAGTTTCCCCATTTACCAAATGAGTAATTTGGATGAGATGAGATCTAAGATTTCCCAGAATGCTCTATCATTCTGAGATTATATCCTACACTCTTACATTAAGGTCAAGATTGAGATTAGCCTTTGTAATGGATGGTAAAAGTCAATACAACTCTTGTTGAAACATGTCATGAACACATATTGCTCACAAATCTACTTAAGTTAACAAAGCTCTTGATTATGGTTTTCCCTTTCCAGGTCAGAGTATGTATTCTCCATTTCCCTAAATTACATATAACAAAGGCTCACAATAAATGGAGGACATATTGCACATTAAATTTTTTGAAAGAAATACAAGTCTTAAGACTTATTATATACCATGAAATATAATTGTTGTATATTTTCCCAATTAATTGGTATACCACTGTAAGCAAAACCACTGTACAGATGGATATGGAGTACTCTGAATTTACAATCCTCTGTTTCTCTACAAAATGGAATGAAATGAGCAAAAAATATCTCACTGTGAGCTCTATGTGGATGCCTTATGAGGACAGAAAACAAAATGGTACCCTCATGAAAGAGTTCCTAGACTTTCTTCCCAGTATTCAATGTTTGTTGTAAGTCTTAATAAGGAAGCAGTATTCCACAGGTTTCTCCAAAGATGAATGGATTGAGAGATTCTCAAGAGATAGTCTTGGAAAATGACCCATATATTGCCTTTTTTGGTAAGACACCAACATAATCCTTCCTCTGACTACTTGGAAACTATGGGTGTCATATTACCAGAACTGGATAAATAGAACTCTTTGATTATCTCATTCTCTTGTTTAGTAGAAAGGTTTTTGAATTTAGAAAAATTTAATTTAGAGAAACAATTCAGCATCATTAATAATTATGACCTTCTGATGTCTTGAATCTGAACTCCTGGAAGAGGCAGCCATCATGTTGGAACACCAGGTAGAAAGGAAGTCTCAGGGAAAAGGATCCCAACTGGCCTGTACCTGGTTCTCCCTTCTCTCCCTTGAGCCCATCTCTTTCATCTTTTCCAGAAGCCCCATTTGCCCCAGGGGTACCACAAGGGACCAGGGAGCAGCAGGTCTGCTCATTCCTTTCACTCAAAATTGGCTCTCAGTCAGTTAGTCTTTGCCATGATAATAAGGAGAACTGGAAACCAGGAAAAGACAGGCATCCTTCAAACTTCAAATGGGGAGAAAGTTGAGGTCAATTCTTTTGGAAAGATAAATGGCAGGGGTCTTCAATCAGCCTCACTATTTCCCTCCTCACTGTTGTCTTCTCCTGGTGGTGCTGCCACCAGCTGTCTCTTTTCCCTCCAAACCAGCCTGCACACACCACTGCCATTTTCTCTGCTTTAGATGCTGTCAGCTTCTTGATTAGTGTTTTATTGACTCCCCATTGTCTACAAGATTAATCAACCCAAACTGATTTGAAAATCATTATATAAGTTCGTCCCTACCTTAATTATCCTGCCTTCTTTCTCATTCTGTCCTAATGAGAACTCTTCATTAAAGACAGACACATCTCTGGCCTTTCTAACCCACATACTGTATACTCAATTCCCTCACTGCCCAGGCTAGTCTGACTGCTTTCTTTTATATGTCTTCTATTTCCTAGGATTCTCTATAGTGTCTAGCACAGGACTGGATATACCGGGTGTCCCAAAACTTTAGTGTACTTGTTTAATTACTTCAGAAACATAATTGCTGCAAACTGACCAAAAAAATTTAAGATTGATTTAAAATATTGATATGTTTCTTATTAAAATTTAATCTCACTATATGCTGAGTCTTATGTTGCACATCTCTACAGTCAATTTTTGAACCCTTTAAAGACTTTCATCAGCTGCTGCTCAGCGACTGAAAGAATTCATTCAGATTCTAGCCTTAAGTCATCCAAAGAATGACATTTTGATGCACGCACAGCAATTTTGATATGACCTCATAAGAAAAAAATAAACAAACAATGGAGATTGATTAGGTGACTGTGGTGGCCAAACCAAAGGACCTCCTTTACTGATACATGGATCTTAGAAAGTGTCATTCAGACATTGTCCCATATAGTGTATTACAGGCTGCCTGGTCTTATTAAAATCAAAATCTCATTATTCAAGATTCATAAAACTAAATATAATAGAAAGTAAATAATTAAACCTTCAAATGATTTTTATAACTTTTGATCATTTATAATTCTGAAGTTATCAGACTTTAAAACTGAGATTTTTGAGCCCCCTGGAATAGCAGAAAACCAGAAATTGTTTTTTTATTGTATTTTTACTTTCACTTCTTCCTTCCCTTCCCTTTTCCTCTTCTCCCTCCTTTTCTTCCTTCCTACCTATCCCTTCCCTCCTTTCCCTTCCTTCTGTCTCCTTGCTCTTCTTCCTTCCTTCCTTCATTTCCCTCCTTCCCTCCCTTCTTTCCTTTTTTCCTTCCTTTCTTTTTTCCTTCCTTCCTCCCTCCTTTCCTTCATTCTTTCCTTTTATCCTTCCTTCCTTCTTCCATTCCTTCCTTCCTGCCTTTCTCCTGTTCTCCCTTCCTTCCTTCATTTATCCTTCTTTCTTCATTCCTACCTGTAGTTCAGAACTGCAAAAAGTTTTGTAAATCTTGTTTGTCCTTACCAGGAAGTCCACAGGCAAAAAAAGAAAAAAAAAACATGGTCAACCCTTCAGCAGGAGACCAGGACAATTCTATGCCCCTGTTTATTTTACCTGCACCAGATCTGGCCTATTTCTGAAGAAAACCATACTTCCAAAGAAACCAAGGGACCTAAAAGGAGATGAGGAACATCAAAACAGAAAGACCCTTGATCGTAATTCTCTGGTTACAGATAGAAAATTTGCCTGAGAATCTGATGGAAAGTCCCCTTCCTGGAACCAAGTTAAACACACAGATCTTTGACCCAAGTTCCACAGGCTGTATTTCCAGTCAGAAACTTACCTGGCATCCTAAAGGAAAGAGATAACAGAGCAGAGTGTCCTCTAGTTTAACCCAGAGAAGACAGGAAGAGGTTGGATTCAACAAAATGTAAAGAATCAGTTCTGTTTACATGGTAGAGCTCTGTCTTTGTCTTGCTTCTACAGATTAATAAACAACTGTACCAAATATCCAGTTGTTCTATCCACTGCTCCCAAAGGATACTGGCAGATTGGTAGAGAATCACAGAGAAAGAATTTCAGAGTCCACAAGCCATACCTAAAAATGAATTCCCTCAAAAACATACTTGAAAAGTTGTTGTCCAGCTTTACTTGAAACTTTTTGATGAGGGGAAACCCTTTCTCTCCCAAGATAGTCCATTCCACTTTTTGGCAACTCGAATTGTTAGTAAGTTTTTCCTAGCTGTACTCTGGGATCAGCCTAAGTTTTCACATGTCAGTCTTTTGTGTATAAGAAATAAATAACTATCCCATGCCTGATTCCTACTCTAGATGTGATAAATCTGGATAACTCTAATTGATATGATGATCTAAAACCTTAAGTTCTAGAGTGGGGGACAAAATCAGTCAATGAGTATGAGAAATGAGATTCTAATTTCTCTCATTAAAGACCACACTTTCCTAGGACTGATCCTGGTTGGATGATGATTAAAGGTCCAGAACTGAAAGAAGTCCATTAGCACAAAACAGAGGAACTATCATGCCCTAGTCCTGTTACTCCAAACCTAGATTCTTTTTTTTTTTTTTTTGGAATGGGGGAAAGCAAGGTAATTGGGGTTAAGTGACTCGGCTAAGGTCACACAGCTAGTAAGTGTTAAGTGTCTGAGGTCAGATTTGAACTCAGATCCTCCTGACTCCAGGGCTGGTGCTCTACTCACTGCACTACTTAGCTGCCCTATACAACCCTAGATTCTTTTTTTTTCTTTTTTTTAAATTAATTTATTAGTTTAGTTTCAGTTAACAAGTTTCAATTCCATAGTTCCTTGATTTTCAAATTTCCTTTACTTCCCTCCCCCCTCCCCACACGACAGCATATAGTCCAGTATATGATCTGCAAATGCATTCATATTAGACATTATTCCAATTACAAAGGGGTATTGTACTAGGTGGGATGGAAGATGGTAAGGAAGAAATAAAACCAAACAATGAAAAGAACAAGATCATTTAGTTTGCTTCCATCAGGATTCAGGTTCAGTTCTTTCTAGTTATATCTCTGGATGGGGCATTTCTCACTTTCTTGAGTCTTTCGGGATTAATTTATATCACTGCATTGCTGAAAAGAGTCCAGTCTGTCATAGCTGGTCATCACAGATATGGTATGTCTGTGATTGTATACAGATTTCTTCTGATTCTACTCTTCTCGCTCAGCATCAGTTTGTATAAGTCTCTCCAGGTAATTATGAAATCCGTCACCTCTTCATTTCTTATAGCACAATGATATTCCATTACATTCATATACCACAACTTGTTTAGCCATTCCCCAATTGATGGGCACCCCTTTAGTTTCCAATTCTTTGCAACCACAAAAAGGGCTGCTAAAAACATTTTTGTACATATGGGTCTTCCTCCCACTTCTATGATCTCTTTGGGATATAACCCTAGAAGTGGTATGGCTGGGTCAAAGGGTATGAAATTATTTATAATCCTTTGGGCATAATTCCAGATTGCTCTCTAGAATGGTTGGATAAGTTCACAACTCCACCAGCAATGTATTAGTGTTCCAATTTGTCCACATCCTCTCCAGCATTTGTCACTTTCTTGTTTTGTCATCTTAGCCAATCTGACTGGAAGGATGTGGTATCTCAGAGTTGTTTTGATTTGCATTTCTCTAATTAATAGTGATTTAGAGCATTTCTTCATATGTTTATAGATATCTTTAATTTCTTTCTCTGAAAATTTCCTGTTCATATCCTTTGACCACTTATCAATTGGGGAATGACTTGTATTCATATAGATTTGGCTCAATTCTCTATAAATTTTAGAGATGAGTCCTTTATCAGAGACACAAGTTGTAAAAATTTTTTCCCAATTTCCCACCTCCCTCTTGATCTTGGTTACATTGGCTTTGTTTGTACAGAAGCTTTTCAATTTAATGTAATCAAAATTATCCATTTTGCATTTTATAATGCCCTCTAATTCTTGTTTGGTCCTAAAGCCTTCCCCTCTCCACAGATCTGTCAGGTGAACTATTCCTTGCTTTCCCAAATTGCTTACAGTATCATCCTTTACACATAGATCATGCACCCATTTGGACTTGATTTTGGTATATGGTGTTAGATAATGATCTATGCCCAGTTTCTGCCATACTTTATTCCAGTTTTCCCAGCAGTTTTTGTCAAATAGTGCATTCTTATCCCCAAAACTGGGGGTCTTTGGGCTTATCAAACAATAGATTGCTATATTCATTAACTGCTGGGTCTCCTGCACCTAATCTATTCCATTGATCCACTACTCTACACCTCTGCCAGTACCAAGCAGTTTTGATGACTGCTGCTGTATAATACAGATCAAGATCTGGCATAGCTAGTCCACCTTCCCTAGCATTTCTTTTCATTAATTCCCTTGATATTCTAGACTGTTTGTTTTTCCAAATAAATTTTGTTAATTATTTTGTCTAATTCTACAAAGTAGTTTTTTGGTAAATTGATTGGAATGGCACTAAATATATAATTTAGTTTGGGTAAAATTGTCATTTTTATTATATTAGCTCGACCCAGCCATGAGCAATTGATATTTTTCCAACTATTTAGATCTGATTTTATTTGTGTGAGGAGTGTTTTGTAGTTGTGATCATATAGATTCTGGGTTTGTTTTGGCAAGTAGATTCCCAAATATTTTATAATGTCTACAGTGACTTTAAATGGGATTTCTCTTTCTATCTCTTGCTGTTGAGTTTCATTAGAGATGTACAGGAATGCTGAGGATTTATGTGGGTTTATTTTATATCCTGCAACTTTGCCAAATTTATTTATTGTATCTAGTAGTTTTTTACTTGATTCTCTAGGATTCTCTAAGTATATCATCATATCATCTGTGAAGAGTGATAGCTTGGTCACTTCTTTACCTAATTTGATTCCTTTGATTTCTTTCTCTTCTCTAATCGCTACTGCTAGTGTTTCTAGTACCAGATTGAATAAGAGGGGTGACAGTGGACACCCTTGTTTCACTCCTGATCTTATTGAAAAGGCTTCTAGTTTATCCCCATTGCATATAATACTTGCTGATGGTTTTAAATAGATGCTATCAACTATTTTGAGGAAGGCTCCATTTATTCCTATACTTTCTAGTGTTTGTAATAGGAATGGGTGTTGTACTTTGTCAAAAGCCTTTTCTGCATCTATTGAGATGATCATGTGGTTTCTGCTAGTTTTATTGTTGATGTGCTCAATTATACTGATGGTTTTCCCAATATTAAACCATCCTTGCATTCCTGGAATGAATCCTACCTGATCAGAGTGTATTATTTTTGTGATGAGTTGTTGGAGTCTTTTGGCTAATATTTTATTTAGAATTTTTACATCTAAATTCATGAGGGAAATTGGTCTATAATTTTCTTTCTGTTTTATCTCTTTCTGATTTAGGAATCAGTACCATATTTGTGTCATAGAAAGAGTTTGGTAGGACTCCTTCTTCACTAATTTTCCCAAATAGTTTGTAGAGTATTGGAATCAATTGTTCTTTAAATGTTTGATAGAATTCACTAGTAAACCCATCTGGCCCTGGAGATTTTTTCCTAGGGAATTCTTTGATGGCTTGTTTGATTTCTTTTTCTGAGATGGGGTTATTTAGGTAATTCACTTCCTCTTCAGTTAATCTGGGCAACTTGTGATTTTGTAAATATTCATCTATTTCACTAAGATTGTCATATTTATGTGCATACAATTGGGAAAAATAATTCCTCATTATTTTTTTGATTTCCTCTTCATTGCAGGTAGATTCACCCTTTTTATTTTTGATACTCATAATTTGGTTTTCTTCTTTCTTTTTTTTATCATATTGACTAAGGGTCTATCAATTTTGTTGATTTTTTCATAAAACCAGCTCTTAGTTTTATTTATTAATTTAATGGTTTTCTTAATTTCAATTTTATTAATCTCACCTTTGGTTTTCAATATTTCTAATTTAGTACTAAATTGGGGATTTTCAATTTGTTTTTTTTCTAGCTTTTTCAATTGCATGTCCAATTCATTGACCTCCCTTCTCTCTGCTTTAATTAAGTATGCACTCAGGGATATAAAACTTCCCCTGAGAACTGCCTTTAGTGCATCCCACAAATTTTGGTATGTTGTTTCATTATTATTATTCTCTTGAATGAAATTATTGATTGTTTCTATAATTTCTTGTTTGACCCACCAATTTTTTAGGATTAAATTGTTTAATTTCCAATTAGTTTTTAGTCTATCTTTCCCTGGCCCTTTATTGCATATAATTTTTATTGCATCATGATCTGAGAATGATGCACTTAATATTTCTGCCTTTCTGCACTGGATTGTGAGGTTTTTATGCCCTAGTATATGGTCTATTTTTGAGTATGTACCATGCACTGCTGAGAAGAAAGTAAATTCCTTTTTGTCCCCATTCAGTTTTCTCCAGAGATCCATCATATCTAGTCTCTCTAACATTCTATTCACCTCCTTAACTTCTTTATTGTTTATTTTGAGGTTAGATTTATCGAGTTCAGAGAGGGGAAGATTAAGGTCCCCCACTAGTATAGTTTTGCTGTCTATTTCTTTCTCTAATTCCTTTAACTTCTCCTCTAGGAATTTAGATGCTATACCACTTGGTGCATATATATTAAGTAGTGATATTGCTTCATTCTCGATGGAGCCTTTTAGTAGGATATAGTTTCCTTCCTTATCTCTTTTAATTAGATCTATTTTTGCTTTTGCTTCATCTGAGATAAGTATTGCTACCCCTGCTTTTTTTACTTTAGCTGAGGCATAATAAATTTTACTCCAACCTTTTACCTTTACCCTGTGGGTATCCCTTTGTTTCAAATGTGTTTCTTGTAGACAACATATTGTAGGATTATGGTTTTTAATCCATTCTGCTATCCACCTCTGTTTTATGGAAGAGTTCATCCCATTCACATTCACAGTAATAATGACTATCTGTCTCTTCCCCTCCATCCTATTCCCTCCCCTGTTTATGTTTTTGTTTCTTCCTTCTCCCTTCCCCTCCTTGAAGTTTTTCCTTTTGACCACCCCCTCCCTCAGTGTTCCCACCCAGTGATCCCTCTTCTTAACCTACCCTCTCCCCTTATTACTGTTTCCCTCCCTTCTAATCCCCCCTTTAGTCTCCTCTTTTTCACCCCCCTTGCCCTTCTGCTTTCTATAGGATGAAGTAAGTTTTTATACTTATCAGAGTGAATTACTCCCCGTTTGATTCCAAACCAATGAGAGTAAATTTCAAACATTGCTCTTCTCCCTCCCTCCTTTTCCTCTATTTAATGAATTTATGTGTCTATTCACATTAAAATCTTAAACTTCACTGATTTAAGTTGATCCCTCTTTGAACCAGAACCAGTGAGAATAGTGTTTAAATGATGTTCCTCTCCCTCTTTCTTTCCCATCTTCTATAGTGTGTTTTAATGTCCCTTCAGATGGTATATTTTACCTTTTCCTAGCTCATCCTTTCCTTTTTCCCATTACAGTACCTTTGATCCCCTTGTTTTTTTTTTTTTAGACATCAGGTTAGTGCATTCATACCCACACCCTCTATCTAAGTATAACCCTTTTGAAGGTCATGATAATCATAAAGATTTTGAATATTGACAGTTATCAGCTCCACATATAGGGATGTGAACATTTTGCTCTTGTTGCATCCCAAGTAATGATCGTGTGTTTGTGGGTGTGGGTGTGTGCGCTTATGCATGTGTGAGTCTTGTGTTTCTCTTGTTTACCTTTTTATGTCTTTCTTGAGTCTTGTAAGTGGAGATCAAATTTTCCATTGAGCTCTGGCTTTTTCATCAGGAACATCTGGAAGTCCCTTATTTCATTAAACGACCATCTCCTTGCCTGGAAGATTATGCTCAGTTTTGCCGGGTAGTTAATCCTTGGTTGCAGTCCTAGCTCTCTTGCCCCAGTCCCTCCACTCTTTTAATGTAGAAGCTGCTAGGTGGTCCTGTGTGATCCTAACTGTAGTTCCTCGATATTTGAATTGTTTCTTTTTAGCTGCTTGTAGAATTTTTTCTTTAATCTTGTAGTTCTGGAATTTGGCTACTATATTTCTTGGAGTTTTCAGTTTGGGATCTCTCTCAGGAGGAGTCCGGTGAATTCTGTCAATAGTTATTTTATCTTCTGATTCCAGGACCTCAGGACAGTTTTCTTTGACAATCTCTTGGAGGATGTTGTCTAGGCTGCTTTTTTCATCGTGGCTTTCTAGTAGACCAATAATTCTTAGGTTGTCTCTCCTGGATCTGTTCTCTAGGTCAGTTATTTTTCCAGTGAGATATTTTACATTTTCTTGCAATTTTTCGATCGTCTTGTTTTGTTTGATTGACTCTTGCTGCATCATAGAGTTCTGAGCTTCAATTTGATTGTTTCTAATGTTTATCGAATTACGGTCTTCAGTTATTTTTTGAAGTTCCTTTTTTAGGGAGGTATTTTCTCCAATTACTTCACTGAGACATTTTTCCAAGTTGGTCACTGCCTCCCTGATTTGGTCTTTAAAATTTTTCTTAAGCTCCTCCTGGAATGCTATTTGGGCTTGAGACCAGATCATGTTTCCTTCTGTGGTCTCAGGTGTGGGTAGAGAGTCTATATTGTCCTGTGTGTTTTGTTGTTCTTGCCCTGCATAGTATGCTCGAATAGACTTTTTTGCCTTCCCCTTCTCCTTCTCGGCTTCTTTTTTTTCCCATTGTGACTTCCTGTTTCTTAGTTTCTCAGGCTATGAGTTTAGGGCCTGATCCTTGACTTTGAATACCTCTGGGTGGCTAGTTTATGACTAAGTCAGGGAAGTCAATGAGGGATGTAGATGAGTAGGTATGGGTTCCTCTGATCACTTCAGATTTCTGCCTCTATACCCCTGGGCTATAAGTAGGCTTTTGTTGGTAAGGAGAGGTGGGGCTTGTTGGGTCCCCTCCCTCTCTTCTCTTTAGATTCCTGGCTGTCTCAGTTACACCCCTTCTTGGAGACTCTCAAGCCTGGGGCTATTTCCATTAACTTGGGATTTCAATCTGGGTGGGAGACTTATCTTTGGGTTTTCTGCTTCATGAAGGAGGGATGGGAGGATCTGAGCAGCTAGAATTTACTTTGCCATTCCAGCCCCTGTATTATACAGGCAGGCAGTTTCTAAACTTCCAGGCTGAGGGCCGAATGCAGCTAGAGAAGCTGCTCTTTCCACTGAGGGCCCAACTCTCCTACCTGGCTCCAATGATCCTACCCGTCTGAGAGATGACTGTGATTCATCCTCGGTAAGTCTGCAGGCTGGGGCTTTTGCTCTCTCTGGTGTAGTCTGCTTGTCTGCTCTTAGGTCTGGGCTGTGCAGACCCCATGTGCTCTGTGTTCGACCAGTCCGGACACACTGGGCAACCTCCCGGGCTGGACTCTTCCACACTTCGTCTTCCAGTGGGCTCCGTCACTCCGGATTCCACTGAGATTCACCCTTTGAGCCTTAGTGACCAAGGAGCTCAGCGAGGTTACTGCTTCCTTTCTGCCATCTTGGCTCCTCCCCCCTCACAACCCTAGATTCTTAATGTTAAATTGTGAATTTAACAAACCATCAAGGAACATGAACATTTCTATATACAAAGAACAAAAAAGAGGGAGGTATAGGAAACTCTTGACTGTTACATGCAATGTTTTCAAAGTATATATTGAATTTAACACAGTAAAAACAAAACTGCTCTGCTTGTCTAAAATCCCTATTACTCTCTATATTCTTCTCTCTTCGGTGTTTGTTTTAATATCTCATTGATGGACTTTTCTTATTTTTCTTATATTTTTGTATCACTGCTAATCCCCTGCTTCACTATCTACTACCAAAGCCCTCTTTTGTAAGCAGTAAGTATAGTCAAACACAATAAACCAAAGGAACTTTTTCTGAGAAATTTGCACTGAAGAATCCACCTAGTAACTGTTTCATCAACAATTCTCACTTGAGTAATAAAATGTTGGCTTTTTGTGCAAGTTCTCAGTCTTAAGGGACAACAATTATTCATTTTTTTTCTTTATGATTACCTCTAATCCTTTTTTAATTAAGAATTCTTCCTTTTATTCATGGTTTGAAAGGTATATCTTTCCTTCCTCTTGTTTACAACATAACTTTTTATATTTTAAGTCATGCAACCATTTGGAGCTTTTTAAAAAATATAATGTAGGTTTGGCTTTTTGACAGCATTTTTTCTGGATTTTGACTTTTGAACATTTTTTTTCTACACTAGATATTTTCTATAGTATTTAGATTGGTGGATATAGACCAACTTTTATTTCTCCCTTCCTTTTCAATTTAAGGCCTTTTTGATTAGACTTAAAAGAAGTAACATGGTATAGTGGACAAAGAACTGGCCTCCAAGTCAAGCAAACCCAGATTCAAATTCTGCCACTGATACATACTGGTTATGTGACCCTGGATGAGTCATTTAACTAGAGCATGAGTTCTAGGCAATTCTCCAATACTCTAAATTGCAAATAAGGTGCTAACAAGCATTGGTAGAGAGAGTTTCCTCACCAGGGAGTTCCCCATGCCAATGAAATCACAGGTAGAATACCTCTCTCTTTTCTTTGATTAGACTTTCAGTACCCTAAGCAAATATATTTAACTCTTGTTAGGTATATCTCTGGCCCTATCCTCTCATTCCTATTTGTTAAGCTTAGGCCCAGAAACCTTTTTCAAATTCTGGGATACCATCTTCTTAACCAGATGTAACTTCCCTAACCTTCCTTTGTCTGTAGCATGTCTTGACTATGATGAAACCTTAAGATCTTCAGTTTTTTTCCTAAATTTTTATAATCCTTGTTAGATACTTTCTAGGTCCTTTCTGATAAAATCACTTGGGTCTTTTTGAATCACTGGCATTAGTCATACACTGTGATCTGTCTAGATAGCTATTTGAGGTCTTAGAAATATATCCCAGAAAGATGGCAGTTAACTCTATTGTCATTATCAGGTTGACACATGGCTGTTTCAGTACCTTTCAGTAAAGGGTAGCCAACCATCACTCCTTTTCTTTTCCTTCCTGAATAAGTTGTCTTTTCAACAGACAGATCTTGTAAATTAACTTGTTCATACTATGGAAGGCAAATGGTTGCTTTCTCCTCAGTGTATACTTTATACTCTCCCATTTTCTTCATGCTTTTCACATGGAACGTCATCATCTTCTTCCTCCTCTTCTTCTTCCTCTTCCTCTTCTTCTTCCTCTTCCTCTTCTTCCTCTTGCTACTCTTCTCCTCCTCCTCCTTTTCCTCCTCCTTCTTCATTGTTGTCTTCATCTTTGTCTTTAGTTTCTTCCTCTTCTTCCTCCTCCTTCTCTTCCAGATCTTCCTTCTCCTTTTCTTCTTCCTCCTTTTCCTCCTCTCTTGATGACCTGGAGCATGGAAGCAAATTCCTCCAGCCTAAAATTAGCCACTTTTCATTTTCCATGCAATTTTATAGCATTCATTTTTACAAGATTTGCTTCTTAAAATGGTAAGTGATTTGATGTAGTTTATATATGTGCAGTCATATAAGACATATTTCCACATTAGTCACAGTTGTGAAAGAAAAAACTAATCAAAATGAAAAAACATCACAAAAAATAAATGGAAATAGTATATTTTGATCTGTATTCACATAAGTATTCATAAGTTCTTTATTGCTGAGAAGAGCTAGGTCATTCATAGTTGATCATCATACAATATTGCTGTTACTGTGTACAATCTTTTCCTGGTTCTTCTCATTTCATTTTGCATCAATTCATGTAAGTCTTTACAGGTTTATTATAAATCTGTTTGCTCCTCCTTTCTTATAGCCCAATAGTATTCCATTACATTCATATACCACAATTTGTTCAGCAATTCCTCAACTGATAGGCATCCCCTTAATTTCCAAAATTTTGCCACCATAAAAAGGGCTGTTATAAATATTTTTGTACATGTAGGTCCCTTTCCCTTTTTTTATAATCTCTTTGGGACACAAACTAGTGATACTGCTGAATCAAACAGTATGCATAGTTTGATTGCCCTTGAGGTACAGTTCCAAATTGCTGAATCAGTTCACAATTCTACCAGCAGTGCATTAGTGTCCTGATTTTCTCATGTCCTCTCCAACATTTATCATTTTCCTTTTTTTGTCATATTAGCTAATATGATAGGTGTGAGATGCTATGACTTGTTCTTCAACACAATTTAAGATAGATAATTAATCTCCAATTAATTTTTAATCTTCATTTCTCCAGTCCTTTGTTAGATGAATTTTTGCATTATGATCTAAAAAGGATACATTTATTATTTTTGCATTTAACTATTAAGTTTTTTATGACCTAATATATGGTTAATTTTTGTAAAGAATCCATATACCACTGAGGAAAAGAAAAATCCCCATTCAATTCTCTCCAGATGTCTATTATATCTAGCTTACCTAAGATTCTATTCATCTCCTATGACTTCTTTATTATTTATTTGTTACTTAGATTTATCTAGTTCTAAGAGGAGAAGATTAAAATTCCCCACTATTACAGTTTTGTTATCTACTTCCACCTCTAGTTCATTTACCTTTTCCTTAAAAAAAAAAACTGAATGCTATATCATTTGGTATATTTAATATTGATGGTAACTTTTACTATAATGTAGTTTCCCTGTTTGTTTCTTTTAATTAAATATATTTTAGTTTTAATATCTGCAATTATGATTGTTAAGCCTTCTTTTTTTATATCGGCTAAAGCAAAATAAATAAATAATTTTCTCCGTACTTTTTGTTTGCTTGTACTTTCTGTTTGTACTTCTGAAATTCAGGGTGTTGACTTTTCCCCCTGAACTAAGTAAATGATATATTTGTTTGATTAAAGTAAGGTTGTTAGCCATTTTGGAGTTGTTTTCCTTTAGAAAAGCAGATCAAAGAACCTATGCTAGAAGCCATCCTGTGTATGCCAGGGTGCTTGCTGTTACATATACTCATTTGAACTACCCTGATAATGATAACATTCTTGAAGAGTTACAAATAACATTTTCCCATATAAGAAGTAAACCATTTGACCTCACGAAACCCCTTATAATTAATCTTTCATGTTTACATTCTTATTTTTCTCCTGATTCTTATAGGTCATATTTTTTTTTTCAGTTCTGGTCTTTTCCTTAAGAATACCTGAAAGTCCATTCAAGTTCATTAAATAACCATTTCCCCTTCTCAGTAGTCACTTAGCTTTGTTTGGTAGGTTATTCTTGGTTGTAAATCCAGCTCCTTTACTCTTTAGAACATCATATTCAGTGCCTTTAAGTCTTTTAATGCAGAAGCTATTAAATCTTGTATTAGCCTGACTGTAGCTCCACAATATTTAAATTGTTTCTTTCCGGTTGCTGTAATATTTCCCCCTTGACCTGGGAGCTTTGAAACTTACCTATAATGTTCCCATGAGTTTTCATCTTGGGATCTCTTTCAGGTAGTGATGAATGGATTTTTTTCAATCTCTATTTTACCCTTTAATTGTAAAATTTCAGGGCAATTTTCCTTAATTGGTTTTTGAAATAAAGTGTTTAGACCTTTTTTTATCATAACTTTAACATAGTCCAGCATTTCTTATATTATCTTTCCTTGCTCTGTTTTCCAGGTAAGTTGTTTTTCTAACGAGCTATTGCATGTTCTCTTATCTTTTGCATTTTTAAAATTTTATTATTTCTTGGTGTCTTATGAAGTCATTAGTCTCTCCTTGTCCAATTCTAATGTTTAAGGACTCATTATCTTAAGTTTTTGGAACTCTTTCCCTAAATAGTTGTCTTTCTTTGGTTGACTTTTTTGTATTACTTTTATTTTTCACTTAATTTTCCATCAATCTCTCTAATTTTTAAAGTCATTTTAAAGCTTTTCCAAGAACTCTTTTAAGAATGGAGTATTGTACATTTTTATTTGAAAGATTACAAATAGCTACTTTGACTTCATCATCTTCTTCTGAGTTTGAACTCTAATCTTTTCTATCAACATAGTAACTATCTATGTGCAGGGTCTTTCTCTGTTGCTTATTCATTTTTTTTTTAATGGCCTATTTCTTGATGTCTGCTTTCTATTAGATTCAGGCTCTGCTACTGGGGTGTGAGACATAATGTTTCAGGCTTCAGGTTTTTCATGCTGTTTTTTTTTTTTCTGAGTTCTATCTGTAGGTCTTGGTCCTTATTTGTTCTTCCAATGTTCTGTGATCCTAAAACAGGTGTGATCACTGTTCCTCTCACTCAGGCTTTGCTCTATGGGTGCCCTCAGGCACTCCTCTCTGTCCCTGAGCCTAAACTAAGGCTCCAAGTACCACTGCCACTGAAAACACACTTGCTCCCTGTGGTAGTTCAGGCAGTTGCAAATGTCAGCTCATCCCTCTGCCCCCAAACAGAAACTTGGCTCTCCTGTGAGTGAACATGACCTGCAACCCCCTGCCATCTACCTCTTTTTGCTAAACTGAACTGGCAAGTGCTTTTTCCTCCTCTTTGCAGCCATAACCTATGACTACACCTGATCAGCAGAGAGCCAACCCCCAATATTCCCATGATTAGCCACCCAACCCACATACCATCCATGAGGTAAAAGTTCCCAAAGGTTAAGTTGCTGCAGGGCTTGCTATTTGTTGACTTGGTAGTTTCTGCTCTGCCTAGACCACCAAACTGGGAGGTCAGATCCTTCCTAACATTCTCCAAAGTGGTCTTTGGCTGGCTGATTGCTTCACCCCAACTTTTAATGTTTCTGCTACTCTAAAAATCAATTTAACATATTATTTTTAAGTGCTTTCACAGGAAATTTAGGAGAACCAAGTAAATTCCTGCCTTATTTCACCATCTTCCCACAATTCCCTCCCAATTGACTTTAGTATTAATTCACCTCATACCCTCTATGGTATAGCCAGAATAGACTACTTGGTGATCTCCAAAGATGACCTTTCTTCTGCTGACTAGCTTTCTTTACTCAGGTTGTCTTCTAGTGCCTGAAATGTACCCCTTTTTTATTTCCGCTTCTTGAAATGCCTGACTTAATTTCCAGTGCCAAGATGGTGGAAGATTGGGGAAGGAACTGTTGGAGCCCTTTCAAATTCTCTTCCACACAACTTAGAAATCACTTCAGAATGGATCTAGGAGCATGGAAACAGCTTACCAAATTGGCAGGAAACTGGGAAAAGAAATGAGAGTAATACAAGAGAAACATGAAAAAGGTCAACAGTATGGAAGATGATATACAAAAATTAATGGAAGAAAATAACTCCTTAAGAAACAAAATTGCCAAAATGGAGAAGAAAGTATAAAACAGCATTTATTTTTAAATTTTTTTAACTTTTTTTTCTTTTTTTTCTTTTTTGAGGGGGGAGGGTAGGGCAATTAGGGTTAAGTGACTTGCCCAAGGTCACGTGCCTAGTTTGTTTTTGTGTCAAGTGTCTGAGGCCAGATCCAAACCCAGGTCCTCCTGACTCCAGGGCTGGTGCTCTACTCACCTAGCCACCCCTAAAACAGCATTTATTAAGCACAAAAATTCACTGAGGAAAATAATTCCTTAAAAATAAGAATCAGGTAAGTGGAAGCTAATGAGTCCATGAGACATCAAAATCCAATTAAAAAATAGAAATAGAAGATGTGAAATTTCTCATTGGAAAAACAATTGAACTGGAAAATAGATCCAGCAGAGATAATTTAAGACTTATTGGACTACCTGAAAGCCATGATAAAAAAAAAAAGCCTGGATAACATCTTTCAAGACATTATCAAGAAAAACTGCCCTGATATCCCAGAACTAGAGGACAGAATAGAAATGGAAAGAATTTACCAATGAACACCTGAAATAGATCCCAAAACTAAAGGTCCTAGGAACAACCCAGTCAAATTCCAGACCTCCCAGGTCAAGGAGAAAATACTACAAGCAGTCAGAAAGAAGCAATTTAAATATCATGAAGCTACAGTCAAGATTACACAGGATTTGGCAGCTTGCACATTAAAGAACTGGAAGACTTAGAATATGATATTCTGGAAGGCAAAGCAGGTAGGATTACAACTAAAAATCCCTTACCCAACAAAACTGAGTATAATTTTTCAGAGGGAAAAATGAATATTTAATGAAATAGAAGACTTTCAAGCATTCTCAAAAGACCACAGCTGAATAAAAATTTTGATCTCCAAATACAACTCAAGTGAAACATAAAAAGGTAAAAGAGAAACAAGAAAGGGGAAATATAAGAGACTCAGTAAGGTCAAACTGTTTATATTTCTATATGGCAGGATAATATTTGTAACTTAACTTTACTACTATAAGGAAAATTGGAAGGAATATATGTAGACGGGGCGTGTGGATATAAAGTGACTTTCATAGGATGACACAAAAAAATAAAAGGGTGAGAAATAAGGTTGAACTGGGAGGAGAGGGAAAATAGAATAGGGTAAATTATCTTACATAAAAGAGGTATGGAAGAGCTATTACAATGGAGGAGAATATGAGGGATTTTGGGCAAAGTCTGAACCTTACTCTCATCAGAATTGGCTCAAAGAGGTAATAACATACACACTCAATTGAAGGCAGAAATATATCTCACATTAGAAGGAAGAAAAAGGGTGGGGTATAAGAGAAGGGGGAAGGGGACTCATGGAAGGAAGGGGACAATTGTGGTGAGGCAGCAATCAGAAGTAAAACACTTGTGAGGAGGGACAGGGTAGGCACAAGAGAGAGAGAGAGAGAGAGAGAGAGAGAGAGAGAGAGAGAGAGAGAGAGAGAGAGAAGGATGAACAAGGGAAAATTAGCATGGAGGGAAATACACAGCCTTCATAACTACAAATGCAAATGGGATGAACTCATTCATAAAATTAAAGTGGATAGAAGAATGGATTAAAAACCAGAATCCTACAATATGTTGTTTACGAGAAATACATTTGAGGCACAGAGACATACACAGAATAAGGGTAAGAAACTGAAGCAGAATACATTGTGTATCAGTTGAAGCAAAAAAACAAAAAACAAAAAACCAATAGAGGTAGCAAAACAAAAATAAATCTAATTAAAAGAGAGAAAAGGAAACTATAGCTTGCTGAATGGTACCATAGAGAATGAAGTAATGTCAATACTAATCATATATGTACTAAATGACATAATGTCTAAATTTTTTAAAGAGAAGTTGAATGAAGTATAGGAGAAAAGAGATGATAAAACTATAATAGTGGAGGACTTCAACTTTCCCCTCTCAGAACTAGATAAATCTAACTAAAAAATAACAAGAAAGAAGTTAAAGAGGTGAATAAAATTCTGGAAAAGTTAGACACCATATATCTCTGGAAAACACTGATTCAGAATAGAAAGAAATGTACCTTTATCTCAGAAGTACATGTCACCTACACAAAAACTAACCATTTATTAGGACATAAAAACCCCACAACCAAATGCAGAAAAGCAGAAATACAAATGCATCCTGTTCGGATGATAATGCAATGAACATTACATCCAATAATGGGCAATGAGAAGATAGATTGAAATTAATTGGAAACAAAGTGGTCTAATCCTAAAAAAATGTGGAACAAAAAACAAATCATAGAAACAATAGATAATTTCATTAAAGAAAATCACAACAATGAGACAACATACCAAAATTTATGGGATGCATCCAAAGTGATACTTAGGGGAAATTTTATATCTCTAAATGCTTACATCAATAAAATAGAGAATCAATGAATTTGACATGCAGTTAAAATTTTTAGAAAAATAATGGATTAAAAATCCCCAATTAAAAACCAAATTTGAAATCCTGAAAATCAAAGAAGGGATTAATAAATCTGAAAATAAGAAAACATTGAACTAATAAATAAAACTAGAAGCTGGTTTTAAGGGTGGGGGGGTAATAGATGAACCACTGGTTAATTTGATTTTAAAAAGGAAAGTAGAAAACGTAATTACTGGTGTCAAAAATGAAAAGGGTGGATTCATTACCAAGGAAGAGGAAATTAAAACAATAATTAGCAGCTATTTTTCCCAATTATATGCTAATAAATTTGACAATCTAAATGAAATGGATGAATATCTACAAAAATTATAAATCACCCAGATTAGCAGAAGAAATAGAGTACTTAGATGACCCAGTCTTAGAGAAAGAAAATGAACAACCCATCAATGAATTTCATAAGGAAAAATCATCAAGGCCAGATGGATTCACAAGGGAATTCTACCAAACATTTAAAGAATAATTAATCCCAATACTATATAAACCAGTTAGAAAAATAGGCAAAGAAGGAGTCCTACCAGGTTTCTTTTATGACACAAATATGGTGCTGATACCTAAACCAGGAAGAACCAAAACAGAGAAAGGAAATTATAAAACAATTTCCCCTATGTATGTTGATGCAAAAATTTTTAAATAAAATACTAGCAAGGAGATTATAGCAATATATCACAAGGATCATATACTATGACCAGATGGGATTTACAGTAGGAATTCTGGGTTGGTTTAATATTAGGAAAACTGTCAGCATAACTGACCACATCAATAATAAAACCAACAAAAATTATATGATCATATCAAAAGTTGCAGAAAAAGTCTTTGACAAAATAGAGCACTCATTTCTATGAAAAACACTAGAAAGTATATGAATAAATAGGGCTTACCTTAAAATGATAAGTAGTATTTATCCAAAACGATCAGCAAGCAATATCTGTAATGGGGATCAGCTTGGAGCCTTCCCAATATAATCAGAGGTAAAGAAAGGATGCCCATTATTACCACTATTATCCATTAAAGTACTAGAAATGTTAGCTATAGCAATAAGAGAAGAAAAAGAAATTGAAGGAATTAGAATGGGCAATGAGTAAACAAAACTATCATTCTTTGTAGATATAATTGACATACTTAGAGAATTAACCAAAAAACTACTTGAAATAATTAACTTTAGCAAAGTTGCAGGATACAAAATAAACCCACATAAATCATCAGCATTTCTATATATTACCAACAAAGGCCAGCAAGAAGAGATAGAAAGAGAAAATCCATTGAAAATAACTGTAGACAATATAAAATACATGGGAGTCTACCTGTCAAAACAAACCTAGGAACTATATGAACACGATAACAAAATACTTTTCATACAAATAAAGTCAGATCTAAGTAGTTGAAAAAAATATCAGTTGCTCATGTGTGGGCCAAGACAATATAAAAAAATGACAATTCTCCCAAAATTAATCTATTTACTCAGTGCCATACCAGTCAAACTGCCAAAAAGTTATTTTATAACACTAGAAAAAGTAATAACACAATTCATCTGGAAGAACAAAAGTTCAAAGATATCATGAGAATCAATGAAAAAAGGATGCAAAGGAAGGTGACCTAGCTGTACCAGATTTCAAACAGTATTATAAAGAGGTAATTATCAAAACAATATAGTACTGGCTAAGAAGCAGAGTAGTGGGTCAGTGGGATAGATTAGGTAACTTACATTATAGTGAATGACCATAGTAATCCAGTATATGATAAACCCAAAGATCTAAGCTTTTGAAACAAAAACTCATTATTTGGCAAAACTTGCTGAGGAAACCAGAAAATAGCATGGCAAAAACTAAGTATAGACCAAAATCTCACACTGTATAAGAAGACAAAATCAAAATGGGTACCTTATTTACACATAAAGTTTTATATCATAAGCAAATTAGGAGAGCACGGAATAGTTTATCAGGTTTATGGATAAGGGAAGAATTTAGGAACAAACAAAATATAGAGAGCAAATGTAATCACACTGATGATAGAAAATCGAAAAGGTTTTGCAGAAACAAAACCAATGCCACTAAGATTAAAAGGAAAGCAGAGGGGGGCGGAGCCAAGATGGCGGAGTAGAAACAGCTCATCCAAGCCTCTCTGCCCCCAGATTCTCCACAAACTATGTAAAAAAGGACTCTGAAAAACTTCTGGAGCCCCAGCACCCACAGAACGACACAGAGAAGCTAACCTCCCGCTGAGGACAGCCCAGCACCCTGCAGGAAGGACCAGCGCAGTGCGCAGGAGCCAAGCCGAGCCCAGGTCCACGTGAGCCGAGGTTTTAGCCCCAGGGCGGCAGGGCCAGCAGCCGGCTGGAGGAACCCCAGAACACCAGGAACTGTGGAGATTCCAGAATTATCAACATAGACTTGCCTAGGACAAAGTAAGAGGTTAGTGTCCTATGGACTTTGGGACCTGTATTTGGGGAATGCGTCAGCTCCCTCCCCTGGGGGCTAGAAGCCGCTGAGGAGACACGCCATTTTGTAGTTTTCAGAGGCATTTCCGGCTCCCAGCCTACAAATCCTGGGGAGATCCAGCGATCAGTCTTGGGGGGTAATCGCTCTTGCTTTAACCTCCCTGGATCTGGATTGTGATCTAGGGTGGAAGTTGTGGGTGGGTTTACAGCTTGCCAGAAACGGAAGTTGCCCCCCACGTTCGGGACGAAAATTCCTCTATCTGGCCTTAAAGCCATAGTGTGGCAACAAGCCCAAAAGTCAAGCAATTAAGTGGCAACATGCCAAGGCAAAGGAAACAGAAAAATGCAACCCTAGACTCCTATTTTGGGGGCATAGAGCGGGAAAAGGACTGTGAGGTCAGAAGTCCTGCTCCAAAAGCCCCAGGGGAAAACATGAGTGGGTTGCAGGCCATAGAGGACCTTAAGAAGGACTTTAAAAATCAAATAAGAGAAGTGGAGGAAAAATTGGAAAGAGAAATGAGAAGGATGCAGGAAAAGTATGAAATGAGGGTCAACAGCCTGACTGAGGAAAACAACACCTTAAAAAATAGACTAACTCAAATGGCAAAGGAGGCCCAAAAGGGCAATGAGGAGAAGAATGCCTTAAAAAGTCGAATTTGCCAGATGGAAAAAGAATCTCAAAAGTTCACTGAGGAGATTCATTCCTTCAGAGTTAGACTGGAGCAAATGGAAGCTAGTGACTTTATGAGAAATCAAGATGCTGTTAAGCAGATCCAAACAAATGAAAGATTAGAAGGCAATGTGAAATATCTCATGGGAAAAACCACTGACCTGGAAAATAGATCCAGGAGACAATTTAAAAATTATTGGACTACCTGAAAGCCATGATCAAAGAAAGAACCTAGAAATCACCCTTCAAGAAATTCTCAAGGAAAACTGCCCTGATGTTTTAGATCCAGAGGGCAAAATAGAGGTTGAAAGAATCCACAGATCACCTCCTGAAAAAGATCCCAAAAAGAAAACTCCCAGGAATATTATAGCCAGGTTCCAGAATCCCCAGATCAAGGAGAAAATACTCCAAGCAGCCAGGAAGAAACAATTTCAATATTGTGGAAACACAATCAGAATAGCCCAGGACCTGGCAGCTTCTACACTGAGGGATCAAAGGGCATGGAATATGATATTCCAGAGGGCAAAAGAACTGGGAATGAACCCAAGGGTCACCTACCCAGCAAAACTGAGTATTTTGTTTCAGGGGAAAATATGGTCATTCAGTGGAATAGAGGACTTTCAAGCATTCTTGAGGAAAAAACCAGAATTGAATAGAAAATTTGACATCCAGACACAAGAAGCAAGAGATGCCTGAGAAGGTAATCAGGGAAAAGAAATCAAAAGGAACTTATCAAAGTTGAACTATTTACATTCCTATATGGAAAAGCAATATCTGTGACTGATGATATCTTTCTCACTATGAAAATAATGGAAGAAGGGTGTGTGGTCATATGAATACATATGTGAATGTGTGTGTATATGGTTACAGTTATATATGGATAGAGGGCATAGGTTGATTTTGTTGGGAAGGGAGAGTACTCAAGGGATGAAATTATGAGGTGAGAGAGGAAAGTGGCAAGAGGAGATGGGGAGAGACAGGGTAGGGTAAACTATCTCATGTAGGGGAAGTGGGTGCAAAGGAGGGGGAGAATAAGGAAGGCTAAAAAGGCAAAACCACATTCACATTGAATTTGGTTCAGGGAGAAAATGACATACATACTAAATGGGATATCTCAACCTGCAGCAGAATAGGGGGAAGGGGGATGAGAGGAGGGATGATGGATGGGAGGGCATCCTTGGGGTGAGGGGAGGTTGGAAGTACCCACTATAGAAGAGGGAGAGGATCATGTAGGGAATGGACCAGGTGGGGGGTGGGATGAGTGGGAGGGAATTATAAGCAGCCTTGTACAATATATCTACTATGATAATGTTTTGCATAGCTAGACATGTACAACATATACTGAATTACTTATCTCCCAAGAAGGAATGGGTGACAAGGGAGGAAGGAAATGGATCTGAAATTCAAGGTCGTAACATTAAATGTTTCAAATATATATATAAATACTATTATTAATACTCTTTTGCCTATAATTGGGAGATAAGATGTGCAGGCATTGGGACACAAAGATTCATCTTCCTCTAATGGAAAAGTCGATGGGGGTATGGGAGAAGGTATGGGAGAGAGCAGATTGGAGGAAGCGATATCTTGTGGGACTGCTATTCTGGGAGGTTGGGTAGGGGAATAATGGGGGGAAAATGATTGTAACTCAAAATCTGGCAGAAATGAATGATGTAAAACAGAAGTTAATAAAGTATTTGTTTAAAAAAAAAAGGAAAGCAGAAAGGGGGAAAACAATCTTTACAGCAAGTGTCACTGATAAAGCCTCATTTCTTAAATATATAGAGGACTGAATTAAATTTATAAAATTGCAAGTCATTCTCCAATTAATAAATGGTCAAAGGATATGAACAGGCAGTTTTCAGACAAAGAAATCAAAGCTATCTATAGTCACATAAAAATGTTCTAAATCATTATTGATTAGAAAAATGAAAATTAAAACAGCTCTGTGGTACCTGACAGCTATCAGATTAGCTAATATGACAAAAAAAGGAAAATGATAAACATTGGAGGGGATATGAGGAAACTGGTTCACTAATAAATTGGTGAAGTTATGAACTGATCCAACCATTCTGGAGTGCAATTTGGAACTATGCCCAAAGAGCTTTAAAACTGTGCATACCCTTTGATCCAGCAATACCACTGCTAGGTCTATATCCAAAAGAGATTTTAAAAAGTGGAGGGTGGGGGGAAGGACCTATTTGTACAAAAATATAGCAACTCTTTTTGTGATGACAAAGAAGTGGAAATTAAGGGGATGCCCATCAATTCAGAAATGGCTAAACAACCTGTGATATATGATTGTAATGGAATATTATTGTGTTATAAGGAATGACAAGCAGGATGATTTCAGAAAAACCTGGAAAGACTTATATAAACTGACACAAAATAAAGTGAGCAGAACCATGAAAATGTTGTACACAGTAAGAACAATATTGTTCAGTGACTTTACCATAATGATGTCATTTTGATCCTCTTGGAAAATGAAGGACAACAACCAACTAACCAGTGTTGAATAAAATATAAATTCCTTTAGGTTATAAACTCATTTTTGTAATTGTGTATATTATTAATCAATTCATGCCTTAAGTACAATTACTGTCATTTTAGGGTTAGGGCATAAAAATTCCTTTACATTAAAGAGGGGTTCTCCTGATTAAACAGGTTAGGGACTGTGCCCTGGACACAGGTTCAGGAATCAGAGGACAAGGGTGAAAATTCCACTTCGGATACAACATACATAAGGTTGAACAAGTCACTTAACTTCCTCATACTTCAGCTTCCTCATCTGGAAAATGAAGGAATTTGATGAAATAACTTCTGAAGTATTTCCAGTTCTAGATCTATGATCCTATGTTCTCTCCCACTTTACCTTTTGTCCCCTCCCCATCCTGTTCTCCATTCTGTCACCATTTCCATTCCCAATGTTTAGCTATGGGTCCCTTTGAGTAAATGAGAATAATACTTTTCAGATTTTGGGTTAAGAAAAGGAAAGATCAGGCTCACTCAGGAAAGAATGACTTTTGCTGAATTCCACATGTTCTGCAGTCCATCAAAATCATTATTAGATAGATAACCCAAAGGCATCAAAGAAATAAACACAAAAATATTTGTAGCACCTTTTTTATATAAAAGAATTGAAAACAAAGGAGGTATCAACAGGGGAATGAATGACTGAGTCAAGTGTAGTATATGAATAATAGAACATTAGTTTGCTATAAGAAATGAAAAAAGGATGGTTTCAGAGAAACCTAGAAGACTTGTACAAATTGATGCAGAATGAAGTGAGGAGAACCAAGAGAGCAATTCATATGAAAACAGTGTTGTTATAAGGAAAAACAACTTTGAGAAAATTAAGAATTCTGATGAATGTAATGCCTGACCACACTTTCAGAGAACCAATGATGAATCTCTCAGCCTACCTTCTGACAGAAAGGTGATAAACAAGATGCAGAATAAGAAATACTTTTTTTCTACACAGAAATTGTTGAAATTTGTTTGGCCTGACTAGGCACATTTGCTATAAGGACTTTTTTTTTCATCTGAGGAAGTATGAGAAAGATGGGGATTAAGGATGGAATAATTAAAAAAGAAAAAAAAGAGTGTCACTGAAGTTTTTTAAGTGCACAGAAGAAAATGGAATGAAGGCTAGAAAGAATCATAGACAAGAAGGAAAACTTTAAAAGCCACATGTTGAATGTGTGTACATATGTATGTATATGTGTGTATATATGCATATACATACACATATACATATATACTTGTGTATGTACATTTAAAGCAAGTTCTACATAAAAGAGATCTTTTCCAGTTCAATACATATATGGAGTGCCCATTTTGTTAAGTTTGTAATAAAAATAAATTTTAAACATTTTGGTTTCTGTGATAAAATCAAAGGTCCAAGGCTAGAAGTTTAAAGGATTTGATAGGAGTTAATGTTTGATTCACTCCATGCTAAACATACTAAACAGAGGAACCTGGTTCCACAGTGATGCTTTAGCTGGTCTGGTTATATAGGAGGTAAATGTAAGCTTTGCCAACTGTCCAACTTTCTTGAAACCCAGGACCTTTCATGGGGAAAGACCTCTAATGGCACAAAGGACCAAAATGTCTAAAAGGAAAAACAATGGCTGCTTATTTCAGAAAATTATGACTGATACAGGAGAGTTGTTTACATTCCCATAGAAGCAAAGGACACTTGTCTCTTACTGTGTGGAAATGTTTGCTGACTATCTGCCGATCAGTGACCTTTCATTCCCTGTGCCTTCTTTCTTTCCCAGAAGATAGGCTATCTATTTGAATAGCATGGAAACAGGCTTTTATTTGAGCATTTTCTTTCCTTCCTTCCTCCCCCCCTTCCTCCCTTCCTTTCTCCCTCCCTCCATCCCTTCCTTCCTTCCTTCCTTCCTTCCTTCCTTCCTCCCTTCTTCCCTTCCCTCCTAACTTCCTTCCTTCTGTAGCTAGGTGGTACAATAGATAGAACAAACCTAGAACCAGGAAGACATGAGTTGAAATCCACCCTCAGACACTTAGAAACTGTGTGGCTTTGGGAAAGTCACTTGACATCTCTCTTCCTCTGCTTCTTCATCTGTATAATGGGAATAATAATATCACCTACTTCATAGATTGTGGTGAAGGTCAAATTAATAATATTTTAAAGTGTGTAGCACAGTGCCTATAATAAGTGCTGTATAAATGTTAACTATTATTATTATTCTCTAGATATCCCCTTCTAGGTCAAATTTAGCTCATAACATAGTGACTCCTGCCCACAGACTGTCCCTCTATAATGCAGAGCATTATTAACCTTGGACAGATTTAGTATGGTTCTGGCTATGACTGAGCTAAAAAGAGAAGCAGATCGATATAGGGGATAGAGATTTGACTTTAGAGTTAAATAGAACTGATTTCAAGTTGTACCTCTAATAAATATTGGCTGTGGAGAGGTGATGAATTCAAGGTAGAGATCAAAGTATATAAATGTATATATGGGTATATGTATATGTATCTACACATACACACACATATATACACACATACACAAATGCATATAAACTATATATATATATATATATATATATATATATATATATATATATATTAGCACAGCCAGTGGAGGAAATCCTTTGTTTCACTAATATATTTGCTACAAGTATTTTATTTTGCTGGGCTCTTTTAATAAGGAAAAGGAAGGTAGAATGGAGAGAAAATATTTTTGTTAATTGAAAAGATAAAATGTAAATGTTAAAATACATAGCAAATACTATCTGTGTGGTACTGAGTAGTTCACAGCCTCAAACTTCTAAGACTATTAGTTGCATAGAAAATACCTAGCTACAAATATGAAGGGAATGTCTCACCAGGATCTCCCTACATTGATCAAATCAAAGTTCTGATGGGGAAAAAAAATGGAATGAAACGGTTGGGGAGGTGAATCATCAATACAAATCTGAGAAGCCTCTTGGGAGACCACCAGAGGGAGCACTTGATTTGTAGGAGAGATGAGAAAAACAGGCTTTTTTATTCTCCCGAATTACATGCCTTTCAATTAAGAAAACCATGGGATGCTGTTATAGATAAAAAATGTATGGGATGGAGAAGAGGAAGGGAGGAAAGCATGTCTTATCTCTAAAGGTCAACTTCTTTCTTATACTGAAATACAATCAGTTGTGAGTTCTTCCCATAAAGAGAAAGTTAAACTTCTTAAGAAAGGTTGCTCAGTAAAATATGGACAAAAATGAATCAATGAGTGAAAAGGCATTTATTAAACACTTACTATGTACCAAGCCCAGTGAAAAGTCCTGGGAATACAAATATACTATGCAAAGACTTTAAAGGATCTGCCTTTAAGAATCTTACAGTCTAATGAAGGAAGCAACACACAAAAAGTAGTGATCAGGGAAGAATACTTTGACCCAGAAATTTTTAAGAATTATGAGTAGAATGAGGTTATAGGGGAATATATTGGAACATTCCATACAAAAACAATAGCACAGTTGATATGATCATGGTTAATAGTTCCACATCTTGAGGGAGGAGGGAAGGAAGAAAAGGGAAAGGAGGAGGGAAGACAGCTGGCAAGTCTATGGAGGAGACAGACAGAGTTGGGAGTGAATTAAAGCATTACTGGTGATTTCCTGAACCAGGAGGGGAAAAATAAAAAAAAAATAAAAAAAACAATAACCATGGTCAGAAAGAGTGATGGTGTCTGAATTCCCCAAATCAGGCTACCATTTTCCTTCTTTGGCTCTATAGAGAATAGGGAACACAGTTGCCTTGGTCATATATGTATGTGTTAAAGGAGCCTCAGAGACCATGTGGTTCAATCCCTCTGTTTTATAATGAAGGAATTGGGGCTCAGGAATGTTAAGTGAGCCTTAGATCTTGGCTTGGGTAAATATCTGCCCAAGATTTCCCATACTGGTTGATTTCTGGATAAGGAAGTAGAAAAGGGGAAAAACCTTGGTTCTAACATAATAATTAGTTACTAAATACAAGAGAGAAATAATCTTTTCTCACATTTGTTAAATATTTTAGGTCCTTTCTGGTAAATACTCTCGTGTCTTTTTGAATCACTGGAAGTAGGGTATTAGTATTAGACTCCCAGGGTCACACAAGTAGTAAATATCAGAGGTAAGTTTTGAAGCAAAGTCCTCTAACTCTAGTCTTTGAAAGATCCAAATACATACTTCATCCACTGATTCAGATTTTAATCCTTCCTCCTATTCAATTCTTGTGCATGTAACTCTTCTATAAAGAATTTATAATTATCTGAACTATGCTCAGTCAAAGAAATGTCAACTACATCTAAATGCAAATGACCCTCGAGACTAGAACTAGGATCGATGGGTAGAATTTGTCGATGTAGATTTCAGCTCAATGTAGGGACCTCTTTAAGAGTAGAATGAGCTACTTCAGAACTATCCTCACTGATAGTATTCAATTGGATGTTGGACACTCACTTGTCAGGGATGTTGTAGAGGGAATTCCTATTCCTAGAAGCATAGACCACAGATTTAGAGTTGGAAGAGTCTTCAGAGGTCATCTATTCCAAAACCTCTTCATTTTACCAAGGAGAAACCTGGGGCTTGAAGAGAAGTAATTTGCCCTTGGGGCTCTTTCCACTGAACTGCACAGGTTCCATTAAAGAGCCCATGAAATCCTCTTTTATCTCAAAGATGTTATGAATGGTAAGATTGCTATCAAGCACATCAACATGGACTGGTGGAGACAGTGCTGATTTGGAGTCAGAAGACCTAGATTCAAATCTCATTTATGTCCTTTATTGCCTGTGTCATTTTGGCTAAATTATTTTATCCCTCAGGTCACAAATTTCCTTATCTTTAGTTGAAAAGAGTGAATTATGTGACCTCTAAAATCCCTCCAACTTAAAAATCCCTCTATCCTATGAGACAGTGGATCCAAAAAAGTCTAAAAACATTAAAATGAAGAAGAAAGAGGAGGAGGAAGAAGAGGAAGAAGAAAGAAGTAGAGAAAGAGGAAGAAGAAGAAAAAGAAGAGGGAGAAGAAAGAAGAAAAGGAGAAGAAGAAGAAGAAGAAGAAGAAGAAGAAGAAGAAGAAGAAGAAGAAGAAGAAGAAGAAGAAAAAGAGGAAGAAGAGGGAGAAGAAAGAAGAAAAGGAGAAGAAGAAGAAGGTGGAGGAACTACAAGAGTTGTCTAATGAAAAGATAATTTATTTAGAAAGGGTCAGAGAAAGAAAAGGAGTAGTGATTGGCTACTCTGCTGAAAGGTACTGAAATAGCTGTGTCAACCTGATCATGATGGTAGAGGCAACTGTAATCTTTCTGGGATATGTTTCTAAAACCTCAAATGGCTCTCTAGAGGGATCACATGGGTAACTAATACCCTACTTCCAGTGATTCAAAAGGACACAAGAGTCTTTACCAGAAAGTACCTAAAAAGTATTTAACACATGTGAGAAAAGATTATTTCTCCCTTGCATTTAGTAACTAATCATTATGTTAGGACCAAGGTTTTTCCCCTTTTCTACTTCCTCATCCAGAAATCAACCAGTGTGGGAAATCTTGGGCAGATATTTACCCAAGCCAAGATCTAATCAGATAGTAAAAGAAATTCTAAGGTTGGACTAATAGGTGCATTCATACTCACTGTGTTTGCTCAGACAGGTCTAGAGAAGTATTGATTCTTTCTTTTGTCAGACAAGTGATATGGAAATTAGTAAGTCTGTCTGACAGAGATTTGAGTGATCCAAGTCACATACCCCAAGACTCTCATTATAATTCATCCCAAACTCTTATTTTAATATTCATTTTCTCATTAAGTGTTAGTAAATCAGTGTTGATTGCCAACCTAAGGAACACCTACTCTTCCCAGGGCATTTAAGCTGCAAATATTCCCCATGAGGGGTCTTTGGTCTAATGCTGGCATTGTTAATAAAACAATCAATTTACCTAGAAATTATGCCTCTTAGAATTTTTTAATCATCACACAAAGATTATAAATCTTTTAGGAAAGAAACTGAAGGCCTTACAATTTCATCAAAACTTGGGACGGCTAGGTGGTACAGTGAATAGGGTACTGGCCCTGGAGTCAGGAGGACCTGAGTTCAAATCCAGCCTCAGACACTTAACACAAAAACTGGCCATGTGGCCTTGGGCAAGTCACTTACCCCCAAAAAAGGAGGCAAGTCACTTTGCCCTCCAAAAAAGCAAAAAAAAAAAAAAAAAAGATTTCATCAAAACTGAGAGATGTCATAGACAAAGGAAGGTTAGGAAAGTTAATAGCTGCTTAAGATGGTATCCCAGAAAAATGACCAAAATATATGATCAATTTTCAAATGAAGTAATCAAAACTATAGCCATATGAAAAAATATTCTAACTCACTATTGATTGGAGAAACACATACTAAAACAATTCTGGGCTTCTACTTCTATCTATTATATTGGCTAACAGGACAGAAAAGATAAATGACAAATGTTGGAGGGGATATGGGAAAAATAAGGCTTTAATGCATTGTCGGTGGAGTTGTGAATTTATTTAAACATTCTGTAGAGCAATTTAGAACTATGCCCAAAGGGCTATAAAACCATGCCTACCCTTTGACCTAGCAATACCACTACTAGGTCTGTAGAATAAAACAGATAAAAAAATAAAAAGGAAAAGGACCTATATGTACAAAAATATTCATAGCAGCTCTCTTCTGGGGCTAAAGAGCTAAAAGTTGAGGAAAAGCCCATCAATTGGGGAATGACTGAAAAAGTTGTAGCATATGATTACAATGGAATACTATTTCACTATAAGAAACCTGGAAAGCCTTGCATGGGCTGATGCAAAGTCAAATGTACAAAGTAATTGCAATATTTTAAGATGATCAGCTGTGAATGACTTAGCTATTCTCAGCAATACAACAATCCATGATGCGAGAGACAAAAAACTTCGGAATATGAGTCTGAGATCAGAAAAGATCCTTATTCTTTCTCATGAGAAAGGGCACTGCCCCTGTCCCTCAAGTGACGTCTGCCAGGGAGTGCAACATGTGTAAGCTCTTGTCCTGATCCTAACTCCACCTCTAACACCTGTCCTACCTCACCACTGGCTGGTGAGGCAACTTCACAATCTTTCATTACTGTTAACTAATTGGCAAAAAGCAGTTTCAATCCTTCATTATGTACTTCCTTTCACCAAATTTGGAAGTGCCCAATCAGAAGTGGACTAGTATGGTTTTCTTTCGAATTACCTTGTTTCCAGGAAATCCTGAGTTACTCACAAGACTGAACTGGCTTACAAAGTATGGAGAAGAGATAGGAATGTTACAGGGAGTTTAAAAAAATGAGGAAACTTCACTGTGAGTCATCTCTCCCAATGACAACTCTGAAGGACTTAGGATGAAAAATGTTGTCCATCCCCAGAGAAGGAAATGATGGTGTCTGAATACAGATTGAAGCACACCTTTTATAACATTATTTTTTTCTTGGTTTTTTTTTGTCTGTGTTTTCTTTCACAACATGAATATGCTTTGTCTGACTACACATGTATAACCTATATTGAATTACTTGCCTTCTCAATGGGGTGGGGTAGGAAGGGATCAGGGGAGGGAGTTTGGAACTCAAAGTTTTTAAAAAGTTATAAAACATGGGGAGGCTAGGTGGCGCAGTGAGTAGAGCGTTGGCCCTGGAGTCAGAAGGACCTGAGTTTGGATCCGGCCTCAGACACTTAACGCACACACAAACAAAAAACCTAGCCGTGTGACCTTGGGCAAGTTACTTAACCCCAATTGCTCTCCAAAAAAAAAAAAGCAAAAAAAAAAGTTATAAAACAAAGGTTTTAAAACTCAAAAGTTTTATTAAAAAATATTTTTGCATGTAAATGGGGAAAAATAAAATACTAAATAAAAGGGGTGTGTGTGTGTGTGTGTGTGTGTGTGTGTGTGTGTGTGTTACATAATAAAAGAAGATAGTATTTCAGAACTTTAATAGGGTTTCTGGATCAAAGCTTAACAAATAGGAATGAAAGGCTTTGGGCCAGAAATATACCTAACAAGAACTAACTGCATTTGCCTGGGGGAGTAAAAGTCTAATCAAAGGACAGAGAGAGGTATTCCACCTATGATTTCATTGGTATAGGGAACTCCCAGGTGAGGAAACTCCCTCTACCAATGCTGGTCTTCATCTTATCTCCAATTTAGAGTCTTGGAGAATTGCCTAGAGCCCATTCTCTAGTTAAGTGACTTGTCCAGGGCCACATAGCCAGTAAGTATCAGAGGCAGGATTTGAATCTGAGTCTGCTTGGTTTTGAGGTTAGTTCTCTGTCCACTGTACTATGTTACCTCTTTTAAGTCTAATAAAAAGGGCTTTAAACTGAAAGGGAAGGGAGAAATAAAAACTGGTCTATATCCACCAATCTAGATACTGCAGAAAATAGCTACACTATAGGAAGAAAAGTGGCAATCAAAAAACCTTGAAGTTCAGAAGTCAAAATCCAAGAAAAGATCCTGTCGAAAAAGTCACAACTCACATTACATATTACAATCAGCTTAAAATGATTATATGACCTAAAATATAAAAGGTAGATTGTAAACAAGAGGAGAAAAGAGGAAGGAAAGATATACCTTCCAAACCCATGAAGAGAAGAATTCTTAATTAAATAAGGATTAGAAGTGATCATAAAAAAGTAAAAATGGACAATTGTTATTTCTTAAAATTGAGAATTTGGACAAGAAAAGTCTTGATTGTACAAGTTAGAATTATTAAGGAAAGAGCTTACTAGGTGGAATCTTTGGAGCAGATTTCTCACAAAAAGTTCTCTTGGTTTATTTTGTTTGATTCTACTTACTGCTTACAAGAGAGGGCTTTGGTGGTAGATAGGGAAGAAGGGGATGGGCAGTGATCCAAAAATAAAAGAAAGAGAAGTCCATCGATGAAACATTAAAAACAAAAACAGAAGAGAGAAGGATGCAGAAGGTAACAGGAATTATAGACTAGAAAGCAGCTTTGCTGTTATGTTAAATTTAATATATACTTTGAAAATATTCTATGTAACAATTCACAGTTTCCTAGACTATCCTCTTTTTTGTTCTTTGTATATAGAAATGTTCATGTTCCTTGATGGTTTGTTAAATTCACAAATGAACATTGAGTCTAGGGTTGGAGCAACCAAGGTACCCCTCCAGCTCTGGACTTATGATCATGATCCAAACTGTATCAGCCTTGGAGAACCTGGCCTTTAATAAGAAAAGTTAGAGGCCCATTTCTCATACCCTTTGGCTCATTTTGTCCACCATTCAAGCACTTAAGGTTTTTAGTTTTGGCTAACTAGATCAACTAGGGTTATCCAGATTCATCACATTGAGGGTCTGCCCAAAGGTGGAAATAAGATTCAGGCATGGAACAGTTATTTATTTCCTATACACAAAAGACTGTTAGGTAGAAGCTTAGATCACAGAGAGAAGAGCTAGAAAAAAACTTATTAACAATTTGAGTCACCAAAAAATGAAATGAACTGTCTTGGGAAATAAAGGGCTTCCCCTCACTGAAGGTCTTCAAGAAAAGGTGGCTAACGACTTTTCAAGTACGTCTTTGAGGGAATTTTTAGGTATGGGATGTGGACTCTGAAATTCTGTCTCTGTGACTCTCTACCAATCTGCCGGTATCCCTTGGGAGCAGTGGATATAACAACTGGATATTTGGTTAAGTTGTTTATTAATCTGTGGAAGCAAGACCAGGACAGAGCTCTACACTGTAAACAGAGTGATTCTTTACATCCTGTTGAATCCAGCCTCTTCCTGTCTTCTCTGGGTTAAACTAGAGGACACTCTGCTCTGTTATCTCTTTCCTGTTGGATATTAGGTAAGTTTCTGATCAGAAATACAGCCTGTGGAGCTTGGGTCAAAGATCTGTGTGTTTAACTTAATTCCAGGAAAGGGACTTTCCGTCAGACTCTCAGGCAAAGTTTCTATCTGTAACTAGAGAGTTATGATTAAAGGAGATGTTCTAACCTCCTTTTAGATCCCTTGGTACCTTTGAAAGTATGGCATTCTTTAGAAACAAGTCAGATCTGGTGCAGGTAAAATTAAAGGGACATGGGATTATTTGGTCTTCTGCTGAAGGGTTAGCAACTTCCCCACCCCCACCCTGTAGACACCTTGGAAAGAAGAAACGAGGTTTACAAAATACAAATTTACAAAATTTTTTTCAGGTCTAAACTATAGGAAGAAATGAACAAACTAAGAGAAAGGGAGGGAGGGAGGAAAAAAGGAAGGGAGGGAGGGAGGCAGGGAGGAAGGAAGGGAGAAAAAGGAAAGGAAGGAAGCATTTTATATATTAAGATTTTAAAAAATGTATATTATTGTTAATTTTGTATATTCAGTCCTATGCTAGTCACTATACAGGAACCTAGGAAATAGAAAGCATGTAGGAGAAAGCAGCCAGACCAGCCTGAGCAGTGAGGGTATTGAGTATACAGTATGTGGGTTGGAAAAGCAAGAGACATGTCTGTCTTTAATGGAGAGTTCTCACTAGGACAGAATGAGAAAGAAGCCAAGGTAATTAGGATGGGGACTAACTTACATAATGGTTTCCAAATAAGTTTGGGTTGATTAATCTTGTAGACAATGGGGAGTCAGTAAAACACTGATCAAGAGATTCACAGGATCTAAAGCAGAGAAACTGGCAGTGGTGTGTGCAGGCTGGTTTCAAGGGAAAAGAGATGGCTGGTGACAGCACTAGCAGGAGGAGACAACAGTGAAGAGGGAAATAGTGGGGCTGAAGACTCCTGCCATTTGTCTTTCCAAAACAATTGACTTTAACTTTCTCCCCATCCAAGGTTTGAAGGATGTCTGTCTTTTCCTGGTTCCCATTCCTCCTCCTCATCATAGTAAAGACTGACTACTCGGAGCCAATTTTGAGTGAAAGGAATGAGCAGACCTGCTGTTCCCTGGTTTCTTGTGGTACCCCTGGGGCAAATGGGGCTCCTGGAAGAGATGGAAGAGATGGGCTCAAGGGAGAGAAGGGAGAACCAGGTACAGGCCAGTTAGAGTCCTTCTCCCTGAGTCTTCCTTTTTACCAGGTGTTCCCACATGATGGCTACCTCTTCCAGGAGTTCAGACTCAAGACATGAGGTCATACCTATCAATGATGTTGAATTGTTTCTCTAGATTCAATCTCTGTCCAAAAATCTTTCCTCTAAACAAGGGAGTAAGATGATCAAGGCTGTTCTATTTATCTAGCTCTGGTAATCTGGCACCCCCAGTTTCCAAATAGTCAAAGGAAAGATTATATTGGTTCCTTACCAAAAAATGCAGTATATGGGACCACTTTCAAAAACTATCTCTTGAGAATTTCTCAATCCATTCCTCTTTGGGGAAACCTATGGCATACTGCTTGCTTAGTTAGATTTAAATACTAAATACTTGGAAGAAAACCTAGGAACTCTTTCATGAGGCCACTAGTTTGTTTTATAGCCTCACAAGATGTCCACATATATTTGGCAGTTAAATATATTTTGCTCATTTCACTCCATTTTGGAGGGGAGGGAAGGAGAGGACTGTGAATTCACAGTACTGCATACCCACCTGTACAAATGGCTTTGCTTACAATAGTAAACCAGTTAATTGGGACAATTTAGAGTAATTATATTTCCCAGGATGTGATAAGTCTTAAGACTTGTCTTTCAAAAAATTTTAATATGTAATGTGTGCTCCATTTCTTGTGAACCTTTTTAATATGTAATTTAGCATTGAGTTCACTGGTATATTCTTTAATTCTTAATTCATGAAAACATACTTATTATATCAGATGTTAATTGTCCCTTTTAAAATAGTCATTTTTCAAAATCTAGCCTTGGTTATAGCCCACAGATTCTTACTAGGGCTTAAATCAAACAAGTTATTGGGCACTGAAGCAGGTTTCTCTTCAGTTCCTGAATAAATTTCTTAGCTTTTCATGACCCATAGCATAGTGCAAGGTTGCATTGCTGCTGGGGAATGCCTATAATACCAAAATAATTCTGTTTATTTGGTATATCAATAGATTTATCAGAATTCATTATTTTCTTCAGTTGGGACAAAACTTGCTGAATGTAAAAAACCTTCCAAACATTTTTGCAGGTGAATGTTTTAAAGTCTGATGAAGATGCCCAGATCTCTGGACTTGTGAAAATTATTTGGAATTAAAAGACATTGAATGAAAAAATAAGTTCATTAGCAAAAAATTTAAATGTTCTAATCCTTAGTACATTAGTCTTTATGTAATTTCACCCATGAAAAGCATTTATATTGATAGTAAGAGTTAGCAACTGATTTTAAACTATTCTTATGACTGTTCTTCCAACTTTAAAAAGTCTACACCATACTGTAGAATGATCAGTAAAACCCTTCCAGCCAAAAGGTTCCTACATAACTCTTGTTTTCTGAGGATTAATCAAGCTATTTTGCAGCAACATTTTGTTATCTATCAGCATTATTTTTCATTTGGATTTGGCTACCCTTTGTGCTTTGTTGAGATTGGTCCTGTTTCTTGTGGGCTTGAAAGATGCTTCAAATGTATGACTTCCCCATACCATTCTCAGCAATACTTCTAATAGTTATTGAAGTGCGATCTTTAAGACCTATGATTTTTGCATGTTTCCTTGAAGTAATAGCAATTCTTTAAAAATTCTACTGAATTAGAAACACAAGAGAACACTGAAAAGTATATGTATGGTCCCAAATCAGTTATTCAGTTAACAAAGAACTAATTCAAGGTGGGAAATCAGCTTCACTGTTTTCGTTTGATCAAAGTAATAAGCCAGTCTGGTGTCATTAGAAGCACACACATATGATTATTACTGTCAGAAAATGGAATCATGGTTTGGTTTTGGGTTTGATTTTTTTTTTTTTGCCTTTTGGAGGTGGGAAGGCAGGGCAGTTGGGGTTAAGTGACTTGCCCAAGGTCACATGGATATAAGTACTAAGTATCTCAGGCCAGATTTGACCTCAGGTCCTCCTGACTCCAGGGCCAGCGCTATATTCACTGCACCACCTCGCCACCCTTTGGAATAATTTTTAAAAGGCTTTGCTTGTCCCAAATAATTTGCACTACCACCACAATTTTCTTATTCCAAAAAAGGGATCTTGGTAGGTGGTAGGAGGGGGAATAGGAAACTAGCAATAAAATTCATTTTTTCAATTTTTAAAACACTGAATACAAAGATAAGTTTCTTTATTGCCCAATAATAGGCCAAGGGCTCAGAGGTGCCCAGGGCCCTCCAGGGACAATGGGGCCTCCAGGACTACCAGGGCCACTGGGAGCTCCAGGAATACCAGGGCTACAGGGAGTTCCAGGAAAGCCAGGGCCACCGGGATTGCCAGGACCACCAGGCTTTCAAAGACATACAGGAGTCAGCTCAGGTAAGGCTCTATCTGCTTTGTGCTTGTCCTAGCTGGGAGGAGGCCATTTAGGGATGTGGGGGCTCAGATCCAGCAAGCAGATGGTCCCTCTTCCAAATATCCTATTACCAGTGCAGTCAAATGTCTTCTTCCACTTGTATCATTATGGCCAGAGCCTCCTCTATGACTCAATATGTCTCCCCTTCCCTACCCGAATGGCAGAAGAAACTATGGCTATGTAACACTGAATATAGTATTAGACTTTTTAAAATACAATGGTTAATTTGTCTGACTTTTTTTTCTTTTTCCACTTTATTATTATTCTCTATGACAGGAGATGTTTCTTTGGGAAGGGGAGGCAAGAGAGATACATTAGGAGATGAAAGAAATTTTAAAGCAAAAGTTATCCATAAAAAGTCTGTTTAAAAAAAAGACCAGAGTCTAAAGTGGGCCTCAGTTTTCAGCAGTTGTTATAGAAACATCCTACATATACATATACACATGCATATACATCCATGCATGCATATACTCTTCACAAAACATTTTTCATTATGTTTTATCCAGAGACCCTGTCTCAGGCTTCAGCTGGAAACAGAGTTGAGTAATTATTCCTGAAAATAATAAAATAGAAGATGATTGGAGGAGTTTGACACCATGCAAGCAATTTTTCTGTAGCTATTGGGGTATCAAAGAGTCAAACAGTGAACCAAACTTTAAGACAATTCAGGCAGTGGGACATAGTCAGGAATCATTGATTCAATAGAAAACAAATTAAACCTGTCAAGAGAAACAGGAGGGGAGAGAGAACCTTCAACCTTTCTTAGTAAGATAGACGGAGGCCATCATAAATTTTCCTCCAAATCCCAGAATCTTTGAGGTAGAAGGAACTCAGAGGTCATCTAATATATCCTAGTGTAGTGTCTTGGACATAGCAATGTGTAGTAAACACTAACTCAGGTCTTTAGTATCTGTCACTTGCACTATTGAGATAGCTTCTGAGTTGGTCACCATGCCTCAAGTCTTCCCCCATTCCAATCTCCCCTCCACACAGCTGCCAAATGCATTCTCCTAAAGTGAAGGTCTGACCCCACCTCAATAAACTCTATCGAGTCCCTATTACCTCCAGAATAAAATGTAAAATTGTGTTTGGCTTTCAAAGACTTTCACAAAGACCTATCCCCAAATTACCTTCCTAACCTTATTATACATTAGTTACCTTCCATACACAGTCAAATTGACCCTTTTGCTGCTCCTCACATATGACATTCTCTTTGCCCTCTCTATGCCTTTGCATTGACTATATCCTATGCCTGGAATTGTTTGCCATTTCACTTCTACCACTAAGAATCCTTTTACTTTAAAATTCTACTCAATGATCCCTTCTATATGAAACCTTTCCTGATTCCCTTTAGCTGCTGGTGTCTCCCCCCAAATACAGATTTACCTTGTATACATTTCAGATATATACATATTTGTGTATGTTAATAAAGGAAACTTCTTGACGGCAGGGACTATTTCATTTTTGTCTTGAACTCCTAATGCCTAACACAATGCTTAATAGATATTTGATTCAGTGGGTCTGTGAAACAAGCATTTATTAAGCTCTGCTATGTGTTGGGTATTTGCTAAGTTCTGGGGATATAGACAAAGTCTATATGCAATAGACTTTGCCCTGAAGGAATTTCCGGACTAGTGGGAAAAACCTGTAAATAACTAGGTGCATGGCTTTTGCAATAATCCAGGTGAGAATTATGAGGGACTAAACTAGGGCTGTGATTATGTGAAAATAGAGGAGGGGATTTATGTGAGAGACAAGATTTGGCAATAAAGTGATTGGATATGTGGGGTGGGTGAGCGTGAGGTCACTGGGGTTGAAGGCCTAGGTAAGTGTGATGATATTGATGCTCTTTACAGGGACAGGAAAGAACAGAAGGATGCAGGGCTTGGGAGTGAGATAATGAGTTCTGCTGAATTTGAGGTTTTTATGTGACATCTAGTTTGAGATATATGACTATTAGTTCAAAAGGGAAACTAAAGTTAGATGTATAGGTCTGGATCATCTGTATAGACATGATCATTGAACTTTTGGTAACTGATGGGATCACCAAATGAGTTAGTATCATGAAAAGCAAAAAGAGAAGAGGGCCCAGGACAGAGCCTTGGGGGACAACTAAGGTGAGAGGATTGATACAGTTGAATAACGAGCAAAGGAAACAGAAGGAATGATCAGCTAGGAGGAGAGTCAGGAGAGGGTAGTATTACAAAAAATCTGAGAGAGTATCCAGAAGGTGACTGACATGGTCAAATGCAGAAGCCATTAGTTGGCCCTGAGAAATCAACAGTAACTTTGGAGAGGCAAGTTCCTTTTGAGTGATGATGCTTGTAGCAAGCTTGCAAGGGTTTAGAAGAAAGTCTGGGGAGAAGCAGAGATCAGTATCATAACACTCTCTTAATTGTTTTGCTTCTAGTTTCTTTGAGTGAGCTATCAACCTTGGAAAGAAAAATCCAGCACCTTGAAACACAACTGGAAAGGATCAATGAGTGTAAGCCAACCATTCCTGAACATGGTATCCCTTCTCTCTACTTTGCTCTTCAGATATCTCTAACCCTGGGATAGAGTGGGTTAGTGTAAAGATTACTGGGTTTAGGTTTATGATAACTGGGGCTTTCACCCTAGGTCTAATGCTTATTAGCCAGATAGCTGTAGGGGGGCACTCAACTTCTCTGGCATTCTATTTCCTCATCTATAAAATGCCAGTGGAGATAATAATACCATGTTCCTCTTGGGGCTGTTGAGAGGAACTCATTTTGTAAATTATGATAGAAACCCTCATACTATTTGACATGCATTGGGAAAAGCAGTGAACTTCAAAGAAAAAGATTTGGATTTTGGTTTTGCTTCTTGCTAGCTATGGGATTTCATCTCCCTAAGCTTCAGTTCTGCAATACTTAAAATAGGGGCAATAAAACTTCTACTTATAAAGTTGAAATAAAAATATGCATGAGAGGGAGACTCAAAAGCAGGATGATCTGGCCCAGAGTACTGGTTATGTGACCCCAGACAAGTCAATTGAATCTCTCCTTATCTCTCAGCACCCCAAAGCTACTCTTGAAAACTGTAAGTTCCCTGGCAGGTGCCAATCTTCACTGATAGAGGTAGTTTCATCTCTGGTACTTTCTTATATTAATGAAATCACAGGTAAAAAAAATTTAATCAAAATGTGTTCCTAATCCCCATCATGGAATAGGAGGACTCAAATCTTCTGGAGAAATTTGACATCATTTGAGGAATTCTTCCATAGCTATTGAAGAGCTTAGCAGACAAACTTTGAATCTCAAGGCAGTTCAGGCAAAGGGAAATCTTCAGAGTTCATCACTTAAATGGAAACAAATGAAATGACAAAAACGGGACAAGAGGTGGAGGGTGATAGTGGAGACTGTCTTTTTAACTCAAGGTCTTTGAGCACTGTTATAAATTGGCCCGCAAAATCATAGGCTCTTAGAGAAAGAAGGAACCTGAGAGGTCACCTAGTGAAATCCAGCATAGTTTCTTGAACATAGTAGGTATATGATAAAGGTTTATTGAATTTGGGGCGGTGAAGTGGCACAGTGAGTAAGAGCATTGGCTCTGGAGTCGGGATGACCCGGGATTGGTGCCGGCCTCAGAAAATGAGCACCCACACATAAATAATGACTGGCGGTGTAACCTTGAGCAAGTTACTTAACCCCAATTGCTTTAAAAAAAAAAAAGGTTTATTGAATTCAATCCAACTATAGGAGTCCCCTCAGTGATGTTCAAAACAACTGATCATCCAGTCCCCTGCCTGAATGGCAACCTATGCAGACTATGATATTAAACCTAAATCTACCTCCCTCTAATTTCCATTAAGTGGTTCCATGCCCAGTGCTTCCCTCTAGTGCTACATAGCATAAACATCTATGTCTCATGATAACTTCTTTCTTTTGTTTCTAGCTTTTCTCGAATTGGACTTAATCACAAAGAAACAAATCCAGACCCTGCAAGCTCAAGTGAACAAGAACAAAAATAGTAAGCTAGCTCTTCATGATGGTCATGTCCTTTCTCTTCATGTGCTCTTTGGGGGACTTTAAGCCAGAAGCTACAGCTTAATATGGGAAAAAACTGGGCTTAGTGGGAAGAGTGGAACTTGAGATACAATCTGATATCAAATAGTCAGGTGGCTTTAGGAAAGCCACTTAAACTAACCTCTCTAAGCCTCAATAGGTTTACTGGTAAAAATGAGAATAATAGTACCACTTATATCCTGGGGTTATTGAGAGGAAAGCACTTTGTAAACTGCAAAACCCCCAAGAAATGTGAGTTATTAATAGTGTTTCACAAATAACAGAAAGAGCACCAGACTTACAGTAAGAAGATCTGGGCAAACAGGAGAGCAAGCTGGTCCTATAGTCAGAGGCCCTGGGTTCAGATCCTGCCTCTGATACAACCTACCTTTGTGGCTTTGAGCATGCCACTTAATAGTCCTTGAGATTAATTACAAAATCTGTTTTGAATGAGAAGGCCTCTGAGGTCCCTTCCAGGTCTAGATTTATAATCCAGTGGTCTTGGTTTTAGTTCTACCATTTTCTAGTAATGTGATTATAAATAATTCTTCAAACATCAGGGTTTTTTTTTTTAGTATTTAAAGTAGCAATAATAATCCTAGAGCATAGGCACTCCAATTCAAAATATCAGGGGGTCCTTTCCTCACACCAGCCATGTGAACAGTAGCTGAAATTGAGCACTGTAAGGTTCACAAAATGCTTAAATATATTACTTAGTTTGAGCCTTTAGTCAATCCTATAGAGTAGCTACTACGAGTAGTAGTAATAGTAGTAGTAACTAATATTTCTATAGCATTCTGAAATTGCAAAGTTAATTCACCTATATTATCTCATTAGAGGCTCATAACAACTCTGTGAGGTAGGAGCTGCAGGCAAAATTATCTTCATTTTTATAGTTGAAGAAACTGAAGCTCAGTGAGGGTAAGGGATTTGTCCAGAGTCACAGAACTGAGTGGGATTTGAACCCAGGTTTCCCCTGACTCCCATCCTAACATTCTCCCCAGTACACCAACCACACTGAGGCAAGTGCTTTACAAACTGGAAGACACTATCTGTGAGCTGTTTTTGTCAGGTTGGATTATAGAGAGACGGGGGTGGGGGTCAATTGGTCCCCATCTGTGGTATCATCATAATAGGGAGATGCTGGTGAGAAACTCCTTTCGCTGCCACACATTAGCAATGGTCACTTCCGTTTCCCTATAATGGATAATTTCAGAGATTTATTTAGGGCATTGAGAGGTTACATGATTTGTCCATGCTCACAGGGCCACTATGTGTTCATGGCTAAATTTGAAGCCAAGCTTTCTTTATTCCCAGACCAGTCCTCTCTCTACTATATCACACTGCCTCTCATGATTGTTTTTGTTAAAAAAAAAAAAAAAAAGGCAGGGAGGAGGGAAAGAGACAAAATAGCTAAGAGTTCTAATCATACATTGCATTGACTTTGAATCAAAATATCTCCTAGCAGCTACACTATGTCCCTTTCCCAGGCTATTCAGTCTTTAATCTTTAGCTGTAATGAATCTGCTCTTCTCTTTGGGCTGTGATGTTTTTGTTATTCCCGTGGTTTCAGTTCTATGGAGAAAGACTCCTTGGTCTTGCCCAAAGGTTTTGCTTTGGTTCACAAACCAAGCTCTTCCAACACCTAAATTACGGTCTTCATCCAAGCCACACTGCCCCTAGAATGTAGTCTTTAGCCCTCATATTGCCAGAACAAAATTTCATGGCTAAACAAGGGTTTCTTAATTCAGGGTCCACAGACCATCAAAGGGTCTGCAGATAGATTTCTTTAGGATGAGAAAAAAAATTCATCTTTATTTTTATCTAATTGAAATTTAGCATTTCCTTCAATTATTTAAAAATACTAATCAAAGAAGGGATCCATAGGTTTCTGCCGGGGGCCTTATCTACGGCACCGGCGGTGGGTTGATCTGTAACTATTATATCCCCGTCCTCTCTACTCACCTATCCCCATGGCGAGTCTTCGATCGTCACCGGCCTCCGAAGAGGAATTAACCCAGACAGAGCACCCGAGGTTTCAGGGGTTGTTTATTCACGGCTGGTCACATCCCGAGAGAGAGATGCTTCCGCATACAGCATCTTATATACATTAAACCACGCCCTCATATGGAAATTAGCACAGTAAAGGCAAAGCCTATCCCCGCCCCCAACATCTCCCCCTTTTTGTTTTATCAGGGCTGTGGTGCCCGGTGCAGCCTTGCTAAACATTACGCATCATCTAAGCTGATAGCTTCGCCGGGAGCGGGGTGCCCTGGCTTGGGTCGTCTCCTCAATCCCTGAAACCTTACCCGTCCTAGGGACCCACCACCTTCGGGCCCTGTCTTAGGTGGCTGGGTGGGAGAAGTTGCCCGTCGTGGGGCTTGCCCCGTCTTACCCCAAGGTGTTACATGTCTTCCATGGCGGTGAGCCAAACTGAAGGATCTTGTCCTTCTCTTATAGCAAAGATGGCTTGTTGGGTAAGTAACATATAGCCCTTATGCCGGGTGGATGCACGGCATATGCACCAAAATAAAAGCCCAATAAGTAATAAGAGGAGACACAGAGAGGCACCCAACCCGCCCCAAGAGGCCCCCATCGAGGCGTCGCGAGTCCGGGGGTGGGGTGTTCTATCGCCGTTCCACACATCAGGATTCCCAGGATGGTGGGCCATGTCCCTGCAAAGGAAAGAGAGGGAACTCCTCATCCCGATAATCGGGTTGGGTTCATTCAAGATCTCTAGCTCTATGTACAGGTATCCATTTTTTGGGGACACTAGAATTCTCATTTGGATAAAAGGATAAATGGCCTGGTCTCCTTGCAACCACTGTGACCGGCCCATGCCACTTTCCTTCTTCATCCCTCCACATTATCTTAGTTCCTGGTAGGGCCCTTGTGGGGGGTGGCAACTCTATGTGTTTGGTCGAAGTTTTTCCAAAAAATCTCTGTGCGGCCGAGGTGCCATCATCTCTAAATTGGAGAAAGTTCATGGTAGAATCTCATATAATGGCTGCATAAGTGACTGTGGTATAGGGATTGCAGAGCGAATCCACTGAATTGCTCCCACCAACCTTTGAAAATCATTCAATGTCCTATATTGGGACTTATCAATGCCAGGAATATCTTTAACAACCTGTTCGGGAAGAACCTTTTGACCTAAATATTCATAAGGATATGACTTTTGCACCTTCTCAGGGGCTAGCAGCAATCCTTTACCTTGCAACAACTTGGTTATTAGGGCCAAACAACTCTCTGCCAGCTGCAGCTGTGGTGCAGCGATCAATATATCATCCATATAATGTATAATCATAAGACTGTTATATTTTTCCCTAGCTGGCCTTAACAACTCTGCCACATATAACTGACACAAGGTTGGGCTATTTGCCATTCCCTGGGGCAAAACCCTAAACTGATATCTCTTGGAAGGTGCCTGGAAGTTAACACTGGGAACAGAAAAGGCAAACTTCTCTTTATCATTTGGGTGAAGAGGGATACTGTAAAAACAATCCTTAATATCAATCACTATTATCTCCCAATTCCTTGGGATGGCTGCCGGCGTGGGTAGTCCAGGTTGGAGGGCTCCCATTGGTAACATGGCAGCGTTAACTGCTCTAAGATCAATCAACATTCTCCACTTTCCACTCTTCTTTTTTATAACAAACACTGGGGAATTATAAGGGACTAAGAGATTTCTCTATTTTCCCCTCTAATAATAAAGTATCTACAATCATCCTAAGTGCTGTGAGCTTCTCTTGGGACAGGGGCCACTGTTCTACCCATATTGGTTTCTTATCAATCCAAGTGATCTGCGGGGAGAAGCTCCCTTCGGCAGTGGCCCCCACTAATTTCCCAGCAGACTGTCTGGAGTGGCCAAAGAAAGATTCAATTGGGAGAGGAGATCACGCCCCCAGAGGGCGTATGGGAGCCCTGGTAGGAAGAGAGGTTTAAACAGTCCTGTCTTGCCTTTCATGGCCCACTTCAGGGCCCTTGCTGCCTTAGGGGCAGTCTGTCTCCCTCCTACCCCCGTTACTGGCTGCCCTCCCGCCGACAGTGGCCATTCAGGCTTCCACTGGCCTCCATTTATCACGGAGCAATCCGCCCCAGTATCCATAAATGGCACTGGGGTGTACTGCCACTGCCCCGTAAGGGGGTCGGCGATCAGCGGATATATTCCCCAGTCATCCCAATCTACCATCTCTCCTTGCTCAAGGGCCTGGGCGGCGCTGGCTGCGACCAGACCTGTTGCCCCTGGTCTGGGTCCTCTCCCCCCGTCCCTGAATGCTGCCAATCTGCATGGGGGAGGCTCAGCCATGGCCGTTGGGGCGGCTAGCCAAGCTTCTGGGCAACTCGGGGAAACTCCGCCCCAGGCCTCCGGGTGTCTAGAAGAGGCCCCGCCCCATCCTCCTGTCTTTTCCTGTCTAGGCCCGCTCGGCATCTGAGCTGCGTCATACCCACTATCCTTCCGGTCAGTGTCCCATGAAGAATGCGGAAGTGTCGTGTCTCCGCCATCTTTTTCGCGGCTTTCCCCTCTAGCCCTCCTTAACTCTTCCCAGGGGTACACGGGAGGGGGGCCCTCATCCTCCCCCCCATCCTCCCCTTCATCCTCCTCTTGTGGCCCCACACCGTGACTTTCCTCCTCTTCACCCGACCCTTCTATGAATGCTTGGCAGGTTTTTAGGGGGATTTTATACCCCCTCTTAGCGCACAGCTTATACAGCTGGGCGGCTACAACCCCCTTCTCCTCGGGTAGAAATTCAGGTATGCTATTCAATCCTCCCATCTCGTCCTTCTTATGAGATGAGGCTGTCTGGGGGGAGTCCGTCCAGCGGACTCAGACGGTCCCTACAGATCTCAATCCCTATTCAGGCGCCACTTGCCAGGGGCCTTATCTACGGCACCGGCGGCGGGTTGATATGTAACTATTATATCCCCATCCTCTCTACTCACCTATCCCCATGGCGAGCCTTCGGTCGTCACCGGCCTCCGAAGAGGAATTAACCCAGACAGAGCACCCGAGGTTTCAGGGGTTGTTTATTCACGGCTGGTCACATCCCGAGAGAGAGATGCTTCCGCATACAGCATCTTATATACATTAAACCACGCCCTCATATGGAAATTAGCACAGTAAAGGCAAAGCCTATCCCCGCCCCCAACAGGTTTCACCAATTGCCAAAGGGGTCCACAAAACACAAAAATGGTTAGAAACCCCTGGTCTGAACAGATGCAATTATGTCTCTCCTGAGGTAGCCATTCCCAGGAAAGGCATCTGTTTGTCCCTGGGGTGAGCTTGTAAACTATGTTAATCTCTCCTACAGTTCTGACCTTCTCCTTGGGCAAAAAGGTTGGGAGAAAACTCTTCCTAACCAATGGAGAAAAAACCACTTTTGACAGAGTAAAAGTTCTTTGTGAGCAATTTGAGGCCACCATTGCAACCCCAAAGAATGAAGAGGAGAATAAAGCTATCCAGAAATTGGCCGAAGGCACCCCTGCTTTCCTGGGCATCACGGACAGAGTGAAAGAAGGACAGTTTGCATACATGACAGGGGAAAGTGTGACCTACACCAACTGGAAGAAGAATGAACCCAATAATCATGGATCTGGAGAAGACTGTGTATTATTGGCCGAGGATGGATTATGGAATGATATAGCCTGTACAGCTTCCTTGCTTACTGTCTGTGAATTGCCTGCCTGAATGGGTCCCTTATGGTAGACCAAATGGTGAAATCCTTTATCTGTGACTCCATATCAGTAACACCAGAAACAAATGCTGGAACTTCAAAATCTTGAAATGCAATTGCCATTTTCTGTATTTAAATGCATAATTAAAATATCTAACTCACTCTTAATTTTCTCATGTAGATTTATATTAGAAGTGGTGCTTCATTAATATGTACATGTATATGCTACAGAAGTGAAGAACACATATTCTGACCTGAAAAGAGAAAACCAAGAAAATATAATTCCATAATCAAGAGCTTTGTTAACTTAAATAGATTTGTGGGCAATATATGTTCATGATATATTTCAACAAGAGTTGCCTTGAGTCTTACCATCATTCCCAAAGGCTAATCTCAAGCTTGATTCTTATGTAAGACAATAGAATATAATCTCAGAATGACAGAGTACTCTGAAGAATCTTAGATCTCATCTCATTCAAATTACTCATTTGGTAAATTGGGAAACCGAGTCACATGCTTAGTCCATAAACTTCAGTGGCTCTCTATTGCCTCTAGGATCAAACACAAAATCTTTTGATTGGCATTCAAAACCTTCATAACCTAGCCTCCTCCTATTTTCCATCTTTTTACACCTTCCTCCCTGTCATATACTCTTTGATTGAGTGATATTGCCCCCCCTTGCTGCTACATGAACAGGACACTTCATTTCCCAGGTCTGAGAAATTCCTCTGGCTGTCTCCCACCCCTCAAATGCTCTCCCTCCTCATCTCTGCCTTCTGGCTTCCTTCAAGTCCCAGCTAAAATCGAGCTGGCTACAGGAAGATTTCTTTTTCTTTCTTTAACCTTGACTTGAGAGTAGGATTTCCCCTGTTATATCCAGTTAATCCTCCACATTTTTGCACACATTTGCTCTTGTTGTTTCCCCCATTAGATAGTGAATTCCTTGAAGGTAGGAACTGTCTTGCCTCTTTTTGCATCCCCAGTGCTTAGTAGAGTGCCCATCACATTGTAGGCACTTAAATATTTATTGACTGACTGAAATCGAAACCAATAAAGTGAATTGCCAAACCACTAGAACCCTGGCCTGTTCCATGTCAAATTCCCCACTTTCCAAGAATTGTCACAATTTTGGTCAAAGGTTCATTTTTCCTTCCTCTTCTATGTCTTAATCCATACCTGACAGTCCCAGTAGACTCCCAGCACCTTCCCACCCCATTGTTTCTCCTTCCCCTTTAGTTCTTCCAGGTGTCTCCAGTAAAGGGCCTTGCCCAACACCAGTGGGGTTCTCAGAACTTCTGCCTCACTTGATGTACTTCACCCAAAGTTACAAAGAAAAGCATTATTACTTATCTGTATGGAGTCAGTAGACCAATGGAACTGAAATTACTTATTGGGTGGTTGTTTGTTTTTCTTAAACAAACAGAGTACAGCATGTGGTCAGTCACTCAATAGACATTCATTAAGTTCTTATGTGACATTCAAAGAAAGGCAAAAATAGTTCTTGTACTCAACACATTCTAATGAGGGGCATATATTCTAATGAGGAAGGCATCATGTAAATAACTAAGGACATTACAAAGTAGATGAAAGTATTCTGAAAGAAGGGACTAGGTGGGGCAATTGGGACTGGAAAAACCCCTGGCAGAAGGTGGGATTTGAGCTGGATCTTAAAGGAAGCCAGGGGAGCCAGGGGCCAGAGGAGAGGGAGAAGAGCATTCCAGGTATCTCTGTACCTTTGCTCATGAAAGCATGGAGTGTGATATTCAAGGAACAGAAAGCAGGCCAATGTGACTGGATGATAGAGTAGAATTGGAGGGGTAGTAATCAAAATAGTTCACTTTTGTGGAGACTTTGTAAAATGTCTCTTTTCCAACATTCCTATGAAGTGATTCAATCAAGGATATTTTTATAGCTACAGAGCTTCAAAGAATCTTAGGTACCAACCAGTCCAGCCCCATTATTTTACAGGTGAGGAAACTGAGACACAGAGAGGGTGCTTGTAAGGTGACTGTTTACTATTGTCTCTGCTTTTGTATTTCTATCCCCAGTGCTTTTTCCATCTGTCCATTCAAATAATGTTGCAACTGGCAGCTGAGAAGGGACAAAAAGTCTTTCTTTTCCCAAATTGAGAGAGAGAGAGAGAGAGAGAGAGAGAGAGAGAGAGAGAGAAGAAGAAGAAGAAGAAGAAGAAGAAGAAGAAGAAGAAGAAGAAGAAGAAGAAGAAGAAGAAGAAGAAGAGGAGGAGGAGGAGGAGAGAGAAAGGAGAGAGGGAGGAGAGGGGGAAAGGGAGGGGAAGGGACAGGGACAGGGAAAACGATAAGGAGGAGAGGGATCTGAGGGAAAAGCAGTGACATAAATGATAAAGCAGTAAATAGCAAATGGATCCCCACTCCAGGGAAGTAAGCAATAGAAAATTTCTGACAGGCTATGTTTCTGGGATAGAGGGAAAAGCCAACTGTAGTCTGAGCCCTGATTTTATAAGTCAGTCAACAAGCCTCATTTGGAAACATAACTAAGCCTTCCTTCCATGGACAAGTGTGTCATTCAACCATTCTATAAGGCTCTTTTGACCTTGAGGACAGTGTGTCCACAGTAGACAAACTATAAGAAATAACACCTACACACACATACACACACACACACACACACACACACACACACACACACTTCCATAAAGCAAGGGTGTCTGTTTACTGAACACAGAGGAGTCTGATAGATATTGATTACTTCAGAAAACATTAGCTCAAAGACAAATATGTAGTTTGATTAGAGACCTAGCTTGCACATGAACTATGCAGAAAAAAATACATCACAAAATTGTGATTCATTCCTTTTTTTCAATAATAATAGCTAACTTTTGTATAGCACTTACTATGTGCTAAGTAAGCTCTGTGCTAAACATTTTATAATTATTATCTCATTTGATCCTTACAACAATTCTGGAAGGTAGATGCTATTATTATCTCATTTTACAGTTGAGGAAACTGAGGCAAATAGTGGTTAATTGACTTGCCCAGGGTCACAGAATTATTAAGTGTCTGGGACTGGATCTGAACCCGGGGCTTCCTGACTCCAGGCCCAGTACTCTATCCACTGTGCCAACACCTGCCCCATTATTGATGTTATTTTAAAATTATTTGGGGCAGGATAGAAAGAGGGGAAGGAGAACTGTGATCCTGACCTATTTTATTGCTAGTGGGAAGGAGATACATATTCCTATGGCTATGAGCAATAAAATTTAATATACAAACTGAGTGAATCCATAGTATATAGCAAGATGTTTTTTTGATAGATTTTGTTTCAAGCTTAAATAACTGCTCCCTTAGCCAAAATCCTAGAAGAATCTATTTACAAGCGCTACCTCCATTTCCTTCCCTTTCACTCCTTAATCTTTTTTTTTTTTGGTTTGCTTTTTGGAGGGTAATTGGGGTTAAGTGACTTGCCCAAGGTCACATGGCTAGTTTTTGTGCTAAGTGCCTGAGGGCGGATTTGAACTCAGGTCCTCCTGATTCCAGGGCCGGTGCTCTACTCACTGCACCACCTAGCCACCCCCACTCCTTAATCTTTTGAAATATGACTTCCAACTTCATTTAACTAAAACTGCTCTCTCCACAATTATCAACAATCTCTTAATCAAAAAAATCAGACAGCCTCTTCTCAGTCCTCCATCCTTCTTGAGCCCTCTGCAGGATCTGACCCTATTACTCACCCTTGCCTCCTGGACATTGTCTCTTCCCTGAGCTGTCATGACACTGCTCTCTTCTGGTTCTCCTACCCGTCTGACAGCAGCTTCTCTCCCTTCTTTGCTAGATCATTATCTGTATCATAGATAAGGGTATGCCATTAACTATGGGTGTGTCCCAAGGTTTTGTCCTGAGCTACCTTCTTTTCTTTCCCTATGTGCTCTCATTGGGTTACTAAATAATCTCCCATAGATGGATTCGTTATCTCTTTGTAGAGGTCTCCCTGATTTGTACATCTAACCCCAATATTTCTCCAGATCTCCAGTCCTGCACTGTCAACTGATTAGCATTTCAAACCAAATGTCCCATAGCCATCTCAAACCTAGTTCAAAAATGTCATCCTCATTTTCACCATCTTCATCATGCTCATAAGCTAGCAGTTATATATAAAGTACTTAAAATTTTGTAAAGCACTTTGTATATGTTAACCCATCTAATATTCACAACAGTCCTGTGAGATAAGTGCTACTGTTTCTCCATTTTACAGACAACCTAAGAGAAGTCAAATGATTTGCCCAAACATATGAAGCAGATTTTGATTTCAAGTCTTCAAAAATCCAAACCCCACACTCTATCTACTATAATCCCCTCCTCAAAAAAAAAAAAAAAAAAAACCCTAATCCTCTCTTTCTTATCTTTTGCCAAAGGCACCATCATCTTTCAGGTCTTCCATGTTTTCAACATTAATGTTTTCCTCAGCTCCTTCTTTCCTCTCTGTCTCTGTTATCTCTCTGTCTTTCTGTCTCTGTCTCTGTCTCTGGGTGTGTGTGTGTGTGTCTCTTTCTGTTTCTGTCTCTTCATCTCTCTCTGTCACACACACACACACACACACACACACACACACACAATCAGTTGCCAGATCTTGCTATAACTACTTCCAGAGCATCCTTCTTTCTTCCAATTCCTTCTAATTACTCACACAGCTACCATTCTGTTTCAGGCCCTCATCTCTTCTACCCTGAACTATTTAATATTCTCCTAATTGACTTCAAGTCTCTCCTCCCTTCAATCCATCCTCCACACGACAACCAATGTGATTTTCCTAACACACACATCTTTCTCTCATTCAATAAACTCTAGGGGGTTCCTATTGTCTTGATGATCAAATACAAACTCCTTGGTCTGGCATTTAATGCCCTTCATAATCTGGCCCTAGCTTGCCTTTCAAGCCACATACATATCATTTCACTTTATGCGCTCCCTGCACTGGCTTCATGTTCCTCACACACAACCCTCCATTCCCATCTCCTTGCCTTGCATGAAATAGGCTCTCTTCTTGCATCCACCCTTTACAAACCCAAGCTTTCCTCAGAAATCAGTTCAAATAAGAATTCTGCATGAAGACTTTCCTCATATCCCCAGCTCCTAGCACCATTCTTCCCAAAATTACTTTTTATTCATTTAGTCCACATTATACATATTTGCCTGGCATAGAGAGTCAATTAATAAACACTTGTTGATGGATTGATTGGATATGCATGAAAGTTGTATTATGATTTGTTGGCTTGAGCTGGCTCTTTGCCTTGTCAGTAACTCCAAGGAAAGATTTTCTCCTTCACAGAAAGCCATTCTTCAGTAACTGATGAGCTACTGAAGGTGATCTCAGATTTACAAATTCACCCCCTGAAATTGACAATTGGCAAATTTGTGGATTCTCCCAGTAGAACTAGGTTCTAGAACAGCCATTTTGGGACCAAGAGGGTGCTTATTCTCAAGCTGAGGATCAAAATGAAGAGTCTCTCCCTTGTCCTTTGGTTCTTGGACTTGAGTTTTGATGGAGAGAAGAGGAAAAATAAGGGAGGAAAATGGAGACAAAAAGTGAAGGAAACAAAGTGATTCTTGCCTCTAACGATATTTCATTTTGATTAGTCAAGTTTATTTGGTTTTTATTTTAAGGAAAATCTTTTGGGAAAAGGGCAGGATATCTAATTACTTCTTTTGGAAAATCACTCAATCAGATCAAGCCAACTGTCAAAATGTTCCTTTAAATCTTCTAGATAATAGGAGGTACTAAAAAGCCTCTCCCTAATGGTTCAAAAATGTCCATGAATGAGAGGTCTAGCCAATCAGGATAGCCTCTGGGGGAGTTATCTGGCTGACCCACTCAACAAGAGTTCTCAGTTCATCAAACCAACTACATTAATTATACTGGTGAAAATATACATAATGCCAGTTATTTCTATATAGTTATGAAGGCATTTTACAAGCACTATCTCATTTGATCCTCCCAAAAATGTAGCAAGTTACTTATCACAGGTATTTATAGAGAAGGAAACTAGGTCTCAAAGAAATTCAATGACTTACTTATGGTGCAACAACTAGTAAGCGCCAAAGATGATATTTAAACTTTGGCCTCACAGATTCAAAGACCAACACTCCACAGTACTATACTCCTTCACAGTTATTCAATATAATAAAATAAAAATAATCTGATAATTATTAAAATTATAATAATTTATTTCAGTTATATCTCCTTTGTTGGTTCATCATTCTGCCATTTTTAGACTAGCTCCCTTTAAGGCTCAGCTGCACTAAAAGGGTCTTCATGATTCCCTCAAAATTACATTGTATTTATTATGTATATTTTATATCTGCATATAGGATGTTTCTCCTCTCCCTACAGTCAAGAAGAAAGTAGCTCCTAGAGAACAGGAACAATTTCATTTTCATCTTTGTATTTCCAGGGCTTAGGACAGCCTAGAACAAAAGCGGCTTAATAAGTACTTGTTAAATTGAGTAAACATGTATTAAGCTGCTGGTACCTTAAAGACAAATATAAAATGCCTTGCCCTCAGGGAGCTTACAGTCTAATGGAACGATGTAGCATATACAGAGATAAGTATGTACAAAGTATCCACAAAGTAATTTCAATAGGGAGAATTAGTGATGAAATAAAATTATAAAGGGAGAGAAAAACAGGGATGAAGAAGGAGACCTACATAAAGAGAAATATTTGGAAATGTTTATACAAACAGAGAAATAAACACAGAAAAAGTAGGACAAAGGGGAAACTGCCCTAAATCTGTTGCTCCAGCTCTTAATTTATATGGAAGTGCAGTTCAAGTGACAAAAAAGTTTTTTGCCAACAGTGGCCTGGCTTCTGATTTCTTCACAATTCATACACCTTGCCACAAGACTGGAGGCACTATCACCACTCCAAGGAATGAAGAGGAAGATGCTGCCATATTGAAGCTCATGGTGAAACAAAACAAATATGCCTTCCTTGACCTGAGAGAGGGAAAAATACCAGGGGAGTTACATTACCTGGATAGACCCCATAAGAACTATACCAACTAATATGCAGGGACTACAGATGGTAGAGGAAATGAAAATTGTGTGGAAATGTACACAGACAGTACAAGGAAATGATAGATACTTCTCCAGGAGTGGCCTTGCTATCAGTGAGGTCTGAGCCCCCACCAGAGCTGGCCCACCTGGAAAAAAGAATGAAGGATTCACTGGTGAACTTGAGTGAATCATTTAGCTCAAGTTGGTGGCCCAAAGAGGATTAAAATCTTCTACTTTTCAGGTAGGAGTCTATGAGGAATACTATTTGTAGCCCATAAAACAAAATGAAAATCAATTTTCCCCGGCCAGGAATGCCCATCTCTCTCTACCCCTTTTCTCTCCCTAAGCAAATCCTAATCCATCCTTCAAGGCCTAACTGAAATTCTGCCTTTTTCCCATGTGGCCATACATGACTCTGTCATTCTACAGTAATCTCTACTTCTGAGCTTTTATGAGTTTATGCCACACAAATTATCATTTACCACTTGGTCAAGTTAACTTAATGTTTCCAGTGGGCATGCCCATTTCCCCAACTTGAGTTTAAGCTTCTGAAGGGATAGGAATTTATCTTCTCCTCCTTCAGATTCCATGATACCTAGTAGAGGCCTGGGCAAGCAGAAGGCACTCAGTAAAGGCTCATTGAAAAACTGAACCAAAACAAATTAATTTTTATTGGTTTAAACTCCTATCTGCTTTGCTCTGGGAAATGAGCCCAGGGGCAATAGATCATTATTCCTGAATACTTTCACAGGATCCCTCTGAGGGAAGGCTGAAAGTCACCAACTTGAGTACAATGCCCCCATGCTTTCACTCAATCAGCAATTACCAAGCACATAGATATCAAGTACTTGCCACCCCTGTGTACCCCACCCCTCCCTGGGTACCCCAGGTCCAATCTCAATGCCTGCTCTTTCTACTTTTTCTCTATAAACACAATCTCTACTCAAGATGTGAGTTCCTTTCCCATACAGATTACCTGCTGGAGGAGATGCAGACTTGTATCATCTCTCTGACAAACTAATGTCTATAATTAGCATAGGTTCCCTCCTTAAGTTTATGGGAAACTTACAGGTGAAAATGAGAATGGTTGTTAAAAATAATGAATCAAAGAATAAATAAACTTACAAATAAATATCTCAACAGCTGAACCCTTGTTCAATTATGTCACAAGGATATTCATCCCTCTGTGTCCATCCCTAAACACTTGTGTGGGCTTGCTAGGGCAGGACTTTACATAAAGGCTGCCAGGATCAGAAAGTAATGACACTATGATGCAACAAGAAATATTAAAACAAAATTTTTAAAAATTAGAAAAAGTAAGTATGAAAGAAGATTGGGATAGTAAGGAAGGTGAGGTTATGAAGTGCTTAAAATATCAAACAGAGGACTTTACATTTGTTTCTGAGGGTAAATAGGAGTCAATGGAATTTATTAAAAATATTCAGTCTGTAACTTGGGAAAATCACTTTGGCAGCTGAGTGGATGATGTTTGGGAGAAGACAGAGAATTCAGCCAGGAAGACCAATTAGAGAGCAATTAACAAAAATATATTTCCTTGTTCCTCCCACCTCCCCTTCCCCACTGTGGGGAAAAAAAATGAAAAAAAAAGAAAGTAGCAAATATTCATAGTCATGCAAAACAAATTCCCACATTGTCCATGTCCAAAAAATGTTACATCCTGAATCCTTAATCTATCACCTCTCTATCAAAGAGTGAGTAATTTGCTTTATCACTGGTCTTCTGGAATCATAATTGGTCATTGCATTGATTGGAGTTCAGAAATATTTCAAAGTTATTTGTTTTTAGATTGTTGTTGTTACTGTACAAATTAGACAACTAGTTGGCACAGTGGAGAGAAAGTTTAGTTCAAAAGTAACACACCAATATACCAAAAAAATAATTTTGCATGGGCAACTTCAGTAAGTTTTAAGAACTCTTCTCACAACACAATCATACTGAGGCCTGCACACACACACACACACACACACACACACACACACACACACACACACACACACAGATTAACATTGTAGAGTCTCAAACATGGAAAGAATCTTGTTTTCACTTAATCCAGGAATTCTTGGTTAGTTTTCAGGGGTTAATGATCATGAATGGGAAATATTTACATCTTTATTTTCACTAATTTCACTAATTGAAATTGAGTATTTTCTTCAATTTTGAACATTTAAAAAAAATTATTCTGGGAAAGAGTCCATCGGCTTCATCCAACTGCCAAAGATATCCATGCCACAAAAAAAAAAAAAAGGTTTAACCAGGGAAGCTAGGTGGCTCAGTGAGTAAGAGCATCTGCCCAGAGCCTGGAGGACACAGGATCGGCCCCACACATAAATAACTAGCCGAGTAACCTTGAGTAAGTCACTTAACCCCAATTGCTTTAAAAAAAAAAAAAGTTTAGCCTCTAATTTAGTCTACTCTGTAACTGAGTCTAATTTAGTCATTCTTTTATTTTAAAAATTATTTTGTTTTTAATTTATGAGATGAAACAAGCATTTCAACAATATAGTATGAAAAAAGATGATTGCACATGAAATTACAAATCTATTATGAACAACTTGTTACTCCTTTTAAATATATAATGAAGTTATTGTGTAAATTTCATTTTTTCCTCCCCAAATCGTTCCTTTAAAGATGTGCCCAATCAATATTCCCATAACTTTCTCCTGAAGAAATATTATAAAGAAAAACCTCCTACCTCCTGAAGCTGCCCCTTCATACTTTAAACTTCTCTGTTTGTTAAGAAATTTTCTATATATTGAGCTAAAATTTACTCCTCTGCAACTTCTATCCCCTGCTCTTAGTCTCTACTTAAAGGCCAAGAAGTACAGTTCTAATCTCTTTTCCCATGGCATCCCACCAAATGCGGAGACTTATCACATTAATCCCATTCTCTTAAGCAAGGTATACAATCCCCTCCCAGGTTAAATGCCTTTGTCTGGACATGATCCAATTTCCTTTTTTTTTTTAACCCAAGAACAACTGATGTCTATTCCTGATCACTCTCACTATACCCATGAAAGAAAGAGGGCTGAAGTTTATACCAACATGGATACAATGCCCAGGTTGGCACTCAGAAAGCAATTTTTAGTTCCATCTTAATGCATAGGACAACTAGAGAGCAAAAGTGAATGTAAACTATTTCAACCAACATATACTAGCTAAGTTGGCACAGAGGAAGATAGTGGTCCCTGAAAGGCAGGACTAATCAGGCATGGCTCCTGGGAAGGGAATTGTCTTGAAGGAAGTGAGGTACAAGAAATAGACAAAATGGTTAGTTTCTTTCTTTGCCCTGCTTTCTATGTAAGAGAACAGAGCCTTGCTTGAATATCCTAGAGCCAGATGGAGTGAAGCATATTGTGGTGTCAGAAAGGGGGTAACATGGAAAACAGGTAATCTGTCCAAAGAAAAACTTACTGATTCAGGAATCAGATGATCTGACCTCAAGCCTCTGCTGCTTACCCATGTGACCTGGGGCAAGTTGCCTAAATTCCCTGGGCCAACATTCCCTCATCCCAGGGGAAGTGAGCAGGCAGGTGGTACAATGGCTAGAGCACCCGATCTGGGATCAGGGAGACGAGTTCAAAGCCAGCCTCTGTGTTACCCTGGGCAAATCACTTAACCCTGCTGGCTTCAGTTTCCTCATATGTAAAATGAGCTGGAGAAGGAAATGACAAACCACTCCAGTTTCTTTGCCATAAAACAAAACAACCAAGAAATACAAAATGGTGTCACTGAGAGCTGGACACAACAATGACAATAAAGATGTCTGATGTCCTTTCCAGCTAGAGAGCTGTGGTCCTATGATCTAGGTATCAAAATTTTCTCTGTTACTGACAGCTTCACAAGCATGTCCATTCCTCTAACAGCATGTCCCAAATTTCCAGGCTGCCATCATCCATCCTTCCCATTTCTTCTTCTCCAGAGATATTCCTTTGTCTCACCCTACTCATTACACAGAAGGATTCTCTATAAAATTATTAACATGAAAAGTTAATTAACATTCCAGGTCAGTAGTTACATGATGTAGACAGAAGTTGATATGAAAGTTTAGAGGAGAGAGAGATCCACAGGGACTGAAAGAATCAGGGATGGTTTCATGGAGGAGATGAGTCTTGATTTGCATTTTGGAGGACGGAGTGGGGATTGAATAGGTGGAAAGGAAAAGTATAAACTTGGAGAAGGAGGAAGGATAGAAGTAATAAATCAAACCAGAGCAATCCCAAGTAGGTTGTGGATTGTTGGCTTGTTCAGTCATTCCATCATTAGAAGATCCTCATGTTTTAATCTTCACACAGGCTTTTGCCATCTTCCACAGAAGACTCTTCTTCTTCCCTTCACAGTGGACAAATAATCAATTTTGTCAACATGAAAGGTCTGTGTGCAAGGCACATAAAGTCATATAATGGCAGAGCTAGACAGTGCCTTAATGATAATTTCCTCTGTTTCACAGTTAAGGAAACTGAGGTCCAATGAGATGAAAATAGCCTTGTAAGTCCTTGCTCACTATCTTTTCTACTACCCTACACAGCCCCCAATCAGTATTTGTTATTTGATGGATTGATCTGGTATGTATCTTTGATGGGTGACATAAACAAAAATCTGACTGTTCAGAAGAAAATTTAGCAAAGTTTGTGAAATCTGGAATGAAACTTTGAAGAAATACTAGAAATGTGTTTTATCCAAAACCACCCATTCATTCTGGAATCCCAGCTGTGGCTGCATTTTTAATCATTCATAAATTAAAAAGAAATAAAACTACCAAGCTTCTTGTCTGTTTTTAAAGATATTTCCAGAGGGTAAAGTGGGGTGGCAACATAGTAATTATGAGCTGCTTATAAATTTTAATTATGAGCTCTACGTACATTTCATGAAGTATAATTGACTATAGAACGATGCTGAGAATCAACCTCAAAGCTTTAGAATTTGCCACCAGTGTAAAACACATAGAAATTACTTACACTCTTCTTTTTTTCTTTCAACAAATTTAAGCCAAAAAAATAATTCTTTGCCTCTTTTAAACTGGGCTATATCAAAATGGCTCAGGAAATGATGCATGCCTTAATTGCTATTGAAACAGGCACAAGTCTTTGGAGGCCTATACTCTTTTCCTTTGCAGATTAATTTTGGTGACATATCAGGATGAATATTCACAATCAAACATACCACAGACCAATTAGGATTCTGTCAGAAAAACTGATCATTGGAGAAATCTTGTATCCAAGGGGTATGTTTCTATGCCAGGCACACTGATGACAGAGAATGGTGTGCAGTTTTGTGATCAAAAGGGATTATATGATATACAGAAAAAAACAGTGGACTGACTCAAATGCAAGAAATGTGATCCCATTGTCTCACCACCTTCTCCCTTCTCAATAAACCCCAATGGCTCCCTATTGCCTCCAACAGCAAATGCAAAATGCTCTGTTTGGATGACCTAAGCCCCTCCTATCTTTCCTACCTTCTTATATCTTACTCCCAAACATGTACTCTTCATACTCTGGCTGTTCCATGAAAAAGACACTCCATCTCTCAGATCTGGGAATTCTCTCTGGCTGTCCCTCACACCCACAATGCTCTCCAACCTCTGTCTGGACCACTGATCTGCCTGATTCCCTTGAAGTTCCGACTAAAATCCTGTCTACAGTAAACGTTCTTCAACCCCTCTTCATTCCAGTGCCTTCCCCTCTTTTAATTGCTTACTAATTTTCCCATATGTGCCTTGCTTTCTTTACATGTGTTTGCATGTTATCTCTCCTGTTAGATTATAAGCTCCTTGAAGGCAGTGACTGTCTTTTGCCTCTTCTTGTATCAGCACCTACCACATAGTAGACACTTAATAAATGCTCATTGATTGATACCACTTGAAAGGACAAAACACAATTTATACAAACTGGTTTCTGTACAAAAAAAAAAAAAGTATGTGCCCCTTGCTACTGGGTGACAGAAGATTTGCCCAAAGACTGACAAAGGATAGGCAGGCCTTCTAAATTTTAGCCTGAAGTATCATATTAGCACTTATCTCATCCTTACTAAAGAGAAAATGTATCTAAGTACCCAGAGGTTACATATGGTAGACTACTGAGAAATATTTGTTCTTATTAACAACATTGATAAACCAATCATCAAAATAGATCAGAAAGGGGCAGCTAGGTGGCACAGTGAATAGAGCACTGGCCCTGGAGTCAGGAGGACCTGAGTTCAAATTCGACCTCAGACACTTACCACTTACTAGTTGTGTGACATTGTTCAAGTCACTTAACCCTAATTGCCCTGACCTTGCCCCTCCAAAAAAAAAAAGCAAGAAAAATAAACCATAAAGCCTGTTAGATGCTATGCATTGGCACAACCCCTGTGGTACAGAAACTTCTGGTCATTTGTGTAGCTGATACACAAGAAATAGTAAATACACCCTCTATGGTAGTTATTCATATATGCTGAGACAAATGGGGTACTAAGAGCTAAAAATCTCCAAAGGAGGGGAAGACTTCATGTGGCTTAGAAAGGCTTCAGAGAGAATGTAAGACTTGGCCTAGACCTTAGAGGAAGACTAGTGTCCTAAGGGCATTTGATAGAATCAAGAAAAAAAGATTTCTGGTCAAGGCTTTGCTACTAACCCACTGTGTGACCTGGGCAAAGTCACCTCACCTTTACTGGACGTCTATCATGAGAGACAGTTAATTAGATGAGCTGTAAGGTTTCTTCCAGCTCTAACAATCCATGATTCCATAGGCAGAGGAAGAAGTTGGAATTAGATGTGGTTGATATCAGAGTAATAGCCAGAACTTCTGAGCATCAGTTTGCCCATCTGTAAAAAGAGGATATTTTATTACAGTACTCCCTTGGCCTTTGCCAGAGAGTTTTCCTGACTTTGTGAATGACTGGGATTGGTCCTCACTCTAAGGGAAGATCCTTTCCTTGCAGAAGTGGAGCTTTGGTGACCAAAGTTGTTCTGGAGACTGGCAGGACTTCCCTGGAGAACTGTGGAGGAAGAGTACCAGCTGTAAAAGCCTCAGCAATAGGAGTCACATGTAAGCAACATGGCAAAGACATTGCATTGCTGGAACTATTCAGGTCACTGAGATCAGAGCTAGTGGATTCTGTTTTCCCTTTCCTTTGCTCTCAGACTCAGGGGAGTATATCACCATCTCCCAAAACATTTCCATTTTTTAAGAATTTGCTTGCCTGTTTGCTTATTTTTGTCTTATAAAGTATGTGAAACCAGGGACCATCTTTCTCTTTTCTTTGTATCCCTAGCACTTAGCACAGTCTGGCATATAGTAGGTGCTTAATAAATATTTATTGGTTGATGGCTGATGACTAATAGACATACTTAGCTATGATATTACCAGCCTATGTAGTACATTGTACAGATGGAGCAGAGAGAGAGAACAGGGTTGTGCTCCAAGGAGAGGAAAAAAATAGCTTTTACAATTGTAGTATATATTTTGTCAGAACAATTTTCTCTGGCTGGGGGTTCAAGTCATAGAAAGAGAATCGTTGATTTATCTTATGACTTCCCAGAGCAGAGAGAGGAGATGCTATTTAACAGGGGTCCTTTCTCTCTAGGCACTGAGTAAGAAGTTTGTCTAGGGGGCAGACTGTAACTAGTTATGGAAACAGGAAACAAAATGTTGGCCACGCTCCTCCATATTATTTCTTTTGCCTATTTGAAAGGAAAACTTCCCAGAGAGGATGAATCAAAGAAGTAAATAGGGAGAATCAGCACCACCCATACAAGATAGGCAAAGGGTGGCAGATAAGGGGGAGTGAAAACTCTGCCCACCCAAACAGCTTGGAACCACACTACCCAACACTACTGGAACTGGATGACTTCTAACATCTGTTCAGTTCTAGATGATAAGATCCTATGAGAGCATCTTGTAGACTTAGCGCACATGTGGTAGCCTTTTAGAGCCTTCCAGGCTCTTCTCAAATGCCACAACTCACTCCCATTCACTGTGCCTGCCTGCCATCAGACATATGCCTGGACAAGCTACATTTATGATCTGACAATGTCTGACATATAGGCAAGTTTCAAAAGGATTCAAACCAGTCATTCAAGTCTTTATTGAAAACTTATTAGGTTTAAGAAGAGGGCTCTACAGAGGAGTTTAGAGCCTAGTGAAGATAGCAAATGTAATGAATATGAAATAATAGCAAACAAGGAGACAGTTTTATTAAATGTTAAATTGCACAATACTATAGGCCAGGGGCTGTGGGGCACAATCCCCCTTCAAGGACTTTGTGACTGCATGGGCACACACCAAGAAAGCAAGAGGAGTGAAAGAGAGAGAGAGAGAGAGAGAAAGAGAGAGAGAGAGAGAGAGAGAGAGAGAGAGAGAGAGAGAGAGAGAGAGAGAGGCTATATGTAGATAAGAGAAAGATTTTTCAAGTTCCCATAGCTCTGAATGATCCCATGCCTCCTCTCTAAAAGTCTAAAGCGTTTCCCATTCTCTGTGTCCTGTGGAGTGCTGCACTGCTATGAGAGGCAACATCACGTGGATGACAGAGAGCCAGAGTTGGATTCAGAGAGACATGGGCCCAAATGCTCCTCCAGATTCTTGCTGACCGTGTGACCTAGGACAAGTCCCTAGATGCTCCAGGACGTGTTTCCTCCTCTCAAATGGGGGATCCTATTACAGATGAACAAGTCAACACCCCTCCCCACTCATTTTATAGGTGAAAAAACAGAAACCAAGAGAAATTAAGGGACTCACCCCAGGTCACCTGACTAATGTCTGAGGAAGGATTTGAACTCAATTCTTCCTAAGGTCTCTTCCAGCTCTAAGTTTCTGCTCCCACGATCCTCCATGCAAGCAGCATCACCCCAAGCATTTCTCTAGAACCAGAAGAATCTTTCCAGCTCTTGATCTGTGATCCCATGAGCCTAACAAAACAGCAGCACTGGTCCTTAGAGGTCATCTGCAGCAGCTTCTGGTCATTTTGTCTACCCTTCTGTGCTATCTGGACTCTGGGAACACGGGTTCAAATCCTGCCACTTACTGCTTGTGTGACCTTGAACAAATCACCTTGTTTCTCTGGGCCTCGGTTTCCTCATCTGTAAAATAAACAAACTGAACTGAATGACCTCTGAGGTCCCTTCCAAGATATTATGAATTCTGGGCAACTCCTTCCTTCTATTGGCAGCCTTTCCCAGTCCTGCCTCCTTACACCCTCTTTCTAGATCCTTCTTTCTAAGACTAATTTCCATTTACACTGTATACAACTTATATGCACATAGTTATCACATTAGAAAGTTAGCTTTTTGAGAGCACAGATCATATTTTTGCCTTTCTTTGTATTCCCAGAACTTAGGCCAGCGCCTGGAATACAATTCAGTTGTTTCAGTCATGTCTGACTCTCCATAACCCCATCTGGGGTTTTTCCTCTTAAAAATATTGGAGTGTTTCACCATTTCCTTCTCCAGGTCCCTTTACAGATGAGGAAATTGAGGCAAACAGGGTGAAGTGACTTGCCCAGGGTCACACAGCTAGTAAGTGTCTGAGGCCAGATTGGAAATCAGTTCTCCTGACTCCAAGCTCAGTACTCTATCCCACTGGGCCACTTGGCTGACAGAAATGGGCAGGGTGACTTGAAAAGGGCCAAACCAGGTAAGGTAGTCCTTAGAAGCAACCTCCCCCCAATTCCACCCAACATGACAGCAATAAGTCCTTCAAAATGATTTCATCTCCCTGAGCTGAGGTGGAAGCTTAATGAAATTAAGAGCCTGGTAGATATGGATGGATTTTCGCCACCTTGCTGCCCCCAGTGCCTGGCGTTCAGTAATCATAGCTAGAATTTATATAGTATTTTAAATCACTTGTGTGTGTGTGTGTGTGTGTGTGCATGCACACTTATGTGTATAAAATCTCTTTTGACCCCTACAACAACTCTGTGCGGTAGGTGCTGTTATTATCCCTTTTTTACAAATAAGGAAAGAGAGGCAGAGGTTGGCTGTGACCTGACACAGTTAGGAAGGGTGTGAGGCTGGTTTGAACTCAAGTCTTCCTGTCTTTGAGTCCAATTTTCCATCCAATATGTTACGTTTCAGTCTGTAAACACTTCATAAATGCTTGTGGGCTGGCTGCATGACTGCTTCCCAACAGATCTCAGGCTCACTGCTCCTTCCTTGGCCTCTGCTACCCTCTCTCTGGGGGCAGGAACCCCTCCCTTGCTAGTGATCCCTTGTAAAGGTGCCCTCACTTTCCTGGTTCAGAACCTTCTCATCCCCTTCAGAGATTTTTCCCAGTAGGTTTTTGTTCTTCTTACACAGCCTCCTTCACGAAGCTCCACACTCCGGTGCAGTTAAATCAATGTCTCCTGGGATAGGGCCTCAGGACTGCTCTCTTCCTGGCCAGGCCTGGCCCCTGCTGAGCACAGGTGTGTGATCAGGCCCCAGACCTTCAGAGAAGGAGCCCTTGAGGATGTGCCCTGCCCTGGCTGCCTGCCACAAGTACCGGATGAAAGCAGCAAAGGACTTGGAGGGGGTGATGCTGGAGGGTTTTTGAAACTGATTTATAAGAGTCCGATACTCATGAGCTACTTATTCTTTAAGATCATGCCAGATGGATTTGTTTGAAGGGAAGAGAGATACTTTACCTACCAGGCTCTTAATTTCATGAAGCTTCCTCCTCAGCTCAGGGAGATGAAATCATTTTGAAGGACTGACTGCTGTTGTGTTGGGTGGTTTGAGGAGTTGCTTCTAAGGACTAGCCCTACCTGGCTTGTCCCCTTTCAAGTCAACCTGTCCACTTCCATCAGCCAGGTGGTCCAGTGGATAGAGCACTGGCCCTGGAGTCAGGAAGATCTGAGTTCCAATCTGGTCTCACACACTGACTAGCTGGGTGACCCTGGGCAAGTCACTTAACTTCTGTTTGCCTCAGTCTCTTCCTCTGTAAAATGGGGATAATAAGAGCACCTACTTCACAGCATTGTTGTGAGGATTTCCTCATCTAGAAAATGAGGAGGGGAGGCTAGGTGATGTAGTGAATAGATCACTGGCCCTGGAGTCAAGAGGACCTGAGTTCAAATGTGGCCTCAGACACAACACAAAAAACAAACTAGCCATGTGACCTTGGGCAAGTCACTTAACTCCAACTGTCCTGCCTTCCTTGCTCCAAAAAGAAAATAATGGAATTAGACCAAGTACCCTTTCAGGTACCTTTCAATTACAATTCTTTGATCACTCCTGGGCAGAGGACATTTTTTCTTCTCTCCTAAACAGTGAGTGTAGCTATGAAAGGCCAAACAACCATCCCAGACCCCTGCTTTTGGCTCAACCAATCAGTAATGAGATAGCACACAACTAACTTATCAATGAACCATCCACTCTTGCTGCTAACTGAAGGTCCTTCATTAAGTAACCACACTGGGACTGGACTACTTCCTATATTGTGCCTCCTTTTGCAAGGAAATATAAACACCAAGTACAGAACACTTGTTCAGAGGGACATTAGGCCTTGTCCATTGACCAAGTGGTAATGTCCCCCCCAAAAAATGAGGGAGGATATAGGGGAGAGCAGATTGGAGGAGGGGGTATTCAGTGGGATCCCTGTTTTGGGGTGGTGGGTAGGGGAAAGATGGGGAAAAATTTGTAACTTAAAATCTTGTGTAAATGAATGTTGTAAACTAAAAATAAACAAAAATAAAATAAAATCAAGTACAAGTGGTACATGCACACATTTTTTCCTCTGTTGTGAACCAGGAAAGATGTCTGTGATAAGAAAACATCTCCAACCAACCACACTACAGGAAATTCTGTCACTAACACAATTCATTCTTTTAGATGAAAACATTCTCCCAGTGCATCCCTCCTGGGAAGAGTCATATTTCACTATGGCCTGGTATTCTTCACTATAATGCTATTCCAATGTTTGATCTTGGCATGGAGGTGACCCTGGGTTCTCATTGTCTTTGCCAATGGAATTCAAGCTCTTATGTGTCCTACCAAGATGGAAAGTCTTCAGACATGGACTCAGCAAAAGACTGTGTGCATAATCCAAGCCAAAGTACCTAAATATGGTGAGACTTCTCAAAAAAGACTTCACCGCCAAGTTATGAGTGATTTTGGCCATAGCGATTCTACTAAGTTATGGAAAGATTACAGTGTACACTATGGCAGTGGATTACCCATACCACAGATCTTTTGAAGTATGGAAATTGAAAAAAATAAATCCATTTGTCAAATCCTTTCAGACATACATCCTATTGGGAAATGTTTGAAAAATGATCTACACATCTGCAGATAAAGAAATACCACAGGCAAAAAGGTACCTGAAATTCCCCCAAAAGTATTTTATCCTTCTAGATGCTCCCTTTGTATTCTGCCCTCATCAGAATATATCTGTAATATAGTCAATTCTGTGAACTACATCTTGGGAAGGATAATGAGAAGCTGGAGAACATTGGGAGGACAGTGAAGGGACTCAAGTTCAGGTCACATGAAGAGCATCAAAAAGAAGCAAGACTATTCATCTTGGAAAGGGGAAGATACAGGCGGAACATGGGGGCTGATCTCAAGTATTTAAGAGGTGGTCATGTGGAAAAGGAACTAAATCTGTTCGGTTTGACCCTAGATGCCAGAATTAAATGAAATAGATGGAAGTTAAAGTAACCAAAGTGGTATATTGTCTTAAGACATAGACGATAGCTACATCTCACTAATATCACCCTCTTCTTTCACAACTGTGTTTACTAGGGACATCCTTTAAGGTATGGAGTAGCCTAAATGGCCTCTGAAGCTCCTTAAAACTTGGATATTCTGTGATTCTGTGATGCAGGTATGAAGGAAAGAAGAACTGGGGCACTGCCCAAGAAAGGGCATTTATGGTGTGGGCCATCCAAAGAGAAGACTGAAGGCACTGGATACTAGAAATAAGCAGAAGGGTTAGGGCATGACAGACATAAAGCTATGAAAGAGGAGGGAGAGGATAGCAATTCAACTTTGCTGATTTCACAGTTTTCCTGGCCCTGTTTCATGTACCTTCCTGTGGAGCAAAACAAAGAAATATACAGAAACTATTGTACAAGACATGGTTTCATAACAGCATCTAAAGTTAGGTACTGTCAAGAGCCCTACAGGTTTTTTTTTCCAGCAACTACTTGTCCTATAAGTGGCCTTCTGTTCTTATCTGGAACTCTGAACCTAAATGAGTCTCTTTGCTCTGCAATCAATGCTCCACACAACTGCCAAAGTGATTTTCCTTAGAAATAGGAAAATGGCATGAACATATCACTTTTTTATTAAACAAATACTACTGGTTCCCTGTTGCCTCCAGCATCACATATAATCTCTTCTGATAAGCCTTCCATAACCTGGCATCTAACTTTTTAACCTTTATTATGTTACTCTCTTCCCCACATTCTATAGTCCAGTTAGACTTGCCTTCTTGCTCTTCTTCACACATGACACTCCATTTCCCATTTTATTTTTGTGACTTTGCTCTGACTGTATCCCATGCCTGGAATGCCCTCCCTCCTCAAATCTACCTTGTTCCCTTCAAGACTCAGTCTTTCTCCATGAAGCCTTTCCTGATTTATTCAGCTGCTAGTGTCCTCCATCCCAAAGCTGCCATACAATCATAAATGGGCTTTCACCTTTTCTTGCCTGGAATGAGACCTCTAGGCCATTTACACATCATGCCACTAAGTATATCCCATTCCAGATACCCTTCATGTGTTTTCTCCCATTAGAATGTTTGCTCCTTAAAAACAGGGACTATCTTAATTGATGGTTTTTGTATCTCAAACATTAAACACAGTTTCTGGCACAAAGTAAGCACTTAATAAATGTTTTTATATCTATCTTACCATCTATATATCTGTCTATCTATTAATGTATCCATCTATCTATCTACATATCTATACATTTATCTATCTATATCAATCCATACATCCAACAATCTACATCTCTATCATCTACCCATCTGCCCATCAATCCACCTAACCATCCATCCATCTATCCATCCATCCATCTATAAATCTAGTGATTTATCAATCTATTGATCTGTCTCTCTCTCCTAGAAAAAAAATAATCCCTCACTTAAGAAGTAAATGACATAATCAAAGTTCAAGTCCAACCTCTCATTGCAATATTCATTCTCATTGATTGTCACTATGGGGAACACTCCTCTTCCAGAAGAACCTACATGCATGAGACTGCTACCATGATTGACTTTGGTCTAAGATATAGATGGCCAAATGACCATCCTTTTTATTAAGATGTGTGCGTTATTAATAAAATTATTAAATTATCCAGAAAAAATAATCCATCCCAGCTCTGGGCTCATATAGCACTTTGTTCTCTCTTAGAGCATTTACCATATTCAACATATAACCATAAAAGTATATGCCATGTCCAAGGTAGTGGAAGGAGCACTTGATTGGGAGTTAGAAAACCTGCATTTGAGTACCTTTTTAACCATGATCTCCATGCATATCATACCACCTCCTTATCTATATAATCAGGATTAAAAAATATTTATCATAACCACCACACAAAATGATTCTAAAACAAATTCCTTTGTAAATCTTTAAGAGCTAGAAAAATATGAATGATTTTGGTTATTTGTGTATGTTATTTTCCCCCTTTAAGGGTCATGGTCAAACTGTCCTATTTGTTATTCTTCATACATGGCATTCATCTCCTGCCCCGCCATGCCTTATATGAGCTATGGCTCATATCTTCCTGCCTCACTTCCACCTCTTGTAATCTCAGGCTTCTTTTAGGACTGAGCTCAAGTGCATCTGCTATGAGAAGCCTTTCCTAATTCCATCCCCAATCTTAGTGTACTCCCTATCTGCCACTTCTGAAATTACTTTGTATTTATTTATTTATCTATATACACATTTTCTCCTTCCAAAAGAATAGAAACTCCTTGAGGGAAAGGACTATTACTGGGGTTTCCTTTATATCTCTAACATGTCACACAGTGCCTGGTACATAGCAATGCTAATTAAATGCTTGTTGAATTGAATTCACAAAACTAACTCATTAGTCACAATTGCCTACAGTCATGTTGTTGAAATCAACAAGGATTCAATAAGCACCTACTATATACCAAGAATTGTACTTAATGCTAGGAAAACAATGAAAGGGGAGAAATTACTAAACACACACATACATATACACACAAATAAAATAACCTGAAAAATGCTCCTCCCTCCCCCCTAAAAGAGTCTCTGCAATATTGTTGTCTTATTTGTATGAACTTGTGTATGGACTTCAGGCAACTATGACTGCTCTGTTTTTGCTCATCCATGTCAGAAACAGAGACAATGTCCCACATAGTTTGAGTGCAGCCACTACTTCAGTCACCAGGAGACCAGCCTTCCTCAGTACCAGATTATCAGGATTGTAGTTTTTATAATTCATTCCTAACTACACAATATGATCTGATGCAGATAGCTTCCAATCTTTAAAAGGACGCCCAAAATGATCCTGACAGAGCAAAATCCAAATGGGAAGAACAGATCAATTAAACAAGGGATGTGGTGGTGTTTTCTCTTTCCTTTGACAAAATGTTTTGGGTATGTGATTTGTTAATGAGCTCCCCTGGTATGTTTAGAATTGGATTCAATTTATTGAAAATAGAAAAAAAAATATTTGCACACAACTTTTTCTAGGCCACAGCTGTTTATGTGTTCAGATATTCCTTGAATGACTGCTATGCAGAAAGGGAAATATCTCAAATGAACAAAATCTTTCATAAAACTACAAATGGGTATGAAGGCAGTGTGGTAAGAATCAGGCCTACAAATTGTCTTACAATAGGCACATGAGTAATATTTTCTTATCCATACACACTGTGAGAAAATCCCTCCCTCCCATTCACGGGGAACTCCTGGGACCCCTTATAGGAAAATGGATCTGTTTCCATACATAAGTGGGAACATGTGGACCTTGGGGGCAAAAGACAAAGTCATAGCTTCATCCAGAAACTGGATCCTAAAGGGAGCCTCATACACAGCAGCAATCAACACCAGAGAGACATGATGAAATGGCAAGGAGTCACTAGAGAGAGTAATAAAACCGGTAGATTTTGCCCTTGTTAGTACTAGAGAAATTGGTACGTCAAGAAATCATGTACACGAAAAAAATGATGAAGCAGAGAAAAACCAAAGAAGAGGGTCAACATAGACCTGTCCTTTTTATGATACCTTTAAGTCATGTAACCTGAAGAAGAGTTCAACCCAGCAAAGAGGGGAGCTGCTTGATACCCTTTAGAATGGTGAGGAGAGTTTTCCTGAGGGTAGAAAGGCTTAGTTTAAACCCTTTTTACATTTTCTTGTTGGGTTAAATTAATCCTGTCCTATAGTGATTGTCTGGTTAACCTGAGTGCTTGTTGGAAATTGAGGGGGGTCCTTTCAGAAAAAGAAGAATGATTCAGATAATGTTGTCCTCAGCTTTTGCCTGAGTAGGGGCATGAGTCAGAGAAATTTTGTGAAAGAGCCCCCCCAAAAAATTGTACTTTCATGTCAGAGACTCAAGTCTAATTAGCAGAATAATTTCCAATGTGAGCTACTAAGATCAAGAGAAACAAGAATGTTTTAATTAGGAGGAGACTGGGTGGGACAAGGCAATGTAACTCAAAGAAATTAGCGGATTTAATTAAAAGTGCTACAAAAATCACCTGTCTCTCAGTATTTCTGAAATTTTCTGAATCAGAAAGTCCTTGTCCGTTCACCTGTAGGAGTTCTCCATATCCTATTAGCCAAAGTCCTCTTACTCATTGCTCAGAAGGAAAGCATTAAGTACCCCCTTCAACTCACTTGAATGTTCAGGGGAAAAAATTAAATATGTAAATAAAAAAGGGTTTTTTCCCTCCCCCTCACCTAACACTTTCTGGAATCCCTTGTGACCAAGTTTTTCCTTCAGGTACAGGATATATATACATAGCATTACAAACAGTATAAATGGGTCACTCGCTTCTCCTTCCTGACACTGCCTGGAAGAAGAGGGGTAAGTGCCAATGACCTAAACTCCAAAATGTTTCTGAATATCTCTATTTTCAGGGCATTTATCCCTTCTCCCTCTGAGCTGGCTAAGGAACACAGGGACCAGGGCAAATGGAAAGGTCCTATTGGGAACCAAGTAACAGCAGACACAGCTATGCTGAGCCACTCTTAGGAAGGAGTAGTAGGGTGGGAAATAGGGGAAACCAGAAAGGCTTCCTGGTACAACATCTCCCCACCCGTCTGCCACAATACCTGAAATTTCCACCATTACACAGTTAGTCCCTTTGGGACCAAGGAATGGTGTTATTCAAAGTCTTCAGTAGGGCCAACAGATTGAGCTATTATCAACTATAAAATTATTGCCCATCAGGACCCTTTCATTGTGGCTGAAGACTGAGAAGAGTTCCTGTTAAAGAAAAAGCATCCAAGGTAAGTTCTGAATAACACATGTAGTGGGAAAGCCTGCAGATGGGACAATGAAGGGGGGCAGAAGGGGGGACCCTGGGTAGTAGTCAAGAAATTCACAGGCAAGGCACCCAGTGAGAGAAGGAGGCAGCTAGGTACAGATGGAGCTGCAGAAATACAATAACAAGAAAAAACTTAATCTACATGCATTTTTTTCTTTGCCAACACCTACCCACATCTCCCTATAAACCTCATAACCAAAAGGTTACCAAAGGTTAAACTCCTCCAATCGTATGCCTATACATTCAGCACTACTAATGAGGAAAATGATGGGGGTTGGACAGAAGGACTGGGAACTGTTTCAATGGTGAAGTTAGTTTCAAGAACGTATTGCATTGCTTAGGTTTCCAAAGTAACTAGCAACTCACTGACTTGGCTAACTTTCTGATAGATGATGGTGTCGATAGGATTTTAATATTTCTGTCTCAGTTTCTTCATCTCCAAAGCAGGGATAATGAACCCCTGCTAGCTTTAAAGTTTTATGATTCCTGTATCCCTACTGGAAGCCCAGTTTATAATCTAATAGCGATTGATACAAACTCTTTTATCTCTGTATACTCCCAAGGCATTTAATATTCTTTCCAGCCCCCTACAGGTAGAAGGGGTTTTACATCCCAATTTTCTCATCTGCTGTTTTCAGTTCAAAGTGAAGGGGTCTGGATTAGATGAAATAGAAGATGGTTTCAGCTCGAAGTGAGATTATTTTTCTTTGGGTACAAAGGCAACAGAGTACAGTGGGCAAAGCAATGACTTTGAAGTCAGAGGACCTGGTTTTTAATCCTGCTTCTGATATTTATTACTTATAAATACCAACCTCTTAGGGCCTCAGTTTCCTCGTTTATAAAATGAGAGGGTTGGACTAGAAGACTTCCAATACTAAATATATGATCTTAATTTTACAGTTGAGGAAACTGAGACCAAAAGATATACAAAGCCCCAAATCACAGAGTGAGTTAGTAAATGAGACAGGACCAGAGTTCAGGTCTCCTCACTGCCCAGTATTCTTTCTGTTGATTCCCAGGGATCAAAGTCTAGTATTTAAAGAATAGAACTATAATTGTGAAGTTGCAGGCAGCATCTGATTAGTAAGAAAATCTGTAGAGAGAGGTATTGTCACCTTCTCAAGTGAAGTGACCGATATCTCCAGTCTTTAAGGGATATCCAGTCCCTTTGTGAAGACAATGAGAGTAGTAATGGGGGCTAAGGTCAAGGGGGCCTTCTCAAGTTGATTAGTCACCAGGGGGGCATAAAATGCAAGTTAAAATTTCAGAAAGGATAGCGGCATCTCATATTATGATCTATTCTGCTAAGCAAATACCTCCCTTGACCTTTGCAGGTGGACCTGTAGCAATGACTCTGACCTCACTGGTCCTGGCCCTGACACTTCTGGTGCCTTCCCTGGTCAGAGGTGGCATGGAATTATGCTCTGAAAGTGGTGGTATCCCAGGAATCCCTGGTGCTCCAGGTCTGCCGGGCAGGGATGGTCGGGATGGTGTCAAAGGTGACCCTGGACCACCAGGTACTCCAGAAAGCTCCCTGGCACTTGCCTGAGTATGTCATGATTATTATTGGAAAGACAGCCAGTAATAGAAAGAGCGCTAGATATAATGATGAAACTTGGATTTAAATTCTGAGTCTCGGATTTACTAACTCTAGGCCAATGAGAAAGTCACTTGATTTCTCTGAGGTTTAGTCTTTTCATCTCTAAAATGGAGATAAAATGTGTACCATCTACCTGCCTCACAGCATTGGCAGAAGGAAAGCACTTTGAAAATCTTAAAGTATTGGATTAAGGTGAATTCCTATTATTATGGGATGGGGGGAGGGGAGCGCCTTCTGGACTTACTGACATGGGACACCAAAAAGGGGGATTAAATTTGGAGTCAAGGGACACAGTTCATATGCCAGTTCTTTCTCTTACTTCTGGTGTGACCCTGAGGTAGTCACAACCTCTTTGGTCCCCAATTTCCTCGGGTTAGACTGGATGACTTCTAAAGTCCCTTCCAGCTCCTCTGATCTAATAGAACTCTCAGACTAAATAGAAAAAAGTGGAAGGATCCAGAAGCACAGGTGAGGTTAACTCTAAAGGACAGGCTTGTATCAGGGGTAGATAGTTACATTAACCCTTGCTCTAGAATAGGATGGTCTTATCCTGTGGTCCATGAACCCCCAAGGGTTCCACTGAGATATTTCAGGGGGTCTTTGAACTTGGATGGGGAAATAATAACATTTTTTTCATTAACCTCTAACTAAAAAATTAACATTTCCTTTAATTATGAATTTTTGTAAAGTATTATTCTGAGAAGGCAATTCTCCAGATTGCCCAAGGCATACACAACACAAAAAAGTTAAGAATTCCTGTTCTAGAACATGCTTGAGAATGAAGAACAGTCAGTTTTATTTCAACTGTGCATGCTATTGGCAATACTATAGTGGGTCCTAGGGGGCCATGGTCATTGTAGGCTGGAATAATAAGGAAAGACTTTGTTAAGGAGATTGGTACTTAAAAGATAGATAAACCATGACTAGATGGAGAGTAATGAAAAGGACATTTTAGATAGAGAGAAGAGTATGGGTAAAGGGGGGAGGGGTGGTTTGGTCAAGGCTCTCCTTAGCATAGCCTCATTTCTATCTTCCTTTGAGATTTGGTTGAAGTTTCACCAAAGCAGAGGATTGTGGGAGATAGGAGAAGTTCTTAAGAATATCTGACTGTGTTACAGAACTTGCCCAAGTCCCACGTCAAGATGTCTGCCTTCTTGATGCGAGTCCTCTAGGCTATGGGTTCCTGTGTTCACCCAGTCTTGTGGCTCTCTCTCTATAGGCCCAATGGGACCCCCTGGAGGCATGCCTGGGCTCCCTGGAAGGGATGGGCTGACTGGGGCTCCTGGAAGTGTGGGTGAACGAGGTGAAAAGGGTGAAAAGGGTGAGAGAGGACCTCCAGGTGAGCATGGCTGTGTGATGAAACACGGGATAGTCTTCCTTCTCTCCAAGTGCTAGTAGGTGCCTGGTTCAATCTTTACTTCCTCTTCTCAATGGAACAGAAAGGGGAAAATCTAGCTTTGAAAGAGCATACTCCTTCCCCCTACTCTTCCTAGGTTCTCCAGTGACACCCAGGGCTATAACTAGGGCAGAGAGTTTAGAAGGTGAGGACTTCGAAGGGGCACTTCCTCTCCTGCCCTGCCCACCCAGCCCTTAGAAGGCCATGGTTTCATCCCAAGGTGCTTCTTCTCCCTCACCTTCCATACAACCTATCATTAGTCACAGCAATGGCCAGTGCTTGAGTTCTGGCAATACTCCCTTCATCCCTCTCTCTCTGTTCTCTGAAGTCCACCAGTCAGTCATTTGAAGAACATAGCTACATTCACACATCAAAGAACTTTGGGTCCCAGCTATTACAGCTACTCTGAATTGCACTTACTTTTTTTTTTTTTTTACCAGATGAAGGTGACCTAGAGGTGCTAAAGCAAAGAAGCAAGGAGTCAATCACTTTAGAATAGTATGGTCAAGGGAAAGTTTTTGGTTTGCATTTTTAGCCTAAAGGATATTTGTAGGCAGAGGGAAAGAAATTACTGGGAGACAGGAAAGATATAAAAGGAGAAGTCTTGGCTCTAGAAAATAATATGATCATGCCTGTATTGAAGGGAATCCTTCATCCAGCCCAGGGAAATACCATTGATCTGAATTTTTAAATATTAAAGATCCCATACTTATATTTCAAAACAAGAAAAAATATTTTCTTTCCCACCTTAATTATGGTCCAGAAAAGACAAAGGATTCACAACTACTTTGCTAAAACCTCAAATGAATTCCTCACCCCAAAACATTGTCTCTGGCTTCCTTTCTGCCCATCAGTCTATTCAAGGAAGTCTGACTTCAGGTGGAATTATGGATCCATTCATATTCCTAGCACTCTGATCTGCTATCCCAAAGCATCCACTATGGATAGAACATGATTACTTAGGAAAATTAAATAACTAGATTAGGGGCCTGAGAGCCTATATTCAAACTCTGCCTCTGCTACTGTGTAGCCTTGAGCAAATCATTTAACCCCTGCAGGCCTCAATTTTCTCATCTGTACAATGGGAAGAGGCAGAGATGATCTCCAAGATTTGGTAAAACACACTTCTGCTCAGGGGTGCAAAATGTCTGAAATTCCATTAAAAGCTATAGTGTTGGGGATATTTTGTAATGTATTTTTCCATCCCCCAAATTCCATTCAATTCAACAAGTCTTCTGTTACAGTGCTAAAGGGAATAAGAGGGAAGAAGACTGGGTTTCTGCCCTCAGGTGCTTTTAGCCTAAGTAAAGAGACAAGACACAGAAAAAATAGAAGACATTTCACAATGAAGAGACAAACACCAACTATGAGGTGGGAATGAAGAAATAGTGGGCTGAGGCAGTCATGGAAGACTTGAGTGAGGAGGTCAGATTTGAACTGGACCTGCAGGATGGGGAGGATAAGGAAAGGGAAAGAGGATGGGGAAAATATTCCTGCTTGATGAATGGGGAATAGGGAGGAGACTGGCCTGAGTGACTCAATAGACTGCATCTGCAAGGGAGAAACACTTAATTTTCTTATGTCACTAAGTGGCAGAATGTGTCCTATGATCTAATGAATCCCTGGCTTAGCAAGGTGTGTTTTATCAGATCTTGAAGATCATCTTGTCAAACTCCTATTTTACAGATGAGACAACGGAGGCCTGGAGAGGTTAAATGATTTGCCCAAGGCAACACAGTAGCAGAGACAGAGTTTGAATATAGGCTCTCTGACTCTTAGTCTAGTCCTTTTATTTTCCTAAATGTGACATGATCTATAGTGGGTGCTCTGGGACAGCTGGTTTGCTGAATGTTTATGTGAATGAACACTGAGTGATGCCTCATGAGCTCAGTTGGCTCTCAGCCTTACTAATGACTCTTAAGGACTGTCTCCTCCTCCCCAGGGCTGCCTGCTTATTTAGATGAAGAGTTACAATCTGTACTTCAGGACTTCAGACAGCGCATCCTGCAGTCAATGGGAGGTAAGGGGGACAATTCCAACCATAAAGTGGGAAAGACTTATGGTGTGGGCCTTTGTGGGTCCTGCAGTGGAGGAAGGTGAGAGTCCAATTTATTCCCTCTATCCTTGGGGTCATAGTGTGGGTTAGGGAGTTGGCTAAAGGAGAGGGGAGGAAAAATTGGGGTAGGGAGAGAATGGGCAGAGAAGAGGATCAGATAAAAACTGGGGGATAAAAATTAGGGTTATTCATGGCTCTAGTATCCTTCCTTTCATTCTTATCTAACTGGGATTTCCAAGATGGAAATGGTGGTGGCAGTTTAGGGGTACAGGGCTACTGACCAGAGTTCAAGAAGGACCTTGAGCTTCAGACTGGTCAAGGTCTAAGTTATTGACCAGGCCATATAGCTTCTGGTCATACAATATGTCCAACCTCCAACCCTTCTCACTATAACTACTCCTTTTCTATTTAGGTTCTGGCTGAAAACCAAGTCCCTGGGAAGCTAATGGTTTTGTCTGGGTCCTTGAATCTCAATCTCAACCAATCCCCCCCCCCTTTCTTTCTTTTTTCTCCCCTCTCCCTCCTTTTCAATCTCCCTTCTCCACTTCCTTTTTCCTTCTCTCTCCTTCCACCCCTTTCTTCATCTTTCTCTTCACATAAACTGAGAATTGAAAGCTACACAAAGACAAAGAGACCTTGACAGACTTTTCCTTTGCTCTTTAGTTCTCAACTTACAAGGCACCATGTTGCAAGTGGGCGAGAAGGTCTTTTCTACAAATGGTCAGTCAATGAATTTCCAGGGGATCAATGACACATGTGCCAAGGCAGGTGGCAGTATTGCCACCCCAAGAAATGCAGAGGAGAACTCCGCCATCATGAGCCTTGTGCAGAAGTATAACACATATGCCTATCTAGGCCTAACAGAAGGGAAGCCACCAGGAAAATTCTACTACCTCAATGGAAGCCCAGTAGAGTATACCAACTGGTACTCAGGGGAGCCTGCAGGTAAAGGGCAGGAGCCTTGTGTGGAGATGTACAAAGATGGCACCTGGAATGACAGGAACTGTCTGAAGTACCGCCTTGCCATCTGTGAGTTCTGAGCCCCTCACCAGGCCTTCAGGTCCCAGGCTCAAGGGTAAAAGAAGCACAGTTCAATGGTCATGACCTCTCCTCCTTCCCTTCTGGCCACTTGTCTGCCTCTTCCAGGAAACTCTTTTTATGTCCCATTCCTTGCTTTGGACTAACTATGTCTCCCTAAATTGTTGGCTACTAAATTGTCTCCCAAACATAGACAGTGTAGTGTGGCAAAAAGAACAACGGTTCACTTGGAATCAGAGGACCAACCCAGGCTCTCTTCTAACTTACTTTGATCTCTAGTAAATCACTTAACCCTAGTCTTGATGCCTCGATTTTCTAATCTGCATAGAAGGGATTAGAAGGATGGATAGATAGATAGATAGATAGATAGATAGATAGATAGATAGATAGATAGATAGATGCTAGATAGATACATAGATAGATACATAGATAGATACATAGATAGATAGATAGAAAGATAGATAGATAGAAAGATAGATAGATGACAGAGAGATGAAAGACAGAGAAACAGACAGAGAGACCTGCATCTTTGATTCATCATTGTAAGGATTTCCTGAAATGAAACTCCTTCCCATCAAAGAGGTAGACATTCATTTGTAAGTTACCTAAACTTCAACTTATTTGTAATTTACAAATTAATTAATTACAAATTAATAAAATTTAGAGAGTTATCTGACGGACTGATTTCAGTGATTTGTCCGCAGTCCCTCAGCTTTGTCAAAAGCAAGACTTAATTGAGAATTTTCTGGGTTGCAAGGCTTTATTAATTCACACACTATCTCTCAGGTATTATATTAACATCACATATTTTTATACGACTTTTAACTGTTTCAAGTGTTTTCATGTTATGGACTGATGCCAGTCTCCTGTGATGCAATGTGTTCACTTCCCAATAAGAAGCCAGTGTGGAGAAGGTGATAATCAGCCTGTAGTTGCAAGCCAAGATAAAGCCACTGATGGGTCCTCTTCCACAAATACATTTCTCTTGCCAGTTTCTTCCGTGTTATCAAATCCTACATGTCCTCCATGGCCCAGTTTCATTCCCACTTTTCCCATAAAACCCTTCCTGACTCTGCAATCCCACAGTGATCTCCCCTTTCTCTGAACTCCTGAAGCACTTATGACTCTGTACCCTCATTGCCTGGTAATGATAATATACACTTCCAGTGCGTATGTCTTTTTTTTTTTTAATCTTTTGCTCTTTGGAGGGCAATTGGAGTTAAGCGACTTGTCCAAGGTCACATGGCTAGTAAGTGTTAAATGTCTGAGGCTAGATTTGAACTCAGGTCCTCCTGACTCCAGGGCCAGTGCTCTATTCAATGCACCACCTAGCCGCCCCTTAGTGTATATGTCTTAAATCCTCAATTGTAAGCTCCTGAAGGACAGGAAATTTTTATTCTCTTACAATTCTTACAGTGCTGAGCTCTAGGCTAGGTAACCAGAAGACAGTCAATAAAGATATATTCAGTGATTGAATGAAAATTGATTAATCCATATTGATCTATGTTCTTACTCCATCTCCTCTGAGCAATTAATCTGGAGTAACTGGTCAGCATTTCTGATTTCTGTCATAATACCCTTCTGGAGATCTGAGACTTTCCAACACCTAGAGAATGCCATCCTAAGTAAATAATCTCTCTTTACCTCAGTTTTCTTATCTGTAACATGAAGGATATAAATCCCATTTATAAGGCAGATCCTTCAAGATACAATTCAAAAACCTACCTTCTCCAAGAATCGAAGTACAAATAAGCCTAAATATTATTCCATTTATATCCTTCATGGAACAAATAAGAGAACTTAGGTTCAATGAGATTCATTGATTATTTAATTTATTAATTTAATTAATTAATTTATTCATTCATACACTGTCTCTTAGGTATTATACTAACATCACATATTTTTATATGACTTTTAACTTTTAACTTCTATACTGCCTATTTGAATCATTGGACTTGAAACCAAAAGACCTGAATTCAAGCCTTGGTTCTACCATCTATAGCCATCAAAACTTTAAGCAAATCACTTAACTTTTCCAAAACTCAGTTTCTTATGTGCTTTTAAAAAAAAAGCAGAGATAATAAATAATATCTGTTCTGAGGCTATCTCATAGTGTTGTTATAATGACTAGATTGAAATGTCAACCCTGGTAGAGAGCTCAGTGGCCATCCTGAAAAAATATCCTCTCTACAATGTATCCCACAAGAGGCCAACCAGCCTTTGGTTGAATATTTTTTAAAGCAATTGGGGTTAAGTAACTTGTTTAAGGTTACACAGCCAGTCATTATTTATGTGTGGGTGCTCATTTTCTGAGGCCGGATGCGATCCTGGGTCCTCCTGACTCTGTGGCCGACACTCTTATTCACTGCGCCACCTAGCCGCCCCCGGTTGGATATTTCTAATGAGAAGAAAAGAACCCACCTCTTTCCAAGGCAGCCCATCCCCCTTTCCAATGATTCCAATATCAGGAAGTTTTTGGTTTTGTTTTCCCAACATCAGTTCTAAAATTGCCTCTTTGCCTCCCACACTCATTGCTATAGATTCTACCCTCAAAAACCAAGTAAAACAAATCTAGCCTCACATCCACCTGCCAGCCTTTAAGAGCCCTTACATTCCCTCTAAGTCTTTCCCTTCTATAGATTAAGAGATACATGCCCTTTAACCAATTGTCATAGAACTTGAACTTGAGGCTTTTCAAATGAGATAAGAATGTGACAGCCACCATAATGGGCTGGATATAGGCTACCCATGAAAACAAAAGCTCTTTGAAAAGATATAATAATATGTATGTGAGTGTGTACAGATATGTGTGTGTGTGTACAGAGATAATAGGAGTATAGATATGCATATATATCCGTATCACTATGTACACATACATATTTGTATATATACACATGCATACATATATACACACACAGATATATATGCATATATTATACATGTGTATATATATACACACACATACACATGCACACATATACATGCGTGTGTTTGTGTGTGTGTGTGTGTGTGTGTGTGTGTGTGTATATACATGGGGCAGCTAGATGGTACAGTGGATAAAGCACTGGGCCTAAAGTCAAGAAGATTCATCTTCCCAAGTTCAAATCTGACCTCAGACACTTACTAGCTATGTGACCCCAGCCAAGTCATTTATCCCTGTTTGTTTCCATTTCCTCATCTGTAAAATGAGCTGGAGAAGGAAATGGCAAACCATTCCAGAATCCCTGCCAAGAAAACCCCAAATAGAGTCACAAAGAGTCAGACACGACTGAAAAGCAACTCCAAAGTAAAATCTAGAGCCGTACATATACATATATAGATGTGTGTGTGTGTATAAACTCTCCCACCTCAAAAAAATTCAACCCCAGCTATCACAATGAGCCAGTTTTAGAGGGAAAGGACAGCCCATTATAGTACATGTCCAATGTTTTGTAATCATAAAGTATGATATAAACATGAGTATTATTTTTGTCTAAAATGACCCATTTTTTGGTTGGTGGAAAGAGAATCCTGTGTCCCATGGTCTTTACCTCCCTCCATCCTTCCCTTTCCTTCTGGTCACCTCTAACACCTTTCATCCAGACCACATAACATAGTCCTGAACTGTTCTCTCGTTATTTCATGTGCATAAGTCTTGTTTCTCCATCTATAATGTGTGCATTTTGAAAGTAGGCATTGTACCAAAGGAAAAGTCTTACTGTGTTTCCTTTGAACTCTAGCCTAAGGCTTTGCCTACATTAGCTTCATCATTGATTAGGACATCATGTGTCAGAGCCTGCCAACATAGAAGAGAAGGAAAGGGACAGCTAGGGTGAGAGTAGCAAGTCTCCTTCCAGAAAGGGAAAAAGAGGCCAGCTCCATCATGGTATAGTGAAAAGAATATTAGACTAGGAGTCGAGAGACTTGGGTCTGCCTCAGATGTAATATGGTCATCTTGCACCAAGTTAATTCCTCTTTCTGGGCCTCAATTTCCCCATATTTAAAATGAGTATGTTGGACTAGCGCTCTGCAAACTTTTCAGGACTACTTAAATGTGAATTACTGTTATTCCCTGTAAGTTACTTCCAGCAAAGTAGAATAAAAAGAATATTTCACTATAAATCATGAGTCCTTGACAGAACCGTAACTGGCAGTTTTGACACTTGAGAACACACAACTAAAAAGTGCATTCAAAATCAACTCAATTTATAATGTGAAAATGTTTGTTAAATTATCAGAGATGACAAAAGATGGAAACAGTCGATGTTGGAGGGGCTACAGTAAAATAGGCATACAAACATATCACCAATCAAGATGTGAATTGGTTTAACAATTGTAGAAAGCAATTTGAAATTAATCCAAAAATTAATAAAATAGCACATCCTTTGACTCAAGGATCCCACTGCTAATTATCGATTTCCAGGGAGGTAAAGGCAGAAATAAATATCCCATATGTGCCAAATTAGCAACAATGTTTATAGTTTCAAGGAACTAGAAACAACACTAATGACCACTGATAGGCAAATAACTAAAGAAATTGTTATATAAAGTAATAGAATATTATTGAACTGTATGAAATTATAAATTTGAAGAATACAGAGAAACAAGGGAAGACTTAAAAGACCTGATTAAGAATAAAATCTGAAGAACCAGGAAAAATAGACATAATCACAATAGTAACATACACAGAATGAAAACAATAAAATGGGACAAGTATCATGTAGCTATAATGATTGAAACTGGACCTCAAGAAAAGACAAGCATATACTTCCTTACTTTGCAGATGTGAGGGACTATTGGTATGGAAGATGGTATATACTGCTGGACTCATCTGATGTGTTGGTAAATTATGAAAAAAATCCCCCCCCCTTTTTTTTGCTCTTTGGTATAAAGGATTTAGGGTAAAAAGAGAGGGATATGTTCAGAAATGATGATGCTATAAAAGAAAAGATATTCATATTTTTATGTTAAAAATGAGAAAATAAGTTTGTGGGTCTTGCTGTTGTTGTTTTCTGAACCTATAATTTCATTGGGAGGGGGAATTCTAGGTATGGGGACTCTGTGTATACTGTGCAGCCACTAGTCTGTAATTTATAGTCTTGGAAAGATTCCTGGGCAGTGAGAAATGAAGTGACTTGTCCATAATCACATAGCTGCTATGTGTCAGAATTAGGACCTCACCAAAGCTTTCTTGACTGTCTGGCTGGTCCTCAAACCACTACTCCACACCACCTATTATGAAGCAAGCAAGACAAATTCAGTTGAGTTGGAGAGTAAAGTAATTACTATATAAACTATACTTTGCAACCTCTATATTTCAATGTCCAAGGACAAAGCTACAGATACCCCACCCCAGTTCTGTATGTTCCAGTTCTGCCACCTACTAGCTGTGTGACCTTGGGCAAATCAATGATGGGAAAGATGTGTCTACTTCCTATTTCAAAATTATGTTGTGGACAAAAGCCTTTGGTAAATCATAAAGTGCTATGTAAACATGAGCAATAATTTTTATGCCAAAATATAGATAATCCTGTGAATTCCTGTGTCATATAGTCACTAGAGACTTCCCTAGACATTCTAGCTATAGTACTCAAGTCCTGCGGTGGTTTCTGCCCATGAGACAAAAGCAGGTAGTTTACTTTGTCTAAGCTTTAATTATATTGATTCAGGGATGGGAGGGCCCTTTTCTCATGCCAATAGGCCAAGAAACATCCCAAAGTTGGAGCCACTGAAAGTGGAAAGCCCTAGATAACTTCAATCAATAGAGGGCATCAAAGTCTCAAACTGTTCACCCTGAAGAGAAGGATAAAAAAGGAGGTGAGTAGTGGGGAAGAGGGAGAGAGAAAAGAGGAGAGAAGAGGGATAGATAGAGAAAGTAGATTGGAACATTTTGATTCAGAGGCCCAGTTCTTGAGGGTTTCATATTTATTGGTGGGTATATCTGAGCAAGGAAGTCTGAGTATGGTCCCAACTGCAAGTGAGTGATCAGGTGTAATCCTATCCATTACCAAAGTCTTGGGGTGGTCAGGCAAGAGTCTTATGCTACAGTGTGAAGTGAAGCCTTTGAGAATATGCAAGGTCAAGGGGTCTCCATTGTAGAGCCCAATACAACCCCATTCTTTCCATTAACTATGGCAGAAAGGAACCTTAGGATCACAGATTTAGAGCTACAAGGAACTTGGGTGTTACCTATTCATGAATCAGAAATTTAGAGCTAGAGCCTTAGAGCCCATAAAGCCCACAAATGAGGAAACTGAGGCTGAGAGAGAGAATAAGTGATGAGTCACACAGCTAGTAACCATCTGAGGCAGGATATGAACTTGGACTAGTTCCATTGAGCCAGTCCCTGCATTGTAGAGTAGAACATGAGTCAGGAAAGAAGGGTCATGGGACTTCTCCACTGGCCATCTGTTGATTCTATAACGCCCCTCCCCACTCCAAAAAGAGCATTTGTGTTTGGGTCTGTACTGAGAAATAGCTATGGGAGGACAAAGACCCAAAAGAGGGAGAAAAACACCAACAACATTGTTGATTCATGATGCAGAAAACTACAGTGCTGAATGGTTAAACCTCTATCCTCCCCCTTTACTAACTCACATCTTGAAATTGAGAGGAAGATAGGGAGATGTGGAGAGAGAGAGAAAGAGAGGGAAGGAGGAAGAAAGAGAAAAATTAAGGAAGGGGAAGGAGAAAGAGAGGAAAACGTGGAGAGAGAGGGAGGGAAAGAGAGAGGAGGAGAAAGAGAGAAAGTCAGAGGGACAGAGGAAGAGGGAGAGAAGGGGAGGGAAAGAGCAAGGGGAAGGGAGAGAAGAGGGGAGAGAGGGGGGGAGAGAAGGGGGGAGAGAAACAGAGGCAGATAGACAAAGAACCAGAGACGCAGAGACAGAGAGACAGAGGCAGAGAGAGACACAAAGAGAGGACATTCATGTGTTTTTCAGCAAATCTCAAGAAATACACCTAAGCAAGATGACTTAGGTCAGTCCATTTGAAAGCCCCTCATACCTCAACTAAGGCTCACTAACAAGAAGCTATCTCTTTAAGAAAGAGAGCAAAAGGTAACACAGACCAACACCTACCTACACACTCCACCCTCAGTGTCAGCCTCCCCTTACTAAAGGAAAAACATTCTTCCCACTTAGATTTCTTTCTTTCACTGAAGGTAGGTTGGGGAGGTAAGAAGTAGATAAAGATATATGTTATTTCTTGGTTGACTGGAAGGTGGTTTTCGTTTTGGTTTGTTTTAAGAAAAAATGGGATCCAGAGCAGGTTAACAAGCAAACTTTGGATTCCCATGAAATTCTCTGAATGCATCCCTAATGTCTGCAGAATGAATCCAGGTAAGCTGGGGGAAGAAAATGTAAGCCAGATCCCAGTATTTTTTTTATGGACAGGTTAGGTTAGAACTGAAGGGAAAGTCCCAGTGGAGGAAGAGGTGGGCAAAGAAAACCAGATAATTGCAATTGGACACTATGGCTGCAAACTCAGAGAACATTAGACTCAGACTCAAAGAACATCAAAGTTAAAAGAAACATGTAAGTCAATCTTGTTCTATCATCTTACGCAAGGAGAAACTGAGGTCTGGTGAGTAAAAATGATTTGTCCAATGGTCAGTTAACTAGTAACAAAGGAAGAGCCCATAACCAAGGTTTTCTGCCTTCAGTCCTGTGCTTTTTCCCCCTCTGCTTCCTAAATTTGGTTTGAGCCAAGTTTATAGAAATAGATCTGAATCATTTGGTAACTTACTTTCTCTCCTCTCTCTCTCTGTCTCTCTCTGTCTCTCTCTGTCTCTCTCTGTCTCTCTGTCTCTCTCTGTCTCTCTCTGTCTCTCTCTGTCTCTCTCTGTCTCTCTCTCTCTCTGTCTCTCTCTGTCTCTCTCTGTCTCTCTCTGTCTCTCTCTGTCTCTGTCTCTCTCTCTCTCTCTCTCTCTCTCTCTCTCTCTCTCTCCCTCCCTCCCTCCTCTTAGAATCAGGATTTTACATATGGAAAAGTTGATTGCATAACATGCCATAACCACACACGTCTAGTAAAAAATAAATGAGCCACACAGCTGTGGTATAGGGTTTGCAGAAATGTTTGCCTAACATAAACCTTTATTTGGATTTCAAACAAGTCTCCTGTGATATTTGTAGATGATGTCTTTTGTTGCTGTTCTTTTATCTGTAAACATTTGCAAATGTGTCAGATTTAAAGGGAATTCATCTGGAAACTGTGTACCGTATTATATACCCAGACAGACAGACACATACACACACACACACACACACACACACACACACACACACACACACACAGTCACATCCCAGACACTTTCTGCTGCTTTAGATCCACTTCCTTCTCCCTGAGTCCTGTTGGTTCTCTCTGGAGACTCAGAAATGCCAACTCAAATATAAGGCCATATCTGTCCAGTTATTCATCATGCATCACCTGCTAGTACTGCTCTATGGTGCTCAACACTGGCCCTCAGGGCTCCTATTAACTTTCCAGCAGTGCCATAGTTACAGGCTGCCCATGTGTACCTGACATGGCATTAGCTCCAAGAATCCTTACTTTGAACACGATGGCTTTATCCACAGGTTCCTCCTTTCTACCTATATTCATCTATTCCAGAGACAGAACCAATGAGCCATGTTCTTCATACCTTCTCCTTCATCTCCATTCTATCAAAAATAACCATCTAATAACCATCTCTCTACCACAACCATATAGGAAAGCAGCCCACTGTATCTACTTTAGCACTATATGCCAGTTGTTAGGTAGACTCCCGACCTCTCTTTTATGAATCACCTTCTTGATTTTTTTATTTGCTTTGGTGGGGTAGATCATGATAATCAACCACAACAGAAAGGGACATCATTCTCAAATAGCTATCTGTCTCACCTCTCTTCCCCTGGAGATCTCAGTCTTTCCAAGAGCTCCATAAAATCAGACCATATACTGTATTGTACAACCAAGGTATTAGAATATGTGCCATGGCTCTCAATGGAATATCCCATTTCCATAGGTTCCAAGAGGTTTGCTCTGAAGGATGCAGCTGTGATAAGGGAGTGCCATACTATCAATACAAGATACTGATGAGGGGAGTGGCAAACAGTGCCACCTAATGAATGGAAAAAATATTGAGTTTGGCAGCAAAGGACCTGGGTTCACATTATGGATCTCCGGGGATTTACTAGCTATGTGACAATATTGATTGACAATTAATCTGGGCCCCAGTTTCCTCCTCTCTAAAATGAAAAGGTTAGATTAGATCAATGATTCTGAAGTTGGGCCCTGTAAACTTGGTTTCTTAAAAAATCTTTTGATGACTATATTTCAATAACAGTGGTTTCCTTGGTCATCCATCCTAAGTATTTTGTTTTGTGAATTCAAAAACATTATTCTGAGAAGGGATCCATAGGGCTTCACCAGACTGAAAAAGGGATCCATGACATAGAAAATGACTCCATGTGTCTAACTGAGGTGATCTCTAAAATAATCTCTCTTTAATAGTCCAATGATGATTTTTGTTATTGTTGTTGAGTTGTTTGGAGTTATCTCCAATTCCTCATGAATTCATTTGGGGTTTTCTTGGCAGAGATACTGGAGTGGTTTGTCATTTCCTTCTCCAGCTCATTTTACAGATGAGGAAACTGAGGTAAACATGGTAAAATGACTTGCCCAGGGTGATACAGTTAGTAAGGGTCTGAAGCCAGATTTGAACTCACGAAGATGGGCTTTTCTGATTCCAGGCCCAGCCCTCTTGACTGGGACATCTAGCTTCCCTAAAGGGTCTAAGTCCGGTGATCATCAGGGATTCACTCAGCACTACAATTTGACCACTACCTAAAAGGCGTTCTAAGGATTTGTGTGAACCAATAAACCACTGTAAACACAAGAAAGATCATTTGGGAACAGAAGGCTCAGTGGTTTGTGGTGATTTATAAGAAGTAATGAGAATAGCCCTAGACTGAGGGTTAAGAGACCTGGATTCTGAACCCAACACCATCACTGACTCATTCACGAAGAGATCTTGGCAAAGTTGTTTTAATTTTCTAGGCCTCAGTTTCCTCATCTGTCTAATGGGGATGATCAGTCATCTAGCATTTATTAATGCCTACTATGTGTCAGACACAGGAGATACAAAGAAAAGCGAAAACAATCCCTGCTCCCAAAAAGATTACAGTCTAATGCAATACTTCCCATTGTAATCATTCCTATCTCCTAGTATGGGCTACTTTAAGGATCAAATAAGATTAAGACATTTAGGAAAGGGTTTTGAAAAGTATATAGTGTAATTCAAGTGTAAAGTAACAGTCACTTGTGGGATGAGAGGGTCAGACTGGAGGATTCCCAACATCCCCTTCAACTGAAATTGTCTGTGCTTCCATGGTTCCAGGTACTACTTGCTGAAGATCTTGCTTCATAAGGAATCTCAGAGACAAGTGGAAAAGGTACCTCTCCCTTATGTTCTATAGGTGGTAAAGTCATCTGGGTATTATTCCCTGCTTTATGAAGTCATCTTGCAAGGTTGAAGGTGAAGGGAGATGGTTAGTCAGAAACTAAAGGCAATTTGAAAGCAGGACACCTTGGAGGAGCACTTGTGTGTCTGGAGGTGTTTGCAAAGTACAGCTGGGACTGATGGGTTTTTTAAGATATTTGCATTTCAATAGTAGGCTTTAAGTCTGAATAACACTTAGTCCTTAATGAAGACATCCTAAATCAATCCAACAAGCATTTATTAAGAGACTGCTTAAGGCACTGGTGGAGAAAAAGACAAAATGAAGGGGTTCTTGCTTCCAAGTAACTCATTCCTCTGGGGAATACCCCCAAAATAAGTGGGTTTGTTGGTGTTTAGTCATTTCAGCCTTGTCTAATCCCATTTGGGGTTTTCTTAGTAAAGATACTAGAGTGGTTTGACATTTCCTTCTCCAGATCATTTTATAGATAAGGAAACTGAGGCAAATAGGGTTAAGTGAATTGCTCAGGATCATACAGCTAGTAAGTATCTGAGGTCAAATTTGAACCCAGGATTCTTCCTGACTTCAGGCTAGGCATTCTATCCACTATACCACCTCGCTACCCCCAAATAAGTGGATATGAGATTATGTGAGGAATAACAAAGCACTGGGAATTAGGGGAATCAGGAAAGTTCTCTCCTAAGAGGTGGTGTATAATTTGGGGCTTGAAGAAAGCTAGGGATTCTAAGAGAAGGGGGTGAGACAAGAGTATGTTCCAAGCATAGGGGAGAACCTGTGCAAAAGCAGAGACAGGAAATATAATGCTGACACAGCAGGCAGGCCAGTTCCACTGAATATAGAATAAACCAAGTGGTGTCAGGTAAAATAAATATGAAAAGGAAGCAGGAGGGAGCCTGTGCAGGTCTTTAAATGCCAGGCTGAAGAGTCTGAAGACCCTCCTGAGTCTCCTTTCCTCCAACAGTCCTTCAGCTGATCCTTCGATGGCCTTATGTTGACTCCCCTAATCATCCCAGCTGCCTTCCTCTGTCCATCCTCAGGTTTGTCAGTACATGGTGTAGTGAGAAAGTGCTGTATTTGAAAGGAGAGAGTTATAGTTCAGATTCTGATCCCACTGCTTGCTATGCGACCTCAGCAAGCCTGAGCCTCAGTTTCTTCTCTGGGACACATTTATAAACTAAGGGGATTTGACTTGATAATTTCTAAGGTCCTTTCCACCTTTGGTGCTATGACCCTATGATCCTGCATGATCTCCAAAGACCCTTTCTGCTTTCATTCAATGATCTAGTCATCTTCCCTAAAAAGGTGGCTTCCAAATGTAAACACAATCCTCTAGAGCTGACATAACTAAGGCAGGGCATGTTGGCCCAAAATATTAGGAGGTGTTAGGTCCTGAAGTACCTACTGGTTAACCTCTACATGTGAACCAATGTCTGGGTTCTATGATTCCTAACACCTAGGACACTATAGTCTAGCTCAGGCGAAAATACATACATGCAATGTAGATAATTGAACATAATGGGAGCAAGTAAGATTACTCGCCTAGTCATTAGTCACAGACAAAGGAAAGGCTTCAAAAATCCATCAGAAGATTGAGTTGAAGAAGGGAGAATTCTGGAAAAAGAGATTTTGGACTAGTCCTAAAGAACATGAGGGACAGGAACTGACAAAGAGGGAGAGAGGGGGGAGTTTCAGAAAGGAAGAGAAGTGGGCAATGAGGTCTATGGGAAAAGAGAAAGAGGAAGGAGAAAACATCAGCCCTAACCTTCATGAAGCTCCCAAATCCCAAGCTTTGGTCTAAAGCCAAACACATGAAGCCCAGTCTGTCAGCCAGCAAGAATTTTCTAAATACTTACTGAAGATACAAAGAAAGGTAGAAAAACATGGGCAAGTCCCTGGTCCCTTGGGACCATGTCTAATTGTCTAAAGGAGGAGACAATATGCCAAATATATATGTGTGTGTGTGTGTGTATACACACATATATACATATATACATATGGACATATATACATATACACACACAGAAGTAAACTTGTAATGGAAAGAGCAGTTTGGAATCAAAAGAAATTTGTCTTTGAAGCTTTGCTATGATACTTTCTAGGGCTTTATAACTGTCTATTCAATTGACTAACTGTATGAATACAGGTAAGTTACTTACCCTGCCTGAGTCTCAATTTACTTATCTGTAAAAACATCTGTAATACATGCACTGACTAGCTTGAAGGATTATCAAAAGGAAAGGACATTGTAAATAAAATTCTGCATAAATGGTGGTGGTATTGGTATTATGGTTAAGTATTAATAGGTATGGGGCAGCTAGGTGGTGCAGTGAAGACCATCCAGTCCTGGATTCAGGAGAACCTGAGTTGAAATCTGACTTCATATACTTGACACTTACTAGCTGTTTGACCCTGGGCAAGTCACTTAACTCTAATAGCCTCCTCAAAAAAATAAAGTATTATTAGGTATGCTCAGTGTATAGACTGAAATAATGACTATAGGAATAGGAAGATGGGGGGTGTGAGGGGCATAGTCAAGATATTATACATTGATTCAGCTTAAGATATAAGCCACAGCCTAATGGATAGAGAGCTAACCCTAGTGTGAGGAAGTCCTGGGTTCAAGGCCTACTTCTGATTTTTACTGGCCAAGTGACCCTAAGCAAGTCACTTAACTTCTAAGTACTCTAAGAAACTCTCTATGATTATAGTTGCAAAGGTGCCATCTGCCTTAGTAGAGTGAGTTTCCTATCACAGTGAATTCACAGGACTAGTCTCTATACCCTAAGATACTGTCTTTTTTCTCCAAGTCATGCCATTTATTCTCATATTAAGGGACAATGTGGTATAGTATGTAACCAACAACAACAACAACAGTAATAACTTGAATATACTGCTTTAAAAGAATTCCAAGGGGCTTTATAATTATCTCATTTTATCCTCCCAACAACTCTGGGAGTTTTCAAAGCTTATAAAGAGCCATCGGCTTTGCGACGCCCTTTAGAAATAGTATCTCAGGTCTCCTGTGTTTCACAACCCAGTCCTGGCTCTAAGCATGGAAGGTATTTTAACCTCTCTGTGATTCAGCTTCCTCCTCTGGAAAATGTATGAAAAATGCCAACCTGAAAGCAAAAAAGGTCACCCACTTCAAAGGTTACTGGCAGGAAAGTGTTTTGTAAAACTTGTGCTACCATATGAATATGCACTATTATCTTAGAGCTCAGAGCACATAGAAAATCCCACTTTTTTAAAAGTAGGAAACATTATCCAGACACATCTCACTCTATCTTGTGTTTGTGCAATATTAAGTGTGTAATTACATTGACATAAGTCAATTAATATAAGTATTTATATGAAATGTTTCGAGTCGATAAGACCTAGGATTTCTACATTATACTGGTTGTGTTCCCCTGTCAGTCTTATTTCTGACTCTGGACTTCAAAGTCATGTCTCTGCTGCTGTCCCATCCTGGAACTTCTTCCAGGCCCTCCTCACCCTAGAACATCCTATCATCCCCTCTGGATGCTCATCCTTGAATGCAAGTCCTGACAATGCCCCCCTCTGACCACTGGTGAGATCTTCCTGAAGCTTCCATTGGGAGAAGGGGCCCAGGCCAGCCTGCCTACATCCCCCTTCTGGTCCTTTTCCTGACATTCTGGCACCACCTACCTTCATTTTCTCTGTTCCTACTCACTCAGATTTCACTCCTTTTTTGTGTTGTCTTCCCCCATGGAAATATACATTCCTTAAGACCTTTGTCTTTCTTTTTGTCTATAAGTATTTGATAAATTCTTTCCTTCCTCCTTTTTTTCCTTCCTCCCTTCCTTCCTTTTCTTTCCTCCGTACTTTCCTTTCTCCCTTCCTCCCTTCCTTCCTTCCCCCTCCTTTACACACACACACACACACACACACACACACACACACGTGTGTGTGTGTGTGTGGTACATAAAGGGAAGAAATAATCATCATTTTATCTTGGCCACCCCCACCAACTGAACAGGTTTCCATACATTCCTGTTATAACCCCAGGTGCCCAACCTCTGACATGTGACCATTCTCAGTTAACACAATTTTACATAGCCCAACCATCCTTGCATTCCCACATTCTGAATTCTTCTCTTGACCTTGCCTTTTTTGTCACTCAGATTGTTAATTTGTGAGTGCTGTGTCTACTATGGGAGGCAGTAGTGGCTGTTTGCAAGAGCTGAACTCAACTACACTGTAGTTTTCCAAATTTTCTCTGCAACTGCTGAACCCTAAAGCAAAATTTCTCTTTTTATAAAAGTTGGGATCATTGTGAGGTCCTAAATACTCTACACTTTTGCTTTCAGTTTTTCTAAATGACTTTCCATATGGTTAAGTAAGATGAACACTAGCCTTCTCCAGGATATTAACAATCAGCGATGTCTCAGATGGAGAATCACCAAATGTTATGGCAGAAATAGAAATTATGGACTACAAACCTCCCCACTCCCCAAACTTTTCAAAGGTTCAGCCCCAATTAAAATCCAGGTGTCCTGGCTCACAGGCTAGGGTTCTTTCCACTTAGTAGTAATAAAAATAATTAGACAGCAATGGGGCTCAGAGGATAAAGTGCCCACCTAGAGTCAGGAAGACGAGTTCAAATCCACCCTTAGACACTTACTAGCTGGGTGACCCTGGACAAGTCACTCAGTGCCCTCATCTGTATGATACGGATAGCAAAAGCACCAAATTCACAGGATTGTCACAAAGATCAAATGAGATAATATAGTGTAAAATGATTTAAAACCTTAAATAGTATGTAAATGTTAGGTTCTATTACTATGTAATCTCTACAACACTCCCAGGAGGTATTAAATGCAAGTGTTGGTATGCCATTTAACACATAAAGAAATGGTCTCAGAGAGGTGGATCAATTTGATATTTTCAGTGTTTATATTCACCAGTGGAGTCCTGACAATGTGCCACCTGGGGTTCCCTTGGTAATGTGTTGCTAACCTATTAATGATATGGTCCTACACAGAGTGACATTTGAATACTGGGAGTGTCTTGGCTCCATCCTTCCTTACCCACCCAGCCTCACTTTCCTCTCTGCTCCAATGCTTTCCCACACCATCCCGTGTACACCCAGTTCAGCAGCAACCACCTTATTTCCTCCAGTAAACAACAAAGGAATGACCTGCTTTATCCCAGCCTGAGCAATGAACCCACTCCTAGAACAGAGCACACAGTAAGAAATAACTTATTCATCCACTTGGGGCCTTGGAAAGGCAAGTACATTTTTATATCTCAGATTAGACAGGTAAGAAAAACTCCAAGGCCCCAGTAATGAGAGTCATGAATATTGAGGACAATCCTTCAAAGCTTAGCCCCTTAGAGGCCTTTAAGGGAAGCAGCTGCAGAAGGAAAAATCTGCATCCCCAGCCTAGCTCAACCACAAAGCAGAGCCCTTTGTTTAAAGCTGTTTAAATGTTTTGAGTAGAAATGAAAAAGATATTCAGAGGCCTGCATTTAGTAAGAGATGAAAAGGCTTCAGGTGGCTGCTTTCTGGAGCTCTCCCAGGAGTAGTTGCTGATGATAGTAACAACTCACACTTGAGTAGTACATTCTTTCCTTTGAATTCAGCCTAAGACAGTATTAGTGATTTGGTGAGCGAAGTCACCAGCACCTTCTCCAAAGCCCTGCCTTGAGTGCTTCATTAGGGTGTAAAGATGACCCTTGATTTTCAAAGGCTCCAACAGCAGAATGAAAGTGTGGCAGGTTTTACTACGCCAAATATGACTTCTGGCGCCATATTAGTAACAGATGGTGTCTGCTTTTTGAAGGGCCATTCTAACAAATTAGACTCATCAGCAGTAGACTGTCCAATTAGTGATAAATTCCTTGGTTGCGACAACGAATAAAATAAAGAAGAAAAACAAAAAATGATACATACTGGATAAAGTACAGCCCACTTTCACATGAGAGTGATAGTAGCAGAGGTAGAAAAAAGGGATGCAAAGGTATTAAGAGTCCCATAGTTTTAGGACTATCTAGAAACATGATGGACAGCTACATGGCACAGTGAATAAAGCACTGGGCCTGAAATCAGGAAGACTCATCTGGGGTCAGAAAAATCCATCTTCCTGAGTGCAAATCCAGCCTCAGACACTTACTAGCTGTGGGACCCAGGGCAAATCACTTAACTCTTTTCCTCATGTATAAAATGAGCTGAAGATGGAAATGGCAAACCACTCCAATAGCTTTGCCAAGAAAATCTCAAATGAGGTCATAGAGTCAGACATGATTGAAAAATGAATGAACAACAACAAAAAGAAACATGAACTTAGCTGATGAGATCCTTGTCCACTGACTAATAATTAGTCAATACAGTACTCACATAGTAAGTACTTAATAGATACTTCTTGATTAATGGATTGAAAATATGAATCATGTCAATCTTGAAGGTCTAACAATAAACCAGAGGTTCTTAGCCTTTTCCATATCATAAATTCCTCAGAGTGATGGTTTTAAAAGTATGAAATCAAATACATAGATTACAAAGAAAACCAATAATATTGAAATGCAGTTTTCAAAACACTTAAAAGTTTCAAGTTCATAGCGGCTCCCTAAAATCTATCCACTTGAGGGTCTGTGGATGCTAGGCTAAGGATCTCTGCTATAAATAAAGTAAGAAATAAAAAAAATAGTTGCCTCTAAACAAAACAGTAGTTTCCTGATTTTCCCTAGAGAAGCAAATTGTAAAGCTGTAAAGTCAGTTTTGTTGAATTTCTAAAGGCAACATGAAATATAATTTCATGGGCTATCTGGTCACCTTATTTGTAGTACTCATCATAAACATTTACAAAATCCTAATGAAAATAGTTTGAGTTTATGCTTCAACATGTATCATATAAGATAACCCATGGCATAGAAATTCTACTAACTTCATGAGAATGCTTGCAATTAGTTCTTGGCAACTTCAATGCAAGGGTGGGCATAGAGGAGAGATTACTACATTGAGGAGATCACAGATCAATCCACATACCAAAGAAGTGACACCCCTGACTCACAGTAAACACACTTTATGTGGTTAATGACTATTACATGTTGAAAACAGGGAGCCTGGGTATTTCAGTTTCAGGTCCAACACTTTCCACTGTGTCTGGGGGAACGGTCATACCATTGACAGAATAAAGATAATTGGGAGGAAAGCAGGTTTTAGATGATAAAATTGATTTCATTTTGGCACATAATTGAGTTTGGGGTTCCAGTGGACTGTCCAAGTAGAGCTAGAGAGAGAATGGTGACATAATTGATAAATTTCTGCAGTTGGACTGAGGAAGCCCTAAATTTGAATTCTGCCTCCAACACTGCTAGATGTGACTTGCTAGAAGCCTCAACTTCTTCCTCTATAAAATGACGATAGCACCTAACTCACAAGATTATTATGAGGATCAAATGAGACAGTACACCTAGCACTTGGTAAACCTTAAAGCAATACATAAATCCTAGCTATCATTAGCATCGTCCTCATCATTATTTCTAGCCTATGCTACCTCTGTTTTTGTTCTACACTGGAAAAATAGGATTTCCTTTGACCTTCCCTATAACTACTAAGTTCAGACTTTAAAAAAAGAAACTGGTGATGATCTGAATAGACAGCCTCCTTTTGAAAAGTGTCTCTAGGCAACCACTATGGGGGTTTCCATATGGAAACCCCTCAGCTTCCAGATTGCTCCAGAAGAGTAATTGCCTTCATTCCCCATGCTCACCTAACTGAGTTTCTTGACATTTCATCAGCAATGGGGTCAACCAGAAAGCTGGGTCATGACTGTTTTCTTAACAAACACTTGCCATTGTGCTTGTGCTGACACCAAATATCATGGGATCCATGTCACACAGTACACAAAAAAAACACAGTGTCAGGTATGATAAGGCTTTCCCCACATGGATCTCACCAATAGTCTTATTTCCCAGAATTAGCATGAAATAGACACTTTCACCTTCTTGCTGCCAAGTAGAAGAGGAAACTAGCAGAAATTGTTTTCTTTTGGCCACTGACTGAAAAAGAGAACCCAAAGCACTGCTCAGAAAGCCCCTCATTTTTGATGTTTCTGACCGCTAGAGATGATTCATGTGAGGATAGTTTCCCTTTGGCTCATGCCCTTCTCCAGGGAAAAAAACTGCTATGAGTTTATTCCAAGCTACAGCTGACACAATGTAGCACATGGAATTTTAGGTTTAGAGATGGATGGGACCAAAGATTTCATCTAGTCCAGCCCTTCATTTTACACATAAGGAACCTGAAACTCAGAAAGGATTGACCTTGGGTTTGCTCAAGGTCACACAGGTAGAAAGCAGCAGAATCAGGACTTGAATGCAGGTACTCTGACTCCAGACCCAGCACTCTAGATACTGAACCATGATGCTTCCCCTCAAATAAACTGCCCCATATGACCTTGGACCCTAAACAACTAAACTAATTCCCCTTATTCCAAACACTTTTTCTCCTAGGAAATAACTGAAAGAACTCAGTCAGGTATCCAGATCCTGGTCCTTATGTCCAGCACCCTTTGATGCTGCTAGAAACTGAATTGGAGTAAAAAAGCTGTACTAAATGCAAGAAAGTTGATATTTGGGGGATATTAATAATGAGAGCAATAATCAATCCCACATAGCACTTTTAGGTTTGCAAGACATTTAACTCAAATGATCTCATTTGATCAACACAACTGTGAGATGTAGGAACTGCTATCCTTTCTTTTTTCATTTTCTTTTCTTTTTTCCTTTTGTTTTCTTTTTTATTCTTTTTCTTGCTTTTGTTTGTTTGTTTTTACAAATGAGGACATCGAAGCTCTGAAAGCTTAAGTGACTTAATAGAGTGCTAGCTTCCTTAAGGGGCACAAGCCAATGGTTCTTATCAGTCCACAAAGCATGCTTCTCCATAGCCCAATTTTGGTGATGCTTTCCTTGAGGGCATATGTACAAGATTCAGCTGTTAGTCCCCTGACTTATCCCTCACCTCAAAGTTGACAGAATGACTTGGGCCATAGACTTAGAGCTGGAAAGGGCCTTAGAGATCACCTACTCCATTCCTGCTCATTTTCCAATTGAGGCCAGAAAAGGTTAAGTGGCCGCCTACTGAGGTTGCAGAGCTGAAATCTGCAGTCAAGCTAGATCCTGCCTTCATCTCTAGCACTGTTCCTACAGTAGTCCCAGTGACAGGGAAGTCACTACCTATTCTCACAATAAGGCTAGTGCTTTACTGTTTCCCTTGTGCAGCAAGCTTGCAGTCCATTAACAGTCTAGGATCTTTCACACAAATTGCTATCTACGTCCATTTCAGTCAATCAGTCAACAAGCCTTTACTGAGCTTTTGTTGTTGTTCAGTCTTTCAGTCATGTCCAACTCTTTGAGCCCCCATCTGGGGTCTTCTTGGCAATGATACGGGAGTGGTTTGCCATTTTCTCCTCCAACTCATTTTGCAGATGAGGAAACTGAGGCAAATGGGGTTAAGTGACTTGCCCAGAGTCACACAACTAGTAGGTGTATGAGGCCAGATTTGAATCCAGGAAGATGAGTCTTCTTAACTACAGGTTGTTGCTCTATGCACTGTGCCACCTAGGCATCTATCTATATTTGCCAGGTACTTTGCTAGATATTTGGTGATATCAACATAAAGAATAAAACAATCCCTTCACTCACAGATTTGTGACTTTTTTAAAAAAATGTTCAGTAAAGAAGGCTTTATATTCATTCTAATTGAGTGTTGCTTTATTGAATTAAGTCCATCATCCCAATTTTAGATCTTTTTAGACACCAAATCTATCATCCGATATAGTAGCTCTTCCTCACAGCTTCAAAGCATCAGAAATTTTTCTAAGGTTGGTATATAAAGTTTCATCTGAGTCAAGGATAGAAGTGTGTAAGAGATCAAGGATATTCATGAGGTTTCACATCTTACATTCCAGAATAAGGGAGGATATAAAAGTAAATACCTAGATTATTTTTTTATATCTATGGACAACTCAGCTAGAAACAATGTGCCTTTCTACATGAAGATTCTTGCCTCTGCTTTCTATTTGCAGATTTCCAAAAGCCAGAATGGAAGCAACAATCCTTGCTCCTTGGGCCATCCCCCTGGTGATCTTTGGTGCTGTGCTGATAATGACCTTATTGATGCTCCTCCCTCCTGTAACTCTCCTCATCTGGAGAATCCGCCAGATGCCAGAGATCTCCCTGGCAGGAGCCATATAAATCCAGGCCTCCTCCAGACCTCTGCTGATTCCCAGATTTTCTTAAATAGCATTACCAAGGCAAAAACTCTTGGGCCATTTATGAAATTCACATAGCCTTTACCTCCCTGTCACAAGCTTTAATGACTTTTCCACATTAGACAGCTGCTTCCCCTCATAGAATCACAGAATATAAAAACTAGAAGCAACCAAACCTTCCATGATACATATGAAAAAAAATTGAAGCCCAGAGAGGGGAAGAGACTTGACCAAGGTCACACAGCTAGTAAGTGGCAGAATCAAGAGTCAAACCTAGGTCTAACCATAGGTCAGAGTATTAGCTCTTCCCCTTCTTTTGAATGTGTTCAATTAAGATAATACTTTAATGTGCCCTTCTAGGACCTGGTGAATTATCCTCCTATTACTACATGAAATGCTCCAACTACTCATCAGCAGATAGGGAGTCAAATGGACAAAAATCTTCATCCATGTCCTTTCACCCTCCATGTGGCTCTCTGGAGCCTCTGTTGGTAGAGTGACCAAGCAAAATCAGAGAAAACAAGAGCTTAAAAGGAACTTCGAGATAATCTAGTCTGACCCTCTCATTTTACAGCAAAGGAAACAGAAGGTTCCCAGAGAGATTGCATGATTAGCCCATGGTCAGAGAGCCAAGATGTAAAGCCTAACTCAAGTCCAACAGACTCCCTTGTTAGGAATAGCACAGTATCAATGCCATTTTAAAGACACTCTTACTCTGATTTAGTTACATACATGAAGCAATGAGGTGGTTTCCATTCAAGCAATCAACTAGTAAGCATTTATTAAGCACTTACTATGTGCCAGGAACTGTTCCAGGTGCTGGAGATACAAATACAAAAGTGAAATAGCCCCTGCCCTTGAGGAGCTTCCATTCTAGCTAAGAAAAATAATATGGGTAGGTAATAAGGTAGAATAACAGATAGAATGGGATAGATGGACAGATAGATGGATAGAGAGAAAGATAGATAGATAAGTAGACAGATAATATACAAAATATATACAAAGTAGGCAAAAGATAATTTAGAGGGGGAAGGCACTAAGCAGTTAAGGACTCAGTTTCATGTAGAACAGAGGTGTTAAACCTATAGTCCACAGATCACATGCATCCCATGACTCTACTGCTGCCTGAAAATAGATTAAAATGTAATTGGGAATTATTTTTTAAAATACAATAAAATATAGATAACATTACATTTAAAAACTAAGTCAATATGCAGGCAGGAAGTATCCTATGTATGGATTAGTGACCCTAGTTCTATCTGACAGCATTAATGTAGAAGATGGAATTTGGGATGGACCTTGAAGTAAACTAGGTCTATGAGAGATGAAGGTGAAGAGATGTCTAGCATGTTATGGATTGGGGAGGATATTGGGGAAGGGAAGTAACCAGAGAAAAGACAGAGATGAGAAATGTGGTGCCAAATATGAGGAACAATAAGTTTGGCTAACTATATTATAAGTGAAGGAAAATAATGGGTAATAAGTTTGGGGTAAAAAAAGGTTGAAGCAACATTGTTAAGGGTTGTCATTGACAACGAAGCAATAGGGAGTCATTGGTGTTTATTGAATACATCAATAACATGGTTAGACCAACACTTTAAGAAAATAACTTTTGTAGCTATGTAGAGGATGGATTGGATTGAGGTGAAATGGGGAATGAAAAACAATTATGAGGCTATTTCAATAGTCCAGGTGATGAGGGCCTAAAGGAGGTAAGGGACTGCATGTATAGAATAAAAGACCCATGCTAGTATCAAACTCTGGGAAGACCCTGGGGCCCTACCCACAGTTTCTAACCACTCCTAAGAAAACCCACACATACCCGGCAGTTTCCAACAGTCCCTATTCTTGGAACACCTGGCAAAGGTAACCCAGGTTCATTTCTGTGACTGTTTCTGTAACTCCTCAATGCTCCCTTCCTCCAGCTCAGTTGTTCTGTGTACCAAATGAGAAATGTTCTGTGCCTAATGAGAACTCCATTCTCCCCTTTCTCCCAGGGCATCTCAATCTAAATAGAGCAGTATGTTGTCCTGAATTGCAATTCCTTGACCTTGAATAAATATCTCACTTTATTTACTTATCACTGAATTGGTCTGAAGTTTTCCAACTTGACACCTGAAATGTTGTGGGAGATTAAAAAATAATATTTAACTGATGGGCTATATGGGGTGAATAAGAATGTAAAATCAAGACAATACTGAGCTTTCAAATACAGGTGACTGGAAGAATGGCAGTACCTTCAACAGATAAAAGAAAATTATTTAAACACAACAGACATTTTATTTCTAAAGGAGTGATGCCTTCCTAGTAATCACACTGAAATGCAAGATCCTATTCCAACCATGCCACTATTTCTCAACTATGAGTTGGGAACTCATCTCCAAGAATGGGCTTCTGTGTCAGTTTGGGTTTCATGCTAGAAAATCAGTCTCATGACTTCCTAGGCACACCTTGTTTTTCATCCCAAATAGTCTTTCTCTGTTGGGCCACTCTTTTTTATTTTATTTTATTTTTTGCCAGACTTGGCTCTACATAACTTTTGGCTTTATCCAAAGATCAAGCCACCTTCAAGGGATGAAGACTGATCATCAATTAAGGATAGTCACAGAATCCTAGCACTTAGAAAAGGAATGTGCTGAACACAGCCTTTAACAGCAATTCCAGAAAAGTTCTAAAGATACTCCAAAGACAGCATCCCAATATTTGGGAACCTACACATAGTGGGCTAGTGGGAAGGGCAAAGTATTCATTGGAAGTGTGCATGTTCCAGTGGATTTGTTTTTTTTTAATATATAAATCTTAAAGTCGCTTTATAATCAATTTTCATAGTTCACACCCAGGGAATTTTTCTCTCTTAAACTGACACAGGGGCAAGTGCGATAACATATTAATCAACTGCTTAAGGGACATTGGAGGAAAGAAATTATTTAAAAGGAGACTATAACAGTATTATGTGCCTAAAATAACCACTGCCCCAATTCTTTAGGCACTGGCCCCAAAGGTAAAGGAAGGCTAAGCCTAAGGCAAAGCAGAAATTTGACTGGCTTGGTCCCTGCTCCTTTGCATCTCATTCTGCTATAGAGAACCGTCTTTTCATCTTGCCAATTTATGAGATAGATAGATAGATGATAGATGATAGATGATAGATAGATAGATAGAGATAGAGATTAAGAATTTACTATGTACCAGGAACTGTATTAAGCAGAGGGATACAAACACAAGCAACAGATATAGTCCCTGCCTTTAAGGGGCTTCCATTCTAATTAAGGAAGAAAACAACACAAAAGTTAGTGATTCTATGAAATCTTGGTTATGTCAAGAAGTATCACAAAGTTCAGAAGGAAAAAAACCTCCAAAAATAATTTTTAAGTCATCCAGAAAAATCATTTTTCATTCTTTTTCATCTAAAAGAAATATGTTCTATATAGCCCTAGTTTTTTATATTGGATGGAAAGGGATCACAGAAAATAACCAAAGATAGTATGTGGTATAAACCTTAATGTAAAGATTTGTTTAGAAGGGTCCAAGTATACTTTTTCTTATTTGATTTTTTTTTTATTCTAAACTTAACACCTAATAAAATGAGTATTCCCATATACAAAAAAACAAACAAGAGGGATTATACACAGAACAGAATCTTTAGTATATATTAAGCTTGTATTTTCTCTTAAGTATATAATAAATTCAGTCTATAATTTCCAAAGGTATAATATTTGTATTTCCTATGGGTCTTACTCTGGTTCTTTCCTGTGAATTAAGTTTTTTTTTTCATTTCTCAAATTTTTTTTCTTCTTCTTCCCACATCCCTTCCCTCGCCCCACTGGGGGAAAAAAAAAGAAAAGAAAAGAAAAATTCTTATTAGTTAAGCAAAAAAAAAATCCCACATTGGCCATGTCCAAAAAAACCCATGCCTTTTTCTCCCCATAGCTTGTCTGTTGGTATGTAGCAGCATTCTTTGTCATTAGTCCTCTATAATTATGAGTGATCATTGCACTGTTAAGAGGTTTTTTTGGGTTTGGGGGGGCTTTTTTGGGAGGGCAATTGGGGTTAAGTGACTTGCCCAAAGTCACATGGCTAGTGTGTCAAGTGTTTGAGGGCCAGTGCTCTATTCACTGTGCAACTTTGAGTTTTTAAGTGTATCAAATACACAGTGTTGATGTTTTAATATGAAGTATTTTCTGGGTTCTTACTTCATATTACATTAATCTATATGTATCTTCCCAGGTTTCTCTGACAATATCTCTCTCATCATTTCTTATTGGAAAATGGCATTATATTTCATAAGTAAATTATAATTTGTTCAGTCATTGACTAATTGATGGATTCTTCCCCCCACCATAGTTTCCAGTTCTTTGCCAATACAAAAAGAACAGCTATAAAATTTTTGTTGTTGTTTGGCTTTGTTTTGTGTGTGCATACATATACACGCATATAGATATATTGATAGAGAGATATTCATTTTCTGTTTCTTTTATCTCTTGAAGATATAGATCTAGAAGAGGTAGCAATGGTTCAAAGGATATGAATACTTCAGTAACTTTTTGGATGTAGTTCCAAATTGCTTTCTAGGATGGTTAGACCAGTTCATGGCTCTAATAATAACATGTGTGTATCCTGGGTCTAATTCAACATTTGTCATTTTACTTTTTTTGCCAATTTTTCCAGTCTAGTGGGCTTCAGGTAAAACTTCAGGGTTGATATAATTTGAATTTCTCTAATTGCTAGTGATTTTCAGCATTTTTATATGTCTACATTTGCTTTAGATTTCTTCTCTTTAGAAATGTCTATTCAGGGGCGGCTAGGTAGCGCAGTGAATAGAGCACTGGCCCTGGAATCAGGAGTACCTAAGTTCAAATCTGGTCTCAGAAACTTAACACTTATTAGCCAAGTCACTTACCCACAATTGACCTGCATTCCCCCCTCCATAAGGCAATCAATCAATCAATCAATAAATAAATAAATAAACAAGCAAATAAATAGATGGATGGATAAATGGAAAAATAAATGAATGAATAAATAAATGAATAAATTAAAAAATGGATGGATGGATGGATAAATAGATAGATAGATAGACAGACAGATAGATAGATAGATAGATAGATAGATAGATAGATAGATAGATAAAATGTCTGTTCATAGCCTTTGGCCATTTTATCAATTGTATATCTTGGATATAAAATCTTATCAGAGAAGCCTGATGCCAAAAATTTTCCCCCTCAGTTTAATCTTAGCTGTACTTGATTTGTTTCTGTACAAAAAAGAAATAAAAAAATTAAATTACATTTTGTGAATTCCTTCAATCTTATTTCCTTACACTTTTTCTTCTGTTTGTTCCCCAACCCCTCTTTACATAGAAGAAAACAGTTATGGAATAAGAATGTGTTCAGCACTAATACTCTAGGCTTTATGCAAATAGCGTCTAAGGCCCCATCCCTTTTTTTCTGTCCCTCATCCAGGGCTCACTCACAGATTCTTAGCCTTTCTTTCTTTTTAAATTCTTTTTCACAAATTTTCTCTTTTAAACCCCTTTTCGGATGTCCAAGCGAGTCATGATGGTGGCGCCCAGGCCCTAATGATCAAGAGGATTCACTCCCTGCCTCCCAGACCTGCCCACAGCTTCTGAGGACTGACCTGTTACTGGCTCTAGGTCTTGGGGAGAAGGCGATCTCAGCTGATCACGTGGCATCTAGCGGGAAGCGACAGCTACAGCGACAGCGACAGTGACAATGGGAGCGACAACGACAGCGGGAGCGGCGGCAGCGCAGACCCAGGGAAAAGCCGGCCTGCGGGGCTAATGTGACCCAACTCCACCAGCCATCTCTGCCTACCTCCCAGCGGGCCCAAGAGGCCAATCTAGCCCACAGGGACCATGGCGTCCCCGGGTGGTGACAACGCCAGGCAGATCACTCCGAAGACCCTCCAGCAACAGACTTTCCAGATCGACATCGACCCTGAGGAGATGCTTAAGGCACTGAAAAAGAAAGTTGAATCTGAAAAGGGAAAAGAAGCCTTTCCAGTAGCAGACCGACAATTAATTTATGCAGACGAAATCTTTCACTATGGTATGCACTGCTGTCAAAGAAAACAAAATTGATGGGAAGAACTTTGTGGAGGTTATGGTGACAAGATCCAAAGCAGCCTCTACTGTATCAATGCCCTCACCAGCTGCGACGCCACAATTAAATCCTGCTCCATCTAGAGCAGCACCTGTGGCCCAAGCCCCATCCCTTCCCCAGCCTTGGCTCCCGCCCCTACACCTGAGGCAGAGAAATCGGCGGGGAAGAGCGTAGAAAAAGGCCCTATTAGCCCAACGTAGTCTGACAGTACGCTGGAGACTGCTACAAGTGCTCGGGACCGGCCAGTCCAATGAAGCATGGTGACTGAGGCCATGTCAATGGACTATGAGCAAAAGCACCGAGGGCCAGTTTCCACAACTCTGATAAAATGGCTGAATATCTTTTAATGGGTATCCCAGGACACAAAGAATCAGGCTGTGGTGGATCCCTCCACCCCCACCCCAGACTGCCAACACAGGTGCCTCTCAGTCTCCAGCAGCTGCAGCCATAACAGAAACAACAGCAGCTACCACAACTACTTCTGGGGACATCCACTCGAATGTTACAGAATGTTACAGAACCAACCTCAGGTCCAGCAGATGAGACAAATTATTCAATAAAGTCCTTCCCTTCCCTTTTCCTATTTGTTACAGCAAATAGGAAAAGAAAATCTAGTTACTGAAGCTATCAGCCAACATCAAGAGCATTTTCCTAGAATGTTAAATGAACCAGTTCAAGGGTGTGGTGGTCAAGGAGAGGATGGGGGTGGCAGTGGATAGCTGAAGCTGGAAGTGGCCATATGAACAACATTAAAGTGACATATATATGTTTACATATATAATACCTTTAACCTGTCTTTATATATATACACACATACATATATATACATACATACCTATATATGTATACACACACACACACACACACACACACACACACACACACACACACACATATATATATAAGCTATAGATAGGTTAAAGGTATTAGGATTCCCTGAAGGACTTGTGATACAGGTTTATTTGCTTTGAGAAGAATGAAAATTTGGCTGCCAATTTTCTTCTACAGCAGAACTTTGATAAAGATTAAAAGGGACCTTTTTTTTTAATCTCATACTTCACACCAGTGTATTACACTAACTGTGTTCAATGGATTGTCTACAATGATTTGGGGTCATATCTATAACACTTGGTGTAAGGTAGTAGGTGACTGGGTATGGAGTGAGAGGAGATGTAGGGAACAGGGCAGAAATAAATACAGTGTGTGTCTGCTTTAAAATAGTAGATGCAGAAAATTCACACAGTGTAAAATACTATACAACCCAAAATAAGTTTTTACAGGTATTTAGTTACTTCTATAAAACTGTAGGTAACTTCTCCCAGGTTTTCACTCTTTTTAGTGTACTTGATCCAGAAATTTAATGTAATACCCTGCTTCTCATTTCTTTTGACTTAACACTGGGTTTGGAGAGAGCCTTGGTTACCTAGGATATGCAATCTCTATTTCACAACAACATTGGTAATGACTTTGTGAAATTCAAAAGATTATTTGAGCAACTGTGAACATAAATACCTAATTATAGGTGGTTATTTTTGCTGCTTCAAATATGTATGAAATTAGTGTGAGAAAGACCATTCTTTCATGTTAATTGCTGGGAGGCAGGGAGAAATCCTTTCTGATGAAAATCATCATTGATCATTGACTGTGAGACCCCTTCTAACATGATTTAAGTAGCTATACACATACCAGTAAAGTTATTTTTCTGTTGGTGATTTTTTTTCTTTTTGGTGAAAAAAACAGTAGAAGCACAGTTACTTTTACTTCAATGTTATATTGCAATAAAAGTTTTAAAATAACCATTGTATGTTTGCTTTTGATGTATCCTGAGTACTTTTGGGACCAATGGAGAAATGTAGCATTCACTCTACCTTCTCTCTCCTCCTCCCCTCAACAGAAATGTTGAGTTCCAACTGTTACTTTTATTTTTAATGATTAAAAAGTTTTCTGATAGGGGCGGCTAGGTGGCGCAGTGAGTAGAGCGTCGGCACTGGAGTCAGAAGGGCCTGAGTTCGGATCCAGCTTCAGACACCTAATGCACACACAAACAATAACCTAGCCGTGTGACCTTGGGCAAGTTACTTAACCCCAATTGCCCTCCAAAAAGCAAAAAAAGAAAAAAAAAAGAAAAGAAAAAAGTTTTCTGATGCTTGTACACTTCTCTCGATTTACCATATGGGAGTACATGGCCAACTCAAGCCACTAGCATTGTATTGCTTTCTTTAAAAAAAAAAAGTGCCATAAAACTATCTTCAGCAGCTTTTCTTCCATTAGAATGAAAAGGGGGACAGTTAGGTGGCACAGTGAATAGAGCACCAGCCCTGGAGTCAGGAGGGACCTGAGTTCAAATGTGACCTCAGACACAACACTTATTAGCTGTGTGAGCTTGGGCAAGTCACTTAACCTCAATTGCCCTGCCTCCCCCACTCCAAAAAAACAAAACAAACAAACAAAAAAATGAAAAGGGCAAAACCTATTGGGAAGGTTGGGAAATGGAAGCTGGTAAGATATAAAACTTCGGAAAACAGATGAACAATCGAGATAACTCATGGTATATTAAAAGAAAAAATTTAATAGCAGTATTAGTTTTCTTTTGTTTACCATTTTGATTTCCCTTTGTAAATCTTGATAGTTGGTCCCAAGAGGGACCTCAAAGATATTTTGGCCTAACATGAACTTAACTATTTAAAGAAGTAATTTTGAATGCTAAGTAGGAAGATGAAGTTTGCACAGATTTTTTCCCTGAAGTAATCTCTTGCACAGTAATCCTTAGCACAGCTTGATGATGATACTTTTTTGAGCTACTGTGTCTTGTACTAATTACCTTCTGTCTCCTGTGAAACTGAACAAAACTGTGATTTTAAAAAAATTAAATAAGCTCCTTTTCATGAAAAAATGAATTATTTTCTAAACTTAGGGGTTATTTTGTTTATGACTAATCACCCTCAGATCTAGCATCTTTCATATTCCTCCATTTTTTTCATTTTTCCCTCTCCCTCTTTCCACCTGTTTCCCTGTTAGGTCAAAACCCTGATTATTTCTATACCAAATACTTCATACGTATACACATATGTATATGTTCTACCTTTGTTTTCTGCTTTTTTTTTTTTGGAGGGGGGAAGGTAGGGCAATTGGGGTTAAATGACTTGCCCAAGGTCACACAGGTAGTTTTGTGTTAAGTGTGTGAGGACTGATTTGAATTCAGGTCCTACTGACTCCAGGGCTGGTGCTCTATTCACTGTGTCAGATAGCTGCCCCTGTACTACCTTTCTTTGACCAGATCAAATCAAAGCGAGATTCAGGTGCTATCCACCCTCCACCCCTTCCTTGTTTGTATAGACTTCTGATTGTATCCTCCCTTTTTGTGAGATAAATTCCCATCTAATCCCCCCCCATTTCTTCCCTGACATATCCTTTTCCCTCTTCCTTTTATTTCTTCTTTTAAGGTCAGAAAACATAACAAAAATTACTCCCAAAGTCTCTGACTTTTTAAATCCTTCTATGACCCCTGATAACATTATAGTTTTAAAGGAATGCTTCTATCATTGCCCCTTCCCATTAGAATACAAACATTCTATCCTTATAAAGTCCTATTTCTTTTACAATTTATTAGTCTTCAGTATCTTGACCATCTTGGTCATACTCCTCTAAACATAATCAAATTCATCATTGTCTATCCTAAATTAAGGTGAATAGAACTGAATTCAATTATCCAGATGTAACCTGATCAAGTCAGAGATGGTCACCTCCCTCATTTTTTATATCATGCCTATCAGAATAAACCCAAAGACTATATGTGAGTGCCTTAACTATTAGGTAACACCACTGACTCATTAAATTGGTACTCACTCCTTTAAAATGCCAGGATCTTTTATTAGAAGAAGACAAGGAAGAAGAAGAAGAAGAAGAAGAAGAAGAAGAAGAAGAAGAAGAAGAAGAAGAAGAAGAAGAAGAAGAAGAAGAAGAAGAAGAAGAAAGAGAAGAAGAACTGTTATTAACCACAGTTCTTCCATCCTATAGTAGTTAGGGTTTTTATTTTCTTGACTTAATATAAAATTGAATATTTATTATTCCAATTCATTTTGTCCCCAATATATTAACAATTAATTCCAACTTCCTATTATCAGCAAATTTGTCAAGGATGTCTTCAGTGTTTTTATTCAGATTGTTGATAGAAATCTTAAAGAGCACAAGGCAAAGAAGAGATTCCTGAAGCACTCCTCCAAAGACCTCTCTCCACCCCCAAGTTGACATCAACCCATTAATAGGTTGACCAGTTCTCAGGTCTGATCATTCAACCAATTGCAATCCATTTGACTGCACTACCTTCTAGTCTATGTAGAATCATAAACCTAGAGCCAGAAGGGGCTTCGTAAACTATCTAAAGGTTAATCTAACCTCCCCCCTTGACAGATAAGGAAACAGAGGCCAGGGAGGCAAAGTGATTGACCCATGGAAAGTCATAAGATAGTGAGTAATACAAGGGGATTGGTCCCAGTTTCTGTGACTCCAGAGTCATTAAAGGAGAAATTCTGCCAAACGTTTTGCTGAAGAACTATTATGTAGAAAAGGGGTTGTAGCATATTTTTGTACCTCAATAAGGAAGAATTAGAGCCAGTTAGTAAAGGCTGAGTTAGAAATTAGAGGAAACATATATCAATGGAAGTGTTCTAAACTTGTTGGATGACCACCTGACAGGTATACCATAGAATGGATCTCTACATTAGATGTGAAGTCAGATTTGGTGACTTCGGAGGTCACTTGTAAGATTCCAAGATACTAAATTACAGGGGAGACAGATTTTTGGCTCTATAAAAGGAAACATCTACTACTAATCAGAGCCTTTGGAGGTAGTAACTTACCTATTAAACAAAAATTGGAGGACAGCATGCTGGAGATGTATAATAATAGGAACATAGGATTTGAAATTGGAAGGACCATTTGGTCCAGCCTCCCCATTTTGGCGATAAGGACAGATGAGGCCCACAGAAGTTAAGAGACATGTCTAATCATCATAAAGGGAGGGTTGCATCAGCTCTTCTACAATTCCTCCCAAACATGTAGACTACAATTCCTCTGAAACAGAATAGATTTCATGAGTTGCTATAGTCCTAAAACTCAAGCAAACCTTTGTAATGCCCTTTTATGTCATGGTCATTTATTTCACAAGATGTGGAAGATACACTCATTGGGTTGAGAATTGGACTAGATCACTTCTTGGATTATGCTGATATTTTATGACTCTGTGAACTGCCTTTATTACTTTCAGGTCCATAAAAAGGTTAGCACTTTGCTTTGTGTGCCTGATATAATCAAATCTTGCTCAAATAGAGGAGAAATAGCCTATTCAGTAGAGCATTTCTCCATGTCCTCTGCCAAGGCAATCAAAGAGACAACTCATCATTGTAGATGTTTCTGTTCTAAGGCAACCTGCTGATACATTAGATGGCCCAGAATCCCTGGGGTCACTCTGCTGTGACATTCAGGGTATGGGTGTGCTTACATCCCCCATTAGGTATAGATTCATGAAAGACCAGTACAAATACTTATGAATGAATTTACAAGAAATATAGGAATTATTAAGTATGAAGAATTTATAGAAATATATTTAATTGAAAAAGTATGATGGAGAAAGGGTTGTTTAAGTTTTGGGGTTTGTTTGGGGGGTTTTCCCTCTTGGGCTCTGGGATGTTTCTAAAACAAAGTAAGTCATGAGAGCTGAAAGTATTCGGGAAATTCTACGCTGAAAGTATCCTTGTGATTTAGGCACATCTTGCTTTGTCCCTTACTGGGAATGTTGTTTGGTCAGTTCATTGAAGGAATCAAAAAGATAAAATTTATGTAGTACTTTAAAGCTTTCAAAATGTTTTACATAGTAATATACAGCTTACACCATTATCCTGTGAGGTATGTACTACAGGCATTATTGTTCCCATTTTTCAGATGGGAAGAGTAAGTCTCAGAAAGACCCTTTACCCAGGGTCACATAGTACCAGAAGTGGGATTTGAACCTGTGATTTATTGAAGTCTTCTTGATCCCAAGTCCAATTCTCTATCCACTACACTTTAGTGCCTCCATAGACTTCTTTTTAGAGGCCAGAGGTTGATGGGGGGGGGGGGGTCCTTTTTAGCCCTGGAGGAAATCCTAATAAAATACTATGCACCTCTATGAAAATTTGATCTCTTCTACCCTCTAGTGGCCAAAATAAATTATGCCTGCTCTAGTTAAAAGTTTCTCATGGGCCCCTCAAAAGGATAGAATATTTTGTTTCCCAGATGAGTTGAATCACAAATGATCTTTCAAATGTCACTGCAGGTTAGAATAAAGAGCTGTACATTAGTGCCTTCATGTCCCCAAGCCATTTTGCTGGAAAAGGTGTAGATGAGAATAGAAGCTTCTTTGGACCCCATTCTGGTAGCAAATAAAGGGTGTATGGGTATTCATAGAGGACCAGCACCTCAGGTGTGAGGGCTTGCCAAGCCTTCAAGGGGCTTTGGTGTCCACCTGGCTCACAACTCTTACCTGTGGCTCCACAAAGCTGTAGTAAGTAAACATCTGAGCCTGGAAAGAGAGAAGGATGCTGGGGTGGGCAAGCACCCCCTTTCTCTTTACCTCTCAATGTCAGAAACCAGATGTTTCATGTGCCCCACCCCCCAAGGAATGTGGCTTTAGTATGCATGCTAAAATCTCTAGGGTTGACTCAGGTAAAGCTTTAATAACTCGCCTCTTTAAGTTGTGAAAATCCTATGAACAATGAGAGGTGTCTCATCTCCTGATATTAAAATCGTAGAGTCTCTCTTGGGGAAGTCATTACTTCTAGGGCAAAGCATTTAAGAGCCCTCTCATGTAAGATGAGCAAGGAGGGTTGACTGAAACCTACAGAAAGAATGCAGAATGAATTGCTCTCTCTTTAGCTCAATAGTACCCCCTTCCAAAAGAGTTGCACTCTGTAAACATGACCTTCCTACTCAAAGTCGGCTAGGTAGAGGCAAATATTAGTTGAGCGGAAAGGGCCCTGAGATTAAATTCAAGGTCTCTACAGAGTTCATGGGGAAAAAATTTTCCTGTTTTCTGGCTGACCACATGTCTAGGCACTGACCTCTTCGCTTTCCAGCAAAGTCAACAATGCTTTGAGGGTACTTACAGATACTAAGCCTTCCAAAATTATCCCAGTAACTGAGTATGACTGCCAGAGACTTTCAATCTGTGACCCACGTATGCCTCAAAGAAGTCAAAGATACACAACTTGTGCACCGCGTCATCACCTAGCCCTTTGGTGACTTCTGGGACTTAAACCTAAAGCAGTTTACAGCAAAGCCTGGCATACAAGTTTTCTTCAGAAACACAGATGCATACACACACACACCCCAAAATAGCACAATAACACTAGTAACACCAAAATGGCTGAAACAGACAAATAGGGTCTTGTTCTGTACTCCAATTAGTACAACCCACACTATTCTTCCATGAAAAGGTTTTTGACTTTCTTGTTCTACTTTGATCCATCATAATACCACTCTGTAACTGTAGCATAAGCCAGAAGTTCCAGTTGTCCTAGCTTTCATATATTATTACCTAAAAGCATTCTCAGTATAGATAGGGGGAAAAAAACTCCACTCTTCTTAGGTCTATTGTCAATAGTGACCATCTTAGTACCCTGCCATTTTGTTTGTTTTGTTATTGATCTCTTTTCTATGTTCTGAAATCTGTATGCAAAATGGTCGTTTCACCTACCCCAGATCCCAAAGGTCAAAAATAAAGGGAATGAGCAGGTCAAGTTAGAACCTCAGTAGTTACATATTAATGCCCATCAGGTCCAGGAAGCCTTGCCATGTCAATTCCCAGAAGGATCAAATAGCCAGAGAAAGTTGACCATGGACATCAATATGTTCTTAGGTTTGTGGGTAGATAAAATCAAGAGAAGGATAGATATGTGCTAGGAGGAGGAATAGAAGGCAGAAAGAACTATGTGAAAGTGGGAGGAAATGAAGAAGTGAAAATCTATGTTGAAAAGGCCAAAGAAATGAGGTCTGGGAGATAGGTGACTGCCCTAACTTAATGAAGCAATTCAGCAGAGGAATCTGATTAATTTGTCTTCTAAATTCTTAAGAGGGCTGTCTGCATACTGTCTGCATGTGGATGTGTCTGTCAGATAACTCAAGCACCCAGAACGCCTTTTTTTTTTTTAAAGCAATTGGAGTTAAGTAACTTGCTCAAGGTTACATGGCTAGTTATTTATTTATGTGTGGGAGCTAATTTTCTGAGGCCGGGTCCTCCCAGCTTCGGGCCGGCACTCTTACTCACTGTGCCACCGAGCTGCCCCCCAGAGTGCCTTTTAACGTCAAAAGATTAGGAAACACCAAAGTAACTTTACTTTGCAGGTACTCAAATATGTCATAGATGCCATGTTGACTACAAATTTATGGGACAGAGGTGCAACTCTTCAAAAACCAGATGAAAATCAAATTTCCCCTTCCTTGGCAGAAATAAAACCTAAACAAAGCAAGAATTACAGATTACACTAAAAGTTTACTAAAAGTTGAACAAAGACACAAATAGTTTTTCCCATATTGTCTTATTTGTAGGTCCAGGAACACCATGTCTCTCAGCAGTAGCAGACCCTGTGCAGAGGTTAATTAAATGGCCACCTCGATCATGTGACTTGAGAGTGACCACAAAGCTCTGCCCACCCCCAGACTGTCTTATCCACCAGCCTATTCTGCCACCAAATACTCACCACTACATTCACTCCTTTCAATTAGTCAACAAAGGCAGTGACTGTTACCAATGACCCACATGCCCCAAATAGATTCCTTCTTCATTTCCACTTCTCTAAATCCTTATCTTTCTTCCATCCTCCTCTCAGGCACCACCTCCTCTCTGATCACCTCAAGTGTTAAGGTTTTCTTCTCTTCCCCTTCCCCCTACTTAACCTGGTGTTGACTCATCTGTGTATATTATATTCCCCACTCCACCCCCACTGGAATTTAAACTCTTTGGGGTCAGGGACTGTTCTGTTTTTGTGTTTTGTTTTGTTTTTGTCTTCGTGTGCCCAGCACCAAGAACTGTGTATTGCACATAGTAGGTACTTTCTAAATATTCTGTTGTTATTCTTATCATAGCTTTGCCTTCTTTTTCTCTTTGGTTTTCTTTTGGGGGCATCTTCTGGGACTATGTTTGTCAGTGGATCCTCAGAGAAAGAATGATCTAAAACACAAGTGCTTACTATGTGTAAGACATTGTGATAGGGCTGGCGATACAGAAATTAAAATGGTGTTTATATAGTACTTTAAGGTTTGCTAAGTGCTTTACATATGTAAGCTCATTTGTTCCTTACATTTTTGTACCTGGAAGACTATCTGGAAGGTAGTCTCCATCTTTACAAATGAGGAAATGTAAGAGATTTGCCCATTCACTCAGCTAGCAAGTGACTAAGGCAGGATTTAACCTTGTCTTCCCTACACTCAAAGAATTTACAATCTAAAGGGGGTGGTGGCAGCACTAAAACATGTATAAGATGCCAGAACAAGGAATAAGATATCAGTCTTATTTCCAGGGGCCCTGATCAAAACAAACACTAAAGCAACCTACTAACCATGTTTCTCACTCCTGTCCTCTTATATCACTCATATGATGACAATTTTCTGTCTGGGTAGGAAGGAAATATGGAAAGCCTAAAAGTGTCTGACCTACTCTAGCATATTCCCAGAATGCCCCCCTCCAGTCCTCCTTTAAAGAAACTTCTCAGAAACAATTCTTCCCAGTTGTTTCTTTTTATTTGCACTCCCACCTACTTACCCACCCTTAGAATGGCACAGCTTAAATCATTCCTATTGGGCTAATTCACCAAAGGAACCAAATGTCTCAGTTCAACATGAAATGACCACTATGTGCAAAACTCTTAGGAGTGTACAAACTAGAGGCTGCTGGCCGTGACAGCTGCCATTCAGACAGCACTGAGAGGCTCTTCTCAACAATCTTCTCGACAATCCTGACAGAGTTGCTATTGTTACCCCATTTGACAGATAAGGAAACTGAAGCTCCAACTTACCCAGGCTCATTCAGTTAGTAAGCTTATGGGGTGGATGAGCTCCGGTTCTCTCTGTTCCTCTGGCCACCACTCTATTTCAGTTTTTCATAATCTCTTGCCTAGATTATTACAAAAGCCTTTGAATTGATCTCCCTGCCTCAAATCTGGGGAGGTTAGGTGGAGGCGTGAATAGAGCACTGGGCTTGGAATCAAGAAGATTCTTCTCCTTTAGTTCAAATCTGGCCTCAGACACTTACTAGCTGTGTGACCCTGGGCAAGTCACTTAGCCCTGATTGCCTCAGTTTCCCCACCTGTAAAATGAGCAGGAGAAGGAAACAACAAATCACTCTGGTATCTCTGCCAAGAAAATCCCAAATGAGGTCACAAAGAGTCAGACAACTGAAATGACTGAACTTCAACAAAAGACCTTAAATTTGACTCCTCTCAAACTCATCCTCCAGACCATATTGACTTAGAAAGCCACAAATTACCATTGTCTACATTGTATTTCAATTCATTTTGCTAAACATTACCCAGTTACATTTTTATCTTGTTCCCACTTGGGAGTCTGATACCTCTACTCCACACAACTGCCAAAATATTATTCCTAAAGTATGAGTCTGACCATATCACTCCCTTTTGCTCAAGAAATTTCATTACCTTATTTCCCCAAGAATAAAATACCAACCCCACTGGATCCAGTTTTTCTTCCTAGTCTTAATCCACATGATTTGTCCTTGTGCACCATACATTCTAGCCAGATTGCCTTACTTACTATTCCCCATACACAACACTACATTTTCTGACTACCTGTTGTACCCTCCCTGGGCCTGGAATGCTCTCTCTCCTCATCTCAAGCCTCTTGAAATTTCTATTTCTATCTCACATGCCACCTCACACACCACCTTCCCTCATTCCCCTTAGTTATTAGTGATCTCTACTCCCAAACCCCTTTGGATATACTTTGAATGTTCTTATCTATTTATGTGTCCCTACTCCTCAGTTACTCCTGCTTTGTGTCTTTATACCTCCAGCTACTCCAAAATAGTTGCTAATTTTTGTCCTTCATTCTCAAAGAGCATCATGACGTCAGGGACATGATGCCATGACTTTCAAGTGAATTGGATTTAAGTGAGGGAAGACTGTGCAAAGTCACCAGCCTCACTTTCTCCTCTGGAATCATCTGGGTCTAGTGGCCAAATGAAAATCAGGACGACTGGAGAGGAGAGAGATAAAGACGGGGCCTGGACAAATGATTTTGTGATCACAGGGATATTAGATAAGGAAACTCCTACCTGTGCAGGGCACTTTCACTGTGATTTAGAATCTTTGCTTCTTAAGGCATGTATGTCAGAGGTAAGACCTGAATCCAGGTCCTCCTTCCTCAGAGGCCAACTCTCTGTGCACCATATTTCCTCTCTTGCTTAACAAACATGTGTTGATCAAGAATGAGGAAGGATTGCCATTGCACCTGGCAGAGACCAGTAATGTCAATAAAGAGAGGGCTTTCTTTGTATAATGGAGAAAGCATCGAAGTAATAGAAACAGAAGCAATAGAAACAGAAAATGTAAATTGTTCATACAAGGAGCTGCTAATAAACAAGGGAAGAGAAGAGATAGCAACTCAAGCACATAGCAAAATTGAGAGAAGGTAGGTTTTATTTTTAGGTGATGTATCTACAGGCATGAGTAAGAGCATCAGTCCCCAAACTATATTACTCCTAGAACAAACCATAGATTACCTAGGACAGGGAGTAGGACTTTTCCTGAAATTTATGGTTTTTTAGCACTTTAAAGTTCATAGAGCATCTGACCCCAAAATGTACATGTCTACATACGTGCACATATGCGTTTATATGTATGTGTTGTATGCATGTGCATATGTGTGTTTATATGTATATAAATGTGTGTACATGTATGTTTGATGTGTGTGTATATGCCTATATGTACATATGTATGTTGTTTGAACTTTATTTTCAGGGAGGACCAATGATATCATAGGATGATGCTTGACTCGTGTAGATTGGATTTGAGTGAGTCAGAGTTGCACAAAATCATCAGCCTCTTGCAGGGTCATCATCAGTGACAAAGCAAAGTCAGGGTGACTGGCAAAGGCCCAGGATGCAGAGGATGACCTTGGCATCTTGGATGTCTGTCCAAGCTCTAAGTGCTCCACAGTGCCTGCCTCTGCTGCCTTCATGGCCATAGGAACAAATCCCTCATTCCACCAGGGGAAGTCTTGGACTAGACATTCCTGTAACTCACTGACAGGTTTGAGGCTTCTCAGTTACCCTGGATCTGGTTCAGCCCATCTACTGAGGCGGTTTTGCCATGATGTGGTCACTGAATGCTATAGCTCCTTAGAAGCCGTAGAATAAGAGTTTAGGGGACAAGTGGACACCAAAGGTGGATTAGTAGCCCTAAAAGGGACTCAGCAAGCCCTCAAACTAGGTGCTTATCCTAGTATGTTAGTATGCTTGTCCTAGCACCATAGGAGGTATTAGTCTTCCTTGAACACTCATACATCCCGTGTGTGTGTGTGTGTGTGTGTGTGTGTGTGTGTGTGTGTGCATTACACACAAATATACAAAGCATCTTTTTGGGGGAAGGTATAAAAACTTGTAAGAATGGTAATGGTAATGGCAATTTGAAGATCTTCCCTACCCCTTAATAAGCCTAAGGGAATTTGAAGACCTTCCCTAATTTGAAGATCTCCCCTGTCCTCTAAGAGGCTGAATGTAATCACATGGTGCTTGTGGTGGGAGGAGTTTGCTGAAGAAGAACAAAGCCCACAGGAAGTTGGAAGTCAGAGCAGTTAGTGCTAGAGGGAGGAGAGAATGCACCTAAGGAAACAGCTAGACTTGTGAGCCTTAGTTTGTGGGAAGGCTAAAGGATGGTGTGACTCTCTGCTGTATTGTGGTATATTAACTTCTATGTTGCTATGATGGATTTGGTTTCCTGGTGTTGGCATTTGGTTTTCTGGTGTCTGAATAAATGTTTTGCTTGTCTTCTATATGGAGAGTCTATTTTATTTTGCAGTTGAGCACTCTGCTGGTATCTTCACAGTTGCTGTTGGTGCTGTGAATATTGTATAGGTGCTACAAGAAGTCATTCATGTTTACTTACATTTTTTATATTTTGACATTAAGGTTAAAATTGACCATAAAGCAAGGAAGAATTAATAAGTTCACTTATTCTCCTTCACTTGATCTTATTACAAAATGTCTTTTACACATTTTCTCTGACCTCCAATTCCTTTAAGCAATGAGCTGTTGTGAACCACTGTGAATACAATGATATGGTGGTGGATTGTGTTTGCATGTTTGGCACTAAATTTGGTTTAGTGCCTTTACCCAGAATTGCATGGTTGACTATTATGACCTATAAAACTTGGGGAAATATCTGAGGGAAAAACAAGAGAACAGACATGATAGAGTACAGAGAAAATTGTGGTTATTCAGAAGCTGGCCCTTTGTTTCCATTTCAGAGTACAATCTTGTTTATTATTCTTTTTTTCCCCATCTCCTATTTTGGAAGACTTTGAAGAATGGCAAAGAGTGAACCCAACACTAATATTGCTTGAAATTTTATTATATACAGAACCAGCAGGCAATGAATATTAAGAAGGAAAGAGGTTAGTTAGTTAGTTTCATACAAATACCTTTCCTTAAAAAAAAAAAAAACACTTTGATGGGGGACAGGGAAAGAAAGTAGAAAAATCAATAAATTGTAAGTAGGACCAGAAAAGAACTTGCTCTTTATGTTTCTGGAAAAGAAGAGTCAACAAAAATCAGGTCATTTACTCCTTTGGCGCTTAACCAGTAAAGCACCTGGCTAAGGCCAAATCTGGCTCTAAATGTAATATCCTGTTAGAAGCACAGGGACTTTCTGGTAAAATATTATTAAGCTAGAATGCCATTTCTGCATCCCATTTTGGCTCAAGGGGTTTGTGGATAAATTTTCTTTCTCTGCTCAGGCAACATCTTGCCATGGATGTGAAAAAAAAAATAGCATTAAGTTTATCTGGTGTCATAGAACAAGTACAGACATGTTCTTCCACTAGTCAATGGGCCTCTTTGCCCTTAGAATTTCATCCCTCAGCACCCTTTCATTAATGTGAATAAAAACTGCACTTCCTGCTGGCAATGATCACAGCAGATAGGTTGGCTTTTCTTATGGCAGTTGCCTAATGCTGGTATTCTTGGTAAATACTTAGAAATTATGGGTCTGAAAGAAAGTCTTGTCCTGGCTGTTTCTCTGGGGCCAAAATTATTTGAAAAAAAAAATGTGCATCAATGATTAGGTAGATTGAGGGGAAATTTAAAAGAAAGAACATTATTATTTATCAATGACAAAAGGATGCTGGAAATTTTTCACTTCCTAGGCAGATAAGCAATTGATTAAAAAAAAAAAAACAGGTGAGTTCACAGCTGCAAGGGCAATGGGGTACCAGGGAAAGAGACTTGCCTTAAAAGAATAGGGAATTAAGTTTGGAGATGATAGACTGTTCTGATTAACACAGCATCCTTGGTTCAAATCAGAACCTTCTTCAGAGTTATTTTTCACCTTCCTTTCAGCTAGAAAAAGGGGAGAGTAGAAGCTGAGGTATATTACAACTGCTACTTTATGTAGCTTAGTGTTATACATTCAAATATCAGCTTGACCTTTACAATGGGCCTGCCTATTAGCAATGGTTTCATGGTAAGCTATAGATGCATTTAATTAAAAACTATCATCTCTCCAATATATCTTTAGAAAGTACCAGGAGAGGGGCGGCTAGGTGGCGCAGTGAATAGAGCGCCGGCCCTGGAATCAGAAGGACCTGAGTTCGGAGCCGGCCTCCGACACCTAATCCGCACAAACAAAAACCTAGCCGTGTAACCTTGGGCAAGTTACTTAACCCCAATTGCCCTAAAGGGGCGGCTAGGTGGCGCAGTGAGTAAGAGCGCCGGCCTCGGAGTTTGGATGACCCGAGATCAGATCCGGCCTCAGAAAATGAGCACCCACGCATAAATAATGACTAGCCGTGTAACCTTGAGCAAGTTACTTAACCCCAATTGCTTTAAAAAAAAAAAAAAAAAAAAAAAAAGAAAGTACCAGGAGAGAAGATGAAAGTACAGTCACAGTTTGGGGCTTGGCAGTCCTTCACATGAAAAACACTTGTATGCCTAATATATGTGATTCTTGGTTCATTGCTATTTCCTATTCAGGGAACATAAGTCTATTCTAAATTAATTTTCAGGATTCACCTTCCTAACAGCAGCAGCTATATTGGGTCAGGGTTAACCCCTGAATGACACAGGCTCCTGATCTGATGGATTTCTTGATTAGCAGGGTTTCCTCCTGGATTTTTTAGTCTATGCTTTAGTCTTTCTAGCTTTTCACTGGTTCTTATTCTCCACTCTCTCTCCAAGAGCAACTTCTGGGGTATCCTTGCTAGATAATACATTGTATGATTTGTGTGAAATATTCCTGAGAGAGAAATAAATACTTCTTTAGTTTTTCTTCCTGGTCTTGTCTCCCTTTATACATTGAATCATGAGGATCATTGATTATCAGTTGGCCATGGAAGCGCCAATCCTCTCCCCAGACAGATGTGGACATACTTCAAGTAAGTCCCCTTTCCTAGTCAATTTGATAAACACTTGGTAAGCTCCTACTATGGCTAGGATGTCATTCAAAACCTTCTTTTTCTATAGGGTCTGCTTCTTGACAGAAACCTGGCCCAGAGCACCAAGAGAGGGCTGAACGGGAAGGGGCCTGAGACCTTAGAAGCATGACCTTGACCTGGATTGGGCATGGCACCTAGCCTCACATAATCATAGATTTAGAACTAGAAGTTGAGGGAGCTGAGGCCCAGAGGACTGAAGTCACAGAGATAGTAAATGGTGAAGTCAGCATCTGAACCCAGGATTTCTTACTCCAGATCCAAGTATCTTTTCATTGCATCACACATCCTCCCTAGATAAGAACTTTTCAGTACAGTTCAGGTGTTCTTAACTGCCCCTTGGGCAATGCCTGGTGAATGGAGACTAGGGTCCCCTTCTCAGAATAATGTCTTTAAATCATTATAGGAAATGGTTAGAGATTTGTGAATAAAGATGTGGGGTTTTCCCCAGCTAAATTCACAGACCCCTCTGGAAATCTATTCATGAATTCCCTTAGGGCCCCCAGGTAGGAACCCCCTGGTATAGGGATTATATCTCACAAATATAAGGCCAAATCTTTAAGACACTGACCCACTTGGGAAATCCTGGTGTTTGGCATATGGCAAGTAAGGGAGGCCAATCTACAAAGAACCCAGAATGCCATTGGAAGAAAAATAAATCTGGACCCTAGAACTCCCCGATTCCAAACCCCACTACCACCACTGGCCCTGAGTGATAAAAGCAATTGGCATCTCTATATAGTCTGGATATATGCTTTTCCTTGAAAATCAATCATATTGTCCTGGGTCAGAATCAAGAGTTAAGGGAAAATCATTATCATCGTTACAAATAGGTCTGACCTAAGCAACACTAGAAAGATGAATTCTACCAGGCCTTCTGCTGATGGCAACATGCTAAAAAAAACATAGGCATGACTTTGCCACTAACTTAGGACAGTGGTGAAGAACAGAACCAGTTCCTATAGAGATAATAAGTAGTCTGTCAGTATCATGCAGCTCTCTGATATGCACATTGAGTGATCAAAGGGAGTGGAAATCCAGGGCCATCTTGCAATATGGAATCCTATTGTGCTCTCTTCACGAGACTGGTTCCTGCCAACATTAAAATACGAGCTCCTTGGGAACCTCCCAGGGAAATTCACTTCTTCCAAAATGGCCATAGCATGCTGTCTTCTGATAAATTGGTTTCTTCAAGTCAAGGTCCCTAAGATTTCAGCAAAAGGAAAGAAAATGTTCTGTTACTCTAGTATTACATTCTATGAATCACATGTATTATAAACACAGGAGAACCAAGGGCAGGGAATACTGTCATTCTTTGTATCAGTTGGGAAGGGTACTAGTACCCGTAGTACTAGTAACTCACAGGGTTGTTATGGGGATCAAATAAGTAAAATACATTATTATTACTATTATATAAGGTTTGAGGTTTGGGGTGTCATGAAAACACTTTGTTAGAGGATTTACTACTAGAGGTATGCTACTATAATGAAGAATGTGTTGACATTATTATTCCCTATGCCATGTTCTGTCATCTTTTATGGCTATATCTCCCCCTGCTCAAGAAGCTTCAATGGTTCCCTATTGCCTCTAGGAAAATCCACAAACTTCTTCAGTTTGTAAAAGTGTTTCACAACTTGAATCCAGCCTACTTTGCCAGGTTTACTGCATATTAATCCTATCCACATGCACTTTGGGCCTTTTGATGTTTTCCATGTGAGGACACAGGGATATGCCTAGTCCTACATATTCCCTCCTGCCCAGATTGCACTCCCTGCTCAGCTCTATCTGTTAGGACAGATGATGGCTCAGCTCATTCTTATGAGTGGACCTTTCCATTTTCCTTCTTCCTCCCAAAATCACAATTCCAGAAGGAAGAATATCATCTGTCCTATTTCCTCTTTAGTAAATGAGGAGTAGAAGGGAGCAACAAAAGAAGACTAGAAAAGGGGAAGTGATTATTGCCTCTTTAAAAGTGTGTATTGTCTGTGTGTGTGTGCGTGTGCGCGCGCGCTCGTGTGTGCATATTCCCACTCATGGGAATTTTGAAACTATCAAACCATTACCTGACAATGACTCCAGGACGAAGATCAAAATTCTTATTCACCACATCTAACAGCTCCTTCTCTGTCCTTTGGGAGGTTCCATAGGTGAACAGGGAAATTGAGAGAGGCTCAGCCACACCAATTGCATAGGAAACCTTCATAAGGAAATAAATAGAAGAGACAGATAAGCTGGGAGTCTCTACCATACCTAAAGCCATAGTTAGCAGTTCTGGAAGCTAAAGTAAGCAACATGAAAATGCCCTTAAATCAGTCTTTTTTAAACAAATTCAATTGAGCTTAAGGTAGAATAAATATGTCAGGGATATACTTCAGTACATAGAGAGATAGATTCTAAGTCACTGCCCCTATGGGCAGAAATAGGCTGTTGCAAGGGAGACCACGGTGAGGAACTGGGCTATCACTTAGTCTCCTATTTTCACTAGTGATGCTAAATAAGAGCTAATCTCAGTTGTTGTTTTCTTACAGAATGTAAGTTCTATCAGAAACTCTAAATTTTGACACCCTAGGACAAATCACCCATTGTCCCTCCCTAGTTTTACCTCTACCCATTCCTCATCCTAATCCAGGTCTTTATAAAAGCAAACCTAAAGTATCTATTCCATCAGCTTAAGGCTAACCACTAATACTGCTGGATTTCATACCCTTAATTCTGATATAAGGTCTTCTCCCTTCTTCCTAAGAGCAATATATAAGGGGAAAGGATAGCATGGGGTGAGATTGATAGAAAATAACCTTAGCCTTTAGCATCCCACAAATCACAGGTTTTAATCAGGAACTGGCCCCTGAAATAGAAAAGGTATGGAGGGAGGAGTGGAAAGAAAGGAGGAAAGTGCCCACATACTTGCACCAGAACTCTCCGACACAGTTTGGCTTTCACTAGGGACTTTGCCACCCAACGGGCTGCGTAGGCTGCAGAGCGGTCCACCTTGGTATAGTCCTTTCCAGAGAAGGCTCCACCTCCATGAGCCCCCCAGCCTCCATATGTGTCCACAATGATTTTCCGGCCAGTGACTCCTGCATCTCCCTGTAAGAAGGCAAGAATAATGGTCAGATGAGAAGTTTTGGATTGAGGAAAAACCAATAATGGCATCCATAACCAATCAATATCTATTGAGTATCTACTATATGCCAGTCACATTCTAAGCTCCAGGGATGCAAAAAAGAGTCAAAATGACCCTGCCCTCGAGAAGCTCACAAGAATATTTTGGGCACAGTTCCATTTTCCTACACTGTGGCCACCACTGATAGATTGGAACTCAGGAGACCAACTACCTCTGTTGACTTCAGTCAAGTCATATCTCCCCTTTGGACCTCAATTTCCTCATCTGGAAAGTGAAGGGTTGGGCTGGGGAGTTGGGGAGTGGGGGAGACAGGAGGAGACCAAATAATGACAGTGGCTAATGAAATAATTCTCAAAGAGAAAATTAGCCCAACAAAGAAACTTGTAGTGAGGAGAATCTTCCACTAGATGGGGATATTGGGTCAGTGGTGTATAGAACAACTGCCCAGCAGTTCCTGCTTACTGCACTGACTTGTAAGCAGGCTTCCTAAGCAGGGCCAACTCCAGCCACACAATTGTGCAGAACAGGAGATAATGGATGTTATCTGATCAAAGTGGCACCAGGCAAGGTCACCTGTTCCAGGACCCCAGGGCCATTCATTGCCGTTCACCCTTAGATCTTGATCCTTTTCTTTGGATCTTTAAGACTTTTGCAAATAACATGAAGGATGAACCTGTACCTCTGCTTAAAATGGAATCAACTAAGATCCTAGCTCCATTTAATTTCTTAGTAGGGACAATGGGAAATGAGATATCGGATCCTCTTCCTGGGATAGGATGGTGCAAAAATAATAATTATAGTGATGATGGGAGAGTAGATAGAATTCAGGAAATAAGAGTAAGGAAGATCTGGTTTCAAATACTTCCTCAAATACTTATTAACTGTGTGACCCAGGGCAAGTCACTTAACTTCTCTATGGCCTCAGTGTTCTCCTGTGTAAAATGGGAATACTAATGGCACCTTAGTGTTGTTGTAAAGATTAAATGAAATAGTGTACATAAAGCATGCTTGCAAAATATGCATACTTGAATATATTTGCATATTACTGCATATATTTGTAACCCTTAAAGTGCTATATAAATGTTAGCCATTAACAATTATTATTGTTGTTGTTATGAGGATATTGTTGTTGTGGTTTATAATGAAGAAATGTAGTACAGTGGGAAAAATGGCTCTGGAGTCTGAAGACCTGAGTTCAAATTTCACCTCTGACATTTAATACCTTGTGACCTTGAGCAATTTTTTTTTTTTTTTGCTTTTTGGAGGGCAATTGGGGTTAAGTAACTTGCCCAAGGTCACACAGCTAGGTTTTTGTTTGTGTGTGTTAAGTGTTTGAGGCTGGATCCGAACTCAGGTCCTTCTGACTCCAGGGCCAGCACTCTACTCACTGCGCCACCTAGCCGCCCCCTTGAGCAAATTTTTAACGGTCTTGGCTCTCAGTTTCCTGACTTGCAAAATGAAGGCTTTGGGTTAGTTGGCCTCTGAGCTCCCTTCTCGATCTAAACGTATGACCTCATGTTCCTATGGTTAAGAAATCTTCACCCCAGAAAATTCTAAGGAGAAGAGGAAAGACTATTTCCCCCATCCCAGACTTTGAGAACAAGCTGACATAAGCAAAAAAGATACATGATCTAGGTGCTGGGGATATGGGGGAAGAGGAGGAAAGGAAGGGGAAAAGTAATCATACACATACGTGCACATATATGTATGTATGTATGTGTGTATCACATATGTGCCAGGTGCTATATTAAGCCCTTTATAAATATTATCTCGCCATAACTTGTGAGGTAGGTATTGTTATTATCCCCATCTTACAGTTAAGGAAACTGAGGTAAACAAAGGTTAAGTGACTTGCCCAAGGTCACACAACTAGGAAGTATCTAAGGCAGGAATTTAAATCAAGGTTTTCTGACTCTAGTCCCAGTGCTCTCACCCCTGAGAAGGGAAATGGCACTGATATATCATAATCCTGTGTAGGGTGGAAAATAGAGAATCATCTGAGGAGAACAGGAAAAGGGCAGTCCACTATCTCACAATAAACCCCTCATGATAAGCAGCTGTATGGAAAGGCCACATAGCTCATCCAGCAATGAATGTATCTAGGGCAAACAGAGAATTTAGACAATGGACCCATCCCAGAATGGAATAGGAGGAAGGGAGATGATTTACATTTGGAAAGCTGGGCAGCAATCCACACCAAAACAAAGGCCAGGCCTAGAGTCTCCCAGTAGGAATTTGGCTTGGCCTTTGCTGCCTGCCTGGTTTCAGCTCCACAGAACAAAATGTCCCTCCCAGGACAAGCTCATTGTTTCTAAACTCACCCTCGATGCTGACTCAAGCCCTGATGGACACTGCCTGCCTCAGCCTCCTCTCCCCTCTGAGAACTCCTCCCAATGCCTTCCTTTATAGAGGCTCCACTCTGCATCTGCTGGCTTGGCCTGGTTTCAGCTAGAAGGAGCAAGATGCCTCCTATTGTGTCTGACCCCTCCCCTCCGCCCTCTCCTGCCTCTTGCTTCCTGAAGGCAGGGACTGTCTTTTTTGTTCAATGTATCCTCAGTGCTGAGTAGTACTTAGCACATGGTAGGCGCTTGACAAGTGTTTATTTGATTGGATTGGATAGAACCATATGATTTCAAGTTACAGAATATCATAGTCTCTGAAAAACTAAAGTCATCTCAAGGTAGAAATGCACGTTGGTCACAAATATATTGAATATTTTGCCAGCAAAGAATATCACTTTAGGACAGACATGAAAGAAAACAAGGATGACATTTCTCATCCTGGGTAATTCCTTTCCATGTCTGTAAACCCTCCAAGATCTACCTGGTGTTCTGGGGATGCCTGCCTCTGGATCTCTCGACATTGTCTGGATACTAGTGGGCTGCTCACCTGTTATCCCTCACTTGATCTAGATTACTGGCATATAATAGTAGTTCAAGGGGGCATAGATTGGCCCTGCAGTCAGGAAGACCCAGGTTCTAATCTAGCCTCAGACACTTATTAGCTCTGTGATCCTGGAAAAGACTCTCTGAACCTCAGTTTCCTTATCTGTAAAGTGGGGATAAAAGTAGCCCCTACCTCCCAGTACTGTTGTAAGGATCAAATGAGATAATATGTGTGAAGTGTTTTGCAAACCTTAACGCTCTATATAAATATTAGCTGTTATTATTATTGTTAAGTCCCCTTAATATTTAACAAAGCATTTTTCCCATGAGAAGGAAAGCAGAATATCTCTTTTTTGGCAGATGAGAAACTAAAATTTAGAGGGATGAAGTGATTTAATCATATATCCATAAACAATGGAGAAAGGATATTGAAAGAACTGGGGACGTTTTAGCTCAGAGAAGGGAAGACTGAGGGACTGTAATAGCTGCCTTCAAGGACTTGAAGGTTGGTCATGTGGAAGAAGTGTTGGACTTGTTCCTGTTGTTCCAGAAAGTAGAGATAAAGATAAATTCCCAACTTTAGGTAGGGCCAGACCCCACTGTGCCACCTCAAATCAGCTCCTGTGCCTACCTGGACACACATGTGGGCATGGAGCTAAAAGATGCCAACCATGATGGACATGATGGAGCACACCACTGACCTCCTAACAGAGAAGTGCTTGACAACATGCAGTTTGAGACATTTTTTATACATAGCCAATGAAGGAATGTGTTTTTCTTGACTATGCATGTTTGTTTCAAAAAGAGAAGGGTTGTTTCTTTTTTTTCCAACAAAGGGTGAATGTGAGAGAGAAAGAGGGTAAATAGATTTTCATTCATTGCAAAAATGATGATAATAATAATAGATTGAAGGTTTACAAAGCACTTAAAGATCGCTTCTTTTAATGATAGATAGATAGAGGGAGAGAGAGAGAGATAGATTGAGAGATAGATAGACAGACAGAACAAATGTTCAGCCTGTGGTATGGAATAGAATCAATAAGGCAAATTTTGCCTGATTTGAATGCTGGGATATGAGGATAAATAAGGCACCTGTGGCCCACCAATGACGAAACGCCCACTGGGCTGCAGATGGTAGATCGTCTTTTCATCCAGGTATTTAGAAGGTACCACCGCTCGAATGACTTGGTCCTTTAAATCCTGGCGCATGTCCTCCAGGGTGATGTCCTCGTTGTGCTGCACCGAGATCACAATCGTGTGAATGCGCACTGGAATGACAGCCCCGTTGTCCTGGATGTACTGGACAGTGACCTGCACAGAGAAAAATCAAGGGGATTAGCATCTGTGTTTTCTTCATCTTGTGAGCAGAGGACCAGGCCACATGCTGGTGTTGTATGGGTGATAGATGATAAAGGTTAAGTATACAAGATCCTCTTCTCCCCTGTCTCATTACAGCAGGAAGGTATCCTGGTGTTCTCAAAGGCTGTACAAGTAAAGGATAGGGTCTGTCAGGTCCTACCAAATTAGGAAAAAAAAGGAAGATCATATGGCATTTCTGGCTAAATTTAAAATAATATCACCAATACCAATAACAATAAAACAGTTTGCATTTATATAGCACTTTAAGGTTTACAAGGCATTTTACAAATGTTACTATTTTGTCCACACAACCCTGTAGGTAGGAGCTATTGTTATCCCCACTTTACAAATGAAAAAAAGTGACTTGCCCAGGGTCACACAGCTAGTAAACAGAAGAGGGATCCAAAGAGATGGATGTTTCTGTCCATAGCAAGTCACAAGAGCCTACTAGTTCAGTAAGATATGGATGAGTTCTAGTCTATATCACTGAAAGAAGTGACCACTGGAAATAAATTCACTTCAATTCAATAAGCACTTAGCTAGGGGTAGCTAGGTGGCACAGTGAATAGAGCCCCAGCCTTGGAGTCAGGAGGACCTGAGTTTAAATGAAGCCTCAGACACTTCACACACACACACACACACACACACACACACACACACACACACACAGTGGCTGTGTAACCTTGGGCAAGTCACTTAACCCCAATTGCCCTTCCTCTCCCCCCTCCAAAAAGACAAAAAACAAACAAACAAGCATTTACTTAGCACTCACTAAATTCAAGACTCTGTGACACTCTTCATATAATGCAATGGCACATGTAAGAACAAAGTTTAATGGTATGATAAAATAACAGACAAATGTATTTGATAACTATTTAATGACAAATAATTGGTATAGAGTTTTGTGATTAGCCATAAATGGCTAGTAATTCACATAAATGATTTGAATTATTATGATTATTAATCCTGTTGTTGTTCAGTCATTTCTGACTCTTCATGACTTCATTTGGGGTTTTCTTGGTAAAGATAGTAGAGTGGTTTGCCCTTTCCTTTCTCAGTTCTTTTACAGGTGGGGAAACTGAGGCAAAGAGAGTTAAGTGACTTGCTTGGGATCACACAGTTACTAAATGTCTGAGGTCAGATTTGAATTCAGGAAGATGAACTCTTGACTCCAGGCCCAGCATTCTATCCACCCTATTCACCTGGCTGACCCTATTATTATTAAACCAGGTGGGGTTTTTTTCCCTCCTGTTCTGTTAGTCCTGCAGTGACATTACTTTCGTCTAAAGCTTTTTGCTATTGATTCCCAAGTAAGATGTAAAATTGCATTTAATAGGTTAAATATGAGCCCTAACTCTCTAATACCTGAAGAAGCCCATGGACCCTTCTTCATAGTCAAGGACTGAGGCTTCCTTTGCCATACCCATATTCAGCTATCTTAACCGAGAATATCTTCAACAGAGTGATTACTTATTCCCTAATACTCAAGCCCAAATATTCTGGATTTACAAGGCACTCTGGGTCATGAAGGTATATGTCTATACTGCCCAAGGAGTGGGCATCACTATGTGCCAGGTATGGAATTAGTGGAGAACTAGGTCAGTCATGATGAAGGGGCAAAGACACAGGAAAAAAATGGATTCTGAATCTCCATCATCTGAGCATCTTGGTTACATAAGAAGAAAGAGACAAAGTCTAAGACTCCCTAACATGTAAGGATCTTGAGAAAGGCTCCTCCTGGTAGACTGTTAGGTACAAAAACCTCTGATAATGGAACATACATATTCCACACTAGCAGCTCCTAGGAATATACCTTCATCAGCTGTACTAACAAAGATATCCTCCTTCAGGGATTGGGCAGTGGCTTGGATTTAGGGAGAATGCTCTATCCTACACTTTGTCTAAAAGTATTTTCATGTTTATGATCAGGATCAGCTTTTCATCTAAGCATAATATGATTTCAGAAGTCTCCATTACCAAAAATGGGGTCTCTCCCCTCTATTGCTAATGCCTACACTTTAACTGGAGACATGCAACAGTTAGCCTTCATGCCACACATTTCATCTACAGGGCAATCCATGCAAGTAACTTATTAGAAGAGGGATTAGTCTGCCCAGGGCATCTAAAACATCAACCAATCAAATGGTAGGTACTGAGAACTCAATATGGGCTTGGTCCCATACTAGACACTAGAGAGGAAATATAATGATCCTTGCCCTCAAGAAACTGGAGAGACAAGAGGAATGTGCCTGAAATGGGATACAACTAAATGCTAAATGGTGGCTTACCAATTGTAAGAACTAAAACAGTTCTTATGGAAAGGAGATCCAGAAGGGCTAGACTCGTCAAGAGGGCTTCCTGGAGGAAGTGGTACCAAATCTGGGTCAAGGATGGAAGTGGTTGACTTCACAGCTCAATGAAGTCTTCATGACTCAAAAGGAAAATATGACTAAAACAGTTTCCCAGATGTTGGGAGCCCAGCCACTTCACCTCCAACATTGGCCTATTTAGACGTATGAACATGCTCAAAGAGTGTGAGATTTGGAAGCAGAGAATCTGGGTTGGAAACCTGGCCTGGCAACTTACTACTTGAGTGACCTTGGGCTAGTCCATTCAGCACTCTGGGCTTGTTTCTTCATCTATAAAATGAGGAGGCTGACATCCAAGGTATTTAAATAAGTGATTATATGATCTCTTGAATTCCCGTGTGAGAAGAGCATAATCCCCAAATCCTAGGTCTGGGAAAAGAAGTTGGAGAAGTTTGTGTTTTAGCCTTCAGGTACAGTCATGCTTAAAACTCATTATGTCTGAGTAGACTTAACACAGTGGCAAAGAGGACTTGAGTTCAAATTCCATCTCTGATGCTCATACTAGCTATGTGACCTTGGGCAAGTCACTTCCCTTTTCTGGGCCTCAATTAACCTTCTCTAAAACAAGGGGATTGGATCAAATACTACCTGAAGTTCTTTCCAAATATAGATCTTTGATTCTAAGAGGACTTTGGCATGTCCTTTACAAGTCCCAGGATTCTCTCAAATTCTTATTTAGTGTCCATTTCCTAGATACAAGAAATGTGGCTACTGGCTTTATTCAACAAGAAATATAGTCTGGAAAAATCAGAGTATTGCCCCCCCCCCCCAAAAAAAAAATCTGCTTCTCTTTGAGCATAAGAGAACCACCTAAGGCTCAATGGAGCTTCCTGTTAGACTCTTGAAGCAAGTAGTGATAGGAGGGAAGAGAGAGACAAGAGTAATTAATATGTGTTATTATGAAGAATAATACAAATGCTATACTGGCCAGGTTAAAAAAAAGGTACATACTCTTAGTCATGGGGCACGCAGGTGGGCAGTGAATAGAGCCATCACAACCCTCATGACTCAGTGCCTAATTAGAAATTAGCAAAAGGTGTGAGAGCCTTCCTACGAGCAAGCCTCCCCTAAGCAAACTTCCCTCAATGGGCTCCACAGGAGTCCTGTTAAGGTAGGAAAAGACCTGTTAAGGAGGAAGATCTTAAATCCTATTAACATTACAGACCCTGAACTAGTCACTTATCCCTCTTTGCCTCAGTTTCCTCATCTATAAAATGAGCTGGAGAAGGAAATGGCAAGCTATTCTTAGTATCTTTGCCACAAAAATCCAAAACAAGGTCAAAAAGAGTTAGGCACAACTAAAAAAAAAAAAAACCAAACAACACTCTTAGTCATTCCTGCTGTCATCTGACCATCAATAACAGGTAACACAATGTTGTTCAGAAAGATGGACTCTCCTGGAGTCATGAGGACCTGAGTTCAAATCCGGTCTTGGACACTTAACACAAAAACTAGCCATGTGACCTTGGGCAAGTCACTTGATCCCAATTGCCCTCCAAAAAAAAGCAAAAAAAGGGGGGGGAGGGGTTAAAGAAAGATGGACTTATCATAGGATCATAGATCTAGACCTGGAAGGAATCACAGAGGCCATCAAAACATTTTACAGGTGAGGAACCTGAGGCCCAGGGAAGTTAAGAGACTTGCCCAATGTTACACAGATAGTAACTTTTGTTAGAAGTAGGATTTGAACCTTGTCTTCTTGACTTCAGACCTGTACTACCAAAAAAAAATCTTGATTGAAAAGAGAAACTCCATGGGAATGGGGTCAAAGAAAGAGAGGTCAGAGAGTTACCTGGAATATTAGTAGAGAAGCTCCTATTATCAAATGTCTGATCTCTAGATAGAGAAAAGCTGGGAGAAACCTAAATCCCCTTTCAGAAATCTTTGGAACAATCCATGCTAGCATAAATAATGAATGGTAATTCAGTCACATTGCAATTGACTGAGAAGGCCAGTAAGTCTTGCAAGAGTTGGCCAAAAAAAAAAAAAAAGAGTTGGCCAAAAAAAATGTGTACGTGGATCCTGCATGTCCTCTGGGAAGTGTAAATCCAGAAGGAACTTGGCTTTGGATCAGTGTTTGCCCTCTCTCTCTCCTTTCCAGATCCAGGAACATTCCATTTCTTAGCACAGGGGCAAAGGAAACAATTTGCTTTCTTACCCAAGTCAAATGGATAATCCCTTCCTACTAAATGCACTGCAAAGTGTATGTGTATGTGTGTGTGTGTGTATACATACATACATATACATACATATTTTTTTTTCATTGATCACCCAAGAAAAAAGAAAATTCGGGAGGTTCAACTTATTTCCTTACAGTTCAATTTCAGGATTTCCTTTTCTGTGAAAACCATCCTATTTTAATATCTCTACATACAGATAAGATCAGACATGTTTGCTGATTTTACTTGGTACAATAAAAAATATATATATTTTTTAAATTTCTTATCCCAATATCTACCCCCATGTTCCTCTCCCAAAGGGAAGGATCTTGAGAACTGCCTTTAAAAAAACAAACTCCACTGCTGATGCAATCTCCAGCTGAGATTATGTGCATATGACTAAAGAAACCAGAAGACAGCCCGCTACCTGTTTGGGTTTCTCTTTAAGCAGTATCTACATTGATGTTCTTTGCACCAATCAATTAAATACCTTCAAAACTCTGCCCAGAGGCAAGGTGGCTAAGCTCTTGTTGCTAGGTCAAAAAAAACGAAGTCCAAAATGATTCTTGAGTTGTACAACATGCAAAACTCTGGCCCAAGTGCTATGGATGATTAAAAAAAAAAGAAATTTGGGGCGGCTAGGTGGCGCAGTGAGTAAGAGCGCCGGCCTCGGAGTTGGGATGACCCGAGATCAAATCCGGCCTCAGAAAATGAGCACCCACACATAAATAATGACTAGCCGTGGAACCTTGAGCAAGTTACTTAATCCCAATTGCTTTAAAAAAAAAAAAAGAAAGAAAGAAATTTAAGATGATCCTTGTCCTCAAAAAATTTTCAATCTAGTTGGTGATTTTTTTTTAACTGCATATAAAAATGCCTAAACTGGAAAGCAGCATATGAATAAGAGTCATTTTTCATGATAAAGTGTTAGAGATAGCAGATCAAAGGAGGCAGGACTGGTCAGGTCAGAGGAGGCTTCGCCATGAAATGAGCACTTAAGCTCTGAAGGCTGGGTAAGAATGCAATGACAGATGAGAGAAGGGAAGGTGTTTCAGGAAGGGAGAAGGGTTTGAACAAAAAACATGTTCAAGAGCTACAGTAGGGAGGGATCATGTGGAAGAGTAGATCATATCTGGAAAGTGGATTAGGAGTCATGGTCTAAGAACTTGATCATCTTACTAAATCACATGGCCTTAGTTTAATGGGAAAAGAGGGAACCGCTAACAGCTTTGAGCAGAGATGAAATTATTAAAGTCATGCGTTAGGGAATCTAATTTGGCCACTGTGTGCCGTATGGATTGAGGGGGTCATGGGATCATAGACTTACAACTAGAAGTGACCTTCGAGACCATCAAATCCAACTTCTTTATTTTACGGATGAGGACAATGAGACAGAGAAGGCTTAAATGACTTGCCCAAGGTCACACAGCTAGGAAGTGTCTGAGGAAGGATTCAAGCTCAGGTCTTTCTCAGTATACCACCTAGCTGCCTGGTAGAAGGTGTAATTGGTTATAGGAAGACCAGTTAGGAAGCTATTATATTGATATGAGTCAGTTGGTAAAGGCTGAGATCTTAATAATGGCAGTGTCGACATAAAGAAAAGGATGAATTTGAGACTCATTTCAAAGGTAAAATTGCCCATTTTTAGTGACTAATTGAATATCAGAAGAAAGAAGAAAATTATATCCAAAATGACTCCAAAATTTTGAATGTAAGTAACTAAAAAAAAATAAAAATTACAGAGATTAACTATAATTCTGAAGGAGGAAAGAAAAACAAAGAAGGAGACAGAGTGGTAAGAAATAATAAAAAAATAGAATAGTGTCATGAAGGCCAAAAAAAGTACTAAGAAAAAAGTGGTCAATAGTATATACTACATAAAAGTCAAGGAGAACAAGGATAGAGGAAAAAATCTAGAATTAATGATTAGGAAGTCTCTGGCATCAACGTCTTGGGACAAAGGAGTCACAATGATTTCCCAATAAGTCATCCTAGGCACTCTTGGTCCTCTGTCATTGTTGGCCCATGAGACATTGTTAGGATTCCTTCCAACTACCGTACTCCTAGTTACTTCCTTGCCTCCTCTCATCTCCTTTGGAGCTGTCCAGTGTCACTGTAACAGCAGGAAGCCACTCCTGTATTCATTTCCACCTTCTACCATGAGGATCTTTCAAAGAGGGATGCCCTAACCCTCTCCTGCCCCAACTCCCTGAACCTCCTCCTGGGAGTTGCCCAGTACCACCATGCCCGAATAGAGGCCCATACCTCCATGCTGCCCGACCCCAACTCATCTGCAAAACGAGGATCCTCTTCACTTAAGGCTCACCTCTCTCTGTTCTATCCCCCTCCTCTAAGTGATTGCCTAGTTTGGCAGCAAGTAGGTATGGTAATACAACTCAGGACTTTGCATCAGATAGACCTGAGTCTTCTTCTTTCAGAAACTTACTCTGAGACCCTGAGTACATCAGTTAACCTCCCTCAGCTTCATCTATAAAATGGGTATAATAATAGTATCTACCTTTCAGGGTTGTTGTGAGGATCAAGTAAAATAACTTATGTAAAGTGCTTTAAAGACTTTACATAAATGCTAGCCAGGTAGGAGGAGGAGGAGGAGGAGGAGGAGGAGGAGTGGAACTGACCATGGTTGAAGGTCCTCTGGAGATCATCCCACCATTCTACTGCTGTTTCTCCTCATTCTCATCCTCTCTAGGGTGGTCTGGTTCAACTGCATCACAAGGGCTCTGATACTCGATTTACCACCACAACCACATCTCAAGATTGCACAAAAGATTGCCCCCCATCCACTGGGGCCAGCTCTCTTCTGTTCTTTGTCACTGAGATGTTTGTGTTTTGGGATAATTGTTAATTTCATAGTGAAAAGAGATTAAAAATTGATCTTTGTGTCTCTGAGTATACCATTTTGACCTATCAGGGGACAGAATTTAAGAAGAGTTTGAAGTTGTTGATATTTTTGTTCAGTGGTCCTCTATAGGAAATCAAAGGAAGACTTACCTGAGTTTTAGAGTCAGGTCTTAGCCAGGGGAGAACCCCTGTGCGCCTCAGATCTGCCATCCGGGCATTGAGCTTATGAGCAAGTATAATTGTGAGAGGCATACATTCTTCTGTCTCATCTGTGGCATAGCCAAACATCAAACCCTACATGAAGAAGGAAATAAGAAAAGGAGAGGAGAAAATGCATTTTAGTGTCCCAACTATAGGTTGCTATACCCCAGAGTTAATTGGTTCTTAAATTTCTGACTCCTTGCTTCAGCGGCTAACTCCCCTCAGGTCCCTTAACAAGTCATGCCAAAATGTGCCCATTCTCAAGGTAAGTGATGAAGAAGGGCTTACTCTCAGTAAGGCATTAAGTTCATTTAAATGTAAAGTGTGGTTAATAGCTGGATGAAAAAGTAAATAATTGCTGTCTTAACAGACATGGAGCTTATTACAAGAGAGTGTCTATTATTTCAAAAGCAGGAATCCATTCAGTCTCAAACTAAGCAAATGTAAATTTTGAGTCATTTATAAATACACAGGTGTAAATGAAGGCCAAAAAAACTTGTATGCCTCAACACTTGAATTTCTTGAACTTGTAATTTAACTCTCAAAGCTGACCTTTGCAGATTCTGAAACACCATTACACTTGAGAAATGCTTATTTTGTTTTCTAATAAAATTACAAAAGGATTTTTTATTTTGGACATTAGTGTCCATTATCCATGAGCAGAATGAGAAATTGATCAACTTGAAACACAGTAAATAGAAATAGATTCGTTATGAGCACTATTGAGGATCCTTATGCTGGAAAGCTACTCAATTGCATTCCATTTCACTTTAAACTTTCCAAGTCAGACTCACTACTCATTGGAAAGTAGTTTTATCCACGGTATTTTGCTGTGACATTATGTCTCCATCTCTTCTCTTTTAGAACTAAATATATTTTATACCAAACATCTAGATTTCAGTCCAAAAGAATAATGTGCATGGACTGATTTTTATTCTTCGTTTTCTATTTTTTAAAAATAGATCTTCACACATCTCTCTCTCCTCTTTTCCACAGCCAAACTCCAAGAAAGAAAAGCTTTTTACTCTCATTGCCTCTACTTTCTCATCACTCAGTCACCTTGCAACCCTTTGTAATCTGGTTTCTGATCCCACCATTCTATCAAAACTGTTCTGCAAGGTCGCCAAAGATCATTTATTTGCTATATCTAGTTTCCATTTCTCAGTTCTTCTCCTTCTTGTATTCTCTGCAATGTCTCTTGTACTGACCATATCCCTTAAAGAATCTCTCCTTCCTGGATCTTCCTGGCATTGCTTTCCTCTGGTTCTTCTCTTACTGGCCTGACCATTTGTCAGTCTCCCAGTGATTCCCATAATTAGAGATAAGTCAAATGGCATTCTTAGATCTATCTTAGGCATCAGTTTAGTTTTCCTTATGGTAAGTCTGAAGATTTATCATAGAAATTATGTCAAGCACATAAGAGTTTGGGATTTAATCTAATTTATGATTCAGAATCATTTACTTCTAGACTACAATGTCTCCTCTACGTTAAATCATTTGTTCATTGTTCAGCTATTCTACTAAAAATAAATGGCTAGATGGGGAAACCCCTCTGCCAATGCAGGTTGGTACCTTCTCTTCAACTTAGAGTCTTAGAGAATTGTTTGTAGTTCTGAGAAATTAAGTGATTTTTCCAGGGTTATGTAGGCAGGACTATCAATCCAGCTCTTCCTGCAAGTTGACATTTCTATCCATCACACCATGCTAATTTTCACAATATTAAAAGCTTACACTTTTGTAGTGATTTAAGTTTGGGGAAGCATCTTATTTATGTTGTCTCACTTTAACCTCACAGCAACTTTATCAGATATTTGCTATTATTATCTGAAGCAAACTTTCAGAAGTCTCATGGCTTCGCTAACAAAATGTTCCCCTCCCATATATTATTGCCTGAAAGGCTACAGGGCAGACAAGCAAGAGGATGTATTATGAAGGGAACGTTTTGGGGTCCCATGACCTCGCTCCCCAGTCCTATACAGTTACCTACAAAGGTTACAGGGCAGATAAGCAAGAGGGCGTGTAATCTTTTTTGTTTATGCCTCTGGATCTGGTCCTAGAATAATACCTAACCTTAAACTAGGGTAAATAGGGGAGGCTCCTTCTACATTATCTGCATTCCTTTGATAGGATCTTCCTACATTGTCTATGTTCTCTTGGGGGGCATAAAAACTCTGTGAGCTCCTTGCATCTTTGGCTCTGTATGAAATGGTCCTGTAATAAACAAGACTATTGATTACAACCCCATCTCTCATTATTCTCACTGCTTGCTAGCCCACCAACTGTGCTGGCTGCAGTATTTATCCTGTTTTCAAAGGAGGAAACTCAGAGAGGCTAAGTGATTTTCCCATGATCATCCAGTTAGTAAATATCTAAGGCAGGGTTCAAATTTAGGTCTCTATTGACTCCAACATGCATCCTATTATACTACATGACCTTCTCTATATAGAGATAACATATATCATGTGAATTTATGAGTTTCTTGTGCTCTATAATAAGAAATATGCTGGTAAATATTTAATAACCAGCTCCCTGGGGTGGAAGTATACATGACACATTTTTAGTTTAATCTGCATTGTTAACATTCTCTCCAACACTTTTTAAAATCTAATCAATCAACAAGAAAATTAATCAAGCTCTGATTTGTAGCCTTTGCCAATTTCTAAGGTATAAATGCTCACAATTTAACAATTGGTTCTCAGGAGTCAGTATGCATTGACTTCAGCACATCCCTGTATCCTGTGTTAGATGTGTGGTCATCAAATTTATACATAACATGACACTTTTATGGTGATTCTGACTTTTTAATACTTATTAAGTTTATTTTGGTTTACTTATAATTACTCTCCCAGAGTTTTCTGTCCATCAGGCCATATTCACATTGGCTGCCATCCAACCAACTGCAAATACCACATAATAAATCAATCCTTCTTTGAGGGAGGATACTGAGAACTGAAAAAGATAAGGAATAATATCCTCTTATCCAAAGCCTGAAGGTTCTTCCTAAGTCCTTAGGCAGCTTGGAAATCAATGAGAGAAGCTTTTTTGAGGAGATGGGGATGGGGGGATAAGAAGCAGGAAAAGATGGTGGTGATACTGTAACATACTGGCCTTACCCAACAATTTGTAACTGGATACAAATAAGAACATAGAAAAAGCGAACACCATATGATAACAATAGGTAAGAAATCCAGATAATTGATATATTCTAAAAACAGAAACCATTTCCTCCCTGGAATGAATAGGCAAAGTAATTGACTAACTGGGACTGAATGATGGCTTTGCTAAGGTGAATAATGCTTAGTCACCTGGTCTCCAGCACCAACATCTTCTTCATTTCTGTCCAAATGGACACACTGGGCAATATCTGGAGACTGTTGTTCCAGGGCTACTAGCACATTGCAGGTCTTGAAGTCAAAGCCTGCAGGGGAAGAAAAGCAAATATGAGCTAATACACATTTCACAAGTGAGCTGGGCAGAGGCCTGCTCCCCAGGTGAACACATGATGGCCTGGTTTAATTCCCAACCCAGGCAAAAGTTTCTAGCTTTTATTTTTTTTAATTTTACATTTTTCTCATTTATCCCTCCAGGGAAATACTTTCTCTCTGCCTCATTTATCTAAGATAAGATCAGATACAACCTAAAACTAACCCACACCAAGGAACTTAGGACCTATGTGGGGGTAATAAAACACCTTCCTCCCAGGCTTGTGGTGAAGATAAAAATGAGATAATATTTACAAAATGCTTTGCAATACCAAAAATACTAGCTAGGCATTCAATAAGCATTTATTAAGACCCTATGATGAGCCAGGCATAGTTCTAAGCAGTGGGGATGTATGGAAAGGCAATAGAGAGGCCCTGCCCTCAAGGAGCTCACAATTTAGTAGGACTACAGCTAGCAAACAGCTATGTACAATCAAGGTAAATACAAGATAAATTGGAGGTAATCAACAAAGGGAAGGCCCTAGAACTGTTGCTGGTGGTGGTTACCATCTGCCTGCCTGTAAACCCAAAGAAGGAAGGTAACAGCTTGAAAAAGTCAAAGTCATAGAACAGAAAATGTAACCTATCCAGTTTTTCTAGATAAAGGGGTCCCAAAAATTCACTTTTTTTTAATGCCATCAGGGTCAAGTCACTTTCTAAGAGTCACACCGCTAGTAAGTATCTGAAGGCAGATTTGAACTCAGGTCCTCTTGACTACAGGGTCAGTGATCTATTCACTGTGCCACCAAGTGGCCCTAATTTTAACTGATGTTGTTATTTGGTCAATTAGTTGTGTCTGACTCTCTGTGACCCCTTTTGGGGTTTTTGATTGGGGTTGAATGATTTGCCATTTCCCTCTCCAGCTCATTTTACAGATGAGGAAACTGAGGCAAACAGGATTAAGAGACCTAACCAGTGTCACACGGCTTTTAAGTATCTGAGACTGAATTTTAATTCAGGTTGTCCTGATTGGGAAACAGGGGACCTGGGTTCCAGTCCCAGCTTAGTCAAAGACTGCCTTGGAACAATCCCACCACACCTATAAGTCTCAACTTCCTGAGTTATGAAGTAAAGGGGGTGAGGAGTAGGGAAAGGAAAAAAATTACCTCAGCATGGGAGAGTAAAAATGCTGCTAGTCATTTGATCTGAAAATGATACAAACCCTACCAAGAAATCTCACTTCATACCATGAAACATTTCCATCTGTCATGACTAGAATTCTATACAATCAAATGCCATTTCAGAGCCAGAGGATTATTCCTTCTTGGTTATTGTTACATTTTGTACACTGAGAAATAGTCTAATGTGAGCAACTCCATAAAAAACATAGTAGTCAAGGTGACCTGAGAATGCCGACAATATGAATAAATCAAGATTAAGGCCAAGGGATACTCCCTCCCCCCTCTCTTCCCTCCCCTCCCGCCCCCCCAAGCTAGGCTGAAAATACCTCCCAGGCTCTTCAAGGTGTATCTTGACAGCCACAACCTTTTCAGACATTCAGTATTAGCCATGAATTTTGTATTCGAACAGAGAGCATTTCATGATGGACACACTTCCAAAGTGCCTAGCTATAGTACAGGTGTGAACAGAGTCTTTGACCACAGGGATAGCAGGATAGCAAAAGGGTGTTAGAGAAAGCCTGGCCCATTCCTCAGGAATTCACTAGTCAATAGTGAACTCTCCTTGCTTTGTGGGATAACTGAAAGCAAAGCAGGAGCTTGGAGGGGGCCTGTGTACCTCAATTCCAGAGAATAGATACTGAATAGAGACTGAACTGTACCTCCCCACTGTCCATTAGTGTGGTACTGTGGAAATGGAATTGGCTTTAGAGTCAGAAAAAAATGGGTTCACATGTTCCCTCTGACAATTACTCCCTGAGTTACCTTGGACAAGTCACTTGCCTTTCTGGGTCTGTTTCCTTAATTGTAAAGGGAGGGGGTAGGTCTGTGATCCTCTCAGCAGAAAAGGTCACCCTGCCAGGTGTTTTTGCTTAGCTATTTTCCTTAGTTACAAGAGAAGGTTCAATTCTTGGGGTGGCAGTATTTTTAGAAATAATGGTAGTGTACCAACAAAAGGCATCAACTATACTTAAAAAAAAAAAGATGGAGTCATTGGGACAGAAACAGAAGGAGCTGCACTGCATAAAAAGAAAGGACCATGACAAAGAAGACTGGCATAAAACAACAAATACACTGGAGAAGAGAATAATGTGACTTTCTGCCCAACAGCAACAGCCAGACATTTCCTGAAATATCCTCAATGCCAGATGATCAAACAGACTCCAGCACCTGTGTGCAACAGTACACACACACACACACACACACACACACACACACACACACACACACGCAGAGTCACAGAGCTGCCCAGGCAACACAGGATGGAAACAACCATTTATTAAGTCCCTACTATGTGCCAGGCACTGTGCTAAGCCCTTTACAAAGATTATCTCATTTCATCTTTCAACACTCCTGGAAGGTAGGTGCTATTATTATCCCTATTATTACAGTTTAAGAGACTGAGGCAGACAGAAATTAAGGAACTTGGTCAGGGTCACAGAGCTAGAAAGTATCTGAGACTGGATTTGACTTTAAGTCTTCCTGAATCCATGCCCAGTGGTCCATGCCAATTAGCAGTTATGGTCAACAGTCCATGTGCCATCTGCTACAGTAAGATGGGTTCATGAGGAAATAAAATGAGCTTTGGAGTTACTCTTTCACTTGTCTCTCCCTATACCATTTCTAGGGGAAATCCCTTCTGGGAACTGTCTTTTGTAAAGACAAAGACACAAAGTCACTCTTGAATAAGCTCTGAATAAACCAAAATAAAGTGACTTTCTTGGTAGAACATGTTGACAGTTCTGTCTGACAAAACATGCCCACTTGGCATTTCAGGAAGGTTAAATAATGTTGCACAGTATGTTCCTTGGAGAGCTGTCATAAAAGAATGCTTCTAAGAACTAACAGGGAGGAGAGAAATGTTTATTTTAAACATGCCTCTTAGCCTTCCTGGGCCTCAGTTTCCTCATCTGTAAAAATGAGAAGGTTTGACTAAATGACCTCTGAAGTCTTTTCCAGCTCTAAATCTATGATCTATGATGGTCTGTTGCTAAGAGCTGGGTTCAAATCCTGTCTCAGATACTAATTTTTCGTAATGTAGGCAAGTCAATTATCTTCCCTGTGTTGCAGTTTCTCTATCTGTGAAGTCCATTGGTCTCTGAGGAATCTTTTAGTTCTATGTAGATGCTCCCATGATTCTAAGATCTTCTTGTTTCTAGGGCTCAATCAGATAGCTGATCATTTGGGTATTGTCTCTCTCTCTCTCTCTCTCTCTCTCTCTCTCTCTCTCTCTCTCTCTCTCTCTCTCTCTCTCTCTTTTGCTTTTTGGAGGGCAATTGGGATTAAGTGACTTGGCCAAGATCACACAGCTAGTTTTTTTAAGTGTCTGAGGCCGGATTTGAACTCAGGTCCTCCTGACTCCAGGGCCGGTCCTCTATTCATTGTGCCACCTAGCCACTCCAATGGGGGTATTGTCGCTTTTAGGTACACCCAGGATAGAGCTAGAACATCAAAGGTGTTCTCTCCTCTCCCTAACCTTGCTTCCTTAACAGTAGTCCATAGAGACATTAAACAACAGCCCAAGAATTCTGAAGTGTCTAATGTTGCTATCGCATTCCTAGACTATGGTCAACTTGACCCAAAGCTATGTTGCCTCCTTGGAGAACAAAGGTGTTCAAGGGTTAGTTTTACATATTCCTGTAATCTTCTGTCCACCTGATGTAGAATTTGCTGCTCCTTTCCCCTTCCCTTTCCTACCAATATTATTGGCTGGCTGAACTTTCAATCACACCCAAACTCTCAAGGGCAAAACAAACAAGAAAAACCATCCAAAACTTTCCCTGGTTGATAACTCAGCCAGACACTGATATTGGTGGAAAGGGGGAGAGGGAAGGAGCCAGAAAATTCTACTTTAGGGAAAGCATGTACAAATGCGAGGTATTTTATCATGGGCAGGATTTTATTAAAATCTGTGTCTCCAGAACTCAAATCACATATTCTCCTTCAGTGATGGATATGAGTAGTGAATAGACAATGTGTATATGTGTATACATGTATATATATGTATATGTGTGTGAATATATATGTGTGTATACATACACACACTATAGAGAGATACTATCTATTCTACTGATATTACAAGAATTACTATTCCCATTTTATAGATGAGGAAACAGGCTCAGAAAGGTTAAATCACTTGACCATGGTCACATAGCTCATAAATAGCATAAGCTAGAGATAAGGATGAGGATGGGGGTAGGTGTGATTTCACTGGTGTAAGGAGAACTTCCCCTGCCAGTGGAGGTTGGCACCTTCTCTGGAATTTCTAAATAATCCCAAAGTTGCTTAAAACAATGAGAGATGAGCTGACATGTCCAGCATGTCTGAGACAGAACTCAAACCCATGGCTTCTCAGTTCCAGATCTAGTACAATGTGTATTCTACCAAATTGCCTCCCCATACTTAAAGTTATTCTGAAGGCTGCCCCATCAATTCAAATTAAAGTTATGTCAATAGAGAGAAGCCTGGTAACAGAATGTAATTATTATATAAAACAATGAGGGAAATTTTCCCCTGAAAGTAGATGAGCCAAGTGTTTGGCTCTGTTGTAGTGGACTTGATTCCCTTCATGTCCTCTGAGATCTAGCTATTTGGGGCTGTTTTCTATGCATTAAACAGGACACTGCATCTCCCATCTCTGTGTCTTTGCACTGGCTGCCCTCCATGCTTGAAATGTTCTGCCCCACACCTCTGTCTCTTAGTTTCCTGGGCTTTTATCAAGACTCAGTTCTAATCTCACCTTCTATAGGAAGTCTTTCCCAGTATCCCCAGCTACTAGTACTTTCCTCTCAGATGACCTTCCATCCATCCATCTATCTATCTATCTATCTATCTATCTATCTATCTATCTATCTATCTATCTTTCTATCCATCCATCCATCTATCCAACCATCCATATCTATCTATCTCTACATCATCTATCTAGATATATATCCAGATATATAGACAGACAGATAGTTCTCTTGTGTGTATACTGTGTATACCTAGTTATTTACATGTTGTCTCCTGCTTATTCATCCTAAAAGACCAATGTTAAATGAAATCGGGTCTGTGATACTTATCCCACCAGATGGTTCTAAGATCTTCTTCCTGTGAAGTCTCATGAATACATATTTTCATAGCATCTCTCAAATACAGCCCCTTCTCTCCTCTAACACTGCAAGACCTGGTACAGGTCCTCATCACTTCATGCCTGGACTATTTTAACAGCCTGCTGGTGGGTCTCTCTGCTTCAAATCTCTCTAGTCTATTCTCCACTCAAATGTCAAATCAATCTTCCTAAAGTTGGGTGGTTTTTGTCTTTCATTCTTGAAGAGGACCAAAATGGCGTCACTTTGTCAGGGTCAAGGTACAGTGTGTCCAACTGTGACTGAATCAGAGCATTGCAAGCTTGGAAGGCTCTGTCACAGGTCAGGCACAAATAGTCCACATTCTTCCTAAAAGTACAAGTCTGAACTTATCACCACCACCCTACCCATTTCCCATTCAACCAACTCCAGTGGTTTCCTATTACCTCCAGGATCAAATATGAAATCCTGTTTGATTTTTAAAGCCCTGTATAATCTGGTCCTAGTCTACGTTTCCAGGTTTTTTACATCATACCCCCCTCTCTGATCCAGTGACAATGGCCTCCAGCGTTATCCCTTCAATGTGAGAACTCATCTCTTATCTTATTCTGCCCCAAACATATATTTTGGCCATATATTTGGGGGCATATTGGGGCATATATTCAGCCCCAAAATATTAGTATGTTTCTTTTACCCTGCCTGCTTACTCTATGGCAAGCTTCCTAAAAGTAAGTACTATGTATCACTCATTTTTATATCTCTCATAGCAGTTAACATTATGCCTTAAATATAATAGGTGCTCAATAATTATTTTTTGAACTTAAGTTATTTCATTTACAATATAGAAGAACAATTAGTCAATTCAATGGCCTGCCATCACTCCTACTGTGGAGGATAATTGTCAATACAAGTAATATCCTATGCCTTGGGCTAAGCCTTTGTTGTTGTTCAGTCATTTCAGTCATTTGGAGTTTTCTTGACAAGGGTACTGGAGTGGTTTGCCATTTCCTTCTCCAGCTCATTTTATAGACGAGGAACTGAGGCAAACAGGGTAAAGTGACTTGCCCAGGATCACACAGCTAGTAAGTGTCTGAAGCCATATTTGAACTCAAAAAGATGAGTCTTTTTGACTTCAGGCCCAGCACTCTATCCACTCCATCACCTAGCTGCCCTTACACTGAGCCTAAACTGCTCAGCATGGTGTGCCCACACCAGAGAAGGTGCTGTGTTTTATGAACAAAGCAGAATTGAAACAGCTCAAAGGAAACACAGGATGTGCAAATTTGGAGACTCAACCCCAAATGTCCACATGGACTACTTGTGTCCAACCTGTGGTAGAGCATTCTAAACTCACATAGTTCTGATCAGCCACAGTCGGACACATTGAAAGTTGACCTTAGCATAGTAATGTCATTTTGGTCCTCTTTGACTATGAAGGACAACAACCAAGCAAATCTCCATTAAAAAATGATTTTGAGAAATTCAAACATAAGCAAGGAAACACTTTTTCAACTACCAGTCAACAAGTATTTGCTTATTTCATCCAAGCTGGGGGTGGGGGAGAATACAAAAGTAGTATGAAAAAAATAATTCCTGCCTTCAAGAAATTGAAAATCCACCCGGGTACTCAAGACTATCGAATCAAGACTACTTAGTTGTAGTATTTTACTGTTTAAAATTGCTAGCAATTTTAAACAATAACAAACAATAAAATACTACAAAGTGCTAAACTTTATAGCATGATAGATATAAACTGTTAAGTTCCGAGCAGAGGGAAATTAGTGTAGGTTCCCATGATCCAAGAAGTTTTCAGTGAGAAGCCGGGACTTGAGGCAGGTACTAATGACCTTAATAAAGACAAAAGACGACTTGGCTATTCTGATCAAGACAATGATCCAAGATAATTCCAAAGGCCTCATGATGAAAAAATGCCATCCACCTCCAGAGGGAGAACTTACAAACAGTGCAAACTGGAGTAAAATTTTCTTATTTTATTTTTCTTGCTTTTTGGTGATAGGGCTAATATGGAAATATGGTTCGCATTATTTTGCATGTATAACTGATATCATATTACTTGTCTTGTCAGTAGGTGGGCAAGGGGCAGGTGGGAGGGAGAGAATTTTGAACTAAAATTTTTTAAAAGAATGTTAAAAATAAATAACAGTTTTAAAAATATGTGTATGTGAAAAATAAACACAAGATATCTTAAGTAAATGATTAACCTTGATGACAAAAATATAAATAATATCAATGAATTTTTAAATATTTTTCTCTACTTTGTTCTTTTTTAGTAATACTGGTAGTAATAACAATAAAAAAGGATAGCTAACATTTATATATTGCTGTAAAGTTTATAAAGCACTATATTATTTCATTTGATTATCCTAACAAGCTTATGAGATAGATTCTATTATTACCTCAATTTTACAGATGAGGACACTGAGGCAGAAAGAGGTTAATTGACTTGATCAGGTTCACACAGCTAGTAAGTAATTGTGGCAGGATTCAAACTCAATTTCCCTGACTCTCAGTCTAGTCACTTAGCTTTAGCCTAACATGTTCCTCATGTGACTACGCTAAGGGTCAAAAAAGCAGGGAGTGAACCCAATGGCAAAATGTCTTTATAGTCTCTTTTTGTCATCGTAGGATTCAAGGCATTATTATGACATTTTATGGTTTGGGGACTTTCCTGAGATTTCATTAATGTAGGGAACAAGTGGTAAGTAACAATGGAGAGGCCCTTTTCTGCAACATATAATGTTAGGGAGCTTCCCAAGGCACAGAGAAGAGAAATTTCTTGCCTAGGGTCATGGCATTAGTGTGTGTCGGTAGTAAGACTTGAACACAGGTCTTCCTAACAGCCAGTTCTCTTCCACTAGGCTGCTTCTAGGTGTTCCTTTCACCCTTTTCAATTGTTTTATTTTTTCAATTCATTATTTATTTATTCTTAATATTCTTTTTTAAAAAAATTTCCAAATTCTTTCTCTCCCCTCTCCTCCAGCCCCTTCCACATTGATTGAGAAGGCAAGTAATATCATATCATGCCTGTATGTTCTGTTACTTAATTCTTATGCTAGTCTTCATTCAATTACATGTGAGCAGCATATATAAAGCCACACAGCATTTGCCACTATTTCAAGAGAGCTGTATAGCTCTCATTTCTAGATTTTCCTACCATTCAGGCATCTAAGGACACCCACCCTTATGAAATAACCAATATTATGAATTCAACTTCAGGCCCTTGATATTTTCACCAAGTACAATTTTGTAATTAATCACTTGATTTTCACTCTTTACTATCAACAACAGTTGACTAATCTTAGAAAGCTTTCAGACAGAGTACAAAGTCCTGGGGAAGAACAACATTCATAGGTGATGTTTGCACTTCCAAAGACAAGGCTGCTTATTTGTTTAAATAAGCTTTTGACTAAGGTCACACACCATTGGAGTCGAATGATGCCATAACAGACAACCTAAACAGAAATGTTTTCATTTAATTCTAATTTTCTATAATAATCAGGGGTGTTTGCCTACAGGTAGTTTCTCTTCCAGTGCTTTATTGTCAGAATGGAGAGATGTGGGCACAGCTCCCTGAGCTCATCTTTTTCTGACATGGCCTTTTATGCCACCCCTGAATTCCTATGAGATGGCCTGAGAATTTGGTTCACCCATAAAGGCATCTGAACAGCCTCCAGATAAATCTGATCTCATCCTAGATGTGGAAACATAGGTAAGACAAATATGCTTTTCAGTTCCAACATTTTTCCCCTACCTTTGGCTGAATCATCATAGCCTATGTGTTTAATGGTATCCCGGACTACTCGCTGGTAATCCACCATGGCAACCGAAGTGATCTCCCCGCAGAGTAGGACCATCCCAGTTTTACAGACAGTCTCTGTAAAGGAGAGTACAGAGGACATCTTAGAACACATTTAAAGGCAGCAAAGACTCCATACTGCCTGACACAGACCTCAGAGAGACATTGAAAAATCTGAAGATTGGATGGCAAAACTGCAACTAGTATGGGGTGACTGGGGCTTTGTCCCAGGGGAGAGAGCATGTTTCCTCCCCATAGTAACCTTCGTTTAGGTCAATCTCTATGTCACCATACAGTACAACTTCTGTCTGCCCCTCTCCCTCCCCACCAACAGACTGGCAGTGGTCCATAATCCGTCTCTCAACCCCTGCAAAATGTGCAGGACTTTGGGGTCAGGCTGTCCCCTTGCACAACTACACCTTTGGTCAGAATATACTTCATAGGTATACTATGAAATTGGTTCTAGAATAAGACCAAATGAACCCTGTGACCCTAGCAAAGTCACTTATGGAAGGAACACTGTCTCTAGAGTCTGACGACCCAACTCAGATCCTGCCTCTGATGCTTCCTATCTTTATGACTAGAAAAGTCACTCAACCTCCCTGGGTCTCAATTTTCCTACCTGCAAAATAAGAGAGTTGGACAAGAAGGCCTTTGATGCCCTTTCCAAATTTAATCTATTATCTTATGACCTCTCTGGGCTTTAGTTTTCTTCCCTATAAAATGATAGAATTGGACAAGATTGATCTTTAAAAACTTTTCCAACTCAAAAATTCTATAAATCTGTCATTATAATTCTGAGTCTTACTAAAATCAAAGGAATATGGAAAAAGAGCATTCAAGATGAAGAGCCTTGCACCTTATTCAGGTCTAAGAAATACTGATAGAGGATGATAATGAAGTGAATGAAATTTAGATGGTGCCTCTGATTTAATTAAACAATAATGTACCTTGGTCTATCTCCTGGCTTAATAAGGAACCCTAAGAGGATATTATGACATATATGGGAGAATAAATTAATTATCACATAATTTAACTTTAACCAACAGACTAGTGCCAAAATAATAATCCCCTAGAAAACTACTCTTCTATCGAGTGCTATGATGAATTAGAAATTAGAAATGAAAAAATAAATTTAATCCAGAGAGATATCTGTGTTTATGTCCCATTTTGGTACAGTGAAGGCATCATTAACTGTTACTTTAAAGGCTTGTTCCCAGGCACTATCTGATAACTTCCTGCAGAAGGCCCAAAATCTGCATTGGTATTTCCCCTAAATGAAGATAACCTGCCTCATTTCCAATCAGACACACTCTCTGGAAATTTCTAACTGTGATTAAGTTCTGAGATAGGCTATATATAGCACTATTCTCCCAGAGAAGATAACTTATTTAGGACCACTAAAAACACCAAGCAGAATATCTACAAGACAAAACAAAACAAAAAGATAAAACTACTGATTTTTAATATATTATGACAATTTCACCTATAGAAATGGGGAAAAAAATTCAGGTTGGTGAAAGACAGTGGATTTAGGAGATAGGCTATTTGGATTCTAGTTCCTGGCTCTGAGCTTAATTCAGCAGGTGACTTGGAGATAGATGTAACCTTTCTAAGACTCAGTTTCCTCACCTTTAAAATGGAAGGATTGAACTAGGTTATTTCTAAGATCCCTTTCACTTCTAATATTTTAAGCATGTTCTTAGCACAGTGCCTATCCCATAGTGAGCACTTAAAAAAATGCTTGTTGACTAACTGAAACACTATATCCCATGAAGCATGAAAGCACCACTCAATGCTCATTTGGATATTTAGATCTCTAGGAGAATAAAATAAAATTTTACATGTACTCAAGAATAAATTGGACTGCTATTACACTTGGAAAATGACACAAAGCTAGATGTGACAGTCATCAATCAATGACAAAATCAGGATCCCAAAAGACCTTGTCAGGCTAGAATGTTGGGCTTAATCTAATAAGATAAAATGGTAAAGGTTTTAGACTGAGCTTTAAAAATGATTTCATGAGAACATAAGATGGAAGGATATAGCTAAACTGCAAATCATCTGAAAAAATAGTTGGCTGAAACCAATGTGAGCTGACAGCTTGGTGTGACTGCCAAAAACATCATGTCAATATCCCTCATTTAGAAATGCAATGTTCAGTATTATAGAGGTGATGATCCCATCATGCTCTGTCCTAATCAAACCACATCTAGAAAATGATGTTGTTATGGGCAAAATATTTTAGGAAAGATGTTGATGAACCAGCAAGCATCCAGGGGAGGCTAACCAGGAGAGTTGAGGCTTTAATGAACATGCCCCATGAGGGTTGGAAGAGGAAAACAGGATGTTTAGCCTAAAAATGTCTTAAGGAGAGAAAAAAAGAATGGTCTTGAAGTAATTAAAAAGTTGTCACAGAAGAAGATTGGGCTTGCTCTACTTCACCCCCAAATAATAGTAATTCCAACAAGAATAATAGCTAACTTTAGAGGACATTCTTGCTCAAATATAGGTTAGACTGGTTGGCCTTTGAGCGTCCTTCCAATTAGGAAATTGTGACCATTAAAAAATTGGAGACATAGTTTCTGGGTAATTTAATCATTTTATCTATAAGGTCAGCACATTTATTAATAAAAGGAGGGTCATTTGGCCATCTCTCTTGGTGGTGGGTTCACAGTTATGCCCTTCAAAGAGTAGGTATTCCTGAGGGGTGGCAATCAACTCTGATTGGTTAAAATTAATGAGAGAATGAATATTATAATGAGAGGTTGGATCATATTAAAATGAGGGTCTTGGGCTAAACAACTTGGTCAGAGAGACTTATCAATTTCACCTATCTGACGAAAGGGAGGAGTTAACATTTTCTCAGATCTGTCTGAGCAAATACAATGAGCAAATACACCCATTAACCCAAATATAGAATTCCTTTTACTGTTGGATTAGATCTTGGCCTGGGTAAATCTTAAAGATTTATCTATTAACATATATTTCCCATGCTGGTAGGTTTCTTGATGAAGAAGTAGAAAAAAAGAAAAACCTTTGTCCTAATACAATAATTAGCTATTAAATATAAGAAAGGAATAATCATTTCTCACAAAATCATGTGATTTTGTGATTCTTACCACAAGCAACTTTGGCATTTGGGTCTTGTTTGAGATGGGCATCCAGCACGGCATCACTGATCTGATCACAGATCTTATCTGAAAAAAGAAGGAAACTATGAGTTGGAAATAGTAAATACACAATATATGAATGGACAAATGTGAATATATCATTAGCTATTAAAGAAGAGACATATTGGATATCTAAGAAATGAGAACTCATTTCAAACACTGTATCCAGCACCACTTCTCTACCACCCCAACTTTGGGGTGATGTAGACTTTTGTTCTAATCCTGGAATTTCCTGTAGAGAAAAATGTATGCCAAAAATAGTTATTCCAAGACCTCCAGGGTAATTCACAAACGTTCTTCTAATAATGTTTTCATCCATCAACATATATTCCCTAATTCCTGAGTGCACATCTGGAAAAGTCCTAAAAGCAGACACTCAAGCACTTCCTTCAACAGTAACAAGTTAAAACTAGGGCAGTGAAATCTGATTGGACAATAGATGGGGTTTTTTGTTTGTTTTTTAAGACTCGATGCACTAGGTTCAAAATGCTGTGCCTTAGCATGTAAAAATTCTAAAACAAAAGTAAACAGGAATACCTCTAGAACAGTACAACAGTTTAAGATATTTTCATAAGAAATTCTCTAGCCTTCTTAGATGGTTCCAAAATGCCACACATCATCATTGTTTTTAATGAAGCCAATAGTTAACTGAAACCCCATGGGTAATGTTTGTTGCAGTAGATATAAGGGGGCTCCAATCTATAGTTTGACATTGTTCTCTTCACATATACTCAACATCCTTTATAGGATACCTGTAAAGAGGGAACCCAGAACTGCATTTCCCAAATGATTTTGGCCACAGAGCTCTTTAAAATCTGACATTTTACATTCTGATCAAGGCATATGGAAATGCGCTGCCATAAAGGGAGATCAGATAACTTTTGGATTGAGCAAATTAACCTTATTTTCATACCCAAAACACCATATCCATCTATATTTGATATGTACATTATTTGACATATAGTATTTTAGGGAAGAAATATCAGATTTTCCCATTGAACCATTATGCACATCTTGAAGAGCATCATTGTAATGGAAATGCAGATTTAAAAATCTTCCCTGCCCCTAGCTTAAGTGCACCTGGAGGCTTGTTTTTCAGGAAAGCCCACACCTTGATCCTTTGTGATTGGGCAGTGGGTCAAGGAGGTTGTTACATTCTCTGAGCCAAGAAAGGCTATATAAGCCCTGAGGAGAGGCTTTGCTTTGGGGCTCACTTTGAGAAGTGTTGTGTGATTTGACCAGATGAGACTCTGGGAAGCCGTTGTTGAGAGCCCCCCAGCTTTGAAAACCCAGATGTTGATGCTTCCCTCTCTGGTAACTGTGATTTGGTATTGATGCATGTAATGTTGGGACAGTTTGGAAGCCTGTCTGATCTGTAAGTTCTGTAACTCTGAAGTTCGGGGTGCTGACCTTTTTCCCCTGAACTAGGTAATGTATGTTTGTTTGATTAAAGTAAGCTTGTTAACCCATTTTGAGTTGCTTTCCTTTTGAAAAGCAGATCTAAGAACCTGTGTTGGCAGTCACCCTGGGGATATTGGGGTGCTTGCCGCTACAATCATGTTTAGGGAAAATATAACAAGCCAGAAAAAACTTGTCATATCACTGTTACTTCAGGACAACCTGAGCTGCCCATGTTCAAAACTTAAGGAATAAAAAGCATTTTGGCCTTACACACAGAGTTTTAGATGTCAAGTTCAAGTTTCAAGTTGGCTACAAAGATCAATTCTTGAAATCACTTCTCTGTTTCTCCAGTGAGGAACAGGCCACACAATCATGTGAATACTATTATTTAAACCAAGAAACTTCGAAGACTGTAGCTATGGAACCATAGTTACTATATCTAAAATTGTATTAGACTCTGATTCAGATGGATACTAAAGAACATGAAACATGTTTATACTGTTGCCTTTTATCAATTCCCTCTACACTATTTTATGCAACATTTACCTGGCATTACTTTCTTCATATTTTAGGTTCATTTTACCAGTGGGAGTTTGCTTATAATATTTTTTTCTATTTTTAAAAAATATCTATACCTACAAGTGACTTTCAATTATTTAAATAAAAATTATTACTCTGGGAACTATGTAACTGAATTTAATTGGAATGTAAATCTGTTATAAACAATATATTATGTCATACATTCCCAAATCAAATAGAATTTTTCTTAATATTTTCTACTACATAAAGTAATCCACTAGTCTGGAAATAGAAAGCTGATCATATATATAAATATTTTCCTGTATAGAATTTTTTTTAATGAAACTAAAAGGGAAATGTGTCTGGGATCCTTTCATGCTCCAACAGTGGGTCATGTTATGTTGTACATCATACATTTTACTGTAAGTATTGTTAGAACAAATTTTTAAAACTACGTTCACTAAAACATTCTGTTGTTCCTCTAATAGTTCATATTATCTTTAAAAACATTCATATATATTCACATTCATCTAAAAAATAGTTTATACTATCAAAAAAATCTTAGAATGAACTCCATTCACTATGCCCCAACCTGAAATTTTGAATATAGTTACCTATATACTTTCAAAGCACGACAGATTAAGAACTGGGAAGAACCATCCAATCTAACCCCTTCCTTTTACAGATGAGGAATCTGAGGTACAGAGAGGGGAATGACTTATCCAAGGTCACACAAGTAATAAGCAGAAGTACACGTCAAACCCACGGTTTTTAAATTCCAAATCTGGTGCTCACACTGGAAAATGTTCTCAAAATTCCTCATCTTGCTTTAATACACAGAGCATCTGAACAGCTACCACATCATAGAAACCAAAGAGCCACTCAAGAGCTATGTATCATCCAAATAACAATAGATTAAAATGAATAATTTCAATGACAATTTAATGGAGCACCACAATATCCCCATGTCTTCCTCCTTGTGTCCCATTTACATGGGTGGGACGGGAAACAGGAAACAAAATCTCATGATGTCAAAATGGATATACTTAATATATGTTAGTACATTCAGCAGTGGCAGTCAAAACTGTATATGATTGGGGACAGCTAGGTGGTGCAGTGAATAGAGCACCAGCCCAGGAGTCAGGAGTACCTGAGTTCAAAACCAGCTTCAGACACTTAACACAAAAAACTAGCTATGTGACCTTGGGCAAGTCACTTAACCCCAATTGCCCTACCTTCCCCCTGCAAAAAAAAAAAAAAAAAAGCAAAAAAAATCTGTACCTGAAGAAAGGGTGTAATAATTAAAATTAAATACAGCAAACACCTATTAAATGTCTACTATATGTAAGGCACAATGTTAGGTTTGGGGGATTGTAAAGACAGTAATGAAACAATTCATTCTTTTAAGCAACTTATGTTCTCTTTCCAGGTGCTTTGCAAATCTCAGGGAACATCTGGGACCTCCATGAATGATGCAATCAGTCAACAAACATTTGGTATCCACTCACTCACCCTGTGTGCCTAGAAGTATACTAAGTGCCATGGACGATACAAAACAGTACAAGATAATGGAGAGGAAGCCCAGACCAGGCCACAGAGGCCTTTTCAAAGTTGACCAAGGTCTCCTAAGTTCTTTATCATGAGGGACAATGAGAAAAGATTATACACCAATTCCCTAAAGGCCTATTGAAGAAAGTACGTAAAGAAGCAAAGCCTATGCCAATTTGCATATGGCCATCAAATGGTCAGTCAAAAAAGGAGCCTTCCTTTATGAAAACAAGAGCTTGAGAAGCAAATGCTCATGGGAGATAGATCTCAAAATCATCTACTTTGTGAGTATGCTACAACCCAACCAAATAGTTCAGTCAGCTTTACGTAAGTATCCAGTTAGATGGAAGAAAAAGAAACTCTAAGTAATATGGAAACAATAGTACTTATTTCAGAAGTTTAACAATATGCAATTTACTGACATGGTATTCCTTCCACACATACAGATTGCAACACCACTCTAACAAAGCAATTAGTCTTCAGGTTCTATGAGACCAAAACAATGTGTCACCTTGTAGTCAATGGCATGGTGTTGAGTCTCTTAAAAATTAGCTAGTCTGGTCAGACAACATACAGATGACCCATCACCATCCATATTAGAGCCCTTCCAGCTGGGTAAAACTAACAGAACTTCAACTCTACTGACATAGCCTTCAAGAACTCGGAATTTCCTTCATGCTACAGTGAGGGATTGAAAAATAAGAATTTATTTGGGGGCGGCTAGGTGGCACAGTGAGTACAGCGCTGGCCCTGGAGTCAGAAGGACCTGAGTTCAGATCTGACCTCAGACACTTAACCCACACAAACAAAAACCTAGCCACGTGACCTTGGGCAAGTTACTTAACCCCAATTACCCTCCAAAAAGCAAAAAAGAAAAAGAAAAAGAAGAATTTATGATACGTATATTATAGGCTACATCTAAGGTCTAATAAAAACACATTTGCATACAAGGCCCACTAAATCCCCTAAACTTGTGGGAGTCACCCATTTTGCTGAACAGGGTTGACTAAGCTTGATAAAGACTAATTGAGTTTGTTTTCCTGGTCTTAAATGAAGAAAGTGCAAGAGTTAGTTCACCGGAGATAGAGTGCTGGTCCTGAAGTTAGGAAAACCTGAGTTCAAATCCATTCTCATATGAACTGTGTGATACTAGGCAAGTCACTTAACCTATTTGCCTCAGTTTCATCATCTGTAAAATGAGGTTAGTAATAGTATTTACCTCCCAAGGTGGTGAGAATAAAGGAAGACATAGTAGGAAGCACTTTACAAGCCTTAAACTGTGGAAATGCAAGCTATTATTATAATTGTGATAATTGGTAGAGAGTAAGCTCCAGTAAAGAATGGTGATAGTCTTTGCTTACTATGTTCTTTTTCTCTATAAGTATTAACACTGTCAAGATGTCAAAGGAGTCAATATGTTATAATGTTAAACATATTGGACTTCAAGTCAATAGACCTGTGATTGAATCCTCTCTCAAAGACTTACTAGCTTTGTGACCATGAAAAAAGCCACTTAACCTCTAAGGTCTTCACTTTTCTCATCTTTTAAATGGGGATGGTAATAGTTGTACTCCCTAATTCACAGGCTTGCTCACATGAAATGTGAGTAATTGGAGAGGTTAGGTGGGGCAGTGAATAGAGCACCAGCCCTGGAGTCAGGAGGACCTGAGTTCAAATCCCATCTCAGACACTTGACACACTTACTAGCCATGTGACTTTGGGTAAGCCACTTAACCCCAATTGCCCTCCAAAAAGTAAAAAAAAAATGTAATTATTATTCTCATATAATTTTGAAGGAAGCTCTGTCAATACATGAATTATTTCATATTATAATAGTGTATATGCTTTTATGATTTAGATTGATGCTCCTTTCACAAAGGAATGACTAATTCCTTTTCCACATTGCCTTTAAAGTAAATAAGTTTCCAGCTGTTAGCTATTGCAACAATCTTTTATGGACAGCTTATGATGTGCTCATCCCTACCCAGGAATCTTTCAGAGGAACATAAATCTGGTGGTGTGCCTCTTCTGCAGGTCCAAATAAGCAGTAAATTCCATTCTTGAGAAGGAACATCTTTTTGTCAGTACTAAAGAGCTATCATTCTTCTTATACAAGCTAAGGAAGGATGCAGGATGAGTTAACATTTATTAAGCTCCAATTTTGAGCAAAATATAATTACCACACTGAAATATCTTATAATCTATCTGGAGAAGACTGAATATATGGATTTTAAAATGGATACACAGGGGGCAGCTAGGTGGCATAGTAAGAGCTCCAGCCCCAGAGGACCCGGAATCAGTTCTGGCCTCAGTTATTTAGCACCCCCACATAAATAACTAGCCATGTAATCTTGAGCAAGTTACTTAACCCCAATTGCTTTAAAAAAAAAATGGATACATAGGAGTCCCAAAAGAGTGGTACAAGATAGTAAGGGCTCAAAGATTTCAATAGACTATTGAGCACAGTCCAATGAAAGGGATGAAACAGATGTGCATTCTGTTTATGTTTATTTTTATGGGTATTGCTAAATATTGTAAATATAATGTCTTGATTATAATCTGAAGCTTCATATAAATATTGCAATATAAATTTCTTTCTAGCACCAAGACTATATAGTAAGGTGAAATTGTTTACATTATCCAAAAAATTATTTATTTAGAAATAAACACAAATTCCAACTTTTTGAGCTATTATATTGATCCTTCAATGGTACCTCTATGGAGCTGTGATTTCATTGGTGTGGGTATTTGCTCTAATCACTAAAATCACAAATCATACATCCATGCTTGTTGATCTTGTTTTACTCTTGTCCAAGGGGTCTGCCCACCATATTGGGGCCTTCTTCCAGATCTCTGGATGGATACCAATGCCAATAGAGCATTGGTCCTCCACTGAAAGCAAGGGCTCTCAGGATATGATTATCCTACTGCCTTTTCTAGGCATACTTTTCTTTAATAATATACTTTATAGCACTTTTATGCATGGTTCTTCATTGGTAATATACTACCATATTTTCCTCTCTGCTGTTTTTCAAAACTACCTTGCTTCAGACATGGTACATGTTGAAGTCTCCCCAGATTTGGTAGACTATGACTATTCTCATATAATAGAAAAAATAAAATGTCAATTTAATGAATTTGGAGTGAAGGGAAATGCTGGATAGGAATACATCTAAATGGTGGTACTTGGTAATCAAAATCATTCATTAATTAACTGAGTTTTTTCATTTTTCAACTATTCAACACATTAGCATTGTATCATCATGGGCTCTTTGAAGGCCCAAACTGGTCACCGGATGTCCAAGGTCCCAAGGTTTTTCCCTAGGTACAGAAAATCGGAATCGCTAATTGTTAGCACTTCATAAGCACTTAGAGTTGTCTACAATGCATGAGACAAAGCAGTACACTGGAAAATAAATGCCATAACAATCCCAGGTGCCATACTTCCAAATTAGTAGACAAAAAATTTGAAGTGGAAAATAGGAGGATAAAGGCATAATAACATTCACCTACTGCGAAGGGAGGTGGGGAAGGAACTAATGAACCAAAAGGAAATATCATACAGGGGAAAAAAGAAACAAAGTAGGAGAATGGAATATAGGAAAGATAATAAATGTTTACTGGATTGAGTTTGTTTCAGTGAGTAAATGTGTTGTGTTGCAATATATTTCAAGTTATCAACAAAGCCTCTAAATAGTACATAAGCACACAATGGAACTATGGATATAAGGGTTGCCAAAATGTCTTGTTGTGTTAGTCTAAAGTACAAATAACCTTATTCAGAGCTGCAAAATATACCTGAACTTTATGATATCCCTATATCTATAACATTTTACAAGAATAATGCTAGAGACTAGAAACAACTAGAATTTCAATATTGCCTTCAGGTTAGCAAAGCATTTTATAGTCATTTCCCATGAGATTATCAATAGTCCTGTAAAGATAGCTACTACAGGTATTACTGGTAAGCATTTTGCAGACAAGGAAAATGAGGCTCTCAGAAGGTAAGTTGATCACACAGCTACTAAGTGTCAGGGGCAGAACTGAATCCAGTTCTTTCCAACTCCAGGTCCAACACTCAATCCATGATGCCATGTTGTGTCTTTGGGAGGGCATGGCATAAAGTAAAAAGAAGTGGTGTGTAAGTCAGGGGCCCTTGGTGTGAATATTGTTTTTGCTCGACCTATTGATTGTGTGGTGCTGAACAAATTACTTCACTTTCTGAGCCTTGGTCTTCTCCTTTCTAAAAGGTGGAGGCTGGACTAGGTAACCTTCAAGGTCCCTTACAGCTCAAAGCCTATAATCCTCGGATTTCAAAGGTCTCTGGTTCTAAATGATTTGATCCTCTGAATTTGATCATAGTTACAACTATCAAGAATGACAATTTCCCTTCCTGAGGGAGTTATTGCTCATATGCCTTTGCAGGAGCAGAAGGGCAAATAATTATCTTTTCAGCCAATGTTTTTTTCTTCACATTTCCTAAAATAACAGACATTTGATACCACCTCTTTCTTTCTAAAGTACATTCACTTAACATGGAAAACTCAGTGACCCTTGTCCTTGTTTGAGGGAACATTTTCTGTTGACTCAAGCTGCATACTGGTGGCAGATGACCATTTGATTTTTTTCTAAAGATATGTAATTTTAAATGTTCTGACTGTATATATTAACATTCAGCTGATTAATTTTGCATTACCAGTTCAAGCAACTCCATATATTTCCTTATTTAAAAAAATATAACAAGATGCTAGGGGGCTAAACATAAAAACATATACTGTTGTTTGGTGCCCTGTTATTTTGTTTTCTCTGAAAGCTGAGAGTTGAACCTTTCTACGAAAATGTGTTTTTTAAGGATTTGAGACCATGGAGCCCAAAGACCATCCATTCATATTCATGACAGGCTTCTTATTATTTTTATTATTATCATTATTGGCAATAGTACATAAAAATAGATTCATATAGCAATTTAAGGGCACAAAAGTGCTTTACATATCCCCTCATTTTATCTTCCCAACAACCCAGAAAAGTTGATGCTAATATATTATCCTTATTTTACAAATAAGGGATCCAAATAATAAGTGGCTTGCCCAGAGTGATACAAATAATAAATGTCTAATGTAGGATTCAAATTCAGATCTTCCTGACTCCTGATCCAAGGCTGTAACTGCATATCTAACTGTTCTGGTTTGTTTGTTTGTTGTTAGAGAAGGAATCACAAAAGTAATATAAGCTAATACAACCTGCCTTCTTCAATGGCATTGTTGACACTAACTCTATCCTTCTTTGGGCAACCACCCACCTCTTCCATCCCATGTCACTAATTGCTAGTGATTTAACTTTGTGAAGCTGCTCCCAGGCAAACTAACTTACCAGGATGCCCTTCTCCTACAGACTCCGAAGTGAACATGAAAGCCCCTTCTTCACTCAGAGAATGGTCACACAAGCCATCCACAGGTCCATTCATGTTGCAACACTTTCCCCTTAAGTTTCTTCAAAGGAACAGCTTGAGGATTCTGATTGCACCCTGGTTGCCTTTGGGAGCCAAAAGGAATTTCCCCCCAGCAGAGCTGTTTCTATCTAGGAGACTGCCACTGCCTGAAGAGCTTTGAGCAAGTGTGAGTAGAACAAGAATGTATGAGAAAGTGAATGAGTGAACTGAGCCGGCATGTGCCTCTTCCCCCTATCGGTGTCTCTGGATGATTGGAGCTTCAGTTCCAGTTGCTCCTATATATGGAAAAGTGAAAGTGCCTGAATATCATGTGAGAAATTTGGAGGAGTCCATTTGCTGGGAGAGGAGGGGAATCTTCTTTCTTTGGGAGAATTTCAATGAACTCTGATCTCCCACAGCATAAAATTCAGCATTGCACACCAAGAAACCCTATAATTTTTACAAAAGTGAAGAACCTATGGGATCCTTCATTGACTCCATTAGGAATTTATGAATTACTCCAATTTTAACACCCCCTTTGGACAGATGGAAATGTTTTCACATGTGTACTGTTGTTGCATGAAAATAGAAAAATGTGGAATCAAACTCTCCTAAGGAAATATGAGAAACTAATCGTTGGTTTGGAGTGGGGGGAGGGACTCTAGTATAATTCGTCTGTTGTGAGATCTTTCTCCCTTGTTTCTTTTCAGTACTTTTTTCCTTCTTTCTTTCTTTCATGTTTATTTTTTTTCTCTTGTCCAGTATGGATTTCTCTGTTTTCATGTATCTGTTTGAGCTTATCACTAAAAGAAAGCCAAAGCTAAATTCTGCCTTTGGTTTGCAATTGTTCAAGCATAGTTTTAACACAGTTTCATCTTAGAAGGAAAGCATGACTCTTCTTTGTTTTCAAGTCTTCTTTGCCCACACTAATTGTTGTAAAAGGTATTTCTGCCTCTATGAAGTTGTTACATAAAAACCAGAAGGACTGTTTCAAGTGAATCAAATTCGCAGGTTACAGCAGAAAAAAAAAATTATGTTTTTTCAGGAAAGGGTTTTAAAAGTGAAAAATCATTCCTAGGGCATTTCAGCTAGGGAGGAGTACAATTTTCTAGAGCTTTTAGGGGAGAGATGTGATATATAGTAGCCTCAATCCAATAATTTCTAGGGAATCCCTAATCACACTGATCTTAGAATTTTCTACTATGGCCAAAATAATAAACAAATCATATTACACAGGTAAGAAGATACTCCCCTCCTAACAGCAACACCTTCTAGTTTATCATTGCATTCCAAGTATATTTGGATTCTTGTAATTTGAAGCAATAAAAATTGAAAGTAATCAGGTTAAAAGGAAAACAGGGATAAATAAACAAATTTACACTAGAGAAGAAGAAAAGATCATCCAAAACCTAAAGTCAAGCATTTCAAAATAGCAAAATGTGAAAGCCATGTAGGAATCACAATGACTACGTTTGTATGTATCTCCCATAAATGCATTATTTTTTTTAAGTCAAGAAAAGTCACCATTTCCTTTTGGCATGAATTCCAGTCTCTGTAGCAACAACCAGCACACTGATGGTTTTGCTGACTGCTTAGTAACAGAAGCCACATTTAAATACTTTACTATCACCAATGAAACTAAACCAACACTACCTAGAGGTTAAGCAATGGGACCTTAGATTTTTGTTTAGCAATATTTAACAAGGAGGGAGGATTTTTTTTTGGGGGGGGGGGTGTTAGTAAAAGGAGAAGGAAAGGCCAATGTCAGGAGCTAGATACAGAAGAAGAATCACATTAGGACATGAGATAACCTTTGGTACCATCAGTATATTGGGATTCACATTGTTTGCACCTAAAATGTTTCATCATCAATGTGCTTTAGCAAATTTCTTCTGCGTATATTTGTTTCAAACCAGGAGGGATAGTGGGCTAATGTTTAATTTGGACTGTAGACCCAAGTTCCTCCCTCAATCAGTTGTTTTGTTTGGTGGGGTTTTTAAAATATCTACTAAACAGTGAAAAAAATAAGGCAAAGTTGAACTAAGTTCTCATTTAGGAGCTGGAATGAAGTAAAATATTGTTCTCATTATCCTATGTATTGCAATAAAATTAGCAATAGCATCCTCCACCCTTTTAAAGTAGTTTAAATAGCATTAGAAGACAACTATCACTTATAATAAAGGAGGAAAAAAATTCAATGAAACTATGCTACTCCCTATATAATCCTTTCAAATGGGTCACAGTTTCTTCAAACTGTAAAATGAGAGGATGGGATTAAATCTTACTAAGTCATTTTAAGTCATGTCTGACTCTCTGTGACCCCTTTTTGGGTTTTCTTGGCAGAGATACTGGAGTGATTTGCCATTTCCTTCTCCAGTTCATTTTATAGATGAGGAACTAAGGCAAACAGGATTAAGTGACTTGTCCAGGGTTACACAGCTAGTAAGTGTCTGAGGCCAGATTTAAACTCAGGAAAATGAATCTTCCTGATTCCAGGCCCAGCACTCTATCCACTCTACCACCTAGCTGCTTATTTTATGTGTCATAGACCCATTGGCAGTCTGGTAAAAGTTATAAACCCCTCTGAGAATCATATTTTTAAATGTGTAAAATAAAACACACAGGACTGGTGTATTAGCAACCACACTGGCACAGAGGGTGGGTGGCTAGAATGGGTTCTTTGATCTGCTTTTCTAAAGGAAAGATAGCTTTAAAGGGGTTAATGATCTTACTTTAATTAACAGACAGATAAGTACAGATAAGTAGAAAGACGTGAATATTGGAGAAAGAACCCAACAGACATGGCTCCAACTGCCTGAACAAAGTAATATAACCAACTATATACACCACCAGACCTGAAAAGCATCAATATCTGAGTGGGGGAGAGTGGGGGTGGAGGGTCAACTCTTAGCAAATAGCTACTCAGAGTCCTGTCCAGGGAATCAAAAGGTCCTTCTCTTAAGCAAGCCCCCAAAGTAAAATACCAACCTCCCAATACATATAGTTTTCAATAGGTTCAGAGCCAGGAGGCACCACAACCCTCATGACTCAGTCTAGCCTAATTAGCTTAGTACCAAAAGATGTGAAAGCCTTCCTACAAGCAAGCCTCCCTGTAAGCAAGCTTCCCCTAAGCAAGATCCTCCTTAGCAAGTTCCTCCCCCAATGGGTTCTATGTGACTCAGGATGTATCACAACTGTGAAAGCAGCAAGACATCTGTGATTGAAATACCTGTGTACCTTTAGACATGGGATCACAGCCCTTGTTCCAAGGCAAAAAGCAACGCCTGTGGTCACATAGGCCTATTAATGAACAGGGAAGATCTTCATATTCCATTAACATTACAACTGGTGAGAACAAAGATGCACATAACACCTGAAATTTATCCAGTTAAGAACACCCAGATGAGATGATTGTTCTCTCAAGTCCCTTCTACCTCAAAATGACAACAACAACTGTCATTTTATGGAAGTTTACAAAGTGCCTTGTGGACATTGTCTCATTTGAGCCTCCTGACAACCTTGAGAGGCTGGGGGGTACCTCTGGATGACTATCTCCTCTTTAAAGATAAGCAACTTCAGGGAAGCAACTTGTCACATAACTAACAAGTGCCAGGAACTAGATTTGAATCCAAGTCTTCTGAACTCCAAGACCAGCATTCCAATCCCTGGGCTATGCTCCTTCTCTGAATCCTAGTATCCTATGATATTAAAGGCATAGAGAAGTGATCCTTTAGAAAGCCACACAAGCCATTGGTGGAGTTATGAACTGATATAACCATTCTGGAGAGCAATTTGAAACTATGCCCAAAAAGATATAAAACTGTGCATATCCTTTGATCCAGCAATACCACTGCTAGGTCTATATCCCAAACATATCCAAAAAAGGAAGAAAGGACCTCTTTGTACTAAAATATTTATAGTCACTCTTTTTGTGGTGGCTAAGAATTGGAAATTGAGAAGATGCCCATCAATTGGAGAATGGCTAAACAAGTTGTGTAATATGAGTATGATGGAAAATTACTTTACTGTAAGAAATTGCAAGCAGGATGATTTCAGAAAAAAATGGAAAGACTTACATGACCTGATTCAAAGTGAAGTGAGCAGAACCAAGAGAACATTGTGCACAGTAACAGCAATATTATACAATGAAAAATTGTGAATGATTTAACAATTCTCAGCTATACAATGAACCAAGACAAGCCCATAGGACTCATGATGAAGTATGCTATCCACCTCCAGAGAAAGAACTGATACTGTCTAAATACAGATTGAAATATGCTATTTTTCTCTTTCCTTCTTTCTTTCTTTTTCTTTTTCTTTCTTTCTTTCTTTCTTCCTTTCTTTCTTTCTTTCTTTTTTCTTTTTTTCTTTCTTTCTCTCTTTCTCTCTTTCTTCTTTCTTTCTTATTCAAGTATTCTTGTACTAAATGACTAATATAGAAATGTTTTACATGATTTCACATGTATAACCTATATAAGATTGCTTATCCTCTCAGGGAGGGGAGAAGAGAGGAAGGGAGGGAGGAAGGGATAGAATTTGGAACTCAAAACTTAAAAAAAGTGTTTTAAAAATTGTTTTAACATGGGGAAAAATAAAATATTACATAAAAAAGAAAGACATGGGCAGCTAAGTGGCGCAGTGAATAGAGCGCTGGCCCTGGAGTCAGAAGGACCTGAGTTTCGGAGCCAGCCTCAGACACTTAATCCACACAAACAAAAACCTAGCCGTGTAACCTTGGGCAAGTTACTTAACCCCAATTGCCCTAAAGGGACAGCTAGGTGGTGCAGTGAGTAAGAGCGCCAGCCTCGGAGTTGGGATGACCCGATATCAGATCCGGCCTCAGAAAATGAGCACCCACGCATAAATAATGACTAGCCGTGTAACCTTGAGCAAGTTACTTAACCCCAATTGCTTTAAAAAAAAAAAAAGACATGCAAGGATCTCCAGCCCTCTATTGGGATATCATTGAGGAACTGAAACTATCCCAGGCATGGAAGGGCAACCACAGGCCATCTTGTCCCCTGACCCTCCTTATAATCTCAGGTTTCATACTGTCTCCTAGAGACAAGTGTGCAGGAAAAGTCACAGAAAGTAGAAATAAGGAGTGTATTTTAAGATATTTTGACTTGCATAGTGAAGATGATCAGATCAATGGAAATTACATACTATATATTGGTTTTACTTTCCTCTAATGCTCTATCTAGTTCCAGACACTTACTAGCTGTGTGACTCAGGGCAAGTCATTTAACCCAATTAGCCTCAGTTTCCTCATCTGTAAAATGAGCTGGAGAAGGAAATAGCAAACCACTCCAGTATCATTGCCAAGAAAACCCCAAATAGGGTCATGAAGAGTCAGATAAGACTGAAAACAATCAAACAACAATAACCCATGCCCAAAATCAAGACTTTTGTTTAGGATGCCCAATTTGATAGGTCAAATTTAGAATTTTTTTACCCAAAACATACAATTTACACTAGGTGAAATTGACAATATAATTTTTAAAGATATAATCCCTATCCTTAAGATTCCTAAGTGTTCCATCCTTTGTTTGCAATGAAGTTACTAATGATATGGAACATTAAAGATCCTTATCCTTAAATAAAGAATGTACTTTGGATTGTTCTTGCTTCAGTAGGGACAGGTTTTCCTGAACCTTTCACATTCCATTGTCCCATTCTCCTTTCAACCAACAGCATACATTTACAATACAAGTAAAAGGGAATACAAATCTACAGCAAAAGAACAGTTGGTATAAATCCAAAGATTTGGTCTTTTTATATTTTGCTGGATAGTATTTATCGAGCAGGGTCAGTATTGAGTGTAATAAGCTATTTGAGCATTTTCAATATCCTTTTTTCTAGCTCAACTTCCAACTGAAAGAGAAGTTTTGAATGCCATTAGGTTCCTGTCCTGTGGCAAAGTGCCTGGTGCTGATTCTATTCCAGCTCAGATTTGCAAGGCAGGGGATTCACTTCCCATACAAAAGCTGACTGAAATTTTCTGGGTTACATGGCAAGAGGAGGTTATCTCCCAGGAGTTCAAGGAGATCTCTTTTGTCCATCTCTATGAAGGAAAAGGAGATAGATTGTCCTGTGACAATCACGGCTGGGGAAGGGGGGGAGGTCCTTTCTCCTAGTCATTTCTAGCAAGATTCTTCCCAGAGTTCTCCTTAATGGTGATTCTTCACCTGGAAGATGGTCATCTACCTGAGAGCTAGTGGGACTTCAGAAAAGGCTAAGGAATAGTCAATATGGTTAAGTAACTTGCCCAAGGTCACACGGCTAGGTTTTTGTTTGTGTGTGCATTAAGTGTCTGAGGCCGGATCCGAACTCAGGTCCTTCTGACTCTAGGGCCAACGCTCTACTCACTGCGCCACCTAGCCACCCCCAAAGATATTTTCAATGTGTACATAAACCATCCTCATAAAAAACTTGTAAAAATGAGAAAGCAAGCAAAGAGTATTGCTGGTGTTTTCTTATCAGTTAGAGGGAATAGATGGGAGTAAAGTGCCAACTGTGGCCTCTTTTATAATTTTCTTTGAAGTGCCTTGAAAAATGGATGTCTGTGAGCTTATCAACTTCAAATAGTATTGGACAAGATGCAATCATTCTTGCCAACTTCACCTCCGTAATTACAATTGTCAACTCTTCGAACGTTATATTGGACATGAATACCATAAAGTCTAAAGGAGATGAGTCCATGTTATTACCAATAAAAATAGATCACTATAAAAATATTGACAAATCTATTTTGTTACTTGTACATTTGTAATACTTCTAATGTTATTATAATCTACCAATATTCTCATGCCAAGCTCTATGTATGCTGGCTTTTTCCTCAACCATTTTCACTGTCTTCTGAGATCATACTGTTCATAGTCTTCCATCATATTCCTCTATGATGTTTTGAAACAAGCTTGTATATAAAACTAATCCACTTGTGTTTTCCTTGGCTGCCATGTGTCTCCATTTAGGACAATGATTAAGTATTTGTTGACTAAATTTTTTGGCTCTTTTGGCCTCTTAATTGTGACCATTTTCCATCAGCGAAATTGTTTTGTTTTGCTTTGCTTTTCACTTGGAGCAGGAAGTGGGAGGCAATGGGGGTTAGGACAGGGTGTCCTACTCTCTGCCCTTCTTTACCCAATCCCCCATCCCAACAGCAAAGAAATAAACAGAAAAGAAGGTCAGAAGTAATCATAGACAAGCAGGATAGCTTTGAAAGTTACTTTTTTCATAAAAAAAGCATGTACTGCATAGTGGAAAGTATTTTCATGTACAACCCTCTGTTTCTATATTGTAATTGTATATGAAAATATTAATTTTATTTGATTTTGTGGAGTTCATAATAAAAAGAAAATGAAAACAGAAAACAGGGGGAAAGGGAATGCTGATACTCAGAATGAATGTCTATTTGTGTAAATTTCACATTTCTCCCGGATAACAATTTGTAGCTTCTACAATCATATAGTACCATCGTATCTTCATCCTTCATTCTAATGAATATTTACTACTGTACCCCCCCACCACCACCCCTACTGCCATCACCAAGGGGAAGGCCTTCACATGACAGGAACTGGGTAAAATCAAGATGAGAAGAAAAGCAGTCTCCCCCTCTAGGAAGAGGGTTGGAGTTTGAATTAAGATACAAAACGTCAATCAAAACGTCACATTGAAGCAGCACCAAGATGTCTTCAGAATGTACAATCCAAGGGGGTGAGACAAACATGAGAACCAGTTGCAGAAGAAATCTAATCTTGGAGATGGGTCCTGGATCAGAAGGCAAGGTATGGAACTGATGAGGGATTGATGTTTTGCTGCATGTGGCCTATTTCTCTATATCTTTGGTCTTTTTGGTCAATGTCTTGTCTATTTCCCAAACCTGGACCAAGATTGTCCTGACACCATTTTGCCTTTTGATTCAGGCTTGTAAGTTAGGCCTTAACTTTGACCCTTGTCAACTAATCATTTTTCAATATGAATGCCCACATCCAGCTGATATTGAGATAATGACACCATTTGTAACCAGATTTTGGAGAAGCAGCAGCATAACACCAGGAGATGAGGCATTGTATAGGGTCTAGTGGTGGGGAACTTGCAGCCTCTAGGTCACATGTGGACCTTCAGGTCCTCAAGTGCAGACCTTTGACTGAATCCAAACTTCACAGAATAAATCCCCTTAATAGAAGGATTTGTTCTGTGAAGTTTGGGTTCAGTCAAAGGAATACACTTGAGGACCTAGAGGGCCACATGTAGCCCCAAGGCCACAGGTTCTTCACCCCTGATATAGGCCCTCCCTTCAATCAACTGTCTTTCCCAGGTTTCCAACCCTTAAGGAGGAAGCAACAAACCCTGAGATGAGACCCAAAAACAATATTCCAAATGATTTCAAAAGCTTGGGACAAATCTGTAAATATTCTATCAATTAATCAAGTATCTATGAAGTGCCTCCTACTCTATGTGCTAGCCATTATGGTAGGGGGTAGGGACACAAGAGACAGAAATGAAACAGTGCTTGCCTTTAAGGAACTTACATTCTCTGAAGGGAAGAAATATATTCCACTGGTTAAACTCTACCAACAAAGCACGTCACTTGCAAACTACTCTGCATCGTACTGGGTACCTAGTTGCAGTGATTTAGCCGTGTCTTGTGTACAAGCAGTATGCCCATACTTCCACTTTCCAAAACCACATCTCTATTCTAATCAGTCCAACCCAGTTCAGCCATATCCTAGCCCATTCCATGATACTCACTGCAATCCTTGCTCTATTCTTAACAAACTCCCTTCTATTCTCAAAACTTTTTAATTGGCAATATTCCCAACTCCTTTATTTAAACAAAATCTGGCTCTGAACTAAGTACATCACATCCTTTCCTACCCTTTTCACTGAAGGCCTTCCCTTCCTATACTTCACCAAATTCACAGAGGTAAAAGAAGGGATAAACAAAAATCCTTTCTCCTACTGGTCACTTTCATAACATCCCTCTATACCGTCTCTCCATGACATCTTATTTTAATGGTGGTTGTAAGACAAATAAACACAGCACACAGGAGGGTTGCTAGCATAGGTTCACTCTTGATATGGTCAGACAGGAAAGACACTGAGTGGTTAATAATCTTATTTTATTCTAGTCTAGTTTTCTCAGAAGAGGATTGCTGATAATGGAAGCACAAACTCCTACAGCATTCCCTTATTACCCATCTGGAGGAGCCAGCGAGAAGAGGGGTGAGGGGGCAACTATCCCTACATCTTAATGGGGTCAGTCAAGACAGGCACTATTTGTGCATCCCCTGAATCCCCTCAAGCCTGAATGGGGGCCAGCTGAGGCACACAGCATACCACCTTCTGCATTCAACCCTAAGGTTCCCCATTCACTGACCAATGATCACCTGTTTTATAGGAGCAGCAGATGAAGAAGGTATATTGCCAGCAATGGCCTCACAAATTTACATCACCCCATCCCTGTATCTCACTGCACAGTCACAGTGGATATTTCTATTATTTATCATTATATAATGTTGCTCAAGCATGGTGAAGGTGTTTTGAACCATACATATGGGAACTCATATCTAATACCTGCGAACAAGAGATTATTATGGCTATAGATCCTGAGAAACTGATCTCTAAGAAATAATAACAAAAATCTACTTTACAGAGACTAAAATTCACCTTGCTTATAGTGGTGCTTTTTATTTTTGGAGAGCAATTGGGGTTAAGTGACTTGTCCAAAGTCACACGGCTAGTAAGTGTGTCAAGTGTCTGAGGTTCAATTCGAACTCAGGTCCTCCTGACTCCAGGGCCAGTACTCTATTCACTGCGCCACCTAGTTGCCCCTTCATCTCATTCTTGATTGACTTCCTTCCATATCCACCAGCCTTGACCCCATGGGCTGCCACTTTAACACTTTTTTTTGGCTGAAAATTAGAATTGTTCTTTTTTTCTCTCTCTTTTTCAATTTTTAGTTTACATCATTCATTTCCACAAGATTTTAAGTTACAAATTTTCTCCTGATTTTCCCCCATCCACCACCCCAAAACAGAGATCCCACTGAATATCCCCTCCCCCAATCTGTTCTTTCTCTTATCTTCACCTTTCCCCTTCTGACTTTCCAGTAAGGCACTATGGATCTCTATGTCCCAGTACTGTATATCCTATTACCCAGTTACATGTAAAATAATAATAATAATAATAATATATGATATATATTTTAAACATTTGATTTTAAAACTTTGAATTCCAGATTCTTTCTGTTCCTCCCTCATCACCCACCCACGGGGAATACAAGTAATTCAACACAGGCTGTACATGTGCAGCTATGCAAAACATTTCCATGGTGGATATACTGTGAAAAACAAACCACATTTCCCTCTATCCTATCCCACCCCCCACTTGCTCTATCCTCTACCTTTATCCTGTCCCTTTTCAAAAGTGGGTGCTTCCAACTTCCCTCCCCCCCAGCCTGCCCTCTTTTCCATCATTCCCCCCCTCTCATCCCCTTCCCTCCTACTCTCCTATAGGGTGAGATACCCTATTTAGAGTATATGTAATTCGCTCCCTAAGCCAAATTCAATGAGAATAAGGTTGACTCATTCCCTTTTACCTTCCTGTTCTTCCCCTCCATTGTATCAATTTTCCCTTGCCTCTTCTATATAATTTACCCCATTCTATCTCTCCCCACTTCCTCTCATTATATTCTTTTCTCTCACCTCTTAATTTCACCTTTTAAGTATCATCCCTTCCTATTAAATTGGTCCTGTGCCCTCTGTCTATGTATACCTGTACACATATATACACACACTCACATAGGTATTCATACACCCATATACCCTCCTATATAGACATATATATGTGTGTGTGTGTATATATATATATATATATATATACATATATATATATATTTCTATTCCCTTCAACTATTATCTTTCTATGAAAAGTTTCATAAGTTACATTATCTTTTTTCCATGTAGGAATGTAAACAATTCAACTTTGATAAGTTCCTTATTTCTTTTCCCTGTTTACTTTCTCATGCTTCTCTTGCTTCTTCTATCTGAGTGTCAAATTTTCTATTCAACTCTGTTTTTTTCATCAAGAATGCTTGAAAGTCCTTTATTCCATTGAATGACCATATTTTCCCCTGAAACATGATACTCAGTTTTGTGGGTAGGTGATTCTTGGTTTTAATACCAGTTCCTTTGACCTACAGAATATCATATTACAAGTTCTTTGATCCCTCAGTGTAGAAGCTGCCAGATCCTGTGTTATCCTGATTGTGTTTCCATAATATTCAAGCTGTTTCTTCCTGGATGCTTGTAATATTTTCTCCTTGATCTGGGAACTCTAGAACCTGGCTATAATATTCCTAGGAGTTTTCTTTTTGAGATCTTTTTCAAGAGGTGATCAGTGGATTCTTTTAACCTCTATTTTGCCCTCTGGTTCTAAAACATCAGGGCAATTTTCCTTGAGAATTTCTTGAAGGATGATTTCTAGGCTCTTTTTTGATCATGGCTTTCAGTTTTATTTATATAAAAATTACATAATTTTTAAGTTATCTCTCCTGGATATATTTTCCAGGTCAGTGGTTTTTCCAGTGAGATATTTCACATTACCTTCTATTTTTTCATTTGTTTAGATCTGTTTAATAGTATCTTGATTTCTCATAAAGTCACTAGCTTTCATTTGCTCTAATCTAATTCTGAAGAAATGATTCTCTTCAGTGAGCTTTTAAGATTCTTTTTCCAGCTGGCAAATTTAGCTTTTTAAGGCATTCTTCTCCTCATTGCCTTTTTGAACCTCTTTCGCCATTTGAGTTAGTCTGTTTTTAAGGTGTTATTTTCTTCAGTCAGGCTGTTGACTTGCTTTTTATGCTTTTCTTGCATAATTCTCATTTTTCTTCCCAATTTTTCTTCCACTTCTCTTATTTGTTTTTTTAAAATCCTTCTTAAGCTCCTCTATGGCCTGTAACCAACTCATATTTTTCTTGGAAACTTTTGGTGCAGGAGTTCTGACTTTGCTGTCTTCCTCCTGTTCCATGCTTTGATCCTTTTTGTCCCCCAAATAGAAGTCTAATGTCAAATTGCTCTGCTTGCTTTACTTCCTTTGCTTGCTCATGTTGCCACTCAATTACTTGACTTTTGAGCCTTTTGCCACGGTAGAACTCTGCTACCAGAGAGGGGAGCTTTGTCCCAAATCACTGGGGTTTTCATAGCTACTGGAACTATTAGTTGGGTGCCCTCTCTAAAGCCTCAACATGCTCTGGCAAAATGGTCACATATCCCAGGACCTCCACCCTAGACAGTGATCCAGATCCAAGCAGGTTAAAGCAAGAGGGATTACCCCTCAGACTGGTTGTTTGATCCCCCTATAATCTTCAGGCCAGGAGATTTGAAGCAGCCATGTGGAGGCAGCTGCATGGCCATAGCGCCTCAGCAACTTCTCACCCCAGGGGGAAAGGCTAACCCTACTTGTGAACTCCCTGTTCCCAAAATCCACACTGCACTGACCTCTCACTTTGTCCTCAGTATCTATGGCTTGATAATTCTGGGAACCACCACAGCTGCTGGTGATCTGAAGTCCCTCCATCCAGTGGCTGGTTGTGGCCACCCTGAGGCTAAAACCTCAGCTTACATGGGCTGGGGTCAGCTCCCAGAGTGCTGTGCTGACCCCTTCCTGCCTGCCTGCCATATTGTCTTCAGCAGGAAGTTAGCTTCTCTCTGTCATTTTTTGGGTTCTGTAGCTCCAAAGTTTGATTGGAGTCATTTTTTACATGAATTGGAGGAAGTGGGAGCAGGAGCTGCTTGGAAGTCCTGTTTCTACTCTACTATCTTAACTCCACCCTCCACCATTTTAACATTTGACTAATGTCCCCCTCAGAATCATTTATCTTCTGTTCTATAGTAACCTCTATGGAGGAAAATAAGGGCAGGGAATAGCATTGGTTCTACAGCTGACAATGATTTGAATGATTTGGAAGGATAGTGTCAGCACACAACTATGTTTAAAAAATGTGTTTGTGACTTTAAATGCAACAAATTACATAGAGATGTGTCTAACTTAACCTCTTGTCTGTCTCCTGGCATTGAACTCACAGAATAAAACCCAGATTTGACTTTTCACTGGCAACTCCTCCTATACCTAGCCCCTTGCATATTTTTATTGTGAATTTCTGGGTTTGATCCTATTTCCATCTCTGACCCCACCTTCAATCTCTGGTCCTTTTTAGCTAATTGATTTATCTATATAATTCCCTCATACTTCCTAACCTCCATCCTTAATGGAACCCTATTACACTTCCATCCCTGCTTCTAGAATTGGGGAGGATTCAATCCAGAACATGTACTATCCTATTCTCAGTAGCCTACAGCCAAGACTGAGCTACATGAACCAGTCTTAGTTTTATCATTATCTTTTGCTTTTAATTTAATTCTCATTTCTAAATGTATCTCTCCTTCTTCATCTACCCAACAAGACATTCCTTGTAATAAAGATTTAAAAGGAAAGAGGGAAAAAACAGTCATCCCTAACAAAGTATGCCTGACAGCATATAAAATATTTTATATTTATGGTCACCTACCTCTACAAAGAGTAGAGGGAGGAACACTTTCTTAAGTCCTCTCCAGAAGTCAAAACAATCTTATCACACTCCTGACAAATCTCCCAATTCTAGTTAAAGGGAAGCTGATAGCCCTGGTTAGCACACAGCCACAAACACTGGTTGGGATTCCAAATGTTTTTTAATTCTTTCTTAAGCACCTAACCATATACCAAGTCCTATGCCAAGTGCTGTTGGTGTAAAAGCAAAAACAATCCCTTTCTATGAATAAGGTATAGTCTAATGGGGGAGAATAGGATAGGGATAGAGATTAGATCAATGACTTCATTTCAATGGGGAATACTTGGTGAAGAAAATCCTAGTACTAATGTAAGTCAATACCTTATCTTAAGAGAACTGCCTAGCACACTGGGAGGTTAGGTGAGTTTCCCAGGATCACATAGCCAATACGTGTCTGAGGCAGGTCTTCCTGGTTTCTAGGTCAGCTATTGCTTCTAAGAAAGTCAGCATCTAAATAAATAGGTACATCCAAGGTATCTAGAGTACATGCAAGATAGCTTTAGGGGGAAAGGGTCTAGCAACTGGGGGACCTACTACTGTGATAGGTGCCGAGGATATAAATACAAAATTAAAATAGCTCTTATCCTCCAATAGCTTACATTCTATTGGGGGAAAACAACATATACTCATGTAAGTATATGTAAAATAAATAAAGTAAATACAACTTAATTTTGATGGGGAATACAGTGAAATACTATCACCATGAAGTAGGATCCAGGTCATGGTAAGACTATGAAAATGAACTTTCAGGATAGAGGTAGCCTTGATTTAGAAAATGACTGACTGTGAGCTCAGCTAGATATCTAACATTGTTATTAATAAATGTTCATTGATTGAATGATTGATCTGACAGATGTCTGCATTGGGAAAGCAACTCAGTGACCACCCCAGAGAAGTTCTTCTTGGTCTTTGTGGATCCATTGCCCAGTTGCAAATACTTGTTGACTTCTGGGCTCCAAAGATCTATTCTAAGGATGGCCAGGCATCCTGTTTGATAGAAGCAGAGCTCCTGCCTAGGGTGAGCCCTACCTGACAGGCAACTACCCTGCTAAACAAGTTCCTAACCTTTCCAATAGGAGTTATAGGAGGTTTCCTATAATGCTTCTCATGCTGAAACCACCAACTAACAAATTTATCATCTCCAGCAGGGAAGAAGGTAGCCATTATGGAACTTGCTGGCAACTCCTATTTGTTACTCCAGGACCACTAGATGGTTTTGGTCTTGTCCCTAGGAAATGGATAGTCTTTGATTCGTCAGTTTATCAAAGGCATAGCAGTATTGATATGGCATGAATTATGAAGACCTCAGCCTACAGACACCATTCTAGGGTTCAGTGGACAGTATATCTGAGTCAATACTAAATTCAATGCCTAGTTAAGTCAACAAACAACATGAGAGGTAGCATGGTATATAGAATTGAGTGCTGCACTAGAAGTCAGGAATACCTGCATTTGAATCTTGCCTCACACACTTAACTTTGTGACCTCAGCAAATCATTTTACTTCAATTCATCTGTAAAATTGGAGTGGGTAGATATGGTAATTGAGTTTATGACAGTTGGCTCCCAAGGTCTTTTGCAACTCTAAATCAATTATCCCATAAATCCCCTCAAAGACTTCACATATTTCTCCCTTTAACTCCCACTCACGTATTGCTACCAAAAGAACCCAAGAACTTAGAACAGCACACCCCAAACTGAGGTCACCAACCAGCACTAAGGCAGTATAGAAGGACCATGCTTACAATGTTCCATGACTGGCATAATGGATAGATTGCAGGAACTGGGTCCAAAAAGACCTTGGGTTAGATTCCATTTCTGATACTAGCTACCTGTCCATGGGCAAGTCATTTAATATCCATGTGTCTCAAAATTTATGTATTAAGTCATAGATGCAATCTGTATGGATTTCTACACCAAGAATTCCCACCAAGAGAGTTGAAGAATCCTCTAAATGAGTTTTGTTAATATTTTGACTAATTCTCTAAAATATCCCTTTGGTAATTTGATTAATGGTCAGTTAGATGGCATAGTGGATAGGGTGCCAGGAAGACTTATCTTTTTGAGTTCAAATCTGGTTTGAGACATTTACTACTATGTGATCCTGAACAAGCCACTTAATGCCATTCTGACTCAGTTTCCTCATCTGTAAAATTAGCAGGAAAAGGAAATGGCAAACCACTGCAGTATCTTTGCCAAGAAAATCCCAAATGGAGTTAAGAAGAGTTGGACAAGACTACAAATGAACAAACAGCAACAAATTTGATTGATACATCATTAAATCTGTATTTTCAGTAGTATCATTATTCTTATTGTACTAACATAGCTTAAAAAATGAGTATTGGGCAGCTAGGTAGCGCAGTGAGTAGAGCGCTGGCCCTGGAGTCAGAAGGACCTGAGTTCGGATCCGGCCTCAGACACTTAACACACACAAACAAAAACCTAGCCGGGTGACCCTGGGCAAGTTACTTAACCCCAATTGCCCTCCAAAAAGCAAAAAAAAAAAATGAGTATTGATTTTCTCTCCAATTATCTAGGTCTTCTTTTATTTCAGTTAAAAATGTCTTTACAGTTTTATTTATATAAGTCCTATGTATGTTTTAATAGGCTAATTCCCACATAATTAATGCATTTTCTTGTTGTCTTAAATTGAATTTCTCTGACTCTTCCTTGTGTATATTTCAAAAACAAACAAAAAAGAAATTAGATTCCCTATTACTTCCTCTTGGAATTTCCCCTTAAACAAACCCTCACTTTGTTTGATCTCACCACCACCACCAACAACAAACCTGTTAAATAGCTGCAGTGCCTGAAAATTAAACCAAGGTGTCTCTTCTCTTTGACTGCTTTTCCCAGTACACTGTACAGAATCTCAGTCACATCCCTAGGAGCTCCAGAAGAGGGAGGGGACCCTGAAAAGCACCCTGCCACAATACATCCCCAAGATCCTGAAAAATCTCATGAGGCATTGTTTTAATATATAATAAAAAATGTAAACATGTAAACACAGGGAAAAAATTTTTTTTGGAATTTGTTATCCCAAAGGGAGAAGGCAGTAAGTTGAGAATATAAATAGCTATAAAAATGTCTTGCATAATTCATAGTTCATGGGCAGATTATGAAAGGTCCAGGTTTCCTTTGTGGTATTGTGCTCATTTTCATCCAATCCAGAAACCTGGAGAAACACCTTACTGGGCATTTCAAATTCACCGAGAATAAACCCTTTGCCTCCTTCGGGAAAGAGCAGACAGACCTTGCTCAGGAAATCAGAATGTTACTTCAGGATGTGAACCCAAAGCTATTCTATTCTCCTATTTGATTTTAACAAATATTAACAACTCTCCCTTACGCATGAATTGTTCTACTACTCCTCAGTGATTACCCAAGTGCAACCTCATGTCAAAGGATTGCAATAAATTTTACTTCTGTGGGACAGCCTTCAGCTTTGACAACTCATTCATGGCTTGTGGAATAAGTTTGACTTTAAAAGTAAAGCACAGATCATTGATAATCGACCATCTGTAACTTTATTGCAAAACCTCACCCTAAAGTATATGTTCTTGACCTTTTTTGGTGCCATAGTCCCCTTTGGCAGTCTGCTGAAGTCCATAGGATCCTCAGAATAATGGGGATTTTTTTTGTTCTGTTCTGTTCTGTTTTGTTTTTAGACTCAAAGGCCAGAACACAAATACAGAATAGAGAAAATAAACAAAGACATATCATAAACTTAAATACTGAAACTTAACTACAAAGAAAAAAAAAGCATGTCATGTACATAGCAGATAATAAGAGAGGATTCAAAATATGCAAAAATAAATTTTCATTTCAAGAAAGCTTGTATGACAAATAATACACGTGTTGAGAATTGTCCAGGGGCAGCTAGGTGGTGCAATAAATAGAGCCCCAGCTCTGGAGTCAGGAGGACCTGAGTTCAAATTCAGTCTCAGACACTTAACACTTGCCAGCCATGTGACCTTGGGTAAGTCACTTAACATCAATTGCCCTGCCTTCCCCCCTCCAAAAAGAAAAAAGGAAAAAAAGAGAGAATCGTCCATCTTTTCTTTGCTTCCTTGTGAGTTTTCTTTTGGTCTCTGCTGTGCACTTTTTTTACCTTGTTCTTTTTTTATAACCATAAAGTGGTCATAATAATAAGCATAAAACCATATGGTTATAAAAATATCCATAAAACCATAAAAATGGTTTTTAAGTGCATAAAGTAAAATAGGATTACAAAACAAACCTATTATACTGAAATACAGTTAACAAAATATTTTTAAAGCGAGCTTAACAATTTCATGTTAAGACTACCTGCCCTAAAGATATATACTTACTCTTTTAAATTAGATATAAAATTTAAATGGCAAACATTTAACTGCAAAGTGAGGATCATTAAGTGACTTAGCTAAGCAAATTTCACAGGCTGAACTTGAACCCAAGTGTTCCAGATTCCAATTCCAGGACACTATCCACTCTTCAACACAACCTCCCTAGTTAGGAGGATAATGAGGTGACTATACTTATTGGTCCGGAGACTATTTGTTGGGGAGTAATGAAAAATCAATCAGTCCCTCTTGTGACTCCTTATTGAAGTTTGAGATTCTCTTGAGAGAGTTAATTCCTTGTCAGGTTTAACTCCTTGATGAAAAGGTTAAAAGGGATAAAACCTTTGTTCTGACATCTATTTTTTTTTAATAATGTATGAACTGCCTTTGTCCTGAGGACCACTCAATTAACCTCAACCAGATGAAATGCACAAGTTGATATCTGCCCAGGCAATACAGAATTGCTAAAAAGGTAATACCAGAGCTATACTGTTAGACTTTGCTTTTAAAAAGGCAAAAGAGAAATGGAAAAACCCAGTGCCAAAAAAAAAAAAAAAGACAAAGAGAGAAAAGGGTCTACATACATAAATTCAGACTCATTTCCCTAAAGCTTACACATCCATTAGACCCCTACAAGGAATAACATAACTCCAAAAACAGACATTAGAATAATCTTGTCATCTATGTGGAATACCATTTTATATAGATATTTGACTGTGAAGTAAGTACTACAGGTATGACTGTCCCCATTTTATAGATGAGGAAACTGAGATTCAGGATGGTTATGAAGAAAACATTTTGTAAATTAGAAAATTATGATAAAGATGAACTTTTTTTTTACTTCCTTTTATACAAAACACATAGCCCTTCCTAATTTCCCATTTACTTTTTTTATTATTAAAAGCTTAGTATTAGACTCATGTCTAGGGTTTTTCCAAAAGGAAGAGAAGAAAGGCATTCAAAACATATGAATCAGGGGTGGAATAATTATTTATTTCCTACACACAGACAAAATGCTAAACATAGAACATTCACATTTGGCAAAAACAAACTTCAAAAAGGATTTAGTAACTTAACTTATAACTATTGTTAAAAAAAAAAAAACCCACTGGATGACTGATCCTTGAACCCCATCAGAGCATAAAGCAATTTATCCAACCACTGATCATACATTTTACATTTCATATCAGCTCTGCACTGTCCAAACAAGCCCCACTACATGTCTGCTGGTAAAACAGTTCTCTTTCTGATGGTCATCCTCTTTGATTCAAAAACCTCCCTTCTTCACCTTTGTAGTATGTTGAAGTACATACCATTCTTCCCTCAAATATTAAGTTTGATGAAGATGACTAGGCAATGTGGAACTAAGAGTGGACTAAATAAATGATGGATAGAATTGAGAACATTATGCAGGAATTATGACCATAGAGCTTAAAGAAAAGAAAAGCTGGAAAAAGATATGGTTGCATAGAGAGGAATTCTTACTTGCAAAGGTATTCTGAAAAATTAGGGTCAAATGGAGCCTAGAGAATTCACCATTATCACACTTTACAACTGTGAGATCCTAGAAATAAAGCCCCAAAACCCCCAAACTTGAATTTAACTAGTAACGATCGATATGTCAACATTTTCATCTGGGACAGAATTATTCCTCTAGTAGGTAGGCAAGTATGTGTTCTTTTTTTCTTTCTCTCTTTTCTTCTTTCTTTTCTTCCTTCTTCATCTTCTTTCTTTCTATTTATCTTTCTTTTTCTTATTGATCAAACAGAAGAGAACTTGGAATCCCTCCAAAATCTCAGGGTCAGTACAATAACTCAATATCCTTTGGTCTTTTAAAAGTGGGTTTCATATAAGTAAAACATTAATGTTTTGTGTCAACAAGGTGCTATGAGTTTCCAGTTAACCCAAAAAGCTTTTTTTGTTGCTTGTTCTGTTGGACTTCTCGGTGTTTAATCATTGCTTACCTAAAGAGCTACCCTTCACTTCATTCTTCAACTTGTTTTAGGAATTAGAAAAAGAGGTATGGCATAAGGGCACCTAGGTGGCACAGTGGATAGAGTGCCAAATTGAAAGCCAAGAAGACCTGGGTTTGAGTACTTCTGCCACAGACTGGATGAGTGACCTTGGGCAAATGTTAACCTCTCAAAATTTGCTCCAGACAGTTCCCTAAGATCATAAATTGCAGATCAGGTTCTTATCTAATTGGCAGGTGATGTTTCCTCATTCATTTTATTTAGAAGAAATTTTTTTATTTGATGCAATACCTAGACTTTCTTTTGATTGAGTTGATAATATGTCATTATTCAACTCTGTGCCAGAATCAAAACTCAATTGGAATAAAGTAAATTCCTATATTGTAAACAGTAGGCAACTTCTGTCCTACTCAAGCCCCAAAGTGACTTTAAAGATAACAGAGCAAGGAATGAATTAATAGCAGAAATATTCAAGGGGCAGCTAGGTGGCACAGTGAATAGAGCACTGGCCCCAGAGTCAAGAGGACCTGAGTTCAAATCCAGCCTCAGACACTTGACACATTTACTAGCTGTGTGACCTTGGGCAAGTCACTTAACCCCAACTGCCCTTCCTCCCCCTCCAAAAAGAAAAAAGGAAAAAAAGAAATAAACTGAAATAATCTGAAAAGAATTAATAGATTTGGTTAGACAATATGCCTTTATACCTCAATTTTAAGGAGAATAAAAGTAAAAACTAAGAAATCACAAATTATTCAGATATATCACTTGAGATTTTGATATTTCATTTTAGTTGAGGTTTTAAGAGGGTGTCTCCAATTATAAAATTGTCAGAGCAAAATGAATTCTAATTCACTAAAAACTAAAACACTGAATATGTGAAATGTAATATATGAAGGTGCTGTGTCACAAAATCAAACTAACATTGATAGAGTACTGTTATTTCACAAAGGTGGGAATTCACTATTTGAGACATAGTGATCATCTGTTTGAGTCTTTGTGGTAGAGAATGAACTCACATGACCTTTTGAAGACAAAATAAAGTTGTATACCTATTAAAGAACAATAGAATATACTACACTAGTTTACAAAAAGTACTTTTACTTGGCAGTAAAAGTGATAACTAGTACCAATTAGTTCTCTAGTAGTAGTAATGATAATTATAAATATAAATTATGCAATGTGCTTTACAAAATGCTTTCATATGCATTAACTCATTTAAGATAAATCCTTTCTTGAAAATCTCAGGAGAAAAAGATGGCCACATGAAGAACTCCACCTGCATTCAGTTCCCCTCTAAAACCACCTTAAAAAAAAAGAAAATGTTGGGGCGGCTAGGTGGCACAGTGGATAGAGCACCAGCCCTGGAGTCAGGAGGACCTGAGTTCAAATCCAGCCTCAAACACTTAACACACCCAAAAAATAGCCATGTGACCTTGGGCAAGTCACTTAACCCCAAATGCCCTCCAAAAAGAAAAAAAATGCAAATTAAATTAAAGCAAAAAAGATGAATGGAAGCACATTACAGCAAGGCAGACTTCATGAGAAATAACAAGAGAAAACAACAAAGGACCATACTATAAGTAATCCATCTACTCTGAGCCAGTTGGAAGGGCTAAGAGGATGGAGTAGTGGTAACACTACAGAACCTTATAGTACGATGCATTATACCACTGACCCTGTACTTGATCTAATCCAACCTACTCAAAGACAGTTCTGAGATGAATGAGCCACACTGATGATTTTTGCACCTTCTATTTGGCTTTTCAGAAGTGGAAGAAAAGCTGCCATATTCTGACCCTAGGTCTGAGGATGATAGGCAAGGGTCATACTACTGCTCAAATAACTACCAGCCCTGCTCTGAAGGGCATTTGTAGTCATAACTTTAGCAACTACAAAAGTGAATTTAGTTCAGAAGAAACAGCAAAAGGAAGGAACCCTCACCAGACATCTCTTCTGGAGAGACTAAAGAAATGAGCAATATGAACATTACTAAGACAATGAAGAAATGCCATGGGTTAAAAGAACCCCATGATATCACTCTAAGAAAAGAGAATGGCTTGAAAGCAATTTTAAGTACAGCACAAGAAAAGAAAATGGGCTGGTGATCAGAAATTCAAGAGTAGATGGAAGATCTACTAAAAAAAATGAGGAAGGGATAAGGATTAATTCTAAGGAGTTAGTTAGAATGCTTAAGGAAAAAAAAGATTGGGAAGAAAATAAATAACTTAAAAGAGAAGATAGAAAACTTCTCCAAAACTGTTAATATCTTGAAAAATAAAACAAATTAACCAAGATTCAAAAAAGTCAATAACTCAAAAAGAAAGTATAAATTCAAAAGGCATATAAATTTGAAGAATATTTTATATATCTAGGGTTAAAAAAACTGAACTGGAAAGTAGGATAAAGAGAGATCATTTAAAAATCACTTAGCTTTCTGAAAAACAGGATGAAACTGAGAGGGGAAAAAATCTTACACACCAAGTTTCCACAACCCATTAAGGGAAAATACCCCCAAAAAACATTAGATCCAGATGCAAAATAAAAATAGAATTCACATGCCACCTTCTAAAAGAAACTCCTAATTTAATACACCCAGAAATGTTCCTGTCAAACAAATAGGAGAAGCAAACAGGAAAAAAAATTCACATAATAAGAAACCAGTCAGAATCACTTGAGATTGAACAACAAATATAAGAAAGAAAAGAAATAAATGTAATATGATCTCTCAAGGGACAAAATAAGAAGGCATACACCAAGAATAATTTATTCTGCAAAGTTAAAAGCAATTCTGCAGTGTGGGGGGAATAGACCTTTAATAGAAATGAAAAAATGTAAGAATTGTTAAAAAAAAAAAGAGCTGAGTAAAATTTTTGAAATGTAAATATAAACGAGAGATCTGGAAAAATAAACAAGTTTGAGGCCTAAATGATCAAATGTCTATAACCTGAAAGGAGGAATTATACTATTATCTCTTCAGAAACCTACTCTATGACAGTTCTGAGAGAAAGGAGTATTGGTCACACTACCATAAGGGTCAATGAGGGAACAAAGGTAGATCAACAGGGCAAAGGTATATAATAAATAAATTATTATTATTACATTTATTACAATTACAATTATTATTACATTTATACATTGCTATGGCTTGCAAATTTTCTTAAAATATGGTCTCATTTGATCTTCACAATAATCCTGAGAGGTAGGTGCCTTTATTATCTTCATTTTCAGATGAGGAAACTGAGGCAGACAGAGGTTAAGTGACTTGCCCAGAGTTACACAGCTTGTAAATGTCTGAGGCTGTATTTGAACTCACACCTTTCTGATCCTGGTCTAATATTTTTTCCAGTAAAGGTAGAGATAAAGAAAAAAAGGAGAGCATTTAGAGATGGAATAGATAGGAAAGAGAAGGAACTATTTTCCAAAATTAAGGTATTACAAATCAAGTTTATTCAAGCAGGTAGAAAGAGGAAAGTGGTGATGTCATGAACCTCACACAGCTCAAATAGAAGTAGATAAGAAAAGCTAGGGTAGGTGAATAAAAATTAGTACAGAAATGCAATAAAGTTAACAAGGAACTAGGCATAAAAAGGGTCAGAGTTAGGGAGGTTTAAAGGAGAAAGAGGGAACAAGTAAAACCTACTTCAGAGAGGGATTAGTGAGAAAGAGGACAAAGACTGAGAACTATTGTTTCAAGCTAGGTAAAAGGGGGAGAGGAAAGAATTCACATTATACTTTTCCAACTAGAAAAAGCTAGAACTGATTTCACTCTCTCTGTTCCCTTTTTCTTTTTCTTTTTAATAATAGGGTGAGGAATCAAATAGAGGAAAGAGTATAATGGAATCTGATTGAGGAGTAAACACACCTAACAATCATAAGTGTACATATGAATGAAATGAACTTCCTCTTAAGTAGAGGAGGGTCATAGAATACATCAGAAAGCAAAACACAACTATTTGCATTTTACAACAAATAGGTTTAAAATAGAAAGATCCTACAGAATTAAAATGAGGGATTACAGTTAAAGGCCTTATGCTTCACCTGAATTTAAAAAAAAATAGGAGAGGAAATCATCATCTCAAATAAAGCAATAGTAAAAACATGGTAAAGGGAGAGATGCAGGGAAACACTATTATGTCTAAATATATCATTGATAATATTATTAATTAATTCTAAAGATATACACCAAATGTCATATCATTTCAGTACTTAAGGAAAATTCTAGCTGAACATGATCAGCTGATTTGAGAATGTTCCTTTCCAGACCTAAAGAAATCAAACATAAAGGTAAGAAAGAAAGAAACTAAGATCTGATTGTAATATGAGGAAAAACAGATTTTCTAGGACTTCACTAACTATTGAATGAGAATTATAAAGTATTGATATTTTGCAGTTTTAAATGACACCTTTACAAAAATTAATCATGTGTTAATAAAGAATTCACAAACAAATACAAAAAGAAGGAAATAGTAAACATTCTTTTGAGACAATGCAACAAGTATAACCAATAAGGGAAATATAAAGGATAGATTTAGACTTAAGTAGAAACTAAACAATTTTGGGTCAAAAAAAAAATACATCAAATAAAATGATAATAAGGGGAGGCTAGGTGGCACAGTGAATAGAGCGCTGGCCCTGGAGTCAGAAGAACCTGAGTTCGGAGCCGGCCTCAGACACTTAATCCACACAAACAAAAACCTAGCCGTGTCACCTTGGGCAAGTTACTTAACCCCAATTGCCCTAAAGGGGCGGCTAGGTGGCGCAGTGAGTAAGAGCACTGGCCTCGGAGTTGGGATGACCCGAGATCAGATCCGACCTCAGAAAATGAGCACCCACACATAAATAATGACTAGCCGTGTAACCTTGAGCAAGTTACTTAACCCCAATTGCTTAAAAAAATAAAATAAAATAAAATGATAATAATAAGCAGGTCAAAACTTATGTGATATATCCAGAGCAGTCCTTTGGGGGACATGCCTATCTAAAAATTCTTATATTAACAAAAGAAAGAAGGAAGTCAATAATTCAAGTGTGTAACTAAAAAGAAAATTAGAAAAACCATTAAAAAAAACCAAATACATATAAAAATAAGAATCCTAAAAATCAAAGTCATAATTTTTAAAATCTCTAGGGAACTAAATAAAAAAGCAAGAATGAATGAAACACAGAATTACCAGGTGTCAGAATAGTAATCAGAAAAATTATTTGGTCCTACTTTACAAAGAGAAAAAATTAAGCAAGAATAAAATACTATTGAAAAGTAAGAAAATTTGAGAGCTGGAAAGAACTTCAGCAGTCAATGAGCCTAGCCCATATATGAAAGAAATCATAATAATTAACCCAAACAAGTGGTTGTCTAGTGAATGCTTAAAGATCTCCAAAGAAGGGAATCTGTCACTTCTCAATGCCTTCCATTGAATATCTGGACAGCTCTAGTTGTTAGTAAGTTTTTCCTAGTATCAAACCTATATTGGCCTCTTTACAATTCCCACACATGATAATGGCTAATAATAATAGGTCACATTTATACAGATTTTACTATGCACAAGGCACTATGCTAAGCATTTTACAATTATTATCTCATTTGATCCTCACAGCAACTACTATTATCTCCATTTTCCAAATGAGGAAACTGAGGAAAATAGTATTTAAATGACTTGTTCACAGTCACACAGCTAGTAAGTGTCTGAGTACAGATTTGAACTCAGCTCTTCCTGAGTCTAGGCCCAGTGTTCTATCAACTCTATCACTTACAGTCCTTGCTATGGTACCCTCTGGACAAACAGAACAAACCTATTTCCTCCTCCACATAAAAACCCTTAAAATACTTGAGGAGTTGTGTCTTCTCTCCATGCAAAATATCCCCAATTCCTTCAACTGATCCTCATGTGGTATAGACTCAAGACCCTTCATAATACATAACATAGTAGTAGTTTTTCAAATTAGAAAATATAAACTATAGGCATAAGGATTTTCTATTAGAAAAGAATTGAGAAAACTACAAGGTAATTTGGTGGAAATTACCATTGTAATAAGACAATTACTTCCAAAAACATACATGACCTAAATGTTAATGGTCACACTTTAAAAAAAAAAATAGAGACTACAAGGAGATAGCTTTCATAACTATGATGAGGGGTAGAATTCCTAACTAAAGGAAAAATAACAAATATTGGGAAGAGGGGCAACTATGGGAACATGGGTACTCATGCAATGTGGGTAGAGTTCTGAATTAGACCAACTGCTCAAGAAAACAATTTTGGAGTATAATTACAACTTTTTCACAAAGACCTTGAAAATACCCTAGACTGAATCCTGATCAGGAAACTCAATTAACAAAACAAACAAACAAACAAACAAACAAAAAAAACAAGCGAGTCATTTTTCTAGTCCAGGTCAGCAAAAAGAAACAGAAAAAAGTTCTGTGGACACTGGGGATGAGGTCTAACCAGTAACAGCCACTTGGATACTAAGCACAGCAATCAAAAGAGGACTAAGGCTATGTAGCCCAATCAGAAGAGAACCTAGATCCAGTACAGAGGGGTCAAACCTTCGTGCAGAGTACAAGAATAGGTACCAACTAGAAGGGCGCCGGGCCTCACGCCCGGGGCACGGCCAGCCGCCGCCTCGAGCCACCGGTGGCTTCGAGGCCGGGCCCAGGGCAGCTCCTCAGGGCCGCGGGTCTCCTTCACCCGGGGCCGGCCGGGGAGCCTGGCGGAGGGGCGCCACGGCATGTCCTCGGCCGATGTCAGCCTGCCCCCCATCGGGCCGCGCGACCCCGAGTGCAGAGTGGCGTCGGCCTGGGGCTCCCCCGCCCGGCCCCGCTGCCGCCCCTGCCCTCGCCGGGCCTTGAGTGGCCTCGGCCTCCCCTGAGCCCTCGAACCGCGGCCTGCCTGCAGCCCCTGGCCAGGCATGGTGACTGTGCCAGGGACACGCCGGCCAGCGTCGCCTCCCCGAAGAGGCCGCCCCCCAAGGCCATCGCGGGGGACAGCAGCGCCGAGAGCCCCGGAGCGGCCGAAGGGAAGAGAAGGGAGGCGCTGCTCGGGGCCGGCCTGGTGGCCCGAGCAATGTCGTCGGGGCCCGGCAGCAGCACGCACGAGGACCCACTCAGAAAACGTTTCCTGAGACGATCGTCAGGACTGAGTGCAGTGCAGAGCAGAGAAGACCCTCCCAAACCCCTGGAGCTGTCTCCTACTGGCCACATTCTGTCTGACGCCTCTGCGGCTAAAACGCCTCTTCCTCCAAACATTCCCTGGGCTTTCATGGCAGTTTGGACTCAGAGAAGTGCAAGAACCTGTCCACTTCTGACCCTCTTGGCAAAATGCTCTTGGAAACAGACAACAACAAATTGAAATAGTTCCCGGAAGGCAAGGCCACAGTGAGTAATACCGCTGAGAAGATTGGGCCAAATGGGAGGTTGCTCTTTCCCCATGGAAGTTCAAAGCCTTCTCAGGAAAGACAGGAAAAGGCTTTCAAATGGAATTCTCAGTCCTTGGCGCACAGGACAGTCTCTATACATGCTGTGCCTCTCTGTGGGAATGAAGAAGCAGACGTCCTCACGCTTGAGGACGTGGAAGATGAAGAGCTCCTGAATGAGGAGGCTGTCCAGCCCCCGGCCCCGTCAGTGCCGCTGCTGAGGCTGCAGGTGACATCCAAGCCCATGAGCCTCTCAGCAGCCAAAGAAATAAAAACCGTTCTGTTTGGCTCAGCTCTGTGTGGCTTCAATGAAAAATGGAAATTGCAGAATTTTACATTCAGCGAAATGGCTCAACTCAAATATGGCCTCGTGCAGAACAAGGGGGGACCATGTGGTGTTTTGGCAGCTGTGCAGGGCTGTGTCCTGAAAAAAAGGAAGCAGAAGAACTAGCATTCGGGAGCTACAGCCTTCGGACACCTATCGGACCAATTGCCTCATCATGGCCATGGCAGACATTCTGTGGCGGGCAGGTGGAAAGGAAAAGGCGGTCGTTACATTGGCCTCAGGAACGCAGCAGTTCAGTCCAGTGGGAAAATACAAAGCGGATGGGATCTTAGAGATGCTCATCCTGCACAAGGTGACCAAGTATGAAGATTTGGTCATTTTTCTTCAACAAAACATTCGCCAGTTTCAGGGTGGTCCCTCTGGATGCATCCGTCTCACCCTGTCTGCCATCTTGTCCAGGTCCACTGATCTAGTGCGCAAAGACTTTGACATGACCACCGGCTGCCTGATTGAAGCCCATGGATATTGCACCCAGGAACTTGTCAACCTGCTTGACTGGCAAAGCCGTGTCCAATGTTTTCAATGATATGGTGGAGCTGGATTCGGGAAATGGGAACATCACCCTCCTCAAAGGAATCACATCTCGAAGTGATGTTGGGCTCCTGTCTCTGTTTGAGCACTATGATGTTTGTCAGGTTGGCTGCTATCTAAAGACGCCCAGGTATCCCATCTGGGTTGTGTGCAGCGAGAGTCACTTCAGCATCCTCTTCAGCCTGCAGCGAGACCTGCTCAGTGACTGGAAAGTGGAGAGAATATTTGACCTCTATTACTACGATGGGCTGGCTAACCAGCAGGGGGAGATTCGGCTGACGATAGATACAACCCAGCCCATGACTGGAGGCAGAGAAAAGGACCTCGTCCCCCCCTCGAACACTGCATCCGAACCAAATGGAAGGACGCGTTTGTGGACTGGAACAGTACAGAACCCATCCTGTGAGCCTGGGCTCTGGCAGCCCTGGCCCTGTAGCTGCTGCTGAACTTCTGCCAAGGAACGCTTACAGAAATCCCCTCAAGTTTTCTTTTGGACCCACTTTGTCTGACAGAATCCAGCCTCCAGACGTCCTAAAGCTACCTGCCACCTGCCATTGTCTCTGAGGCCTCCATGTGGTCTGGTCACCTCCTCACTCCTGGATTTTCTCCTCCCTTGACCCCAGGAAAGACCCAGAACAGCCCATGTTGCTCATTTTCTATCCCAGTTAAGCAGGGGCTCAAAGTGTTTGGCATGGCTCTGGTCTTGTTCCTTAAGGGTCTGGGGAAGGTCAGGGTGCACTGGGGCCTTCCCATGAGAGCTCATCTGCAGGGCCAGGCCCTAGGGACAAGGCCCCCAGCATGCCTACCTGGGCAGATGGGCCTGAGGAAGGGCCCTGCCCCCATGTCAGAGATTATGGAATTGGCTGGGCTGTTGTCCAGGTCAGTGTCCCTTGTCCTTCATTCACCCTTCCCTTTAGCCACCTGCTGACTGTTGCTATCTAAGGGATCCCACCCAGGAAGGCACCCCTGGCCCTGCCCTCATCAAGTTTACTGTCAAGTAGGTGAATGTGATCCAGCCCAGGAGTCAGGATAGAAAGTACCACAGGTTGTGTGCCCAAGAGAGCTGCTGGCCAAAGGCTGGGGCTGTCTGGGGTGGTGCGAGGGGGAATGGGGCTTGAAGCAGCCCTCACAGCAAGGGGCCAAGGCTGTCTGCAGCTGGCCTTGGTTAAGAATTATGCTTCATAAACTTCTTGTTTGGGGATCACATATTCTCCCTTCCCTCCCGAGTTTCCCAACAAAAAATTCCTTTTCAAACTCCACCTTTTGTCCCAGCTGCACTTTTGTCCATGCCTGGACTGGAAGGAAGGGAACACTGACCATAGCAGCATAGCAGACCTCTCCCATGGATCTTCAGTGGCTTCCCATAGCGTCTAGAATTAAAACACAAGATGAATGCTAAAAAAAAAAAAAGAATAGGTACCAACTGGCAGCTCTGTCATTCACCCATTTCTGGGACATAAAATCCAGAATGAACTGAAGAAGACGTGTCCCAAGGGATGGTATTCCATGTAAGAAGTAGTAGAAGGACATAGGCTGCATACTGAGCAAGGGCAAGTTCAAAAACAGCTGTGTGGTTCTAACCCCAAATGCGGAGATGAGTATCCAGCTCCAGTTCTCAGGCAAGTCTGAAACCTTAGACAGCCATGACAGGGAACTCAGACTAAGAGAGCCTCTTGCCAAACCCACAGAACATTTCAGCTAGTTAATGATATCTAAGTCTAGAAGCATCCTACTGGAACTCCAGCCAGAGGAAAGTCCACAGTTATATCGCTCAGATTCAAACTCAGGTCAGGAATTTGCAGAATTCAGACCATAGTGACAGCAATCAAACTTTGCTCTGAATCAGAATAATTTGGGGGCAATTAAAACTTGTAGGTCCCCAGCATGAGCTGTCCTCTATGATCCTAGAGTAACATAACATTCAATACTCCAAGAAAGCAGCATCCAAACCAAATAGGACCCAAAAAGACACAAGCTCAGCCTAGATATTTTTTCCAGATGTGCTAAGAGCCCAACCCTAAAATAAACTCCAAATCCAGGAAGTAGATTAGAAGATCAGTTCCCCAAAAAAGTATCCCACCATAAAAAGTTATTATGGTTACAGAGGCACTTAAGATACAAGTCTACATAAAGTGAATGACTCCAAAATATTTACAATAAAAGCTTCAAAGGAAAAATAGCTAGGGCACAAGTTCAACTAAAATCCCTGGAAGAGATGAAGCAAGAGTTAAAAATGTTTTTTTTTTAATAAATAAAGTAAAAGCACTTGAGAAAAATAGGAAAAGAAATGAAACAAGGGCTATGGAAGAAAGAATTTGAAAGGGAATTAATAGTTTGAACCAAGCAAAACCTTACCCAAGCAACAAACTTTCTAAAAATTAGAATGTACCAATGATTTCATGAGATAACAAGATATATTAAGATAGGAAAAAAGGAAGAAAATATGTTGTATCTCATAGTATAAACAACTGCCCCAGGCAGTAGATTGAGTAGAGCTCATTTAACAATCAACAAATAACTTAAAAACCATGATTTTTTTTTAAAAATGAAAGAATCTACCAATAAACTCCTAAAACCTCAAAATGAAAATTCCCAGCAACATTAAGCTAAGACCCAGAACTTTCAGATTGAAGAACAATACCTGAAGCAGCTTCAAACCGAAAGAATTCAAATATTGAAGAGCCATAGTCAGGATCATATGCAATTTAGCAGCCATCTTTTTAAATAAGCAGAGAGCTTGGAACACAATATACCAGAAGGCAAAATACATAGGTTTACAAATAGGAATAACTTACTCAGAAAAACTGAGTATAATATTACAGGTGGTGAAAGTGTACTTTTAATGAAACAGAGGACTTTTAAATATTTATGATGAAAACATCAGAGCTGCAAGAGTCAAGAGAAACATAAAAATGTAAATATGAGTAAGTAATCATAATTGTATTATGTTTTGATAAAATTAAAAGAAAAATGGAAAAGGAGGGGAAAAGGAATACACCAAAATGAGGGGAGGGACAGTAAGGATGTAGAGAATTATCTCACATAATTGGGATTTATAAGTAGAAATCTATACAAACAAGAAGGAACTTCACTCTTATCTGAACTAGATAAAAGAGGGAAGAATACATGCATACACAATCAGAAATACATTTCACGCAACAAGGAACCAGGTAGGTAGTAGGTAGAGGGAAAAGGGGGAACAAGACAGAGAGTAAATTAAAGAGGGAGTAAAACTAAGTAAAAAAAAAACTAAGTAAAACAAGAAGGGTGGATTTTTAAAAGGGCTTAAAGGGATTTTTAAAAGGGCTTAAAAGAAAAGAAAGGATAAGAACATTTGTGTTTTGGATGAGGGGAAGGAGAACAGAGGAAAATAGTGCCAAATCTAGGGCACTGGTGCTAAAAACACTACTTTCTTACCATCCTCTTCTTTATAAAGAAAGACTAGGAAATGGAGAAAAGGAAAAGGTGTAAGAGAACAAAAAACTTGAGGGGATGGTCTTGGAGAAACCATTGAAAACTTGTATGAACTGATGCAAAGTAAAGTAAGCAGAACCAGAACAATAATATATAATGACAATACTGTAAAGACAAACAACTTTGAAAGACTTATGAACTGATGAACATGATGACCCAACATAATTGCAGAAGATGCATGATCAAAAACATTACCCACTACTTGACACAGAGATGATAGACTCAGAGTGCAGACTGAGATACATTTTTTTAGATATGGCCAATGTGATCATTTGTTTTGCTTGGTTACACGTGTTTGTTATGGGGGAATTTTTTACTTCCTTTCATAAGGGGAGGAGGAAGGGAAGATAAAAGGAATAAAAGGCAGATATTCACCATTGAAAAAAATAAAATTTAAAGAAGACATTAATTTGTCATTATAGTAGAAATAGGAAGCTCCTAGCCAGCAGATAGTAGGGGGAACAAGAGAACATTCAGAGAGTAATCACTCTTGCTTTCACCTACTTGGATCTGGGTTGCAGTATTGGGTAGTGGTCCTGGGGTGAGGAATACCAGTGTGCCAGAGCTTATGGTGGCTGTAGAGAGGGCACCCTCCTCATAGCTCTGACGATAGCTCTAACAACTGTGAAAACCCCAGCAATTTGGAACACAGCTCTCTCCACTCTGGAAGCCAAGTTCTACCTACCATGGCAAAGAGCTCAAAAGTTAAGTAATTGGCTGGCCAGATAAGCAAACAGAGGAAACACAATCTCATAGAATCTATCTTCCAAGAAAAATGGGAACTGACTGCAGGCCATAGAGGAACTTAAAAAGGATTTTGAAAATCAAGTAAGAGAAGTGGAGGAAAAATTGGGAAGAGAAGTGAGAATGATGCAAGAAAATCATGACAAGCAAGTCAACAGCCTGACTGAAGAAAATAACACCTTAAAAAATAAACTAACTCAAATGGCAAAAAAGGCCCAAAAAGCCAATGAGGAGAAAAATGCCTTAAAAAGCCAAATCGGCCATAAGGAAAAGGAATTTTAAAAACTCACTGAAGTGAATAGTTCCTTCAAAATTAGATTGGAGCAAATGGAAGCTAACAACTTTATGAGAAATTAAGATACTATAAAACAGATTCAAACAAAAGAAAAAATAGAAAGCAGTGTGAAATATCTTATTGGAAACACTACTGACCTGGAAAATAGATCCAGGAGAGATAATTTAAAAATTATTGGACTATCTGAAAGCCATGATCAAAAAAAGAGCCTAGATACCATCTTTCAAGAAATTATCAAGCAAAATTGCCCTAATATTCTAGAATCAGAGGGCAAAATAGAAATTAAAAGAATTCACTAATCACCTCTTGAAAGAGATCCCAAAAAGAAAACCCCTAGAAATATCATAGCCAAATTCCAGGGTTTCCAGGTCAAGGAGAAAATATTACAAGCAGCCAGGAAGAAACAATTTGAGTATTGTGGAAACACAATCAGAATAACACAAGATCTAGCAGATTCTACATTAAGGGATTGAAGAGCTTAGAATATAATGTTCCAGAGGTTAAAGGAGCTAGGATTAAAACCAAGAATCACCTACCAGCAAAACTGAGTATAATACTTCAGGGGAAAATATGGTCATTCAATGAAATAAAGGACTTTTCAAGCATTTTTGATGTAAAAACCTGAGCTGAACAGAAAATTTGACTTTCAAATACAAAAAGCAAAAGAAGCATGAGAAGGTAAACAGGAAAAAGAAATCATAAGGAACTTATTAAAGTTGAACTATTTACATTCCTACATGGAAAGATGATGATTGTAACTCATGAGACTTTCTCAGTAGGAGGATAGTTGAAGGGAATATATATGTATACATATATACATATGTATGTGTATATATACGTGTGTGTGTATAGGATGGTATATGTATGTATAAATATATATATGAGTGTACATATATGTGTGTACATGTATACATAGAAAGAGGGCACAGGATCAGTTGAATATGAAGGGATGATATCTAAAATATAAAATTAAGAGGTGAGAGAGGAATATATTAGGAGGAGAAAGGGATAGATGGAATAGGGCAAATTAACTCATATAAAAGAGGCAAGAGAAAACTGTTACAATGGAGGGGAAGAGCAGGAAGGTAAAAAGGAATGGGTCAACCTTACTCTCATTGAATTTGGCTTAAGAAGGGAATAACATACACACTCAATTGTGTATCTTACCCTGTAGGGTAAGGAGGGAAGGGGATAAGAGGGGGGATAAGAGGGGGGATGATAGAAGGGAAAGCAGATTGGGAGAGAGGATAGTTAGAAGTAAACAGTTTTGAATAGGGTCACAGTAGAAAATAGAATAAGTGGGGGGTGGGATAGGATGGAGGGAAACACAGTTAGTCTTTCACAATATATCCACTATGGAAATGTTTTGTGTAACTATACATGTACAATCTATATTGAATTGCTTGTCTTCCCAGTGGGGGTAAGTAAGGAGGGAAGAAGGGAAAGAATCTGGAAATCAATGTTTTAAAAATAAATGTTAAAAAATTGTTTTTACATGCAACTGGGAAATACAGGCACTGGGGTATAGAAATCCATCTTGCCCTACTAGAAAGTTGGGAGGTGGGGGAGGACATAAGAGAGAAAAGATTGGGGAAAAGGGTATTCAGTAGGTTCACTATCTTGGGGTGAGGATAGGGGAAAGATGGGGTAAAAATTTGTAACTCAAAATCTTGTGGAAATAAATGTTGAAAACTAAAAACAAATAAATAAATTGGAAAAAAAAGCATTATTTATTTCAGCAAAGTTCATAAGAAGGCAAGAGGATATAATGGAAACTACATTGAGATTTGCATCAAAGTCAAAGGCTTTTGACTTTATCTTGGCTCTGTGATATTCCATCTCTATTTTTACCTTACTTTACTTTACTCTATTTTACTATTTTACTAAGTCACTCCTGAGCATCGATTTATTTTTTGTAAAGTGAGAGTGTTGGACTATGGAATCTCTACTGTCCCTTTTTGCTTTAACTACTATCCCATTTTATGGACAGAATAGGGACCTACCCTGTTATTTCATTGGCATAGGAGACTCATGAGTGAAGAAACTTCCTCTCCCAATACAAGTTAATACTTTCTCTGCAATTTATATTTTTTTCTCTTTTAAAAATTTATTTATCTGTTTTTAGTTTTTGACATTCACTTCCACAAGCTTTTGAGTTTTAAATTTTCTCCCTCTCCTTCCCACTCCCCAACAAACCATGCAATCTGATATAGTCTCTACACATCCATATTGAACTTATTTTCACATTTGTTATATTATAAAGAAGAATCAAGACCAATGGGAGGAACCACAAAAAGAAGAAACAAAACATAACAACAACACAAAGAGAGAGAGCAAATAGTATGCTTCAATTTGTATTCAGACTCCCGATTTCTTTCTCTGGATGTCGACAGCATTTTTCATCATGAGTCTTTTGGAGTTATCTTAGATCCTTACATTGCTGAGAAGAGCCAAGTCTATGAAAATTAGTCATCTCATAATGTGGTTGTTACTGTGTATAATGTTCTCTTGGTTCTGCTCACTTTACTCAGCATCAGTTCACATAAGTCTTTTCACATTTTTCTGAAGTCCACCTGCTCATCATTGCTTATAGCACAATAGTATTCCATTACATTCATATACCATAATTGTTCAGCCATTCCCCAATTGATGGGCATCCCCTCAATTTCCAATTCTTGGCCACCACAAAAAGAACTGCTATAAATATTTTTGTACATGTGGGTCCTTTTCCCATTTTTATGATCTCTTTGGGATACATACCTAGAAGTGGTGTTGCTGGGTCAAAGGTTATGTATAGTTTTATGGTCCTTTGGGCATAGTGTAATTTATAGTAGTAAGAGCTGCCTAGAGACCTGAGAGGGTAAGTGATTTGTACATGGTCACATAGTCAGTGTAATGTTGTAGATGAGACTTAAACCCAGGTCATCAATCTGATGCCAGTTTCCTGTCCACAATGTCATAATGTCGGTCATATTTTAAGAAAATCAGTTAAAATATCAAGTAAGTCTAAAGTTCTACAATAAGTTGTTGACAAAAATGACAATTTCAACTAACAAACATTGCTATTAACATGACAATTAATAATGTATTAATAATAGTGTTTTCATCAGTACTATGATTTGCTAAATAAATATCACTCCTTTTACTCAGCAAATACATTTACTAAGGGAAAAAAAGGAGTGTGTAGTAAGAATGAGTCAGATATGGGTGTGTATGGAAACAGCCAGTCATTTAAAAGTAAAGTGGGTGGGGTAGAGAAAGTCTAAAATGATTGGCCAGTGGCTCTCCTCCCCAAGGCATCATCTATCTCAGACAAAATTATATAACCAAATTTGTTAGACATGCTTGATTATTACAGTTTTACGTTTCCTTATCTATCTGCCAAACTAATTTCTATTAAATTGTTTGTTCTCACATTATCTTCCTCTTCAAAGAAAAACACCTGGTGAGCATACCCTTGTGACTGAAATCTGAAAGCTATGTGCCCTTTAAAGGAATTCGGGGGTTTAGCCAACCACCAATAAAGTTCCTATTAAGCATATATAGATGGAGAAACCAATGGAAATCTGCTTTGAGTAAAGTTATTTGGGATTCTATTAGCAATCTAAAACTCTCACAAAGGATTGCATGAACAGATATAATTTTAAAATAAAATTAGGAACAGTAAATAAAAGGTTTACTTTGCCTTAATGCAGCAAAGAAGGATGCAGCGGCACTTGAGTTCTCTAGATGAATCCCCTACTTGTCAAGCACCTGGTCAATAGGACAGACTATGATGACTCATGTGGTCTTCAGATATCTTCCCTGACTCCACCCCTTTTATGCCCTTGATTGCTCAGTAAGGTACCACAAGAAAAGCAGGGGCCAATCAGGTGCCAGTGACTATTTTTTATCAATTGGGGAATGAGTTATATTCTTGTAAATTTGACATAATTATCTATATATTAGAGAAATGAGGCCTCTATCAGAGACACTTGCTATAAAGATTATTTCCCAGCTTAGTTGCATTGGCTTTAGACTAATTTATTCAGTGCCATACCAGTCAAACTACCAAAATATTATTTTATAGAGCAAGAAAAAATAATAGCAAAATCCATCTGGAAGAACAAAAGGTCCCCCAGATTGGGTGAATGTCCATCAATCGGGGAATGGTTGAACAAGCTATGGTTTATGAATCTAATGGAATACTATTGTGGAAAAATAAATGATGAGAGGTAGATTTCAGAAAAACCTGGATAAAGTTAAATGAACTGATGTAAAGTGAAATGAGCAGAACCAGAACGTTATAATACAGTAACAGCAATATTGTGTGATGATCAACTATGAAAGACTTAGTTCTTCTCAGCATACAATGATCCAAAAAAAACCTAAAAAGGGCTCACAATAGAAAATGCTAACCACATCCAGAGAATGAACTGATGGACTCTAAACACAGATTGAAGCATATTATTTGCACATTTTTGTGTGATTTTTTTTCCCTTTTGGTCTGTCTTCTTTCACTATGACCAATATGGAAATATATCTTACATTATTATGTGTATGTGTGTAACCTATATCAAATTGTTTACCATTTTAGGAAGAGGGGAGAGGAGGGAGAGAGGGAGAAAAAATCAGAATTCAAAATTTTGGAAAAATGAATGCTAAAAATTGTCTTTACATATAATGGGGAAAAGTAAAATGTTTTTTTTTCAAGAAACTTCTTTTTATTATTATTTTTTTAGTCTTTATTAATTTGTTTACTTTTAGTTTACAAAAATTCAGTTCCACAATTCCTTGAGTTTCAAATTTTCTCCTTCCCGCTCCTCCCCCCATGCTATTTTTTTTTAAGTGATTGAGGACAATTCTGGGAAGATGGCAGAATAGATCAGAAAATTCCAAGCTCTTCAGATTTCCCCAAAAAACAAGATAAAGTAGTGCCTCAGGGTGAACATAGAACAGTAAAAATAAACAAGAGTTGGGGAAAAACAGTGGTCCTGCTGGGGCAACTGCAGAAGATTCAAAGAAAAATCTCAGGATGAAGGTTTGGTCCTCATGAAGAGTAAATACCTCCAGGCTTGTTCCACTGAAACAGCAAGTGGCAAGGCCTGCGGCTAGCCAGGTTGGGAGGTAGCCTTGGCCCCAGTCACAGGAACTTTCACTTCTCAGACAGTGACAGGAATCTACCATCTGAACCCTGGAAGTTTGAGGGAACCTCTGAATGCCAAACCCAGCTGTGCTGTCAAGAGAGCACGCACCCAGTAAGCACAGAAGCAATGGCGGGATGGGGGGGAGGGGGAAGGGGAAGGCTTCAGTTCCAAGCTAGAGAGGAGGACTGAAGGAGGACCTGATGCCAGAGACACCATTCCCCATTCCCCAGGACTAGAGGGAGTTATAAAAAATAAACTGCTACAAACTTTTTTTTTAATGAGCTGACAAAGGAGAAAGAATTCAACTATAGAAAGTTACTATGGGAATAGAGAAGGCGAGGGTTTATTTTCAGAGTAGGATACTGAAGTGAAAAAAGATTCTCCTACCTCAAAATGTAGTGTCAAGTGGTCACCCACCCAAAAAGAAATCATAGAACTTTTAAAACTCTTTAAAAATCAAATGAGAAATATTGAGGAAATTTTTTTTAAAAAATAAGAACAATCCAAGAAAAACAAGATTATGAAAAAAAAGTCAATCAATTAGAAAAGGAAGTCCAGAATCTTAATGAAGAAAATGACTCTTTGAAAATTAGAACTGGGCAAGGAGAAGCCAGCGAAGTTATAAGAGATCAAGAAATAATAAAACAAAATAAAAAGAATGAAAAAAAAATAGAAGAGAATGTGAAACATCTTACAAGAAAAAGAACTGACCTGGAGAACAGATCAAAAAGAGAAAACATAAGTGTGTGTGTGTGTGTGTGTGTGTGTGTGTGTGTGTGTGCCATCTTAAAGCTATGATCAAAAATAAAATCTTGATACAAAAATACAAGAAATAATTAAAGAAAATTGCTTTTTTTCTTTTCTTATTCTGTATTTAAGTTTATGTTTCTTTTTCTTATCGTGTGTTTACATTTAAGTTTAAAATAAATTAATAATAAAAATAGATTTTTTTTAAAAGTGATTGCTTATCTCTACCTAAGATATCCTGCCTCCATTCCTTTGTTCACGTTTTTCCCCCTTCCTGGAATTCCACCCCTCCTCCACTGATACTGCTGATCTAACTGCCACTCATCCTTAAGATTCAGCTCAAAGTTCCATTTCCTCCATGAAAGCTTCTTTTTTTTTTTATATTTTTACTTTAAGTTTTGAGTTCCAAATTCTATCCTTCCCTCCTTTCCTCCCCACCCCCTTCCTGAGATGGTAAACAATCAGATATAGGTGATACATGTGAAATTATGCAAAACATTTCCCTATTAGTCATTTTGTACAAGGACTTGGGTAAGAGAAAAAAATGAAAGTGAAAAACAGCATGCTTCAGTCTGTATTCAAACAATATAACTTCTTTCTCTGGAGGTGGATAATATTAGTCCTTTAGGATTATTTTGGATCACTGTATTGCTGAGAATAGCTAAGATATTCACTATTCTTCATAGAACAATATTGCTGTTACTGTGTATAATATTCTTCTGGTTCTAGTCACTCTACTATATTTCATTTCATTTGTCTTTCCAGCCATTCCCCAATTGATAGGCATCCCTTCAATTTCTAATTCCTAGCCTCTACAAAAAGATATATAAATATTTTTTGTACAAATACATCTTTTTTTTTCCTTTTTTGGATGTCTTTGGAATATAGACTCAACAATGGTATTGCTGGATAAAAGGGTATGCACCAGAGGTGGGGAACCTGTGGCCTTGAGGACACATGTGGCCTTCTAGCTCCTTGGGTGGGGCCTTTTGACTGAGTCAAGTTTTATAGAACAAATCCTTTTATCAAAGGAATTTGTTCTGTGAAGTTTGGAGTCAAAGGGCCACCTGTGAGGACTGAGAGGGCCACATGCCATAGTACCCCTGGTGCTATGCACAGTTTCATAGTCCTTTGGCCATAGATCCAAATTGCTCTCCAGAATGGTTAGATCACTTATGAAGGCTTCTTTTGACTGCTGTCGCCTTAATGATGTCATGCCTACCATCCTACAGTATTTACTACCTTTATAAGATGACTTAGTACATCACCACCAAGCCTGCTCCACACAGGGAGAATCTTGTCCTGTACTGACAGTGCCACCTGGTGACTACTAAAGGGAAATGGTTTTCTGTAGTACGTCCTCTTCACCTTTTCTTCCCCTTCAGATGGATAGTATAAACACTATGCTCTTCATTAAAATACATAAAGCCAGCTAAATTCACTTTAAAGACAGCTAAGTAGCATAGGGGATCTGATGCTAGGGTTGGTATCCAAATCCTGCCTCCAATGTTTATTAGCTGTGTGACTCTGGGCAAGTTACTCTCTTAACCATGGTTTCCTCATCTATAAAACTGGTGTAAATAATGCTATTGTGATTGCTTCAGGCATTTTTGAAAATACCACATATTTATCTTTGTCCAACATCCAACTTTGCCCTCATCCAACTCTCCTCCTTTTTTTACACTTGTCCAATTATCTCAGAGTTATCCCCTTAATTTTCATTCAGAATTCCAGTGACATTCTGGGCTTAAGACTTCTACAGAGTAGGGGGTGGCTAGGTGACACAGTGAGTAGAGCCTCGGCCCTGGAGTCAGAAGACCTGAGTTCGGATCTGGCCTCAGACACTTAACGCACACACAAACAAAAACCTAGCCGTGTGACCTTGGGCAAGTTACTTAACCCCAATTGTCCTCCAAAAAGCCAAAAAAAAAAAAAGACTTCTACAGAGTAGACTAGACACCTGTCCACCATTAATATCATTTCTATGAGAAAATCAGAAACTAACTTGAAATAAACATATAGAGCTCATTCATATTCAAATTTTCTTTATTGAAAACTGTAAGTAACAAGCAAAAATATACGTATGCCTGATATTCATTGTTCTTTGCCTTCTTTTTCATACTCTAAGGATACCTAAAAGCAAAATAAAAAAGTAAATATTATTCTTCAGCATTCTCCAAACTTTGAAAATGTCAGAAAGCAAAGTAAATAGACACAATGTTTAGATAACCTTCTATTTGACTATGTGTATTGTTTCAGTTTTAGTTGATTGTGATCAAAAAATTCAACAGAATTTTTAAAATGAATTGTTTTCAAAACAGTTATAAAAGGTCCATAAAAACCATTTAAATCCTATCAAAGCATGAACTATTCATTAGCTTATTAGCCTAGAATGTCTTGTACGTAGGCTCAATTCAATGGACTTGGCCTCAAAAGTTTTGAGTTTGGTAGAAGTTACTACCACATTCCTTGCCAAAAAAAAAAAAAACATTCGGGGACTTAATATAATTAGTATTCTAAAAATATGCTGAAGTGGGGCGGCTAGGTGGCTCAGTGAGTAGAGCGCCAGCCCTGGAGTCAGAAGGACCTGAGTTCGGATTCGGCCTCAGACACTTAACCCACACAAACAAAAACCTAGCCGTGTGACCTTGGGCAAGTTACTTAACCCCAATTGCCCTCCAAAAGGCAATATATATATATATATATATATATATATATATATATATATATATATATATATATATATATACATATATACATACCTATATGTATATATATACATACATATATATACATATATGCTGAAGTTTTCATTATAAAGGGCCCAAATTAATAACTGATCATGCAAACCTAAGAACATCATGAATTATGTGGCACATATATAAGTGATATCCTTTGTCTGTAGTAGCTATTCCAACATCAACCACACACTTTCAGTTGTTTCCAGTAGAAGTAAGGGATTTATGATCTACTCAGTTTTCCACCTATCCCCCTTGTGGTTAATGGTGTATCTGCAAAACTGCAGGTCTGGCATTCACTGAATGCCACTGAAATCTGGCCACTGAAAAGATTTTTTTCCTTGTGAAGTCAACAAGTCCACAATCCTGAAACATTTAGTGCTGTACTCTAAACAAAAGATGTTCTTATCAAAACCCCCTTTTCTAAAAATACTTACTTCAGAAATAGTTGGTTCCTCTAATTCTTCAACTCGACTTAAGTTAGGTGCTCCATACCTATCGCTAATTTCAGCTAACGTCTTATTTAAGTCATCCTACAATTCAAATAATTCAATTGCAATCTTAAGTGGCTTTATAAAAAAGTGAATCCATTTTAAAATGATATTTCTATATTATTTACAATGAACAAATTGAATATAATAGTAATAACATATTTAAGGTTTTCAAAGCGTTTTAAATTCATTTAATATAGTTAGGGCAAAATGGCTGCTGATGACTAAAGGATTTTTCAGGGAAGAGTACAGAATGTTCAAAAGCAATCTTAGGCATTTGAAAACACTTTAAAATCTACATTTTACTTTTAATCTTCTTAAAATAATGCTATCAGTATCTCAAAAATTCTGGTTATTTATAAAAATGAATTATCTTTTTATTTCCCCTAATATCTATAATACTATATTCTAGCACGCACTTAATAAATGATTGATAAATGAAAAATTTCATTAATTTTTAGATTTAGC